>CANSZD010003445.1:190000-1390000 GCA_947648045.1 Beta corolliflora
CATTGATATTATAAAGCATTAAATAAATTGTTAGAAAAAAATTGTGTTTCCCCCACGTTTTCTCAGTTTTGAAATTTGCGTTTCCCCGTGTCCCCGTGTCCGTTCTCGTGTCGCGTTTCTGTGCAAGCTAGCTAGAAACTTGGTCGACGAGTGCCCATCCAACTGCCTAGATCATATCAACAATGTGGTTAATTTTTTGGTACAGATCCCAAAGAAATTACAAGACAACCCTGATGATGCGCATACCTCGCAAGAGCTCATCACTTTTCTAGCTCATAACTACAAACCCCTGCGCGACCACTGCAAACTTCCCCTTCCATAAGATATACATCACAATTCACAAACACGTTGTTGTTGTTGTTGTTGTTGTTAGATGTAGAACTTGGAGGCTCCGATGATGAATGATTTCACATCATGTTGTACGTTTGCTCTTTCTTTTGAATTCGCGTATGTTTTATTTTAGTGGGTTATAAATTATAATAATCCTAAGCTTGTTTAAAAATTTGTTCAATGTAACTATGTAAGGACCGTGTATGCCCTCAAGACTCAAGTATGTATGGCTTTATCTTGTTCTATTATTAGTGTTGTTACTGTTGTACCACATTTAATTATATTGAAGAGATTTCGTATCTTATATACTCCATGTTGTAGCCCTTAATCAGTTAACACAATTTTTTGGAAAAGACAGTCTCACGTTAGTCTTAAGGTGAGACCTGCCCAAATTCAAGAGATATATGCTTTTCAAAAACAGACCGCGTCTCACAAATTCCCACGATAATATTTTTCGCGAATTAGTTAATATTTTTGGCGAATTAGTTAAGTATTTTAGCACAATAGTTTAGAGCTGGTAATCTATATGTAGACTTACATTATTTTTTAATTAACATATCCAATACATTAGTTAGTGTTGTTCTATAATTAGTTAAGATATATTGAGCATTATTTAGTTTCCAATATAAACGAAGAAATAACTTTTTATAAATCTAAAATGTCAAATACAAAAGACAACATGAAAAAAAGCTAGGAATTTAAAACAACCTAGCATTTGGATTAATTGTGTCAATTTCAGTTTGGTTCTTGGAATTTGTTTTTTTAGTCTTCTTAAAATTACTTTTCTTCTTTACTCTTCTTCCCTTTAATTTGTTTTTGCACGATCCGAGTCTAAAATAATCAATGTAGTTGTGCTTGATGAGCATTGTACTTCTATAATTGGTTTTATAGTTAAGACTTTGGTTATACTTGCAGCAGTAGTCTTATAGACTTCTTGCAGTACCTTTCTTGCATCTTCATTATCTTCACTTTTGAGAATGAGATTGTAGAACTTTCTTGCGGTTTTATATCGTCATGGGGTTACGTTATTTGTAACTGCTCCAAAGATTTCTCTATCCATTCTCTTTTCCACACTTCGCTCTTTGCAAATCTAATCCACCATTTGCACATGTACCTATGTAGTATTGTTGTGATTGAACAAATAAGATGCGTTATAGTCTTGTTTTTATGATATAACTAATATACTTCACCGCTCAACTAATATACTTCACCGCTTAACTAATATACTTCAAAGACTTAACTAATTCATCCGAAGCAATTTAAAGCTAGCATAACTAATAGGTTCAAGCGCATAACTAATTTTAATGCTAGTTGTGCGTGATGTCAGCATGACATCAGCTGGTCTCACGTTAGCACTAACGTGAGATCGTCTCTTCAAAAACGAACTCATCAGTTAATCTCCAATCTCAAGCAACGCTTTAACCATTTGCTTTTTCACAGTATGCATGACACATAATTAACCATTAATGGATAGAGTTGTAAACTTGTAATAGGGCATAAATTACAGGTCCCTTGTCTCATTAATTGTTGGGATGAATCTCTATCATATATGGGGGACACCAAAAAAATAAAAAATAAATAAAAAGAGGGAGGATAACTACCTCTTCATTTAAACGAAAAAAGGGGCCATAAAACAAAAAAGTACCAAAGGTAAACTGGACAACAATTTTTTGAAAAAACAAAATACAATGACAATTCTTCTACACAATTAATTTAATTTTCTATATGCTTTCACACGCATTACGTGCATATATGGATTATAAAATAAGGTCATATTTAATAGGAATTGGCGTGACAACTAATTAATGTTGGCAAAATTGGAAAATATCTCAAAATTGAAAATTTCAAATATAATGAATATTTAAGACCCTTCCCCAATCCACTAGCGATTTCTTGAACCACTCCAATGCATCTAATACTGAATACTGAATATTACAAATCGCAATTGACTCGTCCCGTTCGTGAACCACTCCAATGCATCTAATACTGAATACTGAATAGTGAATACTGAATACTGAATTATATTACATTAGCCTATACCAACTACATTATACTCCTATTACCAAGATATCCACCACCGACGACGGTGACTAATGCCCCTCCCCCTAGGTGCTCCACTTAAGGGTAAAAAGAGTCTGGTCTTACGGTTATTACCCCACCACATACCAAACATACTTTAAATAGGCATAAATAACAACAATCAATTTGTAATTTTGCCATTAATTTTCATATTAAAATCACTAGAATTGAACTCATGATGCATGGTTCTGAATAAGTTTATAAAGGAAACATTCTTTTAAAAAAATATTATTTATGTGATAGAATAATATAATTTCATTCTAATCATCATAATTTAAACTAGTTTTGAAGCCCGTGCATTGCACGGTTATTGTTTATTTTATTTTTTGTCAACATTGTTGATTTTCTATTGCTGTGAAATGAGATTTTTCAACACCATTGTATTTATATAATTTCTCCATTCTTTTTCTGTTGCAACAACTACCACTTTGGGTAGTTTCATCTATTGAAACCATTTCACTTTTGGTAAAAAAAGCAACTATAGTTGACAACATCGCATTTACTTTATGTTAATAAAACCATCATTAATTACTTTAATTGCCTTATAAAATTGCGTTTTTTAAGGATTTACTTATCCCCAACTCTAGTTAACCCCTCTATGCTAAACTACCCTTTTTTATTTTCTTAAAAACCATGCCCAAACCCATTGTTGCAGTAGAAATAGACAGATAAAGTATTTGTCATTATACTTTAATTTCTAGATTTGTTATTGTGATATACTACCTCCATTTCTTTTTAATCTACACACTTTCCTTTTGGCTCGATTCTTTTTAATCTACACACCGTTGCTTTTTCTATTTTTGGCAACATGTCACATCTACTTTCTCCTCTTTTTCCACCCATGTCATCCACTTTTTAATATTTTAACCCACTTTTTAGTTTATCTCTCTCACTTTTCGGATCCCTCTCTCCACCTTTTTGGTTTATCTCTCATACTTTCGCACTTTCTCCTTCGTTCTCCCCCAAAAGTGAAGTATATATGTAGATTAAGGCTATGTTTAGTTCACCTAAAATTTACTCGATCCGAACTTATCTCGATTCGATATGATCCGATCCGAACTTATTTTTTCTGATCTGATCTAATTTGATTTGATCTGATCTGATCTGATCTGATTTGATTTGATCTCGATCGATCGACTCGATATGATCTCGAACGATTCGATCGATCGATCTGACCCGATCGATCGATCTGAACTGATATGATCTGATCTGAACTTATCTGATCTGAACTTATCTGATCTGATCTGAACTTATCTTTTATAAAATATATTATTACTAATATTATTATTACTTTGTATTTCATTACTAATATTACTATTACTATTATTTTATTACTATGCACAACTTTTAACAATAATAATAATAATAATAATAATAATAATAATATAAATAATATTATAATAATAACAATAATAATAATAACATAATTAGATTTTTTTTTTTTGAAAAATAACACATTAGTATATGAACATACAATTAAAAATAAAAGACCAATGACTCTTGGGTCCAATGGTATGGCTTCCTATCTTCCACATGGGAGACCAAGGTTCAAAACTTAATGGAAGCATAAATTTCAATATTGTTGTGGGTGGGGGGGAAGGCGGTTGGGGCTTGTTGGGCCTCCTGGGTGAGTGACCCGTGCGAGGGAGCCTTGGAGGAAATTCATCTTACCATGGGGTTCCCGAAAGGGGCCCAAAAAAAAAGAACACAACATTTTAGGTAAAAAACATATTGTTCATGGTAAAGAGAACATATTGTTCATGTTCAAGGTCCGTTTATAGTAAGAATTTAGGTTGTAATGAAAAGAATATATAATGATATTAAAAAAAAAGAATATATACTGAAAGATCATACAAAATCTATTTAAAGAACACATTCTAAAAATAAAAGATAGATGTTATTTTTATATTGATGACATGTTTGGATTTAACTAACAACATGTTCTTTGTTATATCAATAAATTGCTCTTTTTTATTATAAATAAACCTATAAATATATATAATCATATGATCTTGAACAAAATGGTTAAATGTTCTTCTTATATCGTTGTTCAAAAAGATATTAATAATTATTAATATCGTTGTTCAAAAAGATTTAAGATTTCAAATCCTTTTATTATATTGGGTAAATTGGCGCGAACAGCACCAACTATTAGTTTGGTGCACAAAACAGCATGAATTAAACGAGGTGTGGTGCACAACACAAACTTCATAAGGTGGGTGCACGAAACAACATAAATGAAGATTTTGGCCTGAGATTCCATTTAAGTCGGGGAATCTTTGCTGTAATTGTTGTTTATTAGGCTATGAAAGGTAGATTCACCATTAAATTGGTACATGGAGGCACATTGGATGAAAAAGGGACATATATGGGGGGTAATGCTCATTGTTGGGATAAAGTAGACCCATAATATATGGCTGCAACGTATTTAACTTGAGCATCCTCCATAGCTTTTTGCCTTCTTCCTTGAATTTGCTGAAGATCTGACACTCATCTTCAACTTCTAAGGTCTTAAAGAGAAAATCAATTTGGGGGTTTTCTTAGATTGGAAAAAGGGTATAATTTAGGGGAAATGAGGAGGGATCACGTTATAAAAAGGGAGGAAAACTAAAAAACTAAAGGCAAACTAATTAAGTGGGAGAGATTCCCTAAATATATTAAAATATTGAAGATTCTCCGGCTTAAATGGAATCTCAAGCCAAAATCTTCATTTGTGTTGTTTCGTACACCCACCTTATGAAGTTTGTGCTGTGCACTCCACCTCGTTTAGTTCGTGCTGTTTTGTGCACCAAACCAATAGTTGGTGCTGTTCACGCCAATTATTCCTTATTTATATCGTTGTTCAAAAAGATTTAAATACTTATTAATATCGTTGTTCAAAAAGATAAGTTGAAATCTTATATCATTTGTTCAAAAAGATAAGTTAAATCTTATATCATTTGTTCAAATAGATAAGTTGAAATCCTTTGTAGGAAAATTTTGAACGTGATGCCAACACCATTAATTAGATTATTTCATGCTACTCATGTTTTATATAAACTAGTAACATATAATTTATATTATTCTACCAAAATTGTTTAAAAAAATAAACATCATATACTATTGTCATGTTCGTTACATGTACAACATCAAAAAGAACATCACATAGCAATATTATTAATTAGAACAAATATAAAAAAGAACACGTACAAATGCCAAAAGAACATTCTTCTTCTTGAACACAAATAGCTTCAAATAGTGATATCAATGACATTTATAATAATAGCAACGACATTAATAATAATTACCAATATTAATAATTAATAAGTACAATAACGTCAATAATAATCTTTTTGAACAAATGTTCTAGTAAATAGTAATATTAAAAGTAATAGTAATCGTATAAAGTAATATTAATAATAATAGTAATAATAATAATAACAACAACAATAATAATAATAATAATAATTATTATTATTATTATTATTATTACAATAACAATAATAGCATTAGTAGTACTAATAATCATAATAATCATGATAATAATAACAATAATAATAAGTTTTTAAATATAAGCATAATCTGAACTTATCGGATCTGATCTGAACTTATTTTTTCTGATCTGATCTGATCTGATCTGAAATAAGTAAAGATAAGGTGAACTGAACATAGCCTAATTTGAAACGGAGGTAGTATAAATTTTATATCGTTAATGTTCAATTGAATATTGTAGCTAAGTCTATTATTGAATAGTATCCCAATGATTGGTATGACTAACAATAGCTAACACAATTTTAACATGGAAAATACCCGAATGATACTTTAAGAAAGTAGAGGGTAATAATTTAATAGATGTAGGACAGAAAGAATAGAGAAAAAATATGAGTGTTAGCCACAACTTCAACTTTTAATAAAACACATAAACACTAACGCAAGTTAATCATCAATCAATATCATCATGTCACTTTTACTTCTTTTTTTTAATCGGTTTTATTGTCTTCAATCTCCTCACCAGTTCATGTAAAACATATTGTACGATTAACTTAATGCTCATCAGTTCATGTGAAAATACAATTTCAATAACGATTAACTTAATAGTTAATAAATGATATTATTTATAATTTAAAATGTTTATGGCTTATGTTTTCATTGATATTATAAAGCATTAAATAAATTGTTAGAAAAAAATTGTGTTTCCCCCACGTTTTCTCAGTTTTGAAATTTGCGTTTCCCCGTGTCCCCGTGTCCGTTCTCGTGTCGCGTTTCTGTGCAAGCTAGCTAGAAACTTGGTCGACGAGTGTCCATCCAACTGCCTAGATCATATCAACAATGTGGTTAATTTTTTGGTACAGATCCCAAAGAAATTACAAGACAACCCTGATGATGCGCATACCTCGCAAGAGCTCATCACTTTTCTAGCTCATAACTACAAACCCCTGCGCGACCACTGCAAACTTCCCCTTCCATAAGATATACATCACAATTCACAAACACGTTGTTGTTGTTGTTGTTGTTGTTGTTAGATGTAGAACTTGGAGGCTCCGATGATGAATGATTTCACATCATGTTGTACGTTTGCTCTTTCTTTTGAATTCGCGTATGTTTTATTTTAGTGGGTTATAAATTATAATAATCCTAAGCTTGTTTAAAAATTTGTTCAATGTAACTATGTAAGGACCGTGTATGCCCTCAAGACTCAAGTATGTATGGCTTTATCTTGTTCTATTATTAGTGTTGTTACTGTTGTACCACATTTAATTATATTGAAGAGATTTCGTATCTTATATACTCCATGTTGTAGCCCTTAATCGCTTAACACAATTTTTTGGAAAAGACAAGTCTCACGTTAGTCTTAAGGTGAGACCCGCCCAAATTCAAGAGATATATGCTTTTCAAAAACAGACGCGTCTCACAAATTCCCACGATAATATTTTTCGCGAATTAGTTAATATTTTTGGCGAATTAGTTAAGTATTTTAGCACAATAGTTTAGAGCTGGTAATCTATATGTAGACTTACATTATTTTTTAATTAACATATCCAATACATTAGTTAGTGTTGTTCTATAATTAGTTAAGATATATTGAGCATTATTTAGTTTCCAATATAAACGAAGAAATAACTTTTTATAAATCTAAAATGTCAAATACAAAAGACAACATGAAAAAAAGCTAGGAATTTAAAACAACCTAGCATTTGGATTAATTGTGTCAATTTCAGTTTGGTTCTTGGAATTTGTTTTTTTAGTCTTCTTAAAATTACTTTTCTTCTTTACTCTTCTTCCCTTTAATTTGTTTTTGCACGATCCGAGTCTAAAATAATCAATGTAGTTGTGCTTGATGAGCATTGTACTTCTATAATTGGTTTTATAGTTAAGACTTTGGTTATACTTGCAGCAGTAGTCTTATAGACTTCTTGCAGTACCTTTCTTGCATCTTCATTATCTTCACTTTTGAGAATGAGATTGTAGAACTTTCTTGCGGTTTTATATCGTCATGGGGTTACGTTATTTGTAACTGCTCCAAAGATTTCTCTATCCATTCTCTTTTCCACACTTCGCTCTTTGCAAATCTAATCCACCATTTGCACATGTACCTATGTAGTATTGTTGTGATTGAACAAATAAGATGCGTTATAGTCTTGTTTTTATGATATAACTAATATACTTCACCGCTCAACTAATATACTTCACCGCTTAACTAATATACTTCAGCACTTAACTAATTCATCCAGAAGCAATTTAAAGCTAGCATAACTAATAGGTTCAAGCGCATAACTAATTTTAATGCTAGTTGTGCGTGATGTCAGCATGACATCAGCTGGTCTCACGTTAGCACTAACGTGAGATCGTCTCTTCAAAAACGAACTCATCAGTTAATCTCCAATCTCAAGCAACGCTTTAACCATTTGCTTTTTCACAGTATGCATGACACATAATTAACCATTAATGGATAGAGTTGTAAACTTGTAATAGGGCATAAATTACAGGTCCCTTGTCTCATTAATTGTTGGGATGAATCTCTATCATATATGGGGGACACCAAAAAAATAAAAAATAAATAAAAAGAGGGAGGATAACTACCTCTTCATTTAAACGAAAAAAGGGGCCATAAAACAAAAAAGTACCAAAGGTAAACTGGACAACAATTTTTTGAAAAAACAAAATACAATGACAATTCTTCTACACAATTAATTTAATTTTCTATATGCTTTCACACGCATTACGTGCATATATGGATTATAAAATAAGGTCATATTTAATAGGAATTGGCGTGACAACTAATTAATGTTGGCAAAATTGGAAAATATCTCAAAATTGAAAATTTCAAATATAATGAATATTTAAGACCCTTCCCCAATCCACTAGCGATTTCTTGAACCACTCCAATGCATCTAATACTGAATACTGAATATTACAAATCGCAATTGACTCGTCCCGTTCGTGAACCACTCCAATGCATCTAATACTGAATACTGAATAGTGAATACTGAATACTGAATTATATTACATTAGCCTATACCAACTACATTATACTCCTATTACCAAGATATCCACCACCGACAGCGGTGACTAATGCCCTCCCCCTAGGTGCTCCACTTAAGGGTAAAAAGAGCTGGTCTTACAGTTATTACCCCAGCCACATACCAAACATACTTTAAATAGGCATAAATAACAACAATCAATTTGTAATTTTGCCATTAATTTTCATATTAAAATCACTAGAATTGAACTCATGATGCATGGTTCTGAATAAGTTTATAAAGGAAACATTCTTTTAAAAAAATATTATTTATGTGATAGAATAATATAATTTCATTCTAATCATCATAATTTAAACTAGTTTTGAAGCCCGTGCATTGCACGGTTATTGTTTATTTTATTTTTTGTCAACATTGTTGATTTTCTATTGCTGTGAAATGAGATTTTTCAACACCATTGTATTTATATAATTTCTCCATTCTTTTTCTGTTGCAACAACTACCACTTTGGGTAGTTTCATCTATTGAAACCATTTCACTTTTGGTAAAAAAAGCAACTATAGTTGACAACATCGCATTTACTTTATGTTAATAAAACCATCATTAATTACTTTAATTGCCTTATAAAATTGCGTTTTTTAAGGATTTACTTATCCCCAACTCTAGTTAACCCCTCTATGCTAAACTACCCTTTTTTATTTTCTTAAAAACCATGCCCAAACCCATTGTTGCAGTAGAAATAGACAGATAAAGTATTTGTCATTATACTTTAATTTCTAGATTTGTTATTGTGATATACTACCTCCATTTCTTTTTAATCTACACACTTTCCTTTTTGGTCTGATTCTTTTTAATCTACACACTGTTGCTTTTTCTATTTTTGGCAACATGTCACATCTACTTTCTCCTCTTTTTCCACCCATGTCATCCACTTTTTAATATTTTAACCCACTTTTTAGTTTATCTCTCTCACTTTTCAGATCCCTCTCTCCACCTTTTTAGTTTATCTCTCATACTTTTGCACTTTCTCCTTCGTTCTCCCCCAAAAGTGAAGTATATATGTAGATTAAGGCTATGTTTAGTTCACCTAAAATTTACTGATCTGAACTTATCTGATCTGATATGATCTGATCTGAACTTATTTTTTCTGATCTGATCTAATTTGATTTGATCTGATCTGATCTGATTTGATTTGATCTCGATCGATCTCGATCCGATATGATCTCGAACCGATCCGATCCGATCTCGATCCGATCGATCGATCCGATATGATCGATATGATCTGAACTTATCTGATCTGAACTTATCTGATCTGATATGAACTTATCTTTTATAAAATATATTATTACTAATATTATTATTACTTTGTATTTCATTACTAATATTACTATTACTATTATTTTATTACTATGCACAACTTTTAACAATAATAATAATAATAATAATAATAATAATATAAATAATATTATAATAATAACAATAATAATAATAACATAATTAGATTTTTTTTTTTTGAAAAATAACACATTAGTATATGAACATACAATTAAAAATAAAAGACCAATGACTCTTGGGTCCAATGGTATGGCTTCCTATCTTCCACATGGGAGACCAAGGTTCAAAACTTAATGGAAGCATAAATTTCAATATTGTTGTGGGTGGGGGGGAAGGCGGTTGGGGCTTGTTGGGCCTCTGGGTGAGTGACCCTGTGCGAGGGTAGCCCGGAGGAAATTCATCTTACCATGGGGTTCCCGAAAGGGGCCCAAAAAAAAAGAACACAACATTTTAGGTAAAAAACATATTGTTCATGGTAAAGAGAACATATTGTTCATGTTCAAGGTCCGTTTATAGTAAGAATTTAGGTTGTAATGAAAAGAATATATAATGATATTAAAAAAAAAGAATATATACTGAAAGATCATACAAAATCTATTTAAAGAACACATTCTAAAAATAAAAGATAGATGTTATTTTTATATTGATGACATGTTTGGATTTAACTAACAACATGTTCTTTGTTATATCAATAAATTGCTCTTTTTTATTATAAATAAACCTATAAATATATATAATCATATGATCTTGAACAAAATGGTTAAATGTTCTTCTTATATCGTTGTTCAAAAAGATATTAATAATTATTAATATCGTTGTTCAAAAAGATTTAAGATTTCAAATCCTTTTATTATATTGGGTAAATTGGCGCGAACAGCACCAACTATTAGTTTGGTGCACAAAACAGCATGAATTAAACGAGGTGTGGTGCACAACACAAACTTCATAAGGTGGGTGCACGAAACAACATAAATGAAGATTTTGGCCTGAGATTCCATTTAAGTCGGGGAATCTTTGCTGTAATTGTTGTTTATTAGGCTATGAAAGGTAGATTCACCATTAAATTGGTACATGGAGGCACATTGGATGAAAAAGGGACATATATGGGGGGTAATGCTCATTGTTGGGATAAAGTAGACCCATAATATATGGCCGCAACGTATTTAACTTGAGCATCCTCCATAGCTTTTTGCCTTCTTCCTTGAATTTCTTTGAAGATCCGACACTCATCTTCAACTTCTAAGGTCTTAAAGAGAAAATCAATTTGGGGGTTTTCTTAGATTGGAAAAAGGGTATAATTTAGGGGAAATGAGGAGGGATCACGTTATAAAAAGGGAGGAAAACTAAAAAAACTAAAGGCAAACTAATTAAGTGGGAGAGATTCCCTAAATATATTAAAATATTGAAGATTCTCCGGCTTAAATGGAATCTCAAGCCAAAATCTTCATTTGTGTTGTTTCGTACACCCACCTTATGAAGTTTGTGCTGTGCACTCCACCTCGTTTAGTTCGTGCTGTTTTGTGCACCAAACCAATAGTTGGTGCTGTTCACGCCAATTATTCCTTATTTATATCGTTGTTCAAAAAGATTTAAATACTTATTAATATCGTTGTTCAAAAAGATAAGTTGAAATCTTATATCATTTGTTCAAAAAGATAAGTTAAATCTTATATCATTTGTTCAAATAGATAAGTTGAAATCCTTTGTAGGAAAATTTTGAACGTGATGCCAACACCATTAATTAGATTATTTCATGCTACTCATGTTTTATATAAACTAGTAACATATAATTTATATTATTCTACCAAAATTGTTTAAAAAAATAAACATCATATACTATTGTCATGTTCGTTACATGTACAACATCAAAAAGAACATCACATAGCAATATTATTAATTAGAACAAATATAAAAAAGAACACGTACAAATGCCAAAAGAACATTCTTCTTCTTGAACACAAATAGCTTCAAATAGTGATATCAATGACATTTATAATAATAGCAACGACATTAATAATAATTACCAATATTAATAATTAATAAGTACAATAACGTCAATAATAATCTTTTTGAACAAATGTTCTAGTAAATAGTAATATTAAAAGTAATAGTAATCGTATAAAGTAATATTAATAATAATAGTAATAATAATAATAACAACAACAATAATAATAATAATAATAATTATTATTATTATTATTATTATTATTACAATAACAATAATAGCATTAGTAGTACTAATAATCATAATAATCATGATAATAATAACAATAATAATAAGTTTTTAAATATAAGCATAATCTGAACTTATCGGATCTGATCTGAACTTATTTTTTCTGATCTGATCTGATCTGATCTGAAATAAGTAAAGATAAGGTGAACTGAACATAGCCTAATTTGAAACGGAGGTAGTATAAATTTTATATCGTTAATGTTCAATTGAATATTGTAGCTAAGTCTATTATTGAATAGTATCCCAATGATTGGTATGACTAACAATAGCTAACACAATTTTAACATGGAAAATACCCGAATGATACTTTAAGAAAGTAGAGGGTAATAATTTAATAGATGTAGGACAGAAAGAATAGAGAAAAAATATGAGTGTTAGCCACAACTTCAACTTTTAATAAAACACATAAACACTAACGCATATATAATAAAAGATGGGAAAGCCAAAAAGAAGATCATAATGATGCTATCATCAATAAATTAAATTAAATATAAAACTAACCTCTATTAATAATCGAAAATACTATTTAAGAGAAAAAAATCTCTTCATCAATCATGACCATATCAAGACTTATCTAACTTCCCCTTTTTTATGATCTGCGACCTCAAATAGTCTAGAAACTCGAACCTTGATTTCCCAATTAGTTTTAGTAGAATTAAGTTCATTGAGAAAAGAATAATATATGACATATAGATATATATATGAAAAATAAAAACATAAATAATTATTTATACAACAAATATTCTAGGAATAAAATAATTAGTCAATTGCATAATACCTCTGCAATGTCGTTGACAAACTTTCATTTGATTTTTCATGTAATGTCATCATGGTATTCTATAGATTTAAAACTATATGTATGTATTTTTTATCTTTATACTACCTCCGTTTCTTTTTAATCTACACACTTTTCTTTTTGGTCTGTTTCTTTTTAATCTACACACTGTTGCTTTTTCTAATTTTGGTAACATGTCACATCTATTTTCTCCTCTTTTTCCACTCATGTCATCCATTTTTTAATATTTTAACCCACTTTTCAGTTTCTCTCTCTCACTTTTCAGTTTCTCTCTCCACTTTTTTAGTTTATCTCTCACTAGTTTTTGGACCCGTGCAAAAATGCACGGGAAGAGATTTGCTCAATAAGACTATGACTACAATGAAACAAAAAAGAAGTAACTAAAATTGTCCGTTTATGTTTACATGGTATGAAAAAAATAAATCATAAATACGGTCAATCATAAAATGTATTTGAAATTATACATTTTGGAACACTTCTTTACAAACAACATAGCTTTTAGACCCGTGCAAATTGCACAGGAATTTTTTGTTTTATAAATTTAAAATTTTAGGATGCTTCTCCTAAATCATGGTCTGAATATTAACTTGTGATTTAAAGTTATTATAGTCATATATTTAATGTTATGGTGGAACACGTGACCAACAATATTTTAGAAAAAAGCTGACTGGAAATTTCTTCGCTCTGCCCATTTAAATAAAATCGTAATTCGCACCACTACTAACACTCAATCATGCAACCACTTCCACTCCTGCATTCTACAGTCATGCTCTCCTCCTCTTTCTTGTTGTCTTGCACCACTGCTGCACTACACCAGGCCATCCACCAGGCTACCACTGCTTGCGGTGGGGAACTTCATCCGATGTTATCTTATAGAAAATTTTGGTAGATTGTATAATTTAAGGGAGTGATTGCACACAAATGGGAATCATGAATGACCTGTCACAAAAGTCTCATCATATTATTTCCTTTATATAATACATACGTCATTATATTCTTGAAATTCCAAGCAATCTTTTTATAATCATATTCCTGAAATTCCAAGTCATAGTAATCGATAATCAAATTAACAAAAATGTCATGATTTTGTAAATCCATTTTTTTTCGTGATATTCCATAATTTACTATAACTCTGTGGGTAACAATGATTGATAATCAATCATATATTTAACAAAAAGCAATAATTTTGTAAGTACTTGCTTTTATGGAGATTGAAATTTTCCAAAATGCCCGTATAAGTTTTTATTTTTTTAAAAAGAAAACCCAACCCAATATTGCTCCTCTTCTTGGTTGTTCCTCCAAATGCAGGAGTAAAACATGTCACCTTGTGTCCTTTTTTTTTAAACAAACAGGAATATATATATATAATAAGACACAGCCAAGGCTGAGGTCTTCAAAATATTACACATAGAACAGCAGTTCAGAGTACCTCTCAGACAGAGGAGTAAAATATTACATAAAGACAGTTGTTTTAAGAGCATTATAGTGGTAAGGCAACTAAGGCTAAGCATTAGTAGTTGGTGCAACTGGATTATTCAGAAGGTCCGTCAGATATGCATCATTGACGTTGTCTGGGCAAGTGAAGTGGTATTTCTTGACCACCAGGAGCTGAGTACCCATCTGAGCCAAGATGTGTGCCACTTGATAGAATTAGCAGGCGGAAGTTAGTGGATTTGTATTGTGAATGTTGGGGTTTACTTACTGTGAGGAATTTAATGATGTGGTAAAAGACTTTGGAAGTGAGGAATTTATTTCTTTCATTCCATTCACTTGTAAACTTCACATGCTACATATTTATAGATGCTAAGGTCGGTGTTTTTCTTCCACCGTCATTAAGATGACAATATCTTGGATTTCTTTAGATGTTCCTAAACTTTTCTTCCTAGTTCCATTCATGTGTTGGTATCTCTCTTTCTTTTTTCTTCTAGAATCATTTGTTCTACATTATTCTAGGCAACTTAGATTTACAAGATTTTTCTAGATTAACATTATTTTAACACTCCCCCTTAATCTGAAAAATCTTGTACTCCAGATTGTCTTCTCAAATTATTCTTGACTTTTTGTTAATGCTCTTGTCACCAATAATCTCCGATCTTGATTTTTCTTCTTGTCTTTGTGTTGGTACCCTTGTCACCAACTTTAGCTTGTCTTCCTTTATTATTTTTCCTTGTCGGTACTCGTGTTACCATCTTTCTTACTCTTTCTTACTGATGCTCCTGTCACCAGTAATTTTGCTTCTTGAAATTGTCTCTATTTGTGGATATTTTTGGTGCTCATGTCACCAAATATTTCTGCTAATGCACGTGTCATTAGCAACCTTCTAATTTTCTTATGTCACTACATATTTCTGCTAATGAACCACTGATAGAATTAGCAGGCGGAAGTTAGTGGCTTTGTATTGTGAATGTTGGGGTTTACTTACTGTGAGGAATTTAATGATGTGGTAAAAGACTTTGGAAGTGAGGAATTTGTTTCTTTCATTCCATTCACTTGTAAACTTCACATGCTACATATTTAAACATGCTAAGGTGGGTGTTCTTCTTCCACCGTCATTAAGATGACAATATCTTGGATTTCTCTAGATGTTCCTAAACTTTTCTTCCTAGTTCCATTCATGTGTTGGTATCTCTCTTTCTTTTTTCTTCTAGAATCATTTGTTCTACATTATTTTAGGCAACTTAGATTTACAAGATTTTTCTAGATTAACATTATTTTAACACCACTCCATTTGTTGATTTAGGGGAGTGAATGATGATATATCTCTCATTGCTACTCAGGATAGCACTAATATCACGGAGCAGGTTCGCCATGGAGCTATTCATGTAGGTTTGAACATCAGAGGGCATCTGCTTTACCTTGATGTCCTTTATCTAGCTAAGTATTGTGCCAAATGTCCATAGAAGATTTCATTGATAGAGTCAAACCTGATAAATGAAAATTGGTGGTAGCATTGATAGAGTCAAACCTGATAAATGAAAATTTATGACAATTATATTTGATGGTAAGGGAAATATTATATGGCAGTATAAGACACAAAAAGACCACAAAAGAAAAACGATTCAAAATTGAAATGATTTTATGTGGAAGTTTAATATACTAATATGATTGCTATTGAAGTATAAAAACCCATGAACTTAAAGTATTGTAATGGTATTTAATCATTGCTATTGAGTTAAAATATTTACAATATAATATTATACATTTATATACACATGTCAATAAAGTTAAAAAAATCAAAACCATTCATACAACTTGTCAATTGATTCTCTCGATTAATATTACACATTAGTTCACCAATCCAAAAAGAATGTCAAATTTGCATTGATTACACCATAACCATTTACAATATAATATTAGACATCTTATTGATTCAATTGATTGATATATTTCATGCACAAAATAACCAAACACTTCATTTATCTCTCTCCTCATTTCATCTTCTCTTCCTTGAAAATTAGTAACCTCCATGAGAGACAAAATTGAAAGATTTGTTTGACACACTTCATCTTCTCTCCTCATCATCTCACCTCCACGGGTAAAAAAAAAAGTTGACACACTTATCTTTCTTTCTCCTCATTTCATCTCCTATTCATTAACCCCATTTCATCTCCTCTCCACGATTGAAACAACAAATTTTCTTGCCATTATTATTTCCTGCTCATTTCTTTTATTATCAATAACAATTCACTCACCATGTTTTTTATACATGAAAACTTTTTCGTATAATCTGTGAAAAAAAACAACAATTCGGACATGAGTTGATTATGAGAAGAAGAGACGGCATTGAAGAAATCTGTTCGAATTGCTATTGTTACATATAATACGCTATTTTTATAGTTAATTATATATGTATTTAAAATAAATAATAAATAATACGTTATTGTTCATCTAAATAAATATATTTTCATAAGTTGTAAAACTATATTGTATATGGAACTTATTTCGAGCACTATCCGATGGTAAAAAAATATAATATCGCGAATCATGTAGTAAAAGTTATATATATTCAATTTACATAGTTGAATAATTTAGGTTGTTTATTTAAAATCAGAGTGTAATCTTCACTTATTAAAAACACCATATATGTATTTATATCTATGTTAAACACTATTTTTTTTAAAAGTAAAAATTTAAAAGAATGACATGTCATGCTTAGGTGGAGCTCTCTATAATATTCTAAGGTTGTTTTTTAAAATCATACGCTAATTTTTTCATCATCCAAAACTCTAATATATATATGTAACTTTATCGCTATAGATTTTAATTTTTATTGTAACAACAAAATTTCCTAAATAAATTTTGTTGGAATACTAAATTGTTTTGGTTCAGTTGAGTAAGGCTGGTGTTTGAATCCTACAGAGTTCCAAAAGAACTCTACAATGTAGAGTTTGAGCAATATCAACCATTGAATAAAAAATCAATAGCTCATATATTATCTTTCCAAAACCACCTCTATTTTTCTCACCAATACACGCCCTTGATTTTAAAATGTATGGATCATATACAACTCTACCTTGTAGAATTTTATTAAAACTCTAGAGGATTTGGACTCTTAAGATTGAGGTTTTGAAAGATAATATGTTTAATCCCCGTAAATTTGACCTATGATAAAATGCTATATATAGTCACATAAACTACACTATAGTTATAACTATTATTATATCTATCTAAAAGAAAGACTAAATAATGCCTTACCATTCATCTAGTTAAATATATTTTCATGAGTTGTAAAACTATATTGTAAATGGATCTTATTTTGAAGTATATTTCAAGCGAGTCTCAAATGGTAAAAAATTATAATGTTTTGCATTAGGTACCAAAAGTTATATTCAATTTACATAATATAATAATTTAGGTTGTTTATTCAAAACGAAACTCTAATTTCTTGTTATCTAAAACTCATTTTATGTATTTAAATATATGTAGAACTCTATTTTTTAAAATATTTAAAATAAAAATTAATGACATGACAATCCTACGTGGCGCTCTCTATTTCATAAGTTGTAGAACTATATTGTAAATAGATCTTATTTCGGAGCATATTTCGAGTACTATCCAACGGAACAAAAATTAAAATATTTTGAATTACGTAGCAAAAGTTATACGTAATTTACATAATATAATAATTTAGGTTGTTCATGCAAAATCAAACTCTAATTTTAGCTTATCTAGAACTCCTTATATGTATTTAAATCTATGTAGAACTCTTTTTTTGTAAAAGATAAAAATAAAATTTGTTGACATGACAATCCTACCTGGCGTCGCTCTATGGCCTCGAAATCTTGAGCAACTCTCTATACTCCCGAAAAGTTCCTCCTTTATTTATATACTAGTATTAAGACCCGGGCAAATGCCTAGGCTTTTTCGTGAAGAAGAGGTTACGTCACCCCTATTTTTGGCCGTTATTTTTGTCTGGCATAGAACAACTAAAAGTTATAATATAATTTTGTCATTATCTTTGACGTTGGTTTCTAATTTTTATGTCAAGAAGAAACTCACTATATCATTCAGAAACATACTATATCATGCAGAAACTATTGTACCTGATTGGTTCAATTGATATCATTAACCTTTTTATTTACAATAGCATAGCACATAAGTTTAGTTTTTGTTCCAATGCTTAAGTCATCAGTATATGTTCTAGATCAATGAAAAGTTAATGGAGAAAGTTCAAGATAAAACTTACCTTTCTTTAGTACTCATTCTCGTTTACAAATCAAATTAAAGAACCTATCATATATATATATATATATATATATATATATATATATATATATATATATATATATATATATATATATATATATATATATATATATATATATATATATATATATATATATATATATATATATATATATATATAGAATTAAGTTCGAGTGAGAAGGATGTTTTACATGAGAAGTGAGAAAAAATATTAGCCCTTAGATCATGGCTCATTTGATGGCCCCGATTAAAATTTAAAACAAACAAAAAATCCCAAAACCTACTCACTTATCGCTTATCACACATAAACCTCCTTTCTCTCTCCTCTCTCTTCTCGGTTACTCGTTTTTCTGTTTCAATTACATTCAAGCAATTACGCCCTTTTTTTTGTTTTAAGATCAATTCGACGAGACTTTTTCACGCATGATTCGAGAAGAAGGTTAGTATTTCGGAAAATTTTGTAGAATAATATTCAGTTGGTAGATTAATTGTGACAAATTTGTAGAATAATTTCTCACGCATGACAAAATGTGACAAATTCTAGCATTACGCTCCTTGCAATGATTATATTGGTGCAATACTGCAATATATAGGTTCGAGTCAAATGCTTCGTGTTAAATTTTTCGTGTTAAATTGTTTTGGTGGCCTATGTGAAAGAGTTTTGCCGGATGTGCTTGTACGGGTTCCATGACTACGTCTCTAAATTTTGTGTTAAATTTTTTCGTGTTAAATTTTTCGTGTTAAATTTTAGTCCGTGCAAAATGCTTCGTGTTAAATTTTTTGCCGGTTGTAGGTTTATAGATTATATATGTTTCATTGCAATTTTTTCCCGTCATTGAAATTTGATATTGGGTTTGATTAGACTTTAGAGTGATCTTTGAGCCTAGCCAAGAAAATTGTGGACTTTGGGGCGGCACAGTGAGGGAGAATGATGGAAATTGGTTTTCTTTACTCATGGTCTCTTGGGAAAGCTATGTTGCGACTTCAACTTTGAACAAGTATTGATATAACTCGAACTAGTAAATCTTATAACTCTAAACGAGTACTCGGTGTAACTCTAATTAATAATTCATATAACTCTAAACAAATGTTGATATAACTCTCATTAGAACTTACTACAACTTTAGTTATAAATGTTGCGATAAACAAATGTAGTTAAAACTCTATATAATATTCAAATTAATCCCTCACAATTATACATAGATCTTCGAAATTCTAGTAATTAAACTACTCACATATATTTGATTAGAGTTATAGCAAGTTGTACTTAGAGTTATGCGTATATTTGATTAGAGTTATAGCAACCTGGACTTAGAGTTCCACCAATTTACATACACAATATTCTCGTAAGATAACAAGTATTTTTTTAGCAACTAAAGTAATGGACAAAATATCACCTTGAGAGGGTAATGGGTATGCTATCCTACGTGAATATTTTACGATGCAATTGATGATATATCTCGCGTGTAATGTTATGTTTTTTAGAAAGATTTTGTTTAATGATCCCCCGTTATGTTCGTTTCTATTTATAAACGCATTACTAATCCTCAAATGTTCAGTTGTACATAATCAGTCTTCTATGAAGCGATGCGTGCGAAAACAAATAGAAAGTTCAATTGCGTAATAACATGTATGAAAAATTGTTCACAAAAATCATAGCATTTTTTTTAAATCAATAAATTAGAGATGTTGTAAATTTGTTAATTGAGGGTGTAATAGTAAAAGAGCGTAATTTTGTGTTTTGTTGGTTGAGTGTCTAATGTGGTTTCAATTTTTAGTGTCCCCCTCTCTTCTCTTATACTAGCCCTATGTGTGTGTGAGTATGAGTTTACAGTATGTTGAGGTAAAATCTCCAATTGTATCTGTATGAGTTTGTAATCAGTTTATGTGTGTGTATGTAGATATGAACATTTCCGAGGTTGGTAATGTGAAGGGTAGTAATGCAAATCAAATTATGGGTTTGATTAAACAAAAAGGAGCTAAATTACCTGAGAAGGATAGTACATCGCATGTACTAAAACAGTAAAAAAAAGCTACTAGAGTTGTCTACTCAATGTAGACCGAATGAATTGGTGAAATTTATAAAGGACTTATCTCCGAAGCAGGTTCAGGATGTCAATGACATTGGTTTTGGATGTCTTTGCAGTCTACACTTGACTCAAAGCCAAACTGTTGTGATTCCTGTTTTTGATCAATTCTTTTAATCCTGACAGGTTGGATGTTTGTATTACTTCGTTTAAGTGGTGTAGAGAGATTTAACGACGCAATGTTTATGCTTTGTGTGGAGTTACTAGTTCCCGCTCTCGTATATAAATAGTAGATAATTTGTAAATCAATTGTTTTCAATTCAAAATTTCTATGCATTTGTTCCTTATCAGTATAACATACTTAAAAGAAAGTGTTGCAAAGATAAAACTTATGGCAAATAATTCCTTTGACTCTAAACAAATGTGGATATAAATCTAAGCAATACTTCTTATAATTCTAGACAAATGTTGTCATACCTTTAAATAATACTTCCTATAGGTCTCGAAAAAGTTATTGTCTTATTAGTATAACTATACTTGACTAGATCGTATAACTCTAAAAAAAGAGACTGGCATAACTCCAAACAAACAATGCTATAACTATAAACATATATTGCTAAAATGATAACTCTAATTACTACTTCATATAATAATTCTAAATAAGTATTGGCATAAATAAATTCCAATATAATAAGTTGCAACTATTATCTCGAAAGATGTGGGTTTGATATCTCGAAAGATAGAAATAATTGCAATGATTTTATCGAAGTGTATACAATGACTATATTCCGACAATGACATGGGTTGTTATTATAAGTTGTTATAACTCTAACCAAGTGTGGATATAACTCTAATCTTTACTTCCTATAATTCTAAACAAATGTTGTTATAACTCTAACTAATACTTCCTATAACTCTAATGACTAGGTCGTATAACTCTAAAAATGAGACGGCATAACTTCAAACAAGCAATGCTATAACTCCAAACATATATTGCTAAAATGAAAACTCCAATTACTACATCATATAATAATTCTAAACAAGTATTGGTATAAATCAAACTCCACCCTACTTGCATTATTTTTTTTATCTCGAAGGATAGAAATAAATTGCAATTTTTTATCGAAGTATATCCAAGTGACTATATTACGACAATAACTCTAACCAAGTGTGGATATAACTCTAATCATCACTTCCTATAATTCTAAACAAATGTTGTTATAACTATAACTAATACTTCCTATAACTCTGAAAAAGTATTGGTATAACTCTATTGACTAGCTCATATAACTCTAAAAAAGAGATGCATAACTCCAAATAAGCAATGATATAACTTCAAACTAATATAAAATATTTCCAAAAGTCAAGCAAATTTTAACTTGCTTCTCACATTTTCAACAATCATGAAGGAAGCTATTGTCGTTTGATCTTGATCTAGTTCTTTGACAGGTGATAGACCGACAAGATATATACTCAAGAATCTCGAGTGTTTTTTTTATCACAAAAAAAGCCAAAAAACAAAACACAGTATTAATTATTTGAAGGTCTACGATTCACCATTGATACACATCATATATGCTAGCTAGTATCTATGAAAGAAATCATGCATCGGGTGTGTTGACGAAAGGAGAGAGAAAGGAGATTTATGCGTGATAAGTGGGGACGTTTTGAGATTTTTATTTGTTTTAATTTTTAATTTGGGTTATTAAATAAGATAATAAAAAAATTGCAATTTATTTCTATCCACACTTGGTTAGATCTTGGCCGTTGATAGGATCTAATCTAAGGGCGATGATTTTTTCTCATTTCTCACCTAAATTCCTTTCTCACATGATCTTGCCTCTATATATATATATGAAATAATTTGTTAAATTATGAAGGATTGATAATATTGCTACGGTATGTTGCTACGATGCCCTTATCAACCCTCTTTTTAATATGTTGACCATGTCCCATCTTATCCAACATTCATGTTTGGAGGAGACGAATGATGCGGCGTTTGTTTCTTATCAAAGGAAAAGAAAATATGAGGAGTTTTTTATTAGAAATCGTACCTTGGGGAAGAACTCAATGTGCAAAGCTTATCGCTAAAAATCTATAATATGTAGTTCACGTAATTAGCTTAAGTGGAAATAAAATATAGGGAAGAAAACTCATTGTGCAAAGTTGATGCCGACAATCTAGTATATATAACTTTGAATATTCTAATTCTAATATGAATAGGTTTTGTAGAACAACCCTAATTCTAATTGAATCCCTAATTCTAATTGCAGTAGGGTACTTTAATACTTTAACCCTAATTCTAATTGAATCGCTAATTCCAATTGCAATAGGTTACTTTAATACGTTAGTATAGTCAATATTTCCTTTTATATGTTACTTTAATATAAAATTTAAATATAGTATAAATGGATCTTATTTTAAAGTACTTTTTAAACACTTTCCAACAATACAAAAATTATAATTTTACGAACTATATATTAAAAGCTATAATTAATTTACTATATTTAAGTTTTTCATTGTGAACTCAACTCTATTTATTCTTATCCTAAACTCTATTTGTATTTTAAGCAATTTAGAACTCTATTTATATTAAAACAAAAATGACATGATACTTAATGAGCGCTACAAATGACGTTCAATGAGAACATCAAATGTCACGAACTCGTGAGTAATGTCGCGACCTCGTGAGCTAGCTTTTGTACTCTACTTTGTAATTTGTATATTAGTTATATGATATGATATATTGATTTAAATCTAAAATCTAAAAAAATTATATATTCTTACTCTAAAAGATTAGATTAGATTTTCGAATGTTGTCTAAAAGATAGTGTTCAGAATTTTTTTTAGTGTTAAGAAGGATTCCATACTATATGATTCCTAATAATTTATAGTGGGCCCTACAAAAAGAAAAAAAAAATAAGAAACGGACTCCTATTTAAAAGTCCCGAAACAGTGGAATACTCTTTCGGACTTCAGTACATCGCGTTGAACATAAGCTATTTAAGTGATTTAATTAAAATTTTCATATATTGATTAACAATTGTGCTTTGTTTTTAAGCTACTGTATAATTATTTATATGTCCGTCATACTCTAAATACAAAGAAAATTTTCGAAGGCTTGAAGGTGAGTTTTCTCTGTTCTTTTTATCCATTAAATTCTCTACTGATCAATTTTTTTTACGTTCATAATTATATGTAATTTCTTGCAAAACCCATCATGCAATTCGTTTCCTGTTTTCTGGTTTCTTTAATTTTGCAATCTCAATTATTTTTCCTCACCCATCTTTTTTTGTGTCGGTTTTCACACACACAAAAAAATGCATCTTTTAAGTTCAAAAACTGAAAGAACAATGCTTTTTTCATAAAATAAAAACAATTTAGTCATATTAGATGATTGTCTTAAAGTAATCAATGTAGAATAGACATATTTAAAATATGGGAAAGATTTTGTTATGTATATAACATGGTAGATAGTGTTCTCATTAATTTGTTTAGTATATTCTGATGATATGAAATTGTTGCTTAATATGAATTCTCTTGCAGCAATGTTGCCCCCAGAAGCTTTACAAGGGTTTGGTTATCATAACGGCTGCGGTAAGCAAATAATTTGAGTTTTATGATTATAATACATAATCTTATTAACATGTATGTCTAGGCTTAGGAGTTAGTAAAGTTGATTATAGAATATAGGAAACATGATTTTAAAAGTATGTTTTGCTAAACAGTGTTGGTAAGTCATGATATATATATTGGGTTTATATGAATGTAATACGTGTTGGTTACCTCTAAATTTTTAGGTGAATTATTCCATTGAGGCATCTAGGAAATCGAATTTGTAGGGTGTTTAATTATGATCTTTTAAAATCCTTCATCTTACACTCGTGGTTAGATTAGTCCTAATACGGTAAAAATAAGTTTAGTACAACAAAACTTAGTTGAAGAGAATGCACATGAATCTTTAATTGTTCATATCATATCAATGTCATAATAAAACGAGGACTACCTTCATGTGTTACCTACTTTGGTTAAGATTCTACGTTATAACCCCTTAAGCTATTGATCTTGACATCTTTCGAATCTTTGCTCCCCTCCCATGCAACCAAAAGATGCCCCCTTTTTCGTTATTACTTTACCTTCTTAGATGTTCAGGTCAAAAGTTATAAAACTTCGACTGAGTTTAATGATTTATAGGTAACAAAAACAATATAGTACGCGGAATCTTGTTAGCTTCACTCCAATATGTACTTTTAGAAGTTGACTTTTCATAATTTTTTATAATAGGTATTTCAAGATATTAATGATCTAATATGTGTATTAGGGATTATGAAAAGGATAAAAAGTAAAGTATGAAAATGCAAAAGGGGTTAAAAATAGGGAAAAGAACAAGGTTGGCACGTACAATAAAAGGGTGTTCGATAAATATCTAACGGGTAGATATATCTAACACAAGTTTACAGAACAAATATTATTTGTGTAGGTAAAAATATTGTGTGTGTTCCTTATAATAAATAAGGGGAAAACAACACAAACAATATTTTTACATACACAAACAATATTTGTTATATAGACAGACAGTATTTGTTACAGAAAAACTTGTGTCTAACACATCTATCTGATAGAGGTTTATCATACCTCAAATAAAAGTGTAAATGGTTGGACTGGTAATATATTCTTCTGCGGTACATATGCTGTTTTTTTTTACAACATGGTGGAAAATAAACATAATACTTCCTCCGTTCTGTTTTAAATGAAACGTTTGTTTTTTCACGCAACCCAACGCGCTTCTTTAATCATTAATATCTTTAGTTGTGCACGCGTAAAAAATATAAAAAAAGTTATAATTTGATAGTATGCATCGAGACGAATCTTACAAGATCCCACTTGACTATGTTTTTCTTTATTTAATGGCGATAAATTGGAGTCAAAATGTCATTTCACCCAATGTTTCATTTAAAACAGAACGGAGGAAGTATAGTATATTCATGTCGAATGGGAAATTTTGATGAAAAAGTTAAGGATTTATTATATTTGTGACCTAAAGTGAAACATTATTTTCTTTGACTTTGCTAACCAGCAGCACCTAGTGATGCATTTGTGGAAAATTTTGGTGCACCAAGACCTGGGACACAAGCTGTCACGCAGCTCTTTAATTATTGTTCAAATGGTGGATCATTTGGTGCACCAGTTTCAACAACAGTGTTTGGGGAATCAACAACACCTGCATTCGGTACATCACCAACAATACCAGCATTTGGTACATCACCAACAATACCAGCATTTCTTCCATCACCAACAATACCAGCATTTCTTCCATCAACGACACCAGCATGTGGTGAAAATCTATATGTCCCTTTCTTTGGTTCAAATGGCGGATCATTTGTTGGACCAGTTTCAACACCAGTGTTTGGGCAATCAACAACACCTGCATTCGGTACATCACCAACAATACCAGCATTTGGTACATCACCAACAGTACCAGCATTTCTTCCATCACCAACAATACCAGCATTTCTTCCATCAACGACACCAGCAAGTGGTGAAAATCTATATGTCCCTTTCTTTGGTTCAAATGGTGGATCATCTGGTGGACCAGTTTCAACACCAGCATTTGGTACATCATGTACAACACCAACATTCGGCACATCATCAACAACACCAACATTCGGTACATCATCAACAACACCAACATTTGGTACATCATCAACCCCACCATTTCGGCCATCAACAACACCAACACCAACATTCGGTACATCAACAACAACACCAACATCCGGTACATCATCAACCCCACCATTTCGGCCATCAACAACACCAAAATTCACATTCTGTACATCATCAACAACACCAACATTCGGTACATCATCAACCCCACCATTTCGGCCATCAACAACACCTGCATTTGGTAAAAATCAGAATCTTGATTACCTTTAAGTGGAATGCCAATCATAATCATTATTCCGACTTTTAGATGTTTGTTCTCAGATTTTGTAGATTTATGACTTCTGATTCTAACTCTTTGAGGTTTATCCAAGCCTGGGTTGATACGCATTAAAGATTTTAGCCTATTGTTTTGATGATCAGGTTGTGATTGGACTGATGAATATCCTTACAATCCTACATATGAAATTTGTGATAGTACCAATATGGGTCAGAAAGCTGGCAAGCTCATGTCTATATCAGGTATGAAAGTATACAACAACAAGAGCCATGAAGAACTAAGATCAGAGAAGTACCAGCAACAGAGGAATAAAGGTAACTTTTGTTGCTGTCTTGTAATTGTATAGTATTAGAGAAAATTTACTAGTAATGTTTATATTCTCTCATGTCTAAGATTGAAGTTTCAATTAGATATACTTTCTCCAAGTTTTAGAAGTTCCAACACTTTTGACTTTTGCATTAGCTAGAGTATGTCTAACTAATATCTAAAAACAAATGCTATTATGTAAAAAAAAAATTGATTTATTTCAATGTTGAGTTTCAAAATATCATTCTTTGATAGTCTTTATTAATGCATTATAGTTACAATTTTACAAATTCAAATGGTCAAGCAAATGTGGATGTCAAAGTGTTGCAAACTTATAGTTATCAGGAATTACTATACTTTTTAAAATTGTTTAGTTCAAAATAATATGTTTTAAGAGGATTCTAATGATGTGTTTGTATTTGCAGCACAACCTTTTGGATCCATTAGCTCAAACTGTCAGAGCCCTTGGCCACAAGCTTCTACTCAAAGTAATGTATCCTCAGTGCAACCTTCTCAAAGCAATCCTAGGAGTCTATTTTCAGTACAACCTTCTCAAAGCAATCCTCAGAATCCATTTTCAACCTTTGGTGCTAATACAACCACTCAAGGCACAACTGTAGGTACTTCGACTGTTGATGCCAATACTACTGGGGCAAAATACACAATGGTAGGCACTTCAGCTGTGGATGCCAATGCTTGGGCAACTCAAGGCACAACTGTAGGCACAAATGCATTTGGAAATTACAACAATCAACCTTTGGCAGTCTTTGGTTACCCTGCATTTGTCACTTTAACTCATCCAACTGCAGCAACACTTGCTGGCAACCATTTTGGCCTTTTTGGGTCCGCTGTACCTGTGTTGGGATCACAGGCTAGTCCGATTACAGTGCCATTTGGAGTCCCAACTACTGGAGCTCATTCAACCGCTCCAGTATCATTTGGAGGCCCAAGTACGAGCTTTGTTAGCCATAGTGGTGCAAACGGAGCTAATAAGCCTAATAGCCTAAACAGAGACCACTTAACTGCTCCAGTGTCCATTGCAAGCCCTAATGTAGAATCTTTTGCAGGCCCGAGTACAAGCTTTGTGGGACGTTATTTTGGAAAGCCAAGGCGTAGACTGTCTACTATAAACTCGGTTAGTGGATCACATGGAGACAAAAATACGTGTTGTAACGAGCCTAAGGCAAAGGAAGAAGCTTATGACTGTTGCCGAGTTCCAAAAGGTCTTGAAGTTATAGTAGATAAGTTGGGTTACAACCCTTGGTCAGAACGGAAGGGTATATATAGTGCTAATAAGCATGATTTGGAAGTGGAAGGAGGGATCCTTCCATGTGAAGAAGCTAATAAAGATGAAGATATAATAGCACTTGCTGAATTTGCAGTTGAACAATACAATGCGTTACACAAGGTTTAGATTACTTTAAACAGTGCTTCCTGCTAAAATTATGATTTTCATTTTTCTGTAATAATAACCAAAGTTTACTTAATTTTGCAGGATGAAGCAGTTTTTTTCATGAATGTGGTAGTAGCATGCTTGGAGGCAGTAGGACATGGGAGGTACCACATTGTGCTGAATGCTATGTCTACTGAATTTGCTAGTTTTGCTAAACAAAGGAGACACTATGTTGTGGTGTTGCGCAAGAGCACCCCGCGTCTCAATCACATGACGGTGCTTGAGAAATGGCAGCCTGGCAAGGCTGTTTGATTATGTTTAAAGCTCTCTTTGCCTGGACACTAGACATTTCATAACTCTTACTCTAGGGGTCTATCTTCTTTTGCTTTTTTCTTGTTTTTTGTGATTAACATTTGCTGATTATAGTCTAGTTTTGGGAAAACTGCTTGTGTACATCCTTTTTTTGGTTCTGTTTGGTGTACCATTCTGATCTTCATCCAGGATTAACCAATGCACTCTTCTCTTTTTAAATTTTATGGCTTCACAGGTTTACCTAGTCGTAACTTGGGGGCTCACTTGAGGGGGATAAGGGGAATTTCTCAAATGAGTCCCATGAGGTTTGATCCCTAGACCTCAGGGATATGAGATGAGAAGCGATGCTACTACTACACCTCCTCAACCTCATTAGTCGTAACTGCAATCAAGACAATGAAAAGATAAAAGTAGTACAGATTACACATCATAGGACAACAGGAATTATCATTAACTATCACTAGCTTAGTAGTTCGTAGACAGTTGTAGTAGATTAGCTACTACATTACCAACAATGTGCACATTTATTTAATACTAATACTAGGTTTCCTAAAGTGCACATCTACCTAATTAAGTTGCACAATTGCAAGAAGAGTTTAACCAACAGAGGGAGTTTCAACAACTATGTTTTTAGAATCAACAAAAACAAAAACACGATCACATCTCAGATCAAATGGAACATCAGAATCTTCTGGTAGTACAATGGCTTCCACACTTGAATTTTCCTTCTCGATTATTTCTGCTGCTTTTTTTCCATCCTCTCCTATGAGTTCAGGCCACGCTTGCTTTCCTATATAATGCACATATTATAAGTTTATAACAATGAAACAATATAATGCATTACATTACAAACATTACTTAGAGATATAGTATATAGCTTAATGCAAAGAAATGATGCTTGAAATTTTGAGTAATCATCAAAGGTATAAAAGCAAGTTTACCTGGGCAAATTGACATCTTTCCTCTTTATCTAATTTGAGTATTTGGTAGGTTTTCAATAAGCTAAGCTCTGCTGCTATGGTTGTTCAAACACTAGTTGTGTGTTTTTATAGTACTTTGCCAACAGAAAATGTTTAAAGGGCATGACAAAGAGTTGGTGAGATTTTTAATAGGGGCTGAACAAAAGTAGTTGAGGATAGTAAATACTCAGTCAGTGCACTTTATAATTTTGTGCACTTTATACTCAGATAGGCATTCCTTAGTAAAGTTAGAAAATATCATGGAGGTAGTACTTCTAAGATCTGGAATCAAATTCAATCAATATCATTGTCCTTTGCTATAATGTTGAGCAATTAAATTTTTTTTTTTCACTTGAAAAATCGATGTACTAAGGTGAGTTGCTATCCCAATTACACGTCCGTTTCCTTTTAATTGCTACATTTTCCTTAAATAGTTGTTTATTTTTAATTGTTACATTGTTTAATCTTTTCTTATTTGGGATACTTAGTCTACCATAAAGTAATACTATTTATTTGTTTTCTCTTTTTCCACCAAAAAGTATGCTTTTTCACTTTTCATGCATCTCTCTTTGGGAGACGAGCGAGTCTCCCTGCCTTTTGTTCCATTCTCAAGTCCCTGAATTTATGAAGTCTCGTTTCTGTCGTGGACCAATTCGTTAACATACCTCCAAGCCACTTTTTATTAACATAATGACAACAAGCCCTTATTACAGCCCGTGCTATTGAATCAGCTGCTTTATTTTTTGTCCCAACAATTAAAAATTGGTTTCCCATTATTTTACATTAAATGGGTCAAAAAGTGCCCTCTAAAAAGCTTGAAAGTGACGTTGCCTAAATTGTTGTACATAACACAATGTAACAATTAAAAAGAATCGGATGGAGTAGTTGTTAGTTTTTATTATTAACACGACAACTAAGAACATCTTAATTTATGTTTATTACTTTAGAAGTCATATCTCATATGTCTTGAAATTGAACGAGTTTAAAGATGGGCACCTAGACCATGAGCCCATCACTCTTCTTTTGATCGTCATCTATGATAAGAGCTTCTCATTAAGACTTGTTCTTTTAACCTTAAATTCATCTCAAACCTCTCTTTTAAGTTTTACCCCAAAACTTTCTCAACCAAACACCCCCATCGAGTTTTGTTGTAGTTGCGGATTGAACTTGGGTATACTTATAAGTAATCTGAACTTATAAATATAAGTTCTAGATTAATTAAAAAATTAGTAAAGCAACCTTAAATTTTGAATAAGTTATGATAAGTTTCAATAAGGGATAATGCCGGAGTTTGTTTGGTACCTAAATTGTAACTTGGTACCAACTTAATTCTATTTCGGTATCAAATTTTAAGTTTTTAACTTAGTATCAACTTAAAAATTTGGTACCAAATTGACTCTATTTGGTGAATTCTGAATTCTGATGCAGCTATGAAAGTGTAAATCATTTCTGGGTCTCTGTCACTGCGTAGCCCAACACAGCCTCTCAAGGCCCTCAACAACCACATTTCTATCATCACTAGGGGTGAAAGTTCGGTGTACGGTTTGGATTAGGGCCTAATCCAATCCGATTCGAACAAAATTTGGATTTTAATTTTTCAATCCGAATCCAAACCAATTAGAGTTTGAATCTGATCCAATCCAATCCGAATTTTCATACTCTAGATTGGATCCGATCCGAAAATCCGATTTTTTAAAACTCTTATTTTTCGATGAAATAAATTAGGCATGAAATAAATTAGGCACAACAACAACCTAGTAGATTTAGGAAATGAGGAATTAAGTGATGTTAGGGTTTCAGGAGAAGGGTCGAAGTGCTATGCCTACTGGGCTATGGACTAGGCTTTTTAAAAAAAAAAGATCAGTTAAGAACTTAAGCCCAATCCAGATACATAATACAAGGCATATTACTATTCGGTTATATTGGATTTTTGGATCCAATTACCCTTAATCCAATCCGATCCGAAAATCCAATTTTCCAAAAAATCTCAATCCGAACACAGTTCGAATCCGATCCGAATTACTAATTCGGATTGGATTGGATTGGATTTTGGATTTTATCCGAATAACTTTCACCCCTAATCATCACTTCATTACTGGCACCCATAGTTTAGGCATCACAATGCCGTGCAAGATCAAATTCTACAACAGGTTGTCTGTTGCACAAAGGTCAGCAAGGATTTTACTGCTCAAATTGGTGATTTTACCTGCATTATAAGTTACCTGGACTCGTATACCCATGTCTAACACGGATACGTGTCCAAGTGTCTAACTCGGCTATTCTATGGAAAATTTCAATGATTTTGGCCCAAAATGAAGCATCCAAGTTTCCGTGTCCACGTCCGAGTGTCAAAAATCTGACACGAGTACTTGAGGACTGAGGTGAATTCAAGAGTCCATGTAACTAAGCCTGCATGTACATTTTCTGTAAGTTTCTATATAATGACTTATCTCGCTTCTTTCTGTGATGACATATGCCTGATCTGAAATACTCAAAAGACTGGCATTGTAGCCATATCTTGTTAAATGTTAATGCACCATCGTTCGCATCAGTCATTAGTGCCGGATTCATTTTAGTGCTGATTTACAGTTAGTTATCTGTCATAACTTTCTGTTGTTTGAGTTTAGTTTTGCATATGCTGGTTTATCGCTTAGCTTGTCTCAGTGCTTGTTTCATCTTATATAATGTTGTTTATCTTTTGACATGTTATTAAGTGGGTTAAATTTTGATATGAAAGCATTGATATTATCCAACTCAAACAAAAGATACTATTATACATTTATACTCTTCACAAACAATGATACAAAGGTTGTGACAGTTGTGATAGCATAGCCATCTCCAACCTACTTACTCGAATTCAACAGCCTGACAAACAAGCTAGCGAGATTCGAGAATTCTCCTCCATAACTGATCATGATCACAATGCATAGAGTAGCACTTGAAATGTTCTGCTTGGTGAGAAAGAGGATTCAAAATATACTCTCCTTTTTTTATTTACAAGGCACATACGTTTTCGAAGTTGAGCTCTAACTGCCAATTACTCCTAATACCCATTGATAATAAGTAGAAGAAATTTATATGATGAAAGTACTGTTTAAAATGAATCTTACAGCACAATTTTTATGGCATACAGCATACTATAAGATCAGATGCCATTGAAAGTTAAATTTTTGAAGTACATGGTTTATCAAATGAATCTTTAGGAGCATCATTAAGTTACTCGTACTTTTGATTTTACACAATGATATCTAATTACTCTGTTTGTATCCTTTCTTCAATCCTTACTGGCAAACCACCCTGCATCTTTGCAGTCAAGGAGGGAGCATAAACTGGTTCATACCCTTCTTCCACTGCCGGAACCACCCGAAACCTTTCCAAGATACCAGCTACTACCCTCTTCATTTGCAAGAAGGCCATCTCCTTTCCTAGACAAACGCGAGGTCCAGCTTGAAAAACTGGGTATGAATACGGGTCTTTTGGCACAAACTTCCACTTCTTCTCCTCCACTTCCAACCACCTCTCTGGCCGGAACTGTGCCCAGTCTGGTCCCCACACTGTCTCCATCCTGCCCATTGCATAAGGATGGTAAGTCACCCACATACCCTTATTAACCAGTGTTCCATCAGGCAACACATCATCGCTGACGGCCTCTTTAGTGTCTGCAGGCACTGGTGGGTATATCCTCATGCTCTCACATAGAGCAGCATGGATGTATACCAGTTCTTTTACTTCTTCGAAAGCCGAGGAATGCTGTGTTTTTATCCCCTGTTGTCCCCTTTTTTCATTGATCTCTCTTACAATCTCTTCTTCTACTTGGTGGTTGTTGTGCAGGAGCCAGAAAAAGAATGTCAGTGCAGCTGATGTAGTATCCCTTCCCGCGAGCAAAAAACTGATCACGATGTCAGTAACAAATTTCTCGTACGAGTGACCGGATTTGAGAAACTTGGACAACAAATCATCTGGTTCTGATGAGGAAGATTCCTCTGAAGTCTGCATCATCTCCTGTTTTTTCTGTCTTACAAGGGAATCAGCATATTTCCGGACCTCGAGTACTGCTTCTTTGAGCCTTTTTCAGAGCCAATATTCAGAAACCTACCAACTTTCCACAGAATGGGGAAAAAAGATCTGAATCTCTGACTACTAATCATTACAGCTTCTTCAAAAGCAGCTGCAAATTTAGCTTTTGGCAAAGAGGGTGACAAGTATTCTGGGTCATACCCAAAAGCAATCTTGCAAATATTGTCGAATGCAAACCTCTGCAGTATGTCCTGTAGATCAAGGACTGTCTTAGTCTTAGCAGCATCAGACAGGATAGGGATCAACCTATCGGAGAGCTCGGTATCAACGACAGTTTCAACAAATTTTCGCAACGATTTGGTGTTGAATTCATGGCTAGCAACTTGTCTTTGGAACTTCCATTTAGCACCATCAACATTGAATATGCCATCCCCTAAAAGGTCTCTTAGAATGTTGTATCGATAAGGCCCTTTTTGATAGTTTTGAAACTGAGTCTTGAGGATGTGCTCCACGGTGGCTGGATTGGCAGTAAGGATATTACGTCGTCCGAAAGGGCGGTGTAGAACATAAGTCAAGGAGGGAGAGGAAGCCATGAGGCTTGTAAGCCATTGAAGTCTGTTATGATCCTTTTGCTTATAGAAGGCAATAAAATGACCAATAAGAGGGTAAGATTTTGGGAGGTTGATATTTGAAGATTGAGAGTTTTTTTGTGTTTTTGATGAGAAAATTATGTTGAATAAGAGTAAAAGAAGCAATGGAAGAAAAACCATGAGTGGAGGTAACAAGCTATCAAGCTCAAACATGATTGCAGTTGTTGTAGAAACTACTACTATTGTTTTTTGTTTTTGGAGTTTATATGGGATTTGTTATATGAATATTTGTTTGGTTTTTATAGCAGTAGTCTACATGTAGCATAAATCCGACAAAAAAAAAGGCATCACACTGATCACTGATGTAAACCAGTTTGGCTTGCTTGACAAAATATATAAGGGAAATAATTTATTGTACCGTAAAGAATTTGAATGGCTCAACGTATATAATATTGAAATTAATATTAATAATTGTGACTGAATTATAAAAAAAGAAAAAAAAATGATGAACGAGTATTGAACTACGTACGTAAGAGCATATGTGCAAATGTGCAATATGTCCAAGATTTTTTTTATTTTATTTTATTAGGAAAGATAATTGGTCTGAAGACCAATCCCTGCTAGCCTAGATTCGAACCTTGGAAAATGCCCTGAAATTCGAGGTGGTACTGCACTAAACTACCACCACTCCCTCATATGTCCAAGATTAATGTTTCTTCCATTTCAATTTTATGTTATTAAGAGTAGATATTAAAGTATTTGTAACCTTATAATATTATATAAATTAGTGTTAAAATTCTCTAAAAAGGTGAATCATTATCATAATTATACATGGTATCAAGAGCATGAGTTTCTAGTAGTTTTTTCCCCTTTGCATCATTTTCCATGGCTTTGGCAATTTTCTTCGATCCCCATCCTTGCTCAATCGATCTCTTCCGAACCTTTAGCCATGCAAGCATGGCTTGTTCACAGGGTGACCATCTTTCGTAAAGCATCCCACAAGTCTCTTACCCGCAGCACTCTTATTTTTTTTTTTTTTTTTTTGACAATGGGAAATCGTGCATTAATTAAAGGAGGATGTACAGCACTCTTATTGTAGATTCTTTTATAATGAACCGTGTATTCTTTTATAAATGAAAATAGTATATATTATTTTATTGTGAACTGCATGTTTTTTTTTTTTAGTTTGAATTGTCTATATACTACAAGGATATGATCCAATTTGGGAAAAGTAATTCAACAATGACAATCTGGTAAATCTCACATTATAAACTCAATTGCCTCGCTTTTTTTGGTTAAAGTTTTGAAATTTTGATTGCATATATTGTCCCTATTTTAATATATTTTCATAATTTATAATAATGCATAATTAAATAGAAGTATATATAATTAATGCATGTTGCAAAATGTAAATAGTCCTATGAACCATTCTTTTAGTGACAGAGGAAATAGTTAAAAGGATTTACACATAACACATGATTTATGGTCAAATAAAAATTATGGTTAAGATAGTTTTACAAATATTTAAACAGAATATACATATTTTGTTGTGTTGTTTAGGCCTGTTCTCTTCGATATAAAACAAGTGATTGCAACTGAACTGAACTGAATTAAAAATGATAATAATATAGGAACTGAACTGATTGAAATTGAATATTGCTACTGAACTAAATTGAACTGAACTGAACTTTTATTTTATCTTATTTTATCTTATCTTATCTTATCTTATCTTATCTTATTCTGAAATAAGTGAAGGTAAATTGAACAGAACATCTTATCTAATACTCCCTCTGTATTTTTTTATCTTTCTCACTTGGAATCTTGATACTATTCACAACTTGATACTATTCACAATTAGATAGAATCTTTATAATGCTTTTCAATATATAAGAAAAAATATAGTAATGTGGGGTCTTGTTTGATTCGTCTCAATGAGTATTTTATTAATATCCAATAATTATAATTTTTACTAATATGTAATGAAAGATATTTAAGGTTGAATAAGTGCATTGGCAAACGCGCAAAGTCAAAGTAGGAAAGATAAAAAAATACAGAGGGAGTATTATCTTATCTGATTTTATCTTATAAAATCTTATATAAGTTAAAATAAGTTGAACAGAACGGACCCTTAATTTATAGGGTTACCCACATATCGTTGGTAGTGGATCGCTATATACATACATAATCAATGACGTCTTGTTTCTTGGAAACTTTCCACAAAAAACTGTTCACAAACGTACAAGGGAAAGTAAATGGCTCCGTTCACACTTCTTATAAGCTTTTATTAAGATGATACTCCTGATTCTGAATCATGATACAGCACCCAAAAAAAGTGATAATTTCTCTAGAAATAAAACGTGTATCCTTGCCATTTCTTTAATAGGGGGCTAGTCGTAGTCGGTAATCAACTTCAATATATTTTGGAATATTTTTCATACTTAAGCATGTCTGTATGTGTCCTTTTCTTTCATAAATTTCCATTATTATCTTTAAAATTTTGCGATGATAAATAATGATTAAACTTTATTAACTGTGACGTACATTTCAGGTTTTAGCCATATCAGAGATAAAATTACTATGTTACCCTTTTAAACCAAGCTTCCCCTAATTTAAGCCCATTGTTTTCAAGAATATTAGGATATTTTTAATTACGAGGGGTAGGGACTTGTTGGGCATATAGGTGAGTGACCCTTTGCAAAAGTAGCTCATAGGAAAATTCTTCTTACCAAGGGGGTTCCCAAAAGGGGGCCCAAAAACAAAAGTAACTTTTTCTGGATTTCTAGACTTCATCTCTCTACTTTCTCGATTTAGAAAGTATAGTTGGAGGAGCGTCGGACAACATTAGGTGATTCACTATTACTTTCTTGTAGGACCTCGGACTCTCTTGGAGCATAGCCTCGGTTAACGAATAGCTAAGACGACTCCCCACAACCTCTATACAAAAATTTCCGAGAGAATCAAATTCAGTTTTATCCTTTTTCTTCCGCCTATAAAAAAAAATAAAGCATAGCTAAATTTCTATCTTACCTATATTTAATAAGGTAACTATTTCAATTTCATATCAAAATTTATATAGAATCGTTTAGAAACACTTTCCTTCATAAACACCAACTAAGAAAGAAACCTTGTAAAATTAGAGGATGAACAAATATTATCATAAACGTTCACATGAGATAAACCTTGTACAATTATACAAAAGTACATGCTCACCATTATCGCCATGTGTAACGGACTTCCAAACAAGTAAAGATTTGTAAATTCTACCTTTTTTTTTTAACAAAGGAAGATCATAGATAAAGCAAATCCAACTCGAAAAGCTTATTACAATCCGAGATGTACTCCATCACGCAATAAGAGGGTGGGGTAGGGAAAAACCTGAGTTACATTCATACAATTTTCTAACTTAATAGCTTCCTTCGCTAGACTATCCGCGACTTTGTTTTGCACTCTAGTTAGATGCACGAACCGGGGCTCCGTGAACCGACCGTGGAGCCACCCTCGGACATGTTCACTAAAATTCCACCATGTTTACTCATGTTAGATTTATAAATTCTACCATGTGTACTATCACCCCTCCCCTTTCCATCATTGTAATTTCCAATATGAGCTACAAACATTCAAACTCAATATCTCTATTATATAAGCGCAACTTATGGGGACACCAAAATAATAAAAGCCTATTTTACCCTTTATAAATTACACAAATTACAACCAATAGAATGAAAGGAGGGGAAAAAAAAAGGAACGGTGATTAGGCAAGTTCTCAACCGTCTATTATCGTTATCACGTAATTATTCAAATACATAACTACAGGAAGAACATAAATTAACAAAAATAACACAAAACCAAAATAGTATGGCATCATACTAGAAGAAAAGCAATAGTCCATCAACCAAGATCAGCCGATCAGGTAGTTCCAAAATCCAAAGCATAAAACTCATTATGTTGTTCTGAGTACCCGTATTACATTAGAATCTATCTTCTTTGAAACTATAGTGTCTTTCTATGACTTTTGTTCTTCATTCATATTCTCTGCACGTTTGTTTACTAAAGTTTCTTTCTTTTTAGTGTTTTGGTGACTTAATAGAGGAAATTAGAAAATTAGAGAGAACAATAATTGCGGTGGCAGTGAAAATTCGGCACTAGCGGACAAAGTTGCCGGCGAGGATATGAGAGACAATGAGGTCACTGATTGAAGAGAGGGAGGGAACCAAACCCAGGTGGCGGAGCCAAGTATAGAGGCGCGGGGGTCACGCGACCCCGCGAATTAAAAAATTATTTTTAAGGATTTTCTTAAAAAGAAAAACTCACTGCGCTTCACGCAATCCTTCTGCGCGCCACGCAATCACCTCTGCGCGCCACGCAATCACCTCTGCTATTGCGCTCCACGCATTCCCTTCGAGCGCGCCACACAATCCTACTTGTGCCGTTGTCCTGCCTGTGGGAGTGGGACTGACCCTACTGGCTACTTGTGGTAATTTTTTCCGACTGGCGGAGGGCGGGGTTGATACCTGCTGGTGATGGATGGTTGAAGATGTGGGTTCAATAGTAGCAGCAGGTTACTTGTTCTTTTTTCTTTCTCTTTTTTAAAATTCTTTTATTTCTTTTTCCATCTAACTTTACTAGTTTAATCATAGACTTGTAATTTTCGAATTTATGGGTTTATGGTTGTGTGAAATTTATGAAATCATAATTTATGTGAACCGATAATTTTCGATTTGTGAATATGTTATTGAATTATAATCTATGAATTGCATAATATACAAAGTGTGATATTGTGAATCTATAGTGTGAGTTGTGAGGTTGTTTTTTAGTATTCTAATCACTAATGTTAAACTTTAATGAAAATGATAAAATTTTAAGCGTAGTTGAATTGATTTGTGAGTTTTTGTATAATTTTCGCTATGTATATACATGTATTTCAGAATTGTAATTTGTAATTTTATTTTTAATATAAAATACGGTGATTGAAGTTGTATTTGAATGTCCTTACGTTTTAAATTTAGTAGGCATGATTCTTTTGGAGTTCGATTCTATCGCAAAATTATGCTAGTTTATATGTGTTAATTTGTATTAGATAATGAACATGTGAAACAATGGAGTGATACACCTAGATCAAAAAATCAAAGCGCAAATGGGAAAACAACCCGATATTGCATAACGTTTTTTGCGTTGTAAAATTATTAATATTGAATATCTTTTGCCTTTTTTTTGACCCCCCGATTTCAAATCCCGCTCCGCCATCGACCAAATCCCCAATGAAATTTTTCATGGAATGAATTTCAGAGAGAGAGAAAGCAGGAGGAGGGAGAACTAGAAACCAAAGACAGAGCTTCTGCACTGAGACTGCACATAACTATATTCTACTAATTTTCAGAAAATTACACCAGTCAATGCTAACCAATACTTGAAAGTGCTGCAATACATGTCTTTTATATCTGACCCTAAAGAAGGCAACTTTTAGGTGACCCACAATTTCAATATAAGAGGAAACGCAAATGCCACCAACACAACTAAAGTTTCCTGTGATATATATTTACCTAACCTACTACTTATATTAAGAGATCGGTTTTTCACCAAATACCCCGACAAATAAATTTATTCACCAAATACCCCCACTTTTTTTCAAAATTCACCAAATACCCGACCTTTAAAAAAATTCACCGGATACCCCCGACATTTCAAAAATACCAAAAATGCCCTTTTTGGCAAACGGAAGTTAGTGCTCCGTTAATTAATTAACTAATTAACCTAAAAAACCCTAATTAAATCCTAATTAAACCCTAAAACTCTAACTAACCCTAAAACCCTAACTAACCCTAAACCCACCCCCCAAGCCCACCATCCTCCCACCCCACCCCCCACCCCACCACCCCCACAACTCCAACCCCACCAGCCCCTCCCCCCCGCCGCGCCTCCCCTCCCGACCACCCCCACCCGCCGCGCCCCTCCCAAGCAACCCCCCATGTGCTCCCTCCCCTCGACATCTCGCAATCGCCCCCACTCCCGTCGACCCTCGCAGCGGCTCCCCCTCCCCCACCCCCGTCGAATCCTAACCCCACCCCCCCCCACCCCCAAACAACCCACGCAGCCCCCCACCCTTCCCTCTCCCACCCTCGCGATTTTCGCATCCATCCCCACCCCTCGAGCAATCGCAACCTCCCTCACTCACTTTGGAGTTACCTAATGGAAGGGAAGAGCTTTGAAAAGAAAATGCCTATGAGAGTGAGGGAGGGGGAGGGAGGCGCGAGGACTGGGAAGGGGAGGCGCGAGCGAGGCGAGGGGAAAGGAGGTCTCGCGGGGGTTGTCTGGGGAGGGGGGGGGAGGGCGGGGTCAAAGGGAGGGGGTGGGGGTGGGGCCGGTGGGTGTAGGGCTTGGGGGTAGGGTTGGGAGGTTGGGGTTGGGTTAAGGAGAGTTTAGGGTTTAGTTAGGTTTAATTAGGGTTTTTATGGTTAATTAGTTAACGAAGTACTAACATCCGTTAGTCAAAAGGGCATTTTGGGTAATTTTTTTAAAGATTTGGGGTATCTCAGCGAATTTTTTTTAAAAGTCAAGAGTATATGGTGAATTTTGAAAAAGTTGGGTATTTGGTGAATAAATTTATTTGTCAGGTATTTGGTGAAAAACCGTTAAGAGATTTACTTGACCTACTACTTTTTTTTTTTTTTAATAAGGTAAGGAGAAACCTTGATGCAGTTGGGGGAACAATGGGGATCCCAACTTGCAAGGGTGAGAATCGATCTCAAGCACCTCCCTGGGCACGGAGGGAAGGCTCTAACCACTGCGCTATCCCTCACTCTTTGACCTCACGCTTATATTAAGGGTTCTCAAAGGCCTAAATAAATACCATCAACGAATAAGGCCCCGTTCTTTTGAACTTATTTTGATCGAAATTAAATTAATAAATTAACCGAACCGAAATTAAATTAACCGAACTGAAATTAAATTAACTGAACTAAACTGACATTAAATTAATTGAACTGAAATTAAATTAACTGAACCGAAATTAAATTAAATTAACTGAAATGAGAGAAACTGAACTGAATTGTATATTTAATTTTCTAAAATAATAATTATATATAATAATTAATAAGTATTAACATAATATTATCAATTATTATTATTATTATTATTATTATTATTATTATTATTATTATTATTATTATTATTATTATTATTATTATTATTATTATTTTATTATTATTATTATTATTATTATTGTTATTATTTATTATTATTATTATTATTATTATTAATATTATTGTTATTTATTATTATTATTATTATTAATAATAAAAAAATAATAAATAATAATAAATTAATATTAACAAAAATAATAATAATAATAATAATAATAATAATAATAATAATAAATAAATGATAATAATATAATAATAATAATAAAAATAAATACATAATAACATAATGATAATAAATAATAAATAATAAATAGTAAATAATAATAATAATAATAAATAATAAAAATAATCATAATAAATAATAATAATAATAAAAATAATAATAATAATAAATAATAATAATAATAATGATAATAATAATAATAAATAATAGTAATAGTAATAATAAACAATAATAATAATGATAAAAGTAATAATAAATAATAATAAATAATAGATAATAATTATTATTGTTAATCATAATAAATATTAAATAATAATTATTATTATTATCATAAATAATAATAATAAAATAATAATAATAATAATCATAAAAAATAAAAAATAATAATTAAAACATTAGATAAGATTGAACTAAACTGAAATTAACTGAAATTAACTAAACTAAACTGAAATTAAATTAACTGAACTGAATTTAAATTAACTGAACTGAAATTAAATTAAATAAACTTAAATTAAATTAACCGAATAAACCGAAATTTAATTAATCGAATTGAAATTAAATGAATTGAAATTAATCAAAATAAGCTCAAAAGAATGCGCCCGAATACATATTGAAATTAAAAATAAAACAAATTGCAAATTTGCAAGAAAGAAGAACTTTGAAACATTTTTTTTTAACGGAAAAGCCCACACAACTGCTACTTCTCACTAATCGTTTGGTTGGAATTCGGAAGATAACTTCCCACGAATTTGCATTGCCTATAAATTTTTATTTCCTAGGAAGTTCATTTTTTACTTACCTAGTGCCTGGGTAGTTTATTTCTTCCATTTTGTAGGAAATAACTTCCAGGAAGTTCTACTTTCCAATGTTTCCAACTAAACAACAACATATATATTTACCAAACAAGCTCTAGTCTATCTATACCCATTAAAAAGCCACAAGTTTCGTTACTGTGCTTAGTAACAGTGCTTTGGCAATTTTACCCTCCCAAACTCTCAAAACTGCTTGCCTGCCCTTTGCCGCGTCAGCGTGTTATTTGTTCTCTCCTGTTCTGTGTCTCTCGCTCGTCTATCTTCACTTTCTTCTTCTACACTTCTCCGCTAATTCTCAGTCTCCTTCTTCGCTCTTCCTTGAGATTTTTTCTCTTCCTTCTCTCTCTCCCTTTTTTTTTTCCTCATCGGAAAAACCTTAACTTTCCGATTTCTTCAATATTCAAAAAATAGGGTTTATTTATCTTCTCTCTCTTCAGTATCTTCCAAATCTAGGGTTTACTTTCTTCTGCAGCTGAGTGAAGTTTTGCTGCAATGGGAGTACCGGCGTTTTATCAATGGTTAGCGGAAAAGTATCCATTAATATTGGTTGATGTTATCGAGGAAGAAGGAGTTCAAATTGATGGGATTAAACCTAATCCTAATAGTCTCAAAATAGCAACAAGGACAAGGAAAGAGAAAATGAGCTTATCGACGGCGTCGTATTTGGCAAGAAGACCAGCTCAGAAGTAGAGAATCTGCGTTGTCTACCGTAAAGCTCTTCGAGAAAGTAGAAACCCTCAATTGGGCTGTTCATCGGATGTATTCTCTTTTTCCCGAATCTGAAACCCTGATTTTTTAATGCCAAATTTTAGGGTTTATTTTTTTCTCTTTGATCTGATCCTATTATTTTATTCCAATCTTCTTCTTTTGCAGGTTGATGAGCTCCGTAAAAACTTCGAAGCCAACAAAAATCTGGTACTTTTTCATCTTTCATTTTTTTGGATGTAATGCAAGAAAAATTACCTTGTTTTAGTCGAGAGTTTGCATTTCTTTGTCAATGCTATGTTTTTCTTATGGTATGAGATAGATTTGAAGAATTTGTGACTTGCTATATGTTGTATGGTGGTTCGAAATATCGTGTTTCCAATCGATTGCTCTAAATAAGAAGCAATTTATTTGACTAGATAGATAAATGGATGCAGTAACTGAATTTTATTAGTGTGTAATTTGAGATTGATGTTCCTTTGTATTGTGTCTTTATGTTTATTTTACTTTATTTACCTATTGACTGTTTATTAGATGAATAAAGCCTTGTTGACATTAGTTTTAGGAATGCGATTGAAATAATTTGTTGCGTGCTCAATAGGTTTTGCTATCGTAGTTTTAGTTAATGTCGTATGTTTATTACCAATATTTTTAATGGTGTTACAGCAAGACCTTGATGCAATTGACAGAATGATTGTTGCTGGTGAAGCACAATAACTGGCAACACCATTGTCCTTCAACCTTCATCCACTTTAGGGGGTTTCATGGTTAATCTTTACAATGTCTGTAGTTTTTTTTTTCTCCCTCTTAACTTTCCAAGTTCCAGCCTTGGATCATATTCCTCTCTCATCTGGCTTCTCCTCCATTGCTGAAATCTCTCAGTTTTTTTTCCTTCTGTTCTTACACTGGGTTCCTTTTATTTCCATTAATTTCATTTTTACCTCCTCTCCAAAAATGGGTTTCATCCACTCAGACTTTGAAGCTACTACAGTAACGGCTAGGTTTTACTCTCTCTGTTTAGTGTTTATGTTCTTCACTATCGTTTAAACGTTCCTCTCATTTGTTTTCTCCCCACATATATGGATCTTCATTTGAAGCTACTTCAGTGATGGCTAGATTCAGTGATATTTTTGGTGAGTTAGTTGATGTTCTAGAAATTGTAGCTTTGATGGCTGTTTTTTACTCTATTAGAAGGTTTGATTTGATGATAGGGATTTATTTCTTCAAACTGACATATTGTCGGGTATATTTTGTGATTAAAAATATGTTTTCATAATGTTGGATTTTGTTGATGTGTTTGTATTAGCCTATTAGGTGCTGGATGATTGTTTTTTCTTTAAACTTGGTTGATCGGTTCCTGAACAATGTATTTGGCTCCTTGCTATGAAATTGGGCGATTGCCTTTACTTATGGAATGCATGCAGTATCAAGGTCAGTTCTTTAAGTTTCATCTATTGTTTGTGCAACTTGTGTTTGTTTGCATATTATATTTTTTTTTTTTGTCTGGCTATGTAGTCTAGATATTCAATATAATTCTTTTTTTTAGGCTTCTTGACTTCTTGATGCTTGGTTGATTGTTTGAATGCTTTGCTTGTATAAAGTGTTGTAATGATAGCCTTAATTGGAACAATATGCATTTGCAGGTAACTAATTTATGTGATATGGAGATTGATGACATCATATGCTTAGTAATATCGGCTCCGGCAATTGGTGCAAACAATGGCAAAGTTCAAGTAATTAATACTTTTCATAACTAAGTTCAAGTAATATGTATATCAAAAGTTGAAGTGAGGATGATATAGATTGCTATGTATAATCAATCTGTAGCATTAATATGTGACATAGCTGAGGATGCCTCTGAAATGCAAAAGCATTCAAACTATGGAGGGCTATCGGTTCCATGTTGGTGCACGAGTGTTGTGTTGTAGAATGCTGTAGAAAAGCTTATTGTACTTTTTAGGCAAAGTGAAAATGACAAGAGGTGCTGAAGTTGTATGCTTTTTGTTCATGTTTGAACATGCAAGTTGTAACTTGTAATTTCAAATGGGTTGAATTAGTAGATTTTTCTAGATATTTAATGTTGGTCTTTGCTAAAGCACAATTATTTATATAAGACGGATTAATAACAAATTATGTGACCAAGTTGACTTATAAAATTTGAGGGGTGGTTTCTGAAATTGGTCATATGTATTAGTTGATTCTTTGATTCATTCACTGTTCCCATTACCAATTTGATTTGTTTCCATTTCTTGAAATTAAAGTGCTATTTATATAATTAAAATTTACCCATTTCTTTAAGCTGAATTTGCTTCAGAATGTCTTGTGCTAAGAGAATTGTGGGTATGTCTACTGGTAGTAAGACTCCCACAAAAGCAATTTCTTGAGCGGGACACTGGAATATTAGAGTAGGGAGATTGTGTGTATAAAAGGATCTAATTACTCAATTTCTTATAGAGTCAAACATTCTCCTAATAGGTGCCAACAATTATCTTGGAAGTGGAGGTAACTTACATTGTAGATAATCTCTAAGCCAAAATATTATGTGTACATGAAGAAATCATTGAGGCTCGGAGCCTTGGAGGATAATCTATGGATTATGTTGGTGGATCTATGTAGCTTCTTGTGGATGCCCAAAATAGAACTCAATTGTTTATAGAGGTGCCTAAATTGGTTGACTAATGCCAAAAAGAATAGAGAAGTCTCTAGCATTGATTCCATGAAAAATGTGAGCTTATTGTTATTGGGAAGTAGTTTGATTGGAATGTTATATGGGTCTTCTCATTTTCTCGTTGGATGGTTGTTTGTTTGGTGTTATAGGTTTTTATTTCTTGTTCGTATTTTCAAATTGAGTTTGTTAATACAGTGATTATTGTTGTTAGTGTGGTAAAGGAGATGCTCTGCAAATTGAAATGGTTGGAGATTGGTTGGTGTATGTTTGATTTTTGGAGAGTAAGAGTTATGGTTATGGAGATTGGATGCTTCAAATCATATGATCCATAGTCCATCTTTATAGTAGCATATTATAATAGTTATTTTTATAGTAGCATCTTTATACCGACAGAGAGCCAACAGACTTGAATTTTTATCGGTTACGTCTCGATTATACTTTGATATACTATTATATGAGCTCGAAGTTTACCACACGATATGTATAACAGAGGGGTATATCTGCTTCAGGAAAGCAAAGATCACGAGCCCCATATCAAGATCAAGTCATACCATACCAATTCCTAAAAAATTGAAGTTGCACAAATGATATCTTTCAATGGAATAACACTAGCTTTGATCATAGCACTTGAACTGGTCGGCGGTCGCGGTGGTATGCGGCTGCTTCATCAAGTGAAAGGCGAGTTTGAGGTAGGCTTGAGATGACATACCTTGAACAACTCAGATAATGTAACCCTGTTGGCTTTACAAGATATAGTTGTTTGAATGTGCGTCCTCAAGACCGTGACAAGTCCAATGGAGCTTATATTATGGGATGGAAGGAGTAGCTTTACAAGTTACCCAATGTCTATAAGGTGGAGCTCACCTTAGGCGTTATTAAAGAGAGGCTTCTCCAATTGAATCCTAATGATTCAATTTAACTTCACAATAATCAAGGAGCACTGGCAGCTAATGGAGTCATTATAATATAGTGCATGGCTATTATAAAAGCTAGAGAATAGTGAATTTTTGGCTTCATTTTGGAAGGACGAAAAGACTGAAACCTCATGGTTAATTATCTTTCAATTGGATTGCTCCTTATGTATTAATTTGCAGTATAATTCTTCTGCTTTATTTGATTAGTTTGGGTTATGTTGCTTAGAGTGTAGACTTTCTGAACCCTAGGCAAGATCTGTGGTTCCATGCCTTAGTAGGTAGTAGTATAATTTTGATTCTACACCTTCTGGGTGAAATATCGAGTTTTATATACTCAATATTGTTTCTATTTTGTTAGTGGACAAGATTTAATGAATTGACTTTATAACTCTTATGCAACAGGAACAACTATGCCTAGAAATATTAGCTGAAGTAAAGAGGCTAGGGCGTATCTCTGTAATTGATCTTGCAGACAGTATTGGTGTTGATTTATATCATGTCGAGAGTCGAGCTCAAGCTGTAGTGTTTGATGATCCTGGGCTCATGTTAATTCAAGGTGAAATAATTTCAAATTCCTACTGGGATACTATTGCTGAAGAAATCAATGAGAGGATTCAGGTATGCAGTCAGATTGCCATGCCGGAGCTTGCCGCACAGTTGAGCTAATATCTTCAGTGTTGGAGTCAGGGCTTGGGACTTTGGTATGATGCTTTTTGAAAGATGACAAAAAAATTTCATCTCCTTTTCTTTTATAATCTTTTTGTTGATACCTTAAATATTTGTTCCAAAATTCTGATAATATATATTCATATCTGGTGTGTAGATAAAAGGTAGACTTGAAGGTGGGCAACTTTATACCCCTGCCTATGTTGCACGTGTAAATGCAATGGTTTGCGGTGCTGCAAGGGGAATAACAGTTCCAATGAATTTGTCAGCCTCGTGGAGCTCTTTGCAGCAGTTATTACAGGGAATGGACGGGGCTACTGGTGTGGCTGTTAACAATTCCTTTTTCCAGACATTGTTCAATGGGTTGGTGAAGGAGGTCAAATCCTTGGGTCGCTTCGTGCTATGGTTCATTGGACACCTGCTGTAGGGATCATTTTTTTCATCTTACTTTTGATTTCTTATTGTAGGTTTTTTATCTTTTATAATTCTTCCTGTTCAAAAAATGTCGCACGTGGATTTGTTTTCAGCCTTTTGTGGTTTTTTTGATGATGCCATTTCTACGATTAGAGATGTCATGTTATTTTGTTTGGTTCCAGGTTTTTGCTTCTGCGCAGAAGGAGTTTGTGGATTCTTTTCTCTCACAGGTATGAATCATACCTAAGATGAATATGTGCCATAACCTCCTCGTGGTCTCTTAAGAATAGAATCTAGATTATAAGCATATTATAACCTCACTTTGCTGTACATAATGCATCTTCTTGTGGCATTATCTATGCAACGGTATCAGACAGTACTTTAGAGTTTTTCTATGACAGATGCTGATAATGTGGTTATCAGATGGATCCTTTTGACCATTCATGCCGTGTTACCTAGAACACCGTACGTTTGGCTACATGAGTGTGAGTGGGAATCTAATTTGTTACCTATTTTCTATTTTTGTCAAACGAGTCATCCGGTGTATGAATCAGTGTAATATGTCCCACATATCAGTTTGCACGTTCCAAATCATGGTTTGTGGGGACTTAGGAGGGATATGGGAATTAGGTAACACCGTACGTTTGGCTACATGAACACTGTACGTTTTGCTTGTAGGAGAGCGTTTTGGAGTTATAAACTTCAATTTTCCCTTATTCAATTTTAGTCATGTTTTGGTTTTACTTAGCCTTACTTTGTGCTATCATGCCTAACAAATGGATCGATAAAAGTTAAATTAGTGAAGCTTTGAAAAATTTCCCTAAGGCCTTGACCATGTCGCCTATTATTTCAGGATAGGTGGAGTACTATATATTGGCATACTACTGATCAGTACAAGAACACTCTTCTCAACTATATGCTCCTAACCTATGTTACTTGTACCCAGGTTATGCGTCCAACTGGTCCTCTCGGCTTTATATAAGAAATTTAGATAATTTTGGCCCAAATGATGTGGCTAAACTCGAATGTCCACACCAGGAACTCCAACATCATATACTCGGTACTTGAGGTAAATTGATGAGCCCAGGTAACATAGTTAGACGCCAGCTAACATCTCCATATTGTGACCCCCTTAAAATTGTAAAAACAAGCAATCAAGGTTTATGCCATAAACATTTACTTTGACTCTGCTTCTAAGAAAAAGAAAACCAGGAACTCCCAGGGTTCATGTCAAGCTCATATCAAATACAATCATATCTCATTTTGAGTTAAACAACATAAGCTAAGATTTGGAGAACAGTCTCGAAAAAGAGGAAAGGTAAAGTGAAAGGTAGGTAGCTAGAGCAATATATAATGGCAGTACCTGTTGCACCCAAAGGATGTCCCATTGCCATAGCCCTCCATTTACATTGATATTTCCTAAATCAAGATCTAACTTTTTACGGCAGTACACAAATTAAGAGGCAAATGCCGGTAAAGTCAATATGAGACAAATGTCATTTACATGTAATGTAAAAGCAAAATATATCAATATGATCTGAAGTCCAGCATGAATTGGCTTTAGAATGCCCAGCTCAATTATCAACTCATTTATTTTAAAAAGATCAATGCCATCAAGTTCTAAGCCAGCAGCTTTGACAGCCGTTGGGATAACGACGGCTGGGCCACTCCCCATTATAGCAGGGTCAACTCCGACAGCAGCAAAACTCCTGCACAATAATAAAAGTTAGATCTTGGTGTATGGGTAGCAGAGAAAAGTAAAAGTGAGTAAACATGTTCAAGTACGTATCCTTATTTTCCAGGAATTTACAACAGTCAACATGACCGTTCAGAGAAACATGACGGGTACCTGGCACCATAACCTTCCCTTGGGTAAAGAACATGTCGACTGGAGCCCTAAGATCATGTTTATCCTTACCCTGGAAGTTGGCATGGTAGAGAACACCACTTGCTATAGAGAATGCGGAAATACAACCAGGTTTCCCGAGCTTATAGTTCAAATTCTGAAGAAATCATGGAGCGATGAAACACAGGAAATATTTGAGTCGGTGGGGAAAGAACAGGTCATGTAGACCCAAGAAATTGTATTTATTATATAGACGAGCGTAGGAGGAGAAAAAACAAACATCTTGATTGAGCACATTTATCATTGCGTTGGCACAAATGACGTGATTGTTCTTCACCCGCCCGCCACCGACCCATTTCTTGAATTAGCAATGGAGATGATCTTAAATTAGGTTTTAAGAATGAAGAGAAGAAGAGAGCAAGATTTTCATTAGCTAACAGGATATTAACAGATATCACCTACTAAGCTACTTCATGGTACATAAATCTTATTAACAGCTGTATCAGGACATCTTAATGGCTGTTGCTATACCACCACCACCCCACCCGGGAGAAAAAGGGGAGGGGGTTCAGTTGGTTGTAACTTGAAATTAACAGAACTACATAGAATATATGTATTGAAATGATTTGGCAAGTATATATGTATCCAAAAGTATAAATTAACAAGCATATATGTATTGAAATGAGCTAACTCTAGGAATTACATAGAGAGTCCATCAAAGTCACAAAACCCCCATCGAAGGTTCATCAAGCTTTTACGTTAAAACAAACTCAACGTGCTATAGAGCAGATTCCCATAGACAAGAGCATGGAACAACTACCCTTGTCATTGGATTATGAGAACTTAACTAACTAAAAAGAATAATTAATTAATCGATTAGAGGTGCAAGCGCTATAAACAAGATTAAAAGATTATTAGTTATTTAGTCCAGGCTAATACTTTCAAATTATGCAAACAACCAACCACCAACAATGGATAATATAACAATGGAGAGCTTTCAAAGGAAGGCATACATTTAAGCCAATTAATATTTTATTTCATTCTACAATAATCATTACAAATTCACAATCTAATCCGAAAGTTTCTAAATATTCAATTGTGTAGGAGAGAGGAAAACGGGAGTGTATCTTAGCAAAGTAAACATAAATACAAGAACCATTTGTAATGCTAAGCATAACAATTTTCCTTACCTTATTTTTTAATCTAAGGTAAGTTTTACCTTAATCTCACCCATTTCACTATTTCATTGGGCACAAAAGTCTTCTCAACCTTTATAAGGGCCTTAGATACAGTTAAATGAATTTAAGACATCGACCCCCCAAACTATTATAAATAGAGAGAGATGGGGGGAGATAGAAACAGAGGGCGAGCGAGAGAGAGATGGGGAAAAAGAGGGAAGGGGAGAGAGAGAGAGAAAGAGTTAGAGTTAGAGTTAGAGTTGAGAGAGAGAGTTAGAGATGAGGGTGAGTTAGAGTTAGAGAGAGAGAGTTAGAATTAGAATTAGAATTAGAGTGAGGTTAGAGAGAGGGGGAGAGATAGAGAGTTAAATTAGAGTTAGAGTGAGAGTTAAAGTTAAATTAAAGTTGGAGCGAGAGTGAGAGTGAGAGTGAGTGAGAGTGAGTGAGAGAGAGAGAGAGTTATAGAGTGAGAGTGAGAGTGAGAGTGAGAGTGAGAGTGAGAGTGAGAGTGAGTTAGTGAGAGTAAGGGGGAGTGGAGAGAGAGAGAGAGCGAAAGAGGGGGAGGCCCGGATGGAGAGAGGGGGGAGGGGGAAGCAGGAGAGAGGGAGAGACATAGAGAGAGAAAGAGTTAGAGTTAGAGTTAGAGAGAGAGTTAGATAGTGAAAGAGAGAGTTAATTAAAGAGCTAGAGAGAGAGTTAAATTAAAGTTAGAATTAGAGTGAGAGTTAGAGTTAGAGTTAAATTAAAGTTAGAATTAGAGTGAGAGTTAGAGTTAGAGTTAAATTAAAGTTGTGGGAGTGAGAGTGAGAGTGTTAGTGCGAGGGGGGGAGAGAGCGAGAGAGTTAAATCAGAGTTAAAGTGAGAGTTAGAGTTAGAGTTAGAGAGAGAGAGAGTTTGAGAGTAAAAGTGAGAGTGAGAGTGAGAGTGAGAGTTAGAGTTAGAGTTAGAGTTAGAGTTAGAGTTAGTGTTAGAGAGTGAGAGGGAGAGAGGGAGTGGGGGAGGGAGGGAGAGAGAGAGAGACACGTAGAAAGAGAGAGAGAGAGAGAGAGAGAGAGAAAAAGAGAGTTGAGAGTTAGAGTTAGAAAGTTAGAGAGTTAGAATGAGAATGAGAATGAGAGTGAGAGTGAGAGTGTGAGTGAGTTAGTGAGTGAGAGTTAGAGAGTTAGAGTTAGAGTTAGAGAGAGTTAGAGTGAGCGTGAGAGTGAGATGAGTGAGGGGGAGGAAGAGAGAGACATAGAGAGAGACATAGAGAAAGAGAGAGAGAGAGAGAATTAGAGTTAGAGTTAGAGTTAGAGAGAGAGAGAGTTAGCGTTAGAAATAGAGTTAGAGTTAGAGAGAGTTAAATGAGAGTGAGAAAGAGAGAGAGAGAGAGAGAGAGAGAGAGAGAGAGAGAGATAGTGAGAATGAGGAGTTAGAGTTAGAGTTAGAGTTAGAGTTAGAATGAGAGTGAGAGTGAGAGTGAGTTTGAGTTAGAGTTAGTGAGTTAGAGTTAGATTTAGAGTTAGAGAGTTAGGGCGTTGGAGGAGCATGTTTAATATCAATTGTATTATATGATACACTTCCGCCGTTCTTTTGACAAAGATGGAGAGCGAGTTTGAGACAATTTCCACAGAATGGAAGCATTTCACTTAATAAAAATGGGGGAGTAAGCAATTGTAGGAGAATATTTTATTCATTTGTGTTTCTTTCTGGAAAAAAAAATAATGGTAATAAGAGAGAATGGAAGAATTAGTGAGAAGACTGCAAAAAGGTATAAAATAGGAAAGATGAATTGATGAGAGTTGAGGAGAGGATATGAAGTGTTAGAAGTTGAGGAAGGGAGGGAAAAACTAAGAATATCAAAATGAAAAAGAAAGAGTTGAATTTGGAGAGAAGAGTAGGGTTTTTGACCTTGTTTCTTATTAATTAAATAGGAATAATAGAAAAACATAGGAATAATTACACTTGGAAAAGAAAAACCACTTAACTAAAAGAGTAATTATGTGAACACCATTATGATATATGAGAGGTTGATGAGTGAAATGTGTGTATTAAGCTTAGTAACACATTAACTAATGTTGAAGAAACACATAACGAGAACAAAATTTGCATTATAAGCTTGGAATGGTAGAGGTTATAGTGGATGTGTATTTTTCCTTGCCTTCTATAATTCAAAATTGAACATGAAATTTTTGTTGCAATGAATAGCCTCATCCCCGGAATGCCTACAAGTATTCAATATTGTTGTGTTTACTATTAATTAATCTTACATGAATTCAAGGGTATGATTCCATGCCACTCTCCAAGGCGGAATTAGATTAGTAGTTCTACTTTTTTTTAAAAACAAAAAAAAGAGATTAGTAGTTCTACTTGGATCATATCTTGTAGCAATCAGGGAGTTCTCAGGTAGCATCCTAAGGAATTACCTAGCTTTTTTTGAAAAGTTATTGCTATTTTACTTTTACTTCATTTCAAAAGTATGCTTTTCAACTTTTTAATTGTGTGAGATGAGTGAAGTTAGTTTGCTAATATGGGTGGATTCGGGAATCTCATCGCTACGAAGGTGATGGAGCAACCTAATGGGAAAAGCCGAGGGTCGTCCCTCCTACAAGATAATAGAGGTTAGCATTGTGTGGGCGTTGCTAGCCAATTCAATGATTGGAGAGTTACTGGAGGCAAACGTGATCTTACGTGGGTTTAACCGACTTTTGAGCATGCGTATAAAAAAGTTTTGTGGAGAGTGACACAAATCGTTAAAGAGAGTTTGAGAAGATCGCTTTTCATTTAGTTTTGGATGTCGATGATTGCAAGTGGGTTGTAACACTTCTTTTTTGCATTTACGCTTCTATTAGGAACACATAACCTTTTCTTTTGCTAAGATTTGTGTTCCTACATACCACTCTAATCATGTGTCCAGCTTTCTTTTTTAATGTCAACCTTTGGCTTCTTGGCAAACAAGTACAAATTCGCAAGTATTTTTGGTTCAATAATCCTTGTGTATAACCTTTGATACACTTAACTACGTACCTATTTTGACTTGTAACATTTACTTTCTTTATATGCTATTCTATCTCTTTTTAAGTAATTAAATTGTAAACATCTACTCATGTAATCTCTCAACCTAAATTAAAGAGAAAGTTACATTCATAACGATGGTGGACTAAGGGACATTAAATGCCCATGTTTATTTAGCAAGTTTGCAATTTGTAAGGTTATATAGGTTGTTGAATGAACAGAGAAGGCCAGTTGCAAAAATGCTAGCAACAAGGTCATTTATGATTATTATATCACTTCCGTTCTGAAATAAGTGGGATTTGTTTCTTATAGCTGGATCAACTGCTACTTTCGTGTTGGTGAAGCGAACCCGCTTGCCTATTTTCATGAATATTTAGATCGCCCAAAGCTTGGTTCTCTAAGTCGAAGAACATTGCGAATCATTATGACAAAGTTATTGACAACCCGCATACACATGAAAATAAGGGTCCCTTGAGATTACATATTTACATTATCAAGATTTTTACGCCATTAGAGTAAAGCTAATTAGATTTTACCCCCTTGAGGGACCGTACTTACCACCGAAGTTGCTACGAAGCCTAGCAATAAAGCTACTACATCACCCACCCAAGATACCCTTTTGCTTATTGTTTTGTCAGAAAGTCTAATGGCACATGTTAACATTGTTGCCCTTATAGTTAATCATCGCCTAATATGAACCTCTTTTGCTAATAGGTATGATTGAGTTCTTGTAGCGTATATACTAATGACTCAAGGACATTTTAGAGGATGCGAACAATCCTACACGTGTTTTGAAACCCAATAATAGACAGACCGATGAAGGGCTATATGCATATATCTTTATGCTATCTAATTACTTTATCTTCCTAACTATTAAGTTCACATGCTTTGGTTTTGCTTAAATCAATTATGCTAATACTTGGATTTAGTTATCCACCACCATTTTCGCTACTTTGGGGGGGGCACAGACTAAAAAGCGTTATATGCATATATCTTACGCGCTAATAAGCCTACACGTCGTAATTATTAAAGAACCGGAGGAAATATTACATTAACCAATAAATGATTAAGATACTTTGTCCAAAATAATAACACTATAAATTTTAATGACTAAATTTTGCTACGTTAAGCGCGCACGGGCCAACAACTAGTAAAAAAAAATACCAGTCAGCAGTCAGCAGGCACAAGGCTGACGACTGCGATGATGTCATTTTGAAGATGTCTGCTTATAGTCGTATTCCTCAATCTGGATCTTTTTGTTCCCTTTTTGCTATATAAGAGTAATAATCTTAATCTCATCAATTAATATACTGAAAAAATAGCTGAGATATTAGAAATAAAATGGAGGGGGAATTACAATATTTTGAGTTAAATACTGGAGCTAGAATTCCTTCTATCGGGCTGGGGACATACGCAACTTCCCCACAAATTCTTGCTCCTGCCATCAAGGTTCTCTCCTAACTTTTTAAATTCTTTTGTATCTATTTTATTTTCCACAGAGATTCCTGTGTTAGTCTATCTATGGTTAATAGTTGAATTGATTTAACTTCTATGAAGTCCGGACTACCAAGTTCCAGTGTTGTAAAATTTGGTATTTGCTGATTTTACTTTACTAGTCATTAGATGTACAGTGATCAAATTATTTTGGTGTTAGAGAGTCACTCAGCTCAATGGCATAGACGGAATTCAATCCTCACCCACCCATATAACTTTACCAACTAAATTAGATAGCATCCGCACCATGGTCAAATTTAATTGTTGCCCTTGTTAGTATATACATTCTGAAAAATGTTCGTTATTATGACATCTCTCATGGATTATACGCCGTTTTCAATTAGTTGTATTAGGATTTTTAGTTCAAAGTACATGTCTTATATTACTTGGACTCTCTATTTTATCTTAAGTACCCATGTCGGATTTTGACACTCTAACATGGGTATCTTTACTTTGACACTTTATTTTGGGCCAAAAATGATGGAATAGTTTCATATACTAGACGAATCAGACACTTACACATGTATCTTATAATATAAAATCAATCTTGGGGATTCAAGCCTGCTACCATCAACTTAAGCTTTTGGTTGAGTTATCTTTTGACATGGTATTGGAGCCAGTGTGACCAAAAGGTCACGGGTTCGAATTTCTTCAGCTTCATATCCCTATTGGAATTTTTAGCGTGGGGTGAAAGGGGGCTTATGTTGCATCCACACTTCAAGCATAATGGGCTATAATGGGCTCTTTTGTGACGGGGCGTGATTAAATATAAAACTAACCTTGGAGCTCCCACCATCAGTTCAATTACATGTCTAAATCTCAGTTTTTTGTTGGGATGATGAGAAATGGAAGTGTAAAGAGATTAGGGAATTCCTTTACATAATAGTAGAGTAAATTTAAGGGTGTCTTACGTTGGGTTTTCATATATATTCAGGTGTGATTACTATCTAGTTTATAATTGAAGCTGGTGCGTTATAACTTATATCATTATAAAAGATTTAAAGAAAAAGGTTGAGGGAGGTTTCCTGATACACTGAAATCTGATATTATCCTTAGCATTTCATCTCTTTGTAGAGGACGGCTAGTTTGTCAAGCGGGAAATGTTTTGCAAGTTGTAGTTCAGGTGCTCTATAAGTTTAGGGATGTCTCTTTTTCATGAACTTACTTCAAGGATGAGTTTTTATTTTTTTTATTGTCAACGACTATTATTTTTTGACATGATTATTGAGTGAAATATTGAGCAATAAAGATTAACTTAATGGGTGAAGGAAGAAAAGTGATAAGTTGTATTCCCAATTGGGTTTGGAAATACTAACATTGGTATATGGTCATGGGGAACAAGAAGACTAAATGATGTACACTGCATTTGTTCCTCTGAAACATGACAGCGTTGTTGTATCAGTGTGCCACATCATTTTCGTGTGCGTGATGCCAAGATCGCCTATGGTTTTTTTCTTTCAGTTTCTTTCTGTTATATATTATTTTATCAGGACAGCAAAGGAGGTTCGTTTAGGAACTCAATCTGCAACTGTTTGGAAACTTATCTGGAGCATTCTTTTCTGAATTCTCTACTCGATTTTAAACTTTTAGTAGTGGAAAACCTTGTAACTTGGCTCAATGCTGTTAAAATAGATGTACAGTGTGTGTTTCACTTGTAGATTTGTGTCTCTTCACTTGTAGATTTTGTGTTTCACTTGTAAGTTGCCTATGGTTTTTTTTCTTTCAGTGTTTCTGTTATATATTTCATCAGGACAGCAAAGGAGGTTGGTTTAGGAACTCTACAACTGTTTGGAAACTTATCTGGAGCATTCTTTTCTGAATTCTCTGTGCGATTTTGAACTTTTGGTAGTGGAAAACATTGTAAGTTGGCTCAATGCTGTTCAGATAGCTGTAGAGGGTGTGTTTCACTTGTAGATTTTGTGTCTCTCCTTGTTGGTCTATCGAGTTGCTAATCACATTGATCATTGCATGTGAAGGTGGTCTTTGCTAATCATTTTTTATCTTTTATGTGTATATTTTTTTACTTCAGCTATCATCTTTGAAGGGCATTATATATGCACAAATAATATTAGATGGATGCTTATCTATAAACTTCTAACGTTTGCTGGTTTTCTTATTCTTCTTCTCGTTGCACTCATCCTGATTTTCTATCGAAATTCTGGTCTATTGCTTTCTTGTACTACAGTTATCCAATTCATCTGAAATCAGTGTTCTTCATCAAACAGTACCTTGATTGGTGATAATATGTAGCTCAGTAACAGTGGATATTGTAGCTAGGTTCAGTAAGCTTAAGCTAAGAGGTTATTGAATGGGCCTTTTGGTAATTCCTAAAAACGTTGCCACACATATTAGGGAAGCCTATTTTGATTTAGCTATGTGCTCCATAGTAGAAAATATATAATGATATCTCGAAAATAAGAATGTGTACCTCTTAGCAAGTGTAAAAACAAATGTCAGCTGTTTGCTGACAGCTTACTTTTATTTCTTCATGCAGATTGGTTACCGACACATTGATTGTGCTCATATCTATGGAAATGAAAAGCAGGTATGGAAAACTTAAAGATCCACTCTTCTCTTCATAGTATCTTTTTTTCTTTTCTCAAAGTTTTTTTTAATACACTAAGATCTAGTTTCAGTTGAGAAATTTTCCCAATCTTGAAGATATTTTATCGACCTTATTATGCTTTACTTGATTACTAGATTGGAGTTGCTTTAAAGGAGCTGTTTGAAGATGGCATTGTGAAGCGAGAAGACTTATTTATCACCTCCAAACTCTGGTTAGTAGTGAAATTAAGCCTGCTTAGTTTTATGTATGTTATGAAGTTGTGTAGGTATGTAGATGTTGGTTAATATTAATATAATCTTGTAACTAATCCTTGTCTATTACCATGTTGAACTGAACTGTCTTTGTTTGACAATATACAGGAACTTTGATCATGAGCCAGAAGATGTGCCGAGGGCACTAGATAGAACTTTGAGTGACCTTCAACTTGACTACTTGGATCTATATCTTGTATGTGACCTACCTGGTTTATTAGGAATCTACCATTTAAAAGTTTTGTCTAATAGTTTAAATCTATTCACTATTTGATGACTTTTGATTCATCACACTGATTTTAGTGTTGGGTGTCATTGTAAAAAAAGATCCATTGGCCAGTAAAGGAGAAAAAAGGATTACCTAACAATCCTGACAAATACATTCCAACAGACATACCTAGTACATGGAAAGCAATGGAGTCGCTTTACGATTCAGGTAAGGTCCGAGCCATTGGAGTTAGCAATTTCTCTGCCAAGAAACTTGCCTTCTTGAAGTTGCTCGTGTTCCTCCTGCTGTAAACCAAGTTGAATGTAATCCTTTGTGGCAACAAGCAAAACTGCATGATTATTGCAGATCAAAGCACATACATCTATCTGTAAGTTTCCAATTTGAACTCCTTTTAAAAGCTTTAATATAAGATATAATGATATATACCTTATCATGTTAAGAATCAAGGTTGGCCTAGTTGGTTGGAAGCGCTCCTTCCACTCCTGTGACACGAGTTTGATTCTTGCCCCTTGCAATATGGGATTCCCAAATTCTCCCCACTTGCAAGAATCTTCATGTTTGCATCATTATAGCCTTATATGGTAGTAATTCAAGGTTGAATAGCTACCACTTTTGTAGTTTGGCTTTCGAATCAAATAGAATGACCTGTAACTTTTTGTTTTCAGGGATATTCACCATTGGGTCATCAATCTTCTGAAGCAAACAAGAAAGGGCTTCTTTTGGATCCTATTCTCAATGTGGTTGCAAAAGAACTAGGGAAGTCTCCCGCACAAGTAGCTCTTCGTTGGGGGATTCAGATGGGTCATAGTGTATTGCCGAAATCCTCAAACGAAGCAAGATTGAAAGAAAATTTGGACATTATTGATTGGTCCATACCTGAAAATTTGCTCTATAAATTTTCCGAGATTAAGCAGGCAAGTTCCTCATGCTGTTGCATTTTTCTTAGTCTCATATTCCAAACTTTAGATGCAATATTTCCATAAGTGAAATCGTATATATTTCGAATTCTGGATGCAATATTTCCATAACTGGAATGATTATGCTTTCAAGTCAGTTGAATTGGACGAAAGTTTCAGTTAACTGTTGATCACAAAAAGAAAAATTAAGGATGAATGCATCAGCTTGTTCCTAATTTAGTGAGAGTCGTGCTTGGTTGGTGCATGTTCTAATCTTAATATCTTTTTCTTTTCAGGAAAAAATTGTTACAGGCAAGAATATGGTGCATGAGGCATCTGCTGGCTACAAAACTGTAGAAGAACTATGGGATGAGCAACTCTGATTTTAATTTTTAGAAGTATTTCATAGGTTCCTATATGGCTATATCATAGGTAGACTACCTGCTCAAGTGCTACTTTGTGTCTGTGTCCTAGTTCAAGAACTCTTACTGTATTTCTGGAAAATAAAATGTCTCATCTTTTTTATTCTGAACTCTGTAATTTGTGTATGGAACAATTTATGTTTATGTTATGCTTTTTTTTCATGACTAATCTTTTAATTGGGTATGATGGTCAAAATGTGTGTTCAAAATTTTGTAAACGTTGATATTATAAGTACAATCATTACATTAATTTTGAACTAAAGTGTTTACGACTAGATTAAAAAGGGAAAATAAAGGATGAAAATAAATAGAGAGGAGACACGCGAAATGATAACATGGAAAACCCCAAGGAAGGTGGGTTAAAACCATTGACTGGATATGAGTCCACCAATCCACTATGGTTCGGACATTAAAGCCACTGTAATTACAAGTACATTTAATGATCATGTATATGTAGTTATGGCGAATGTAGAAGTATTGACATAAGGAAATATAAATAAAAATATACTAAGAGACGGTTGCAGTACCAAGACACTTATACCGCCGACAATTTTTCCATAGAGTCGCTACGTATGAGATTGGATACTTTGAGTAAAATGTCAATGACAAGTACATGGACAATGGGGTATGATATTTGGTGTTGCAGGTGTATGATGTAGGGAGAAAGCGTTGTAGTAGTATTTGAAGGATTAGCTATCGTTATGCAATATAAAATCGAGCGTGTAATAATCTCTGTAGCTAGTGGGAATATGGTTTGTGTCTTTTGCCTCCAACAAACAATAGTAGATCTATAAATTTACAATGGAGCTTATTTATGGCTAGGTGTAAGTGCATTAGGCATAGTATTTAGTAATGATATGTTTTCGTAAGGAAGAAACAATGGGTGGATAAATGGGTAATTGAAATAGTTGAAAGGAATAAACAATAGTAGTTCGTTGTAGATGGTTCTCCTCTAATGTATGATCTATGAGCCCTTTCATAGCCTTTGTTGTAACATTGTTGGTGGAATATTGTTGCATAGTGATTCTTTAACCTCCTCCCCACTAATCGGTTGTGGGATCTCGATAAAACTAGTAGGAATTTTATCTGGAATAAATCCCAGGATAATAAATCTGCTAATCTCGCTCATTGGTTGGGATAAGATTTGTAAGCTTAATTTTTATGGTGGTTTGGGTATTAGAAAAGCCCATGTTAATAACATGGCACTTCAAATGGAACTTCTCTGGCGGATTATTTTGGACCCTTCAAATTTATGGGTGTCGCTAGTTAGGAAAAAACTATCTAAAAGATCAATCTCATTGGGATTATACCCCTAAATCCTTAGTATCTTTGCAATGGAGGAAGCTCCTCTCTCTGAGACCTATCTTTAGAATGGGCTCAGATGGATTGTGGGTAATGGCTCTAAAGTTTCTTTCTGGTATGATAATTGGGTGTATCCATTTCCCATATCTGATGTTACCTAAGGTTCTTATTTGATAGATAATTTGATGTTAGAGGCTTGTTGTGTCTGGTTGTTAGTGGAATGCTAATTTTTTGAGATCAATTGTTAATGAGGCTATTATGTTAGATATTCTTAAGATCTTTCTGCCTATGTCTAGGTTTGAGGATAAGCTTGTCTGGGGCCTTACTGCTTATGGTTTTTATTCAGTTAAGTCAGGGGCTATTCTTATTCAAGGTTATGGTATTCGACAGGTTGAAATTAAAATGTAAATTTCATGTGGATCTGGAAATTGGACATTCCTCCTAAAATTAAATTTTTTCTTTGGAAAATTTGTTTAGATGGTCTTTTAACTAAAGCAAGGCTTGAGGTAAGTCATGTTTTCCTTCCTCAAGACTCAAGAATGTGTCATGTGTAATTTTCATTGTGAGGATGCTTTTCACATTCTTTTTGGTTGTAATTTCACTAAAGATGTAGCATTTCTGCTGCCGGTCATTCCTAATGTTCAAGTTGGGATACATATTGTTCTTTGCTTTCTAGTCTTAGATCTTCTATTAGTATTGACCACGTTTGTAACCTTTCTATTATTTGGTGGAATGTTTGGTTTGCTAGGAATAAAGTTATTTTCCAAGGCGTTTCTACATATATAGTAGTTGCTGCAATTATGAAATTTGCCTCAGATAGGTTTTCAGCGAATAAAAATGAGGATGCTCTCTTTGTCCCTTGTACAGTTAAGTGTTCTAGTTTGAGTCCAGGTATGGGCAAGCCATCAAAGGAGGTTTGGTGGTCCCCTCAGTTAGGTTTGGGGGTAGCTCCTCCTTCGGTTTTATTATTAGAAGTGCTAGTGGGGAAGTGTTGATTATGGGAGCCAAGAAGTTACATCCCTCCTCTTCCATTCTATTCTTTTAGCGGAGGTTTGGAGTATGAGGGAAGCAACCATTTTTTTAGAAATAAAAAATATTCAGATTGAGGGGGATAATTTGATGGTTATTAATTCTCTCAGAAAACTTTGGAAAATTCCTTGGGAAATTGACCTGGTTGTTCGTGATGCAGGCGTTAATCTTCTAAGGTTTGATGAGGTTCAAATTAATCATTGCTTCAGGGACGCGAATTAGGCTGCGGATTTTTTGACTCACAAAGGCCATTCTTGTTATACTTTACACCATTGGTTTGAGGTCCACGATCCGGATCTTCTCTCCATCATCCGAAAGGATGTTTTAGACTGGTCTTATGTTAGAGGAACTATGGGGATGCTAGAGAGTTGTGGAAGCGAGGAGAACTTCGTCCACCTAGTTTTGATTCTCGGATCCTCATCTAGTACACCATCCTCCTCGGTGTCATCTCATGTTAATCGGGGTGATGACGGGTGATGTGCGATGCATAAGAAAGATCCAGTCACTAAACAACGATTTATTCCAGTTAAGAAAACAAATATTGCAGCTGACAAATACGTATGTATATCACTATAACTTTTAGTTTGACATATATATGTTTTTTCTTTCTTGAATACATTATTATTTGCAACTTGTTTTTTGGGCAGTTGGAGTACAAGGAGAAGCAAGCTAAGGCCCTGTTCTTTTGAATTTATTTTGAATGAAATTAAATTTAATTTAATTTAATTAATTGAAATTAACTGAACTAAACTGAAATTAAATTAAATTAACTGAACTGAAATTAAATTAACTAAACTGAAATTAAATTAAATTAACTGAAATTAAATTAACTGAACTGAAATTAAATTAAATTAACTGAAATGAGAGAAACTGAACTTAATTGTATATTTAATTTTCTAAAATAATAATTATCAATAATAATCAATAAGTATTAACATAATATTATCAATACTTATTATTATTATTATTATTATTATTATTATTATTATTATTATTATTATTATTATTATTATTATTATTATTATTATTATACTTATTATTATATTATTATTATTATTAATATTATTACTATTATTATTATTATTATTATTATTGTTATTATTTATTATTATTATTATTTATTGTTATTATTTATTATTATTATTATTGTTATTATTTATTATTATTTAATTTAATTTCAGTTAAGTTCAACTTTATATTAATAATAATCATAATAATAATAATAAAATAATAATAATAATAAAAAAAACAATAACAATAACAATAAGTAATAATAATAAATAAATTATAAATAATAATAATATTAAATAATAAATAATAACAATAAATAATAATAATAATAAATAATACTAATAATAATAAATAATAAATAACAAATAGTGAATAAATAATGATAATAATAATAGTAAATATTATAATAATATTAAATAAATAAATAATAATAATAAAAATAAATGATAAATAATTATAAATAAACAATAAATAATAAATAATAATAATAATAATGATAATAATAATATTAAATAATTATAATAATAATAGTAATAATAAATAAAAATAATGCATAATAAAAAATAAATAATACATGATAATAATAAATAATAAATAACAAATAATAAATAATAATAATAATAATAATAAATAATAATAATGATAATCATAATAATAAATAAATAATAATAATATAATAAATAGATAAATAATAATAAATAATAAATAATAATATTAAATAATAATAATAATAAATAATAATAATAATAATAATAAATAATAAACAAATAATAATAATAATAATAATAATAATAATAATAATAATAATAATAATAGTAATAATAAACAATAATAATAAAAATAAAAATAATAAATAATAAATAATAAAAATAAAAATAATCATAATAAATAATACTAATAATTATTATTATTGTTATCATAAATAATAATAATAATAATCATAATAAATATTAAATAATAATATTAATTATTATTATTATCATAAATAATAATAATAATAATAATAATAATAATAATAATAATAATAATAATAATAATAATCATAATCATAATCATAATCATAATAAATAAAAAATAATAATTAAAACATTACATAAGATGAACTAAACTGAAATTAACTGAATTAGACTGAAATTAAATTAACTAAACTGAAATTAAATTAACTGAACTGAAATTAAATTAAATTAACTGAAATTAAATTAACTGAACTGAAATTAAATTAACTGAACTGAAATTAACTGAAATAAACTGAAATTAAATTAACTGAACTGAAATTAACTGAAAATAAGTTCAAAAGAACATGGCCTAAATTATCAATACTTATTGATCTTGCTAAAAATAAAGAACCAGAGTAATATTGATAGATTATACACATTTGAAATGGGAAAGTATTGCACTTTCAATTAATTGATGTTGTATATTGTGATGGATGCATTTCTAGAGGTGTCAAAAACTGGGCCGACCCACGGGTGAACCCGCATGCGACCCAGACCCAACCTGTTCCGAGCCGAGAGTGGTCGGTTGAAAAGCCGACCCATTCCGACCCAGCGTCCACCCGTGCCCAGTTGAACCCGTGGAATTGGTAACCCAACCTGAACTGGGCCGACCCATGTAGACCCGTGGCCAGTTGCACCCGTGAACAACGACCCAGACTCAACCTGTTTCCGACCCAAAACTAACCCGCACCCAACTTCACCCGCCAATGACCCAGTTAAACCTACCCAGTTATCACCCAACCCAGTTGTGACCCAACCCAGTTAGCAGCCGACCCAGTTGTGACCCAACCCTATTATCACCGACCCAGCTATCACCCAACCCAGTTACCACTCGACCTAGTTACCACCCGACCCAACGAATCCTGACCCAAAACCATTCCGACCCAGTTTTCTTCCTCTCAACACATGTTATGAGTAGTAACATTAATCTGCTATTAAAAAGAAAAAAAAAAGAGTTTTAAGCATTAATCAGCAGCAACATTTACTCCCAAGTCCCACCAAAAATATCATCAACCATGAATGATGAACCACCTCATTTAATGATTTAAAACTCAACCCCCAAACTCAACCCCCCACTCCCCACCCATTCTGCCTACTTCGCCATACATAAGTAACACGACGTTCATCATTTCATCTTCATCTCTCTCAAAATTCAATACATAGATCTTGTATACTGCTGATTCTTAAAATCAGATATCAGTTAAAATATGTAAAATCAGATAAAGCATAATTGAAGAGATATCAGTTTGCTCAATCACGGAGAATCAAATACATAGATCTTGTATACTGCTGATTCGTAGAAAAAGTAATGACCAAAAACCAATGAAACAAAGCATAAGTAATTAAAATAAGATCAACAAACAATATTAAACTGCAAATATTTTTTCATTCATCAAAATTCACAATACATATACCAATATGTAATACTAATACCCAGCTTAGATTTGAGATAAATCAACTGAACAAACATACAACAACTACTACCATAGATCCCTAATTTCATAAATCCAATTCCATTAGACCGAATTAGGCTCTTTCGCCTCGAATCCTCCTGGCTAGCTGGATATCCTTAGGCATAATAGTAACCCTCTTAGCATGAATATAGCAGAGGTTAGTATCCTTAAAGAGACCCACCAAGTAGGACTCAGCAGCCTCTTGAAGAGCTGCAACAGCGGAGCTCCGAAAACGAAGATCAACAGTTCCTGGTCTGAATCTGTGGGGCTTCTTCACTCTTCCATTTTGCGGGGCTGATTTCCTGGCGGCTTTGGTGGCCAGCTGCTTCCTGGGGGTCTTTCCTCCTGTGGATTTTCTGGTGGTTTGCTTAGTATGAGACTACGAGCCATTGTTTGAGGAGAGAGAGTGGGTAAAAAAAAGATTGAGATTTAGGAGAGAGAATATTTGAGTGTGGAAATGAGGCGGGATGGGATGATGTTGTTTGGAGGAGATTGGGGGTTTATATAGGGGGATTTGGGATGAGGAGGGAAGAGTTGTGGAAATGAAGAGTTTGAAGAAGTAGGTGGCATCCGTTGATGATGGAGTTAATCGAAGGTGGAGATTTGATTAGAGTGTGGTGTTGTGGATCGATGACTTGGGTGTATTTTTCCCGCTTTGGTTTTGGAGAGTTTGAATTTTACGAATTTTTTTGATTTTCTTTGATGGGATTGGGTGTTCCGATGTGAGCAAACAAAAAGAGTTTACTCGTTAGTGTTTTTATGCCAAATAATAAGGTTGTTCTAGCGTTTTTAATTTATTTTTGTTTATCTTAACTTATTAGACTTTATTTCAATTTAGTAGATTTTATTTTGGGTGTCCCGGTCCTTTTCTGCACACCCCTAGATATATGTATGTAAAAACATTGATAGATGTGTGCTAAAAAGCTTGCAAAGTTTGCAATTGGCTGTAGTATGCACCACATGAATATTGAATGACGTGAAACTGTTAAGTCAAAGTTGTAATAGCGTAATTACCGTAATACCGATACGACGATACGTATAGCAACTCAAAGAGACGGATAATCAAATAGACTCGAGACTCCTAAGTCCTATGTTACTATCTTAGTATCTTTTAAGATCCACAACTGAAATATCAACGATGAAAGTCGATCAATCTAATGATGCTTTGATTATTGTTAACCGTGTAATAACATCGATGATCGAGCCCTATCTTGTATAAAGAACTCCGTAACACGAAAGATGAAAGACGATCAACAAACGAAACATCAACGATCTTGATCCTCCACTAATATGATTGGTATTAACTATGATCTACTTTCATAGTTTCAATGTTTCATCCTCTATATGATTATGTATCATCTTGATCACAGTTATCATCTTCATATTCGATTAACGTTGATCATTGTTACTTGTTCATTTGTTCCATGAACGATGAAAGTCGAACAATTTTATAATTACGATGCTTTCATTAATGTCAACCTAATTCTTTAATTCTAACTCTTTTCGTTGCTATATAGTGACTCAGTAAGAGTGAGTAAGTCACTAACTAACTAAATGTTTAAGTTTAATAGTTTATTAACTCTAATCAATAATTGGTATGGACTTATGCCTTAGCCCTTATGGTTGTTACTTGAATACTTATGCAATCATGAATAAGAATAACCCGATGGGCAATAGCCAATAATATAACTATATAAATTATAAGTCTTAGTTTAGTAACTTTTTAAATTAGTAATATAAGTATCAATGTATTATCACAAATTCACAATGAATCAATCACAATTCACAATATCAATATATTTGTATATCACATGTTAATTGTTATAACTTTCGACTTCGTAGCTTAATATATATAATTCCGACCCAAGTCATTCGGTGAGCCGATTTGTTCCGACCCAAGTCAATACGCCGCCGATTTGAGGCTTCAGCCGACCCAAGTCCTATCGAGAGCCGATTTATTCCGACCCAAGTCATTTCGAAAGCCGATTTATTCCGACCCAAGTCATTCCGAAAGCCGATTTGTTCCGACCCAAGTCATTCTGAAAGCCGATTTATTCCGACCTAAGTCATTCCGAAACCCGATTTATTTCGACCCAAGTCATTCCGATATCGATTTGTTCCGACCCAAGTCATTCCGAAAGCCGATTTATTCCGACCTAAGTCATTCCGAAACCCGATTTATTCCGACCCAAGTCATTCCGATATCGATTTCTTCCGACCCAAGTCATTCCGAAAGTCGATTTCTTCCGACCCAAGTCATTCCGAAAGCCAATTTTTTCCGACCCAAGTCATTCCGAAAGCCGATTTCTTCCGACCCAAGTTATTCCGAAAGCCGATTTATTCCAAAAGCCGATTTGGGCCGACTTCACCTTATTCCATTCCGACCCAAATTCACTCAACCCAGATACCGACCGACCCAGTCCCAGCCTACCCATTCCGGGAGCCCTCTCACCCAGTTGAACCCGACCCAAGTCCACCCGACCCACCCAGCTTCCGACCCATGACACACTCTCACCCAGATTATTCCGACCCAAATCATTCCGACCCAGGTTGGGTCAACCCAAACCCACCCAGTGACCCAGATTGACACCACTATGCATTTCTATGGTATATTACACTTTACTTAGCTTATTTGTTCTACATTATTCATGATTTTTTTTAATAATCATGTTTGAGATTGTTTTGTAAATAAGTAAATATTTTTTAAAATTGCTAAAAATTGTCAAAAACATATTATATGTTTGTAAAAATATTGTTATTTGAAATATTTAATCTTAGGATTTAATATTGGTATCTTACACATATTTTGGGCAAAAGATAAAGAACTTATGTATCTTTACTTTCATTGGTAAGTTCAAGAGTAATTAGATATTTATTTACTTTTTTTGTTAATACATTGTTGCATTATTAAGATGTTTTTCTTTAATAAAACTCTATGAATAGTTTCTCTTACATATTATTTCAATTTATTATATTTATTCACAAAATTAATTTAATTTTTTATATGTTTCTGCACGCATGGCGTGCATATAAGGCCAGTATATAAAATATAAGCTTCATTAACTGAACTAACAAACCGTTTATTTACATGACATCAAAGAAACATAAGAAAAATACAAAAAGAAGCGGGTAAATAATTCAAAAGAACATGGAGCTAGAATCATTCATTCTATTTCTACCCTCTCTTCAAACCTCACTTGCAAACCACCTTGCATCTTCGCAGTCAGATTAGGAACATAAACAGGCTCGAATCCGTCGTCTACCACCGGAACAACCCGAAACCTCTCCAAGATGCCAGCCACAACTCTCTTCATTTGCAAGAATGCCATGTCCTTACCAAGACAAACACGAGGCCCGGCTTGAAAAACCGGATACGAATACGAATCCTTAGGCACAAATTTCCATTTCACTTCCCCTGTACCAACTTCTAGCCACCTTTCTGGCCGATATTCAGCCCAATTAAGCCCCCATATACTTTCCATTCTCCCCATAGCATAAGGATGATATGTTACCCAAGAACCCTTTCGCACTCGCGTGCCATCAGGTAATACATCGTTGGCGGTAGCCTCCTTGGTGTCTAATGGCACGGGTGGGTATAGCCTCATGCTTTCATACAATGCAGCATGAATATAAACCATGTCTTTAACTTCTTCTAAAACAGATGAATGCTCTGTTTTATTGCTCTGTTTTCCTCTGTTTATGTTGATTTCTTTGATGATTTCCTCTTCTACATGTTTGTTCTTGTATAGGAGCCAGTAAAACCATGTTAGAGCAGAAGATGTCGTGTCTCGGCCTGCGAGTATAAAACTGATAACAATGTCAGTAACAAAGTTCTCATCAGAGTGGCCTGATTTTAGAAACCTTGACAATAAATCTTCTGGTTCTGATGAAGAAAAACCCTCCAAATTCTTCAAAATTCCCTGTTTTTTCTGACTAACAAGGGATTTAGCAAAGTTTCTGATCTCTGAAACTGCTTCTTTGAGCGTCTTTTCTGACCCGATATTCAGAAATCTTCTGATTTTCCATGTAATAGGGAAAAATGTTCTAAATCTCTGACCACTAATCATCACAGCATCTTCAAAAGCAACTGCAAACTTAGCATTTGGTAAAGAGGGTGACAAGTATTCTGGATCATACCCAAATGCAATCTTGCAGATATTGTCAAATGTAAACCTCTGAAGTATGTCTTGTAGATCAAGGACTGTTTGATTCTTGGCTGCATCGGACAGCATCGGGATCAACCTATCAGAAAGCTCGGTATCAACAACGGTCTCAACGAACTTTCGTAAGGACTTGGTGTTGAATTCATGGCTAGCAACTTGCCTTTGAAACTTCCACACATCACCATCAGCATTGAATATGCCATCCCCTAGGAGGTCTTCAAGAATGGCCTTATGGAGAGGGCCTTTTTGGTAAAATGGAAACTGGGTCTTTAGGATGTGCTGCACATTGGCTGGATTGCCAGTAATGATGTGCTTTCGTCCCAAAGGCCGGTGGATGACAAAGGTGGAGGTAGGGGAGTTGAGTACCAGACTCGTGAGCCATCGGAATCTCTCGTCTTTTTTCTGCTTCAACACCGTGATCAAATGGCCGATTAGAGGGTAAGCTTTGGGGAATTGAAAGCTTGTGGATTGGCAAGATTTTGTTGCTTGAGGGGATGAAAACTTGATGAAGTATAAGAAAAGAAATGGGAGGATTAGTAACAATGGGTATAACAATTTGAAGTTGCCGAGCTCAAACATGATTTATAACTAGAGTTTGCTGCTATGTTCTAGTAAATCAGAAACAGAAATTCATTGATAAGAAAGAAAGATGATGGTTTGTAGATCAACTCTTTTGATGCATATATATTGGTCAAACTATGTGTAACAATCAGCTCAAGTAATTTAAAATAGCACAACTTCAGAAGCTCTTAATGAGACTAAAAATTTAAAATTCCAACATGCTTCGCAAGTACAGCTAAGAAATTCCACTAGAAACAAGAATCAGTAAGATTATTATACATTTATAATCTTGTACACGTTACCTGAATCTTGAAATATCTGAACTCGTATATGATATATTGATATACTACTTTAGTCAAGCTACTCATGAATCACGGTCAATAAAGCGATGAATATGCACGATCATCGAATGTGTGACAGCAATGAACTAACTTAGTTGTTTGCTCTTCCTGCAGAAGTCCCCTGAATCTGCACCGACCATAGAACATACATGATACATATCAGGAACTGGTACGGATACGAGTACGTGACTTAGATGAAGTACCCGGCTTACATAGATTACAACAACCACCCCAAATTATGTTTACTTTCGACTTCTGATTGATCTGGCCAATCACATTTTTGCAAATTCAATAGGCCTTAGATTGAGGTTCGTCAAAAAAAATTAATCTATATACTAACACAAGTCCTAAATCACTTTGGAAAAAAATGATGCAAAGGAATAAAATTGTTTGGTCATGCCTTATAGCCTTTTTTTATATCAATAGATAAAAGGAGGAAGTTGCAGGGAAGGAGAGACAACACTACAAATACTCCTATATAATGGCAATTTGGTTAACATGCGGGTGCGGCACATGTATATTTGGGTCGTCCATTACAAGAGCACTAACTTTACTAATAATTTGCCTCGAAAAAGGGCAAAAAAACTGCCAAAAATTTCAAAACATAAACATATCATTAATGAATCTGGTATATCGAGGATGTGCTAATACGCATGAAACAAGTCTACCTTGTTCATGTTAAAATTTACTTAATGTATTTAAGCACTAGTTTCAACCCGAGCTTTCAAGAAAGCTCAAAAGTCTGTTGAAGCTCAATGTTTTCAATAGTTATCGTGTTTGAGCTCATTTCGTTTATATATTAAGTTGTACCAACTAGGTTTTTTATACTCCTTAAAGCAACCCCCCACCTCCTGGTTTCTTCAAAATAAATATAGATGCCTCCTTTGTTGTTAGTACATGTGAAACAGGTATAGGCGGAGCTTGTAGAGAAGAGGCAGGAAGATGGATCAAAGGATTCAAAGCAAAAAGATATCTGTCAAGCGCCTACGAAGCGGAAATGCAAGCCATAAAGGAGGGAATTCAATGGGCCCTTACAAATGGGTGGATGAAAGTCATTATCACGTCAGATTGCAAGAGAGCAGTAGAAGAAATAAACTCAAAGGAAAATATACGCAACAAACTTACTCATTTGATAAATCTTTGCAGGACATTGCTAGACCAAAACGAAGGAGCTTCCCTTAGATATGAGGCTCGAAGCTCGAACACTGTAGCGGACCAAATTGCTAAAGATGCAAGGAAGGATGGAACGATTAGCTCAAATGTAATAGAATTTAAAAACCCCTCCCCTGTGTGTAAAACTATTATTTTGGCAGAGCAAAACTCTCTAAACTCAGCCCCATCAACTGATAGAAATTGTAACAGGGGTGGAGGGAATTTCCAGTCCCAAACCCAAAACTTTGCTGCTACGTAATCTAAATTTTAACGTCGGTTATCAAAAAAAAAAAAAGCAAGCCCTAGACCAATTAGATTATGCGTGTTGGCGGGTTGTTGCTAGCTATTCTACTTAACATGTTATAACAGAGTTCATTCATCATACACCCAAGACTAATTTTTGCTCATTTACTCATTTAGAAATCTCATTTTTAGTACATTTTGCTCATTTAGATTATTTCAAATGAAGTAAAAAAAATGGTCTTGGATGTACCATGCTCACTAAACACCAGAGTGTATATGGTAAATTTTGTATGTTATAGTATACTAGTATAAGCATTCAGAAATGCCCGTGTATTAAATAGTTGTAAAAGCAACAAAATAAATGCAGCATAGAAATTAAAGTTTAGGGAACAGAGAATTACTAAAATAATATAAAACTAAATTAAGAGTATAATATGTTACCAAGAGAGAAAGAAAGAGGGCGTTAAAGACTTGAAGTAGATTTGGTTTTATTTCAAACGATTTATCAATAATATGTGATTTTAACTCTTAAGAAGATACTTGATAGGGCAAACTTGTTGGTCTTCAATAGAAAACGTTGCCTCATGAGTTCCTTAAAAATCTGAGACACATTCATTACAGTTTCAATGCATCAAATTTCCTACTACTTATCCTGCAACTTTGTGTTGTTCAGCAAACCTAATCTTCAGAGGTGGTGGAAATAAGGCCTTTGAACAATTTAGAGAGGTAGATATTGGGCAAAGGACATGAATGTATAATAAACCACTTCCTTATGCCATAAAATTTGCCTATTTTCTTTCTTGATAGATTTTATACATTCCTTTCTTCAATCCTTACTGCAAAACCACCTTGCATTTTCGATGTCAAGGTAGGAACATAAACTGGCTCAAAACCTTCTTCCACCACCGGAACCACCCGAAACCTCTCTAAGATACCACCCACCACCCTCTTCATTTGCAAGAATGCCATCTCCTTCCCAAGACAAACTCGAGCTCCGGCTTGAAAAACCGGGTACGAATACGGGTCCTTTGGCACAAACTTCCACTTCCCTTCTCCTGTCTTTTCTCCATCCTCCACCACTTCCAGCCAACGGTCTGGCCTGTATTCAGCCCAATCAGAGCCCCATATACTTGCCATTATCCCCATAACATAAGGTATATAAGCTACCCACATACCCTTTACCACGTGCGTGCCGTCTGGCAACACGTCATTTGCAGCAGCCTGCTTCGCGTCTACAGGCACTGGTGGGTACAGCCTCATGCTCTCACATAATGCAGCATGGGTGTAAACCATGTCTTTTACTTCTTCAAAAACAGAGGAATGTTCTGTTTTATTGCTCTGTTTTCCCCTGTTTTTATTGATCTCTCTTAGGATCTCTTCTTCTATATATTTGTTCTTATATAGAAGCCAGAAAAACCATGTTAAAGCGGCTGATGTGGTGTCTCGGCCAGCAAGGATAAAACTGATCACGATGTCGATGACAAACTTTTCATTACAGTGGCCTGATCTAAGAAACCTTGACAGTAAATCCTCTGTTTCTGAATTCTTCACAATCCCATGTTTTTTCTGTCTTACTATAGAATTTGCGAAACCTCGAATAGCACTAACTGCTTCTTTAAGCTTTTTCTCTGAACCAATATTGAGAAACCTACGAATTTTCCATAGGTGTGGAAAATATGCTCTAGCTCTCTGACTACTAATCATCACAGCATCCTCAAAAGCAGCAGCAAATTGAGAATGTGGTAAAGAGGGTGACAAGTAGTTTGGGTCATACCCAAAAGCAATCTTGCAAATATTGTCAAATGCGAACCTCTGAAGTATGTCCTGGAGATCAAGTATTGTCTTAGTCTTAGCAGCATCAGACAGGATTGGGATCAACCTATCGGAAAGCTCGGTATCAACGACAGTCTCGACAAAGTTTCGCAAAGATTTGGTGCTGAATTCATGGCTAGCGATTTGCCTCTGAAACTTCCACATCTCACCATCAACATTGAATATGCCATCTCCTAAGAGGTCTTGAAGAATGGTCTTTTGATCATGGCCCTTTTGGTAAATGGAAAACCGGGTCTTGAGGATGTGTTCCACGTTAGCCGGGTTGGCGGTATCGATGCTTCGCCGTCCAAATGGATGGTGGATGACAAAAGTGGCGGTTTGGGAGTTGAGTAGAAGGCTTGAGAACCATTGGAACCTCTCATTTTTGTGCTTGTAAATGTCAATCAAATGACCAATTAGTGGGTAAGATTTTGGGAATATGATGTTTGTAGATATGGAAGTTTTTGGTGTTTGAGAGGACAAAATCTTGTTGATGAAGAGTAAGACTATGAAAGGGAGGATTAGCCAAAATGAAGGAAGTACCAACATCTTAAGCTCAAACATCACTTAGAGAGTGGACAGTTTCTAAGTTTCCTACCACTATCTGCAAGTGTATCTGAATTCTAAATTAATAGCAGATTCTTTGAAAAACGTCACCAATCACCATAGATTGCAAAGACATAAAACGTCACCAGTGACCTAAGCTAGGGTATTTCTAGTCAAGTACTCAAGTCAAGCAGAAAGGTACAAATTAAGCACATGTATCATGTATCCAAGAAGCAGCAAAGAAGATCATTCAGCAAAAACAAAACGTGGAACCCACCTAACTTAGGCTTAACTTACTTTTGTTGAACTTAACTTATGTTTGCATAACTGGACCTAATTTAAGCTCAACTTGCCTTTACGGAATTTAACTTATATGTAGCGTAACTTAAACTTGATTTTGCTGAATTTATGGTAATTTTTCAAGATATTAGAATCCCGTCATCCACCTACAGAGAACTAGAGAAGTACATCAATATCATTTATGGCCAGATTATACTAAATATGTTGCACAGAATTTCGTATTCAACCTCAAAAATCCCGCAAAAAAAAAATCGCATGAGTTGAATATGCTTATTCTAGAAAATGATATAAGCGCACAAATCAAAAACCATCTTTCTAGGCTATGTTGCATGAAAACATAAAAAGGAAAACCAAAAAATAAAACTAAAAAAGCACTTTGCATACAGTTAGAAAATGTAGCAACACAAAGACTTGGAAAGAAAATGTTATTGTAACTCTTTACTATTCATTGTTTGTTTCGTTGGCATAAAAAAAACATAGGAAGTGAGAAAAACGTGAAATTTCTAATTGAAATAAACACAAATGTCATTTCTTGGAAAGTGGAGTCTAGGAACGTCACATTCATCAGAATTCCAATGCATCAAAGCTTCCAAGTACTTAACCTGCAACTTTGTCCTGTTCTGCAAAACTATTATTCTAATACACCACCGATAAGGCGATAAAACTTGGTTTACCTGGTGGGTAGTTTACCCACTACTAATACAATTCAATGTATGACGGAATCCAACTCACCATCAAAAATTATTTTTTTAATAGTCTATTAGGAGCGGATAATCTACCCACTGGGTTTGAAGTAGTTATGTCCCACAACCACTGCTTTGCCCGCAATACAATTATTAGCACAGAATTAAATATATTTGCTTTCAACAAAGAAACATACAGAGTAGATATGAGACCATATATGCAATTGTATGGCCATATGGGCATCAATAGATAATGAGACACCAAGTATTTATATAATTTGGAAAATGTGGTAATCGTAGGCTATGAGAATTACAAGAAAACCAAATCACATCGGTCATAGGCGGATGCAACCAGGTGCATGTTGGCCGATTGAATTAAACCTCAAGAAACGATTGAAAAACTATCACAAAAATGCACATCAATTTACATACGCTTTGATCATTCGGTTCTGAGAATATCTACAAGAGATGCAACCGCTGCTACAATAAAAACAAGCAAAGTGTATAAACACCCCCGGCAAAAATAGATGCGAGAGCCTAGCTTTTTCATCAAGTATTGAGCAGATACCTTAGCAAGAACCTTCTTCGTGATAATCCATCTCAGAAACTAAGCAACTGCTGAAGCCTGAAAGGTAGAATGGCCTCTCCACTCTGAAAGAGACTTGCAACCAAGCTGTTAATTCTTCAATCTTTCAGTTCTTTTGCTTCCAGCGCGGATCTGTTTGGGGGAAGAATAAATAGGGGTCAGTTACCAAGATATTGACATCGTAATTGAATGCCAAAGTGCAGCAGTATGTATGAACTTCAGTGAATTCATCAGAGATTGAGCAGAACTCGAATCTGTAAAAATTTATATAAGTACACGTATATAATATCTCCATTCAGCTTTGTCATTTCAACAGAGATAATAGAATGGATAGATAAACTATGTTGCTGATACTAACTCTGTTTTTCCATGAGTTGCAACATTTGCTTTTTAAGGTCTCCGATGCATTATTGACATTAATATCTTTAGCTATACACTAGTAGTATATATCATTAAATTTTGATATTTTAAAAATATACTTCATATTGCCGTGAATTTCAATATCTCACATAACAACATACGACTTTATATATAAGGACTATGGAGTGAAAGTTTAAAAAAAATGGTCAAAGATTTGACCTTGAAAAGGCAAATGCTGCAATTAGCTACTAACAAAAGAACAGAGGAACTATATAAAATAAAAAAAAATCACATTATATCATAAGCATAAGTTGGTTAAGCCATATTCATAACCGGATCATTCCGAAGCCAGATAACACCTGAACATATGAATTTACGAATTATACTGCATCATCAACGTAAGTAACATGTAAAAGGAACAGCTGAAGGGGCAAGGAATAGGAACAGGAAAAGAAAAGGTGCCAGGAGAGACATACCCTGCAAGCTTCCAGATATTTTAGGACATTTAAAGATGTGCAGCACCATACTAATCTTCAATTCTATGAATTTTCAGTTTCAAAGGATTCAATGTAGGAACCTTCTGCATCCTCTGCAAACAAAATTTCCTCGTTCATTTCCGGAAAATCATCTGGATATTTTATTCTAAAATAGTCAAGCTCTGCTTCCAAGTCTTGTATTTCTTTCTCCTTTTCAGCAATCATGTCATTAGCCTTTTCCAGCGCATCCACATCGTACTCTGCTTGCTCTTCCATCATCCTCAGATACTGAAGAGCCTCCATGTTAAGTGCAGCCTTTTCCTCTTGCAACTTAGTTATCATAGCCATAGCTTGATTCGCAGCAATTGCAGCTGCATTTCTCTCTTCTTCTAGCTCCTTGTGCAAATCTTTGATCCGTGTCTTATCATATTCAACCTGTCGTCTCAACTTGTCGACAAGACTTTCACCTTCAATTTCACTAACACTTTCTTCTAGAGATTCAAGGGACAGAGACCTCTCCATACTCGGCAATTTTGGAGGCATCAGAGAGTCAATCGAGCTAGGGCTCTCAATCTTCTGTGGCTCATCCGTGTTACCATTCACTGAAGAATTAATATTTCTTGATGATGAATCTATTTGAGGATCCAATATTTTTGAAGAAGTAGATTCCTCAGCTGATCCAATACCATTGCAAGCTCTTTTGCCAAGTTGTTCTGAGAAAAGATTTGAAACTTTAATGTCCTTAACAGTACTCGAGGCAACATCTCTTGCGCCAATGGCTGAACTATTATTGGGCACAATTGCAGCATCTTTCCTTAGATAATCAGTTGAGGTACTATTCAAATCAATGGATTCCCAACTATTCATAGCAGAAGCATGTATTTTATTACCAATTTCCCTGGTTTCAATATCTGAAAGTAATTTTACAAGAATATATAATAATCAACAATTGAGAAACTAGGGGTATGAATAAGGTGTACAAACCTACTCCTTCTGTTTGTAAATAGAATTTTCCATTGGCAAAAGTGATAGTCAAAGTGGAATTTCTATTAACAAACGAAGGGAGCATGAAATAAAAGACTAAAAGAGAATGCCATATGAACTTACTCTTTTGTTTTGATAGTCTAGCAGGCAGTTGCATTTTGGGTGGTGTAGCAGTTTTATGAGAAATAAAATCTGAAAAATCAGAAGCACCAAACTTTTTTGATAGAGGAACTCTGTCACCCTCATCTGCTGATACAGATGATGTACCCTCCACAGCAGTAGATGAAAGAGGTATATCATCCAATGTAACAAACTCAGATGGTGCAGGACTTGCTTTATTAATGATGTTTTGCCAGTTTATCTCTCCAAGACCCTGCCTTAAATCACCATTAGAAACAAGAAATTTTGGAGTGGTCGTTTCACCTTTTTTCAGGCTCGATATGTGGAAACATAAGATTGCTAATGACAGGAGTTGATTTCTGGAATTGCATTGCTGGGAAAACGTCATCATACTGACTCTTCGGAATGAACTTGGAACCCTGTAAAGATAGGTATTCATCCTTTTTTCGGTTCCGAGGCACAACAAATGTGTCGTCATCATCAGAAAATGGGAAATCTGACTCGGAGTCTGAGCTGATCTTCACCTCAGTGTATCCCACATGAGATAACGAATCATAATCTGTAGTGGACAATGGAAACCGGTCCTTTTTCTTCTTCAAGCCCTCTTGACGATTTACACATCTATGTCCAGGTGACTTTGGTAGAGGAATATCCGGTTTTGGAACAGCATTTGATGGTTTTGACTGAACAAACTTTTGCACATTTGGTCTAGATCTCCATGCCTTTGAACAACATGAACACAACTTTGTAGTCAAAGAACCAGAACCAGAGTCCAAATTTAGCAATGGTTTCTGAAGACAATCTGATCCCAACTTACCAACCAAGATTTTGTATGTTTCTTCACTTGACTCATTCTTCGCAAATGACAAGAGACATTCTTCACACATTGCATGAACATCAGCAAGCTTACCATGGTTATAACAAGAAACCAAGGATGATATCTCTAATTTATGATTACTACAAAGCAAATTTCTATAAAAATCCGGCTTTTCTTTCCCCAAAATATGATCAAGCCTCGAGCACAATATACACGGTAATTGTAGCTCACAATATTGAGCAAATTTTGTCAATAAATACGAAAATGCTGCATCGAGTAGCAAGAGAAACAGCAACAACCACTCGCACGCAGCTGATTTTAGCACGTGGACAAAGCCGTGTAAACTACTATCTTCTTTAATTGGAAAGGCTCCTTTTACAGCCATATGTTCTAATTACAAGAGTTCCTACAATGAACCAAAGATTCCAGTTGGGCAAACCAAATGACAATCCAGCTTATGAAAAAAACCCGAATTCCGAGCTTCCGAGATCAAAATTGACGGTCCCATCCCAAATTCAGACCCTAAAACCACCAAAAATGCCAATATTCACAATCCATACACCAATTTTATCATAACCTACAATAACATTAACAACCAATCACCTAACCAATATTGAATTCTTATAACAAAAACCCAAATGCCATATAATTCCAACTAAATTCACACCCATCAAAACAAGAAATTGACAAATACCCAATGATTAAAAGTCAATACAACAGCACCCAATTCCTCAAATATTCCTCAGATATTCCATAACAGACTTCTTCAAATGAAAGTCAGGATATTATAATTTCTAGAATATCAAAGAAAACGGCAATGAAATGTCATTACTTTCAAAATGCCCACAATTTTATAATATCAGGAAAATGTTAAAAAAAATCCTTAATAATTCATATTCGAATCATATAATCAAAAATGAAACACAAAAAAAGTTTCAAAGAATCTGCAATTTTGGAGAGAGAAAAAACCAAAATGAGGAGAGAGAAAGAGAGGGTACCTTGTATGGAGGTTGAAGATGGATCGAAGATGAGCGAAATACAAGGAAGAAGAAGAAAGGTGAAAGAAAATGCAAGTTTTTTTTTTTTTTTTTGAAGGATTATAAGTGAAGAAATTTGATGGTGGGATGAAATAATGACAAAGACGTCGTTTGGGCTATGGGAAATCGACTTACCGTTAAAACTTATAACCTCAACCAACAATATTTTTTGTTGGGCCAAAAAATGAAACAAAAATGCCATGAAAAATCGTGAAATACTACCTTCGTTTCACAATACATGTACCATTTTTATATGAATTATCATGATAATATATCAAATAGTACATGTCTTGTATTTTTTTTTTTTTGAAAGGAAACATGTCTTTTATTATTATAAATAAATAAAGAATTCTACCTCCGTTTCTTAATAAGTGCAACATTTTCCTTATTTGGAATAGTCACAATAAGTGCAACCAAGCTCAAAATGGTAAAAAAAAAGTTCAATATTATTACAAATATGCCACCAAAAAGCAAGAAGGGACCACAACTTTTTTGTTTGATCACTTGAATTACTCTACTTTATTGTGGTCCCAACTTTCTCTCTACATTCCTTGGTATTCCCCCACTTTCTCTATGTTGCACTTATTAAGAAACTGAGAAAGTATATTGTTTAGGTTTAGAAGTACCATATTATATGTTTATCCTAGTTCCCAATACATATTAGGCTAATAATATTCAAGGTAATATGCAAGATACTCCCTCTGTTTCAAAGTTAATAACTCGTTTATTAATCTTTGATAAAGACCGTAAATGATACTTCATACGTTCCTTATTGACGTTCTTACTTGAAATTTTGGTACTATTCATAATTAAGTAGAATCTTATAAAATTTTCCTAATATATAAGAAGAAAGCATAGTCATGCAAGTAGTTAATTATTTGATTCTTCTTAATGAGTAATTGAATAATAATATTAGTTTTTTAAGTTATGAAACAGAAAGAGTATTAGTTTCTAAAAGCTGAAAAATCGACTGAAATGTCTTGAATTTTAAAGCATGGGGAGTGATATGGACAAGTTTGCTTCCCTTTAGACTTACTTTACCTTATCCTTAGCTTGTCACATGACTCTATATGTGTGTGGAAAGTGAAACTATATCTAACTCTCTTTCTCTAATTGGCTTGATTTGTCTCTCAAATTTGACACTGTAGCATAAATTATTGGGTGTAATTGTTACACCATATTTTATGGTGTAAAAACCCATAAAACACTTTTTTGTAAAAGTTAAACTCAAATGACATAAAATAAATGACAAAATAACATGAGATTTATATCATTATTTGTATAGACTATGTCATTATTGTTCATGTCTATGTCATTATTGTTCAAGTCTATGTCATTATGCATGTTACACAATAAGTTATGGTATAACATGTTACACCCAAGACGCATTTATAGTATATACACCTAAAGGTCTTCATAATAATATTATAAATACAACTATGCTAAGCCATGATTCTACCCATATATCACCAATGACATGATTACATGAATAAGAACTTCACGATACTAGCACGGTAGACGGTAGTAGTTCAGGCGTGGCATGTGTGAACTATATCTAGTAACCGGATAAAATTTGGACAATTATACTTCAATTACTCAATTATCGTAAACAAGTTTATGTAGATGGAAATGGTGTGCAATCATGGCTACAAATGCTTCAAAGTACAGTAATTATGCTGTCAACCACCCAATCCTTTTCTGCTTTTGCTAGCCATGCATCAATGATGATGACAAATTGGCAAAAAGTGCACTTGTAATCATAGTTAAAATTCTGAAATGTTTGTCTAAGATCCCATCTTGGTTTTATTAAAATAATTTTTGCAAAGTAACTCAATTATAAGAATTTTATACAAATTTAGGTTGAATTAAGTTATTATTAATTTCATAATAGATTATGCACGTTTTACTAGTAAGTTAATATTATTTTCTAAGAGTACATGTGTTATGTCCCGACCTCTAATCTATTATTTTATCAAAAATTAATCAAATTATTAACATTAAAATCGTAATAGTCAGGAATTTACTATCTATCCCTTTAAAATAATACAAGGCAACATAAATTTATAACCCACCGATCATACTAAAGTTCGATTCATGACTAAATTGATAGAGTTAACATTAGAAAGTTCAGTTTGTGCATTGAAATAATATACTACATGCATCGTGTGCTCTTTTTATTTTCTTATAATTTAAGATTCTATTATGTTTGAAATAACCACATGATATAGGAAGAGTATAAGAAATACAATCAGTTTTATTAACACAATTAGATTTTTCTGAATTTCCTTATACAGTACTCCTTTGTGTAAGATGCTAAGTAGGAATGTTAAAAAAAGAAGAGGGAATATCAATTATGTATGACATAGAAGACGTATGTATAATAATAATTACTTGAAATTATAAGGAACAATAACTTTACATAAGTACCTTTATTTTCATTCTAAATTTGTGCATCATACGAGTTTGAAAAGCTAGTGTACATTGCACGAGTTTGAATTTAATCTGCATTTTGCACGAGAAGCACACTGGTGAATTGTGGGTCGTTCACAGACATCATATTTCTTGAATTCGGTACCAATCTAACAGGCCTGCTGGCACGACACGTAAACCAAGTGATACACGGCCCCCTCCTTTGAAAAATTGGGAGAAGCCCAGCATGACTCATAATGTTCTTGGCCTGGAAGCCTGATGAGCCTAGAGCTGGTAAACGGGTCATGTCGTGTCAAATTCGCGTCGCGTCCACCGGCAAACGGGTTGAACACCATCAACCCTGACGCGACCCGTTTATCAAACCGATCAACAAGACTCAACCCAAAATCGACAAGTTTATTAAACGGGCTACCCGTCCCGTTTATCAGAGCGTAATATATTTTTTAACCCACGTCTTATATACTAATATCTTACCTAAATAAACCAAAAAAAATAAATCGTATGTATTAATGACAAATATTCAAATTATTTCAAGCCCAACGAATAATATTAATAGTAGAATAATAGTTAAACAGGTTGTCGTGTCGGATTCGGGTTACCTAACCCAATCCGTTTAGTAAACGGGTCGTGTCAGGTCAAACTGCTTACTTAAACAGGTTGAAAACCTTAACCCAAACCCGCTATTTTCGGATTGGGTTAGCGGATCGTGCGAACTTTTGCCGGCCCCGACACGGCTCGACTCGTGCACAACTCTATTTAATTATAATCCTCAAAAAAATACTTCACTTGCCAATTGGTTCATAGGCAAAACCAGCAAGTTGAGTTGGGCTTCTTCCAACGCAATGGGCCTCTTGTAAACCCCACTTAACAATTGACCAGTCCATAAGCCCACTTCTTGTTGCCTCCTTAGGAATTAGGATACTCCATTGTTGCTCTCTCTCTTTCATCGTAACTAAAAATCGAGCCAAAGAACCATACACAGAAGTGCAAAAAAACACTGTAATTAAGGTACTTCTTATCAATCTATGAAAATGAAATTAATACCTAGTTTTCCTTTTGTAATATTTTCAGCTTGATTTTCTGTGTTATTTAGTGAGAAATAGTTCATTAATTAGTTTCATTGTTCACTTTAATGTGATTATTAATTTTTGTGATGCACTAATTGTAGGAAAAGCTTGGTTTTTTGCACGAAGGAGGAAGAAACCAATGAAAGGGGCATTCAGGTTTAATGGTGTTTTTAACAATTTGGTAACTGAAAATTCTGGGTTTTGTTCTTTTTTTTCAAGTTATGAAATTTATTGGTAGTTTCATTTTCTGGGTAATTTTTGTTTATGGGTGAAATTTCTGGGTATTAGTTGATCTTTTTTGGGCTATTGGTTCAATCAATTAATTAATTGTTGCAGAGATTTGTTAGGGGTTTTTCTGCATTGGCTGGAAAGGCTAAAGGGTTACAAATTCCTGGAATTAAGGATATTATAGCTGTGGCTTCAGGTAAAGGAGGAGTTGGCAAGTCAACCACTGCAGGTGTTACTCTCTTCTCCATTCTTTCTCTTCAAATTTTAAAGGAATTTTGTTGGGTTAAAAGACATTAGACATTTGGTTGTTACCTTAGAATGAAAAGCTAATGTAATTGCCCAATTGAGGATCATTACTCTCATAAGTGTTGGGCTTGGATTTTAGATGTAGAGCAGCGAAAGTTCGGAATTCGTTGTGTTTTGTTATGGATATTGTCTATAATTTTATGCTACTATTAGTATATTAGTCTTGACAATTTGACAGGGAATGTGATAGAATTCCAAATTAATATTGATGGTAATCTAGACAAGAAATGTGGTTTCCTTGGATTAGTTGATGAAATTCTTTCTTTGTAGAAGGTTTTTTGGATAGTATTTGTTAAAACAAAAAGTTTCGAGGAGTTATTCTCGCAAGCTCTATCCAAATGCTCAGCTGAGTGGTAGTTCGGGGGGTGGGGGGGAAACTGTGAGGATACAAATAGAACAAGCTGTTTTTTGTTGTTGGTTTTGTTGTTGATGATGAATTTTACATGGATATAGATAAGTGCCCGTCGTTGGCACTTGTCAATGCAGAAGATTACTCCTTTTCTGGCATCTGACATAGTATTTGCTCGATATGAGCTCCACTAACTGTTATCATGTAGCCCATAGAGTTATAAGCTAATGGCTTCCTACGATGACCAAGTAAAATAAGCGCGATCGAGGATCAATTCTTGTCCCACTTTGTCGAGCATTAATATTTAGGAAATTCTTGATTTTGGAAAACTTGTTCTAGCAAAGTATTTGAATTTGACGGAGGAACTTTGGTGTCAATCTAGCATCTTTAAGAATATGGCATATCTCTTTCTAGGTCTTCACTTGCTAGATCAATCTTTGAGTTTTAGTTAGCATCATTTGATGTGCATCTCTGCTGATTCTACAGCTTGGATCACACTTATGGAGGAGAATTGGTGGTGGTTCTTTGTATCATATATTAAGGACTTCTGTTTATGTTTTTTCCCTAGGGGTAGAAACTAGGGTGGTTGGCAACTTGGCATGAGGGGATTCATCAGATATAATCTGTTTTTTTCAACTATATGCTCTAACTAACATATTCTGATATCATATTACAGAGGAATTATACTGTTTTAAGGACTTCTGTTAATATAGCTGATGTGTGTTTGTATGATTATTTTTTTATTGCAGTTAATTTGGCTGTTGCCCTTGCTAATAGATGCCAACTTGCTGTTGGCCTGCTTGATGCTGATGTCTATGGCCCTTCTGTCCCTACAATGATGAAGCTTCACGGAAAACCAGAAACCACTGAGGGTGAGTAGATTCCCTCATGATGATATTTTATTCTGCATATTTCAATGTATATGTATATAGAGAGTTTGAATGTTGACTTCTTTTCTATCGTCATTATGTAATACATACAAAGACGAAATATTTAACGCCCTTTCACCATTTTTTGATTGAGGAACTCTTTATGCTGTGTACATAACACCTCATCACTTCATTTTTTTCTACCATTTCTTAGATTTGAAGATGATTCCAAAGGAGAATTATGGAGTGAAGTGCATGTCAATGGGATTGCTTGTGGAAAAGGATGCGCCTATTGTTTGGAGAGGTCCTATGGTACGTAGCCTCATATGATATGTTGGCATTAGCTTATGTGACTTCTTTTCATCAAGCTCTGGGTTTCATCTTGGTTTGACTCTAGTCTTTCAGGTAATGAATGCTCTGGAGAAAATGGCAAAAGGATCTGAGTGGGGGAACCTTGACGTTCTTGTGGTCGACATGCCACCTGGAACTGGTGATGCTCAGCTAACCATTTCTCAGCGGCTGCAATTATCAGGTAGCTCGAAAAGTTTTTACTCCTGACAACCTAGTGTAGGAAGTCTTTATTCATTTGCAGACTTATGCATAGCATCATTTCCTCGGTCTTTAGGCCTAAATATTTAGTGGGTTAATCAAATCTACTTCCATATGGGCCTTTGATGAAGAATCTTTGCACTTTCACCCTTTTAATCACACTGTACCAGACAGTACTCTCGCCTACTGTTCCAATTGGAGCATTTATTGCTTCCATTTGGGAGTGGGGTGGTGAGGGGGCCGGGCAGGAGGAGACTACTGATAATGCAATGCGAGATGTGATTTGTTGTTGTTGTTGTTGTCGTTGTTGTTGTTTCCTGGTTTCTCCGCTCAATGATGATTTCTTTTCTCAACATTCTATGAGTTCTATGCCTATACCACTATTGTGCATTGACTGCATATGTCCTCTTTCTACACATTTAGTGAACTACTTGGCTTTGTTCCTTTGGTAACTTTTATTAGCTGTCAAGCCTGAATTATCTTTCCCCTGAAATGTGGCGTTTTTGTTTTTTTTTGTATTTAAAGGTGCTATAATTGTCTCCACTCCTCAAGATATCGCATTACTTGATGCTCGAAGAGGTGCTCACATGTTCGCCAAAGTTGACGTTCCGGTAAGATTAACTAAACTTGAAACAATTTAGCATTCCACTAAATTGTTCAATCTGATATAGTTGGAGCATTTGTGGAAATATGATACTTCTTGGAATTCTTGAAACACTACAATACGACTTGTTGAAATTCAAGAATGAAAATTCCATCTCTCTTAGCCTGCCGTGTAGTTGAAACTTTGAACTCTCTTTTAATGCTTATATGATTCAGCCTTTGGATTGAATGATGGTTATTTGCACTGATCGAGTGGACCATTTGTGTGCTCTTTGATCCTGGTCAAGGAGAAGCAATGCCAAGAATCAAAAGTTCACCTTCTCACTGTTTGACCATTGTCTTGAAGGGCGGATTGCTAAGCATCTAGTACGTCAAAGATAGAATATATATGGACAATAAAATTAGAATTTTGCAAATAATACCTATTTGTTGCCAGTTATGTTCATTTTGATTACAAATTGATGTCGTGGGCTTTTGCTTTTTTTATGCAGATTATAGGTATCATAGAAAATATGAGCTGCTTTATGTGTCCACACTGTAGCCACCCTTCATTTATTTTTGGGGAAGGAGGAGCAAGGAGGACAGCAAATGAACTCTCTCTCGAATATCTTGGTGATGTAAGTGACTCGTTTTCTTTTTGAAAAATTCAATGTGGGCAAGCTATGTCCTGCTGTTTTTTCCCCCGGAACCATGAAGTACTAAATTCTTAGCATAATATTTTGGTCTTTTTCTGCTCTTAAAGCCTCAATTCCATTATCCCAAGCGAATTCAAGGGTTGAAAGTGTGCTATAGATTGAAATGTCTTTTTCAACTTGCTATTGAGTGTTTCTTACTCTGTTGGAGATGCACAGGTGGATCTTTCTACTTTCGGTTTGACCTCAAAGTGAATATGTCAAATAGGCAATATCCCTCTGAAGATAAAGAATCATTATGCAACCGAACTTTATCAACTTTAGTGAAGGACCACCACATAATTCTCTCCAAAAGTGTAGCTGAGAATAAGCTGGCTTAAGAGTGATAAATGAGAATACAATGTCTCTTATCCTCTTAGACTTTAGGAATCCCGTGTACCACTACATGATCTCCCAATTGTGGCTACTGCACTGCCTTGCCAATATGATACCCTTATGTTCTCTAAGTTCTCGTTCCCAACATCATATTGTTAGTTTGTGTCTTTGTGACTTAGCTTGGAGTTCCCTGGTTCCTACTCAAACTGATCGCACTAATTTTACAAGACCCAAATAACCCCATAATCTGAAGTTGATGTACTTGTAGAGGAATTGTGTCAGATGGATTTTGGTCCCATCACTTTGGTGTTTATTAGCGCTTGAATCTTAGAGAGCTCAATAGGGGATAAGTCATTCTATTATGAGCTTTTTGTAAGTTGGGAGAGAGGATATATTCCGAAAAAAACCATGTACAACAACTACAATCCAATATAAAATCGGCTGAGAGTAGGTTTAAAGAGGTTATCGCTTTGGTGCGTACTAGTGTTTATTAGTGCTTGAATCTTAGAGAGCTCAATAGGGGAGAAGTCATTTTCTTATGAGCCTTTTTTGTTAGTTGAGAGAGAGGATATGTTCTAAAAAAACCGTGTACAACAACAACCCAATATAAAATCTGCCAATAGTAGGTTTAAAAAGATTCGGATGTAAACAATGTTATCTTTAATTACTTCTAAGAAAAGGTTTATTGCACACACACACACACATATAGGGAGTCAATGTGTTTGCTATTTATCAGGTAATTTACACTGTTTTGATGGCCATGCTGACGTGTTGATGGCTGCTCATGAGAGAAGATCGATAGTGATGGATGTGTAGTAGTACTAACATCATCTCAAGTAGTAGTAGTAACCTTTTTGCTTCAATTGAGCATTTTATTACCCGACTGGTTCAGCTTGCATTGCAGGGTGCTGCTGTATAACATCCTAAAAAATTTGTAGTAAACCTCATTAAAGTGGTTGTTATTATCTTTAAAGATGTTCTTACAATACTATGTTTTCCACTAATGCAGATACCTATAGAGATGGACATTAGAACTTGCTGTGATGAAGGTGTCCCTATAGTAATATCATCACCAGAATCAAAGAGCGCCAAAGGATACACTGATGTGGCTCAGAAAGTTGTGAAACGACTTGAGGATCTTTCACAGAAGCAATTTCGCCCTGAAATATCACTCTGATTTTCAAGTGCAGACCTTGTACCTTTTCATCGGGGCAGAATGTCCATAGGATCATAAATCATAGGCCTGGGGGTCTCGTGGGGTATCTTTGAAACTTCACTCTATATGGGACTCCCACTGTTCTCTTGTTTAGCTGACTAAAATTCAGGCAAACAGAGTTTTCTTATTTGTGCAGCCAGAAATCTTCTCAGTCGTACAGGGCCTTGTTTAGTCAATGTATGTGTATTCATGGTCTTGTGCTTCTAAGTTCATGGTTACTCTTTCAGTTTTGACCCTTGTCTGTATACATTTGAAGTTTTGTTGTAAGCCTCTTTGATATACCTTGAGTTTTAGGTTTTTACCATAATAATTTCAATATGCTTATGCAATTTCTTGTTTTCATATCTTCATATAGACCATGTTTCAAGTGGCTGGTAATATCCGTATATAGCTGCACTTCAAGTCTTCAATTTTTTTTATTAGGAAAGATAATTGGTTCGAAGACCAAATCTTACTAGGCTACTAGCCTGCAGGGCACACCAGCTCAGAGGCTGGGCACAAGGCTAAACAGCCAAGAAGACAACAGGCCTAAAAGCTCATTGCCACCACAAGTGAATGCCCCAACATATTGTTGGGATGAGGATTCAAGTCTTCAATTTACTTTTAAGAAAAGGCTTTTCTCTGTCTCATATACGAGTACATTTTCTTCACCTAAATTTGGTGAAACTTATTGGAACTCAATAACTATGCTATCCATATATTCATAATATAAATTATTCCATAAGCACTCTGGATTATTTTTTTTTTGGGGGGCATCCACTGGGAACCCTTTGGTAAGAAGAAGGACCCTACTGGACCAGCACCTCTCGCAGGTCAGCCAGCCCAGCAACATAGGTCAACGCTTGAGAGTAGGGGGATTAAGGGAATCCCTACTCCCAAGCACAAGTAGGTAGTGGGGCTCAATGAGTTCCCCACCACCTCCACCAAGCAAGCTTGGTAGCACTCTGGATATATGCAGTATAAATTATTGCATGCATTACATACAATACACTCAAATGTATAACGTACGCTAACAAATACATTTACAATCCACATATCAACTTCATACACCAACACGAATAATATAATATCAATTTCCAACTCGAATCATTCTCAAACCCAATTAGCAAAAGGCATAAATCCAACTCCTCCACACCAATTGGCCAAAAGGAATGTAGAAAACACAAAAAAAAAAAATGAAGGATTCTAGTGTGAGAATATTGAATAAAAATATAAAGCCCACCCAAATATATACCATTCCACTACTAATTTGCACTTTCTATTTTCAAGAAGAACAAAGATAGTAAGACACTCCTAATTTCCAATTTTCCATATACGTTTGGTTCATTTCCTTGTCGATTTTTACACATTTCAAGACTTAATTTTTTTCCCCACTTTCATCATCTTCTTCTCAATTTCTTCCCCAAAATTCTGAATGCATCACCTCATCTCACCTCCCAAATCCCTAATTTCATCCAATGTATTTCCCTCATTCTCTCTCCTCCCACCATCAAACCCTAATTCCAATTTCCCTTCATTTAGCTCAAATTCATCAAAGACCCTCAGAAATTCAATCGTTAATTGCAGAGGAATCGAAGTTTCCGTCCTAAATAACCACTCCAATCCACTCAATTCTTCAAGTAATGGGTCCAATTCGAGAAATGTAGGCGTTAAAGATGTTGATATTGCGACGCTTGGTAATCTTTGCGTCGACATTGTTCTTAATGTTCCTCAACTTCCACCGAAGCCGCTTGATGAGAGAGAAGCTTACATGGACCGGTTATCTTCTTCTCCACCTGATAAGGTGTTTTTTTGTTGCTAAATTAGAAGTTTGTTCTAATTTTTTATTTTTATTTTCCTATTTTAGTGTGTTTTAATATTGTTGTATTGAGTTTATATGTCACACGAATTACTTCCTCCGTTCTATTATTATTGCAACATAATCGGGCACATTTTTTTAAGAAACCCATGTGAAGAGGAGAGAGATAGAGATATAAGTATAAAAAGTGGGACTCATGTGATAAGAGAGATAGGGAGACGATATTATCAATGAGGAAATGTTACAATTAATATGAAACTTCCAAATAAAAGAAACGTTGCAATTAAAAAAGAACGCAGAAAGTATAACTTTATTTTGGATAAGGAACATATATGTAGCTTATTTTACCAGAAAGAAAAGTAAGAAGGGAAAATTTTATGTAATTTTACTTACATTTATAATGGTTGTGCTTTATAAATAGGTTGTTTTGTTGTCCCTTTGATTAGTTGGTTTTAGTTTTTAATGTATTGAGCTGAATATCTTTGTAAATGTATAATTTGGAAAATGAAGATATTGGTAGCTCAGTTGATCGTTTTTTTTTTCTGAGAAGGAAAGGAATCAAGGGAAAGAAAAAGAATGAAAAATAAAGGCGAAGTTGAGCTTATTTGACTTGTGTAATTTGAACTGGGCATTGTGTTCGAAACGCTTAGGCATAAATAATTAGTGCATCTATCTAGGAAGCATTGATAACGTTTGATGATTAGCTTGATTATCCTTGATAGTTGATAATTGATGGGTTTTTTGTGGAGTAATACCTTAAGGTTTACAATTCGCAATGAGCTTCCGGGGCTTTTTCCTTTGGGTGGGGGAGGGGGGGTAGAGGGTGTAGGTCTTCCTTTTAAAGAGAAACTTTTGTATCGAGTTCGTGAATTGAAGATTCTCTGAGGTTAATAGCATTCTAACTTCAGGTTTGTGGTCTGAGGTATCTTAAGGTTTCCCCTTAAGAGGATGGACGGTTTTGTCAATTAGAATAGGATCTTGGAAACATCTTAATCATTTTGTAAAGACTTTCTTAGCATCTTTGGCCAATCTCTGTAAAAGTCGACTTATTTCTACTGTTTCATCTATCTATGGAGTATATTTCAGAATCTTGATGTAGTTATGATCTTACAGTTGGTAACAATCAACCATTATTTTGAATATGAAACTATTTACAATCTTACTAAGAAGTCTAGGAAAGATAATTAAAAACAGAAAACAAGTGTCTTCTTGATTCCAGAAAAAAATACGCCTTTTATCATTTTCCCAGATCGATGCACTTTCTACACTCTCTCTCACTTATTAACGACCTCACCGACACCCATTTATGGAACCCCAAAACAATAGTTGGAGACGGTGTTTGATAGCAGTACATACATAAATACATGACTTTGATACAGGTACATTTGCAAAAGCACATCTGACCCAACAACATAAGTAAAGGTCGTCTGAAACCTCCAAACACAGTCACCTTTGCGCTCTCTCCTACACCATGACCACCATAATTGCCTGAACAATAAGCCTATAATCATAACCTAAAGGACCAAATACCGCTACCAATGGAAGCAAAACAAGACTCAAATGCTTCGATTTTTTGTATATCCCGTCCATGGTGCAGCTCACAAGCACCGCCTCTCTCGTCGAAAGCATCCCAAGATTGCCACTTAAGTGATCTTAGTGGTATTTCCAGTCAGCTACAGAAAACATTATCCCCAAACTGGCATATTCTCTCTAGTCTCTTCTCTCTTCTCACTCTTTCGTCTTTGTCTCCCTCCGCCTTCATGCCGCCACCAACGACACCTCTTGAAAGCTGACAGCCTGACACAGACAACCACCTCAAACACCGCCCTCTTTGCCATTTGACTTCTTGACCTCAGTTAAGTTCAAAGATGAGAGATGAGGGAGGTGAGAGTCTGAGAGATTGAGATTTTAGATTTGACAACTGTGAAGAACGCAGTGAGGGATGAGGGGATCTATTTTAGTATTTTATATGACAATAGATGGTTTTAGCGGCTTTTTTGGGGGAGTACTGGTCTGAGTGAAACTTTCATTTATTATGTTCTGGAAAGCTCCCGGAGAAACAAAAGTGTGGAGCTTCTAATTTTATAGAAAAAATTTAGTTTAATGGGCTTCTCTAGAAGCTGAAATAATTTATAGTACTTCAATTGTTTGGTCAATTTTCAGGTATTTTACCCTAGAAGCTTGCCTTAAAGCTAGGCCTAACGGGCACTTAGTTACATCAAAAAACCCATAGCAAGATTAGGGCCTGGTTTTCTTCTTCAATCTTCGATTTTGAACCTTGCATGTGCTTGTAAAACATAGCATAAATGTGAATTTGGAGATTGCATTAGCCCTGCTGTTTTATCAAAGACTTTTTTTGGTGCCTGCTAAACGCCTATCTATTGCTCACACTTCTTTTTAGTTGTTTATCTAGTTTTATATCGATTTCTTACTTTGGTGATCATATGATTTGGCCCATAGCAATATTGGGAAGCTGGTGGTCACTGTAATACGGCTATTGCAGCAGCCAGACTAGGACTTCGATGCCTCGCTATAGGTCACGTGGGTAATGAAATCTATGGGCATTTTCTTCTGGATGTGCTACATGATGAGGGAGTGAATTTTGTCGAGATGGTTGATGATCTTGAATCCATTAGGAGTGCAACTGAAGCATTTAAAACTCTCCTTTGCTGGGTTTTGGTGGATCCTCTGCAAAGGCATGGTTTTTGCAGGTCTGTGTTCTGGGTAGATAGAAAATTGATAACAATCTGTTCTACATGCTAAAAAGTAGATTGTCGTTGAGAAAGGTCAAAATGAAATATACTAGATTAAATCTTTGTCTGATGTTACATTTTTTACTATTCGTGTTAATTGGATATGTGTTTTCTGTATCAGCCGAGCAGATTTTACTGCAGAGCCTGCTTTTAGTTGGATAACTGACCTGACAAGGGATGTAAAATTGGCTATCAAACGGTCTAAGATTTTGGTGGTCAATGGGTATGGTTTCGATGAGCTATCCCCTGCGTTTATAGTGTCTGCTTTGAGGTATGCTGTGGAAGCTGGGACTTCTGTGTTCTTTGATCCTGGGCCAAAGGGGAAATCTCTGTCTACTGGAACTCCTGAAGAACAAATGGTTTTTAATGAGCTTTTGAAGATGAGTGATGTTGTTCTTCTAACTTCTGATGAGGTTTAGCTCATAATTACCAATAATTTATTTGATACATTTTATTTTTTTCTTCTTTCTGACTGTAGTGCTTTCTCTGCTAAATTTCATATAGTTATTGCCTGTTTATGGCATAATTGGTTGTTGAAACCTTGAAGGCTTTGGATATAAATTTGTTTGCTTTCTATAGATGCTTTACGTCATGGCGCTATCTGTAATTTATATGATTTCTGTATCTGTCTGTTTGTAATGTGTGTTTACAAATGTTTATTTAGGCTGAATCCTTGACTGGCATTGCAAACCCTATATTAGCTGGGAAAGAGTTGCTCAAAAGAGGGTCAAGGACCAAATGGGTTATCATTAAGATGGGATCTAAGGGTTCATTACTCATCACTTTGTCTGGAACCTCTTATGCACCATCCTATAAGGTAACATCTGAAATTTTGGTTTTACATATGGTTGTCATGACTATGCTAGACTGTGCCAGTGGTAGGATCATCATTGTTTCGGTTAATGTTGTTTTATTTCGGACCTTTTTTGCCACCCTGTTGAGTGTTGACATCAGAAGAAGGGCCTTCAGAGAGTAGAAAATTGTCTTAATTGTCTGCTCTATTTATATACGTTGAACATCTATTCTCCTCGATCAAGGATTAAATAAGCAAGTCATTGGCTGCAATTGCTCAGATTTCATGTTCAGCCCGAAACGGGATACATATTTTTTTTTCTTTCTGAAAATCATACCCTATACTGATATTCAGATGAAGACAGTTTCTTTTTCACTATTACTTTGTTTTGCCTTCTTTTTGCATACGCGTTACTTTGTTGCGCATCTCCTGTATAAGGTGTTTTCCTTTACTCTCTTTGTGAAGATATACAATCTGCATAAAGACACCTAAGACACTCAAGATTGATGATATTTGATTATTACAAATTTGTTGCACGAACCAGTGCTATTGATGCGAACCTTCTGTTGCACGAAAGTTCTTGAAAGCCATATATCCCTTGCCCAAATAGAACATTTTGGAAACTCCAAGAAACCTAGAATTCCTCTCCTTTAGGTTAATGACCTTTTAAGTTAACCAGTAGCTCACACTATTTCGTTCTACTAATATTCTTTAGTAGCAAAAACATCCTTGAACTCCAAAGTTACAATTTTTCTCATTTTGTTTTGTGGGAGTAGTTTTTCACCATTTTCCACACGCCTAAGTTTCATACATTATAGGTTGAGGTCGAGGCTGTCTTTTTTCTATTGTATCCCTTTCCCGTATCTTGATGCAAAATTTTGTTTAATCATAGGAGTCTTATGAATTTTTGAAGCAGTGCTCAAGTTTAGTGTTTGATGATTACGGTCACCTTGAATCTTGCAGGTGACAGTCATTGACACTGTTGGCTGTGGAGATAGTTTTGTGGCTGCTGTAGCATTCGGTTTCGTGCAAGAGATGCCAATGATCCACACATTAGCTATAGCTAATGCAGTAGGTGCTGCTACAGCTACGGGCTGTGGTGCTGGCAGGAATGTTGCAACCTTTACAAAGACAATGGAACTCATCAAGGCCGGTGATCTAAACGAGAACGATAAATTTTGGAGGGATCTTTTTGACAAAAGCATGGAGATTCAGGATTTTTCATTGCTGTCGAAGAAAGTAAATGAAATAGATAGTGAATTGAAATGTGTGCCTTTAGAAAAGATAATTCCTGAATTGACGAGTAAACTTGAATTAACTAAGCTATTCACTAAAATCTTCTCTTCTGAACCATGATTGTTCACTAGTACACTCAATTATTGATTGTTGGCCATGCCCCATTTATCATCCCTTTTCTCCCCCATTTGTATTTTGGGGGACGTCGGGTGAATTTTGGTTCGCTTGTTCATGAATACCGGTGATCATCTCTATGTTGTAATGGAACTGCAAATATCTGCAGATATCGATAGTGGTGGAAATGGTACCGAGTCATTGAGTTTTTGTAACTAGATTTAGAAGGGTGTAAATTATGTTATTTGAAATACAAATTCTCATATGCAATGTAATAGATCATTAATTGATGGTGTGATGGGATTACGAACCAACATAGATGAGGTTACAAATATTACCTACATGGGAACTCTGATAAAAATTCCTAAAGTTGTAATGTATATGGGTTATTGACAAGGACAAACGCAGTTATTGATAATGTGCATATGAAATTACTTATAATGTAGCACAATCATTTTAGTGTGTGACGAGTCATATGAAAGATAGGTTTCATCTGAAATAACACATTGGTAAAATGTAGAGGCGTTTGTTACATGACAAAATTGTCGCATTAAATTCGGGAAACATTTTGGTATATAATAAGGGTGAGGTGATATATGTAACTATAACTAATTGTGTGCTATATTGATTTAGAATTTTTTTTTTTGAAGACAAGTGGTATCTCGTGTTAATAATTATATTAATCTCCCTAAGTGTTTAGAGTTCAAGTGTTATGTGTTGGGCTCATGATAGATGCTTAGTGGAAAATAGTTCAAAAGATATAAGAGTGCCTCGAACTCGACTTCTCACTTGTAAGTCGTCATTATCCAATCAATAAGCCTACTACTTCAATTTGTGACAAGATGTCAACCATAAACAAAGGAATGCTCATTAGAATCGTTTATCATATATTAAATCATGTTATAATTGATCAAGACTACTTATAATAGTAAAAGATGCTATAGTTGACCATGAGAAGGGAGACAATAAGAAAAGTAATGACTTTCTTCACCCCAAAATAATTGCAAAAATTTCCTATATTTACAAATTTTGGATATGAAAAGATTTGTACAAAAAACTCCCAATTATAACATTTAGATCATTTTCCTCACTTTTTCACTTAATCATAGTAAGGGTATTTTGGGAAAATCCAATTCCATAAAAAAATCTATTTTTTACAAAGTATGCCAACTTTTTAATAAGGTACTGAAATTAAATGCATCACACTAACTGATGACACTCGTCAATTCACAATGTTGATTAGTAATGTCTATACTTATCTATTAGTGAAAACTACTTTAAAAAAAATGATATTTTGAAAATAAACATTGAGATTAACCCAATAACAATAAAAATAATATTTATTTTTATATATTTATATTTAAATGGGTCATAGTTAGTAAATAATTTACACTACATTAATTTTTTAATACATGGAACATATTTCCTTTTGAGATATTTCATAATACTAACAACATTTCTCTTATTAACAAATTAAAGTGGATTATAAAAAAGTATATGATGCATCGATTAAGAAACGAACTACAATAATTATGAGATGGGAAATAATCACAAGAGCATCAGAAATTGGCGAGGGTAATTAAGGGAAAGCAAGAGCAAAAATGAACCGTGTAGTTGGATGACCCAAAAATACCCCCTTTATTTGAGTTTGGTGTAATGCCCTAAAATATTTCTTCTTTCATACGCCCACAATCTTGCTCAAATCTTTTTCTGCCCTTTTGCCCCTGCAAATTATCTCTTCCCTTCCTCTACCCTTCTATAAGGTTATTTCTTTTTCTCTAACTTTTCTCTTTCTTTAATTTAGTTTCTGCCCGCCAAAATCAAATATTTTTGATATATACTATCTTTCCTCTCTAACTTTATGCTATCTTCTCTGGATTTTAGCTTCTTTGATCTGTGGTTTTTGTTAAATCAATGGCTCATTCTGCTTGTGTTTCAATTTTGCAGGTGTTTTCTGAGGTGGGTTTTTGTAAAGTTCGAATTTTTCTTGGATTACAACCAAAACCCAGATCAAGAATTGAGGAATTTTGCAATTTCTGCCTCTGGAAACCTGGGATTCACATTTTTCAGGTATTTTTCGTAGAGCCCATTAATGGAATTTACTACTTGGTTATGTTTTTCTTTTTTTCAACTGTAATTGATGCTTAATTGTGTAGTTGAGGTTTCAAAATCATGATAAATTTTAACTCCTAGCTTATTTAGATCATATGTAATGCTGCGTGAATAAAGTTTCCTTCTTTTTTTTGTATAAAAAGTGTTGCTGTTAGTAATTTGATTAGTGTTGGATTTTTCAGTGGCATTTTTTTGAACTTTGTGTTTGGAGCTGAAATTTTGAAATTGCTTAGGAGTTGGTTGATGCTGTGAAATAAACAAGCTTTGATGAAGTGAATTTATGGGCTGTTGTCGAGGAAAGATATCGAATTGCTTCTTTTTGGAAGTTCAGCTGAGAGAGTGATATGGAGGAGTAATTTCCTATATAGTGTGAGTGATCTTTGTTAGCCTGCTGTGAATTCATGGAAAACCGTGATTTGGTTAATGGGTCAAGTCATAGTTTTCCACTAGTGAAGCAAGAATATGGATTTTTTCAGAATCATGAATTTATTTCAAGTGAAACTCATGATTTGGGACATGGTAATTCTTTGCCTTTAGAAGAGAATCATGACCATCTTGGGTTAGATGTGGATCATGAACATGATTTGGGCGTAGCACATGATCATAACCACCATTTGACAATTAGCCAGATTGATGAGGATAATATGAGTCCATTGCAACTAGTTACTCGTGATTATGATCATGGGGATGAATATAGTCATGAAGATGAGGTTGTTACAAATCTAAGTTCTAGTGAACAGGTGGTAGATAAAGATAATGTTGAGGACCATGATCATCAGTTGGTTGCAACTGATGAGAATCATAAGTTAGATTTGTCAGATGCTCATAATTATGATGGGACCCTAGATCTGCATCATGTCAACCATACTCAAGAAGAGACGGATATGGTTTCTGGCTCGGAGTTTGAAGTTCAGGAACCCGAGCTGATTTACTCAGCTCCTATTTTGCAGTCGCGGTGTCTTGTTCCTGTGCCTACTCATGAATTGCATGTGGGACAAGAATTTTCGGATGTGCAGAGCTGTCGAAGGGCACTTAGAGACGCAGCCATAGCCCTTCACTTTGAGATACAGACTGTTAAGTCTGATAAAACTCGGTTCACTGCCAAATGTGTAAACGAGGGATGTCCTTGGAGGATCCATGCTGCCAAGCTTCCCGGTGTTCCGACATTCTCAATTCGAACCCTAAACAACAATCATACATGTGATGGTTTAACTCATCTAGGGCATCAACAAGCAACTGTAGAATGGGTAGCTAATTCTGTGGAGCAGCAACTTAGGGAAAATCCAAATTGCAAGCCAAAGGAGATATTGGAAGAGATCCATCGGGTGCATGGAATTGCTTTGACGTACAAGCAAGCTTGGAGAGGGAAGGAGCGAATCATGGCTACTGTTCGTGGGTCATTCGAGGAAGGGTATCGCCTTCTTCCTCAGTATGTAGAACAGATACAGCGAACAAATCCAGGGAGTATAGCAGTAGTTTATGGAAATGCAGAGGATGGCTGTTTCCAGAGGTTGTTTGTGTCATTTCAAGCATCAATTTATGGGTTTCTCAATGGATGTCGTCCCCTTCTTGGACTTGATAGGATTGCCTTAAAGAGCAAATACCTAGGGACCTTGCTACTTGCTGCTGGTTTTGATGGGGATGGAGCTTTATTCCCTTTAGCATTTGGGGTGATTGATGAGGAAAGTGATGATAACTGGATGTGGTTCCTCTCTGAGTTGCATAATCTGCTCGAGTTGAACACAGAGAATATGCCAAGGCTCACCATCTTGTCTGATAGGCAAAAGGGTATAGTTGATGGAGTGGAAGCAAACTTCCCCACCGCATTCCATGGCTTTTGCATGCGACATCTTAGTGAAAGCTTTCGAAAAGAGTTTAACAACACCATGTTAGTCAATCTTTTCTGGGGAAGCTGCTCGTGCTCTTACTGTCATAGAGTACGAGACTAAAATCCTTGAAATTGAGGAAATATCAGCTGATGCAGCATATTGGATTAGACGGCTTCCACCTCGGTTATGGGCAACTGCATATTTTGAAGGAACAAGATTCAGCCACTTGACAGCAAGCATGGCTGAATCAGTCAGCCCTTGGATTCTTGAAGCTTCCACTCTTCCAATTGTGCAAATGATGGAGAATTTACGAAGACAGCTCATGACTTGGTTCAACGAACGGCGTGAGGTGAGTATGCGATGGACAAGCACACTGGTACCAAATGCAGAAAGACAAGTGGCAGAAGCCATTGAACAAGCTCGAGCTTACCAAGTTCTTCGAGCTAATGAAGCCGAATTTGAAGTTATATCCCACGAAGGGAACAATATTGTTGATATTAGAAACCGTTGTTGCCTTTGTCATGGATGGCAGGCATATGGGCTGCCATGTGCCCATGCTGTAGCTGCTTTAATTTCTTGTAGGCAGAACGTTCACCGGTTTACCGAGAACTGCTTCACAGTTGCTACTTACAGAAAGGCTTACTCTCAGACAATTCATCCTATTCCAGATAAGACCCTATGGAACGAGGGTAATACCAGTAATTTTTCTGGGATCATCATGAATCCACCTAAATCACTTCGCCCACCTCCACGTCCTAGGAAAAAGCGGGTCCGGCCAGAAGACCACAGGGGCCCAGTGAAGCGAGTTGTGCATTGTAGCCGCTGCAATCAAACAGGACATTTTAGGACTACTTGTGCAGCTCCTATATAGATATTTCCACTATTTGATTTTGTTTGCTTTTTCTTTTTCTATATTTTATTTTTTATGCAGTTACCTTATATAGTTCAGTCTAGTTTAGTATGAGGCTCTGTTCCTTCCATCATATGCAATGACATCGCATATGTTCCAGTAACTCTTTATACTTTTCCTAGTTCTAATACAACGAGAGTTCAATTCTTAGTGCACATTAAAATTTAGCGTATTTCGTTGTTATGTTCACAACAGTTGCTTCTCATGATCATCAAATATAGCAACTATTAAAATTTCATCATTTCATGAAATTTTTATTGCTGTGAATAACAGCAGTTGCTTCTTTCATGTCGAGATATGCAACCGTGAATAATATCAGATGCTATTATGAAAACTAAGGTTTTACCTTGTCTTTATGCTGTCTGTAAAACTAACATGCCAGAACCAGATATTAAAGTTCATTTTGTGGAAGTCACAACTCACAAAGCATGCTTGGTATGGGGGAAGCAGAATTTTATCCAGAAGGTTGCCTCTTTTTGACTTCATAAAGCTTTACTTGAGCATAACTTTTCTTTTTATCCCTCCTGAACATAATTTGCACAGACTCTCTGATGCTTATATTGTTCTATGATATCGAAGTATAAACCTATTATATTGACCATATGTTAACTATCAGCTTTAGAAAGCTTTCTCAAGCTTTTATCCTTAAAAGCCAAAGAAACTATATGCAGCACCTAAGATGCTCAAACTAAAGGCTTAATTTGATCACTTCAGGGTCCATATATTGTAGTCATTACTCATTACATAATTGTAGTCATGCTCTTAGTATTATAACTAATTCTTACCAATTAAAACTGATTCAACTCATCCAAACTCATTTAGAAAGTTCTACGATTTTCACTGCAGTCGTCGTAGTTAAGCTTCTAATTAATAATCTCAAGAAACCAAGTTTTACATCAGGTAAGTTAATAAGTTCATAGGAAACATAAGTTCGATACGAGTTCTTCAAAAGAATCGAATGAAGCAAGTCCTGAAATATACATAATGAAATTTTGATCTCATGAATCTAAGCCAAAAGATTACAGTATGCTCCTTATGATGCTTGACTGCTTGTTGATGTCAAAAAATTTCCGAATTACAGGCATGTGAGTTGAATGTTGACAATAATTGGAGCAAGATATTTTATCGATATTAGTAAGGTAATCTGGTGTATGATCTCCCTTGTGCTATAATTCACCTGTAGATATGGAATTCAAAGTTCATGTATAAATATCAAACTCATGGTTTTCAAAGCATGAAAGAATGGCTTTGCACAATGATGAATAACACTTGAAACAGTTACCATCTGGGAACTAGTATCAAGTAACAAGAAAACTTTGTGTCACTACTAAAGAAAGGATTAGAATGATGGCCATGGATTATAGCTTTTATACACTTGATTTAATTAAAACTTCTGTATGTTATAACATGAACTGAATCTAACTTTCCTTGCTCCACTCCATCTGTTCTTGGATAGGAATCAAGTATGAAAGTCAACTATAAGTTTAATTTTCCTTCATCTGTTATAGAAACTATGGTTGTATAACTATATTGTACAAAATTTGAAGATCTACTACTATTAGATATTGGTTTCTTCTTCTTCTTTTTATCTATAATATGATTGGAAAGAGGGAAAGAAGTGTCAAAAGAAGCCCCATTATGTCTATCGCACAAGTAAATATACCTAGAAATAGACACACTCCAGGTGCGGTTTTAGATGTCTCATATACGTTTTACTACTAAATTATAAATGCGGGAGTCCAACTATTAAAGGACGTGATGTTTCGAACTCGAAATTCCGAATAGTAGGATCATTTTTTAATATGCTTTAGTCATGTTGCTATTTACATTTGTCATTTATGTATTTAAGTCTCTATCTATTACTAACCTCAATTTCCATCACTCCTCTTACCCCTGTTTCCTTTTTAACATTCAAACACTAGTCTTCTTCTTCTAAGCCTTATTCCCAAAATGATTTGGGGTCGGCTAACATGAAGCATGTCATGATATGGGGCTATGTTTTACGCTGGCCGCCCCAAACCTACCGCAACTCTCCTCCTTTATCCAAGGCAGGTGAAATAACGTCACACGTACACTCACAATATTCTAGAAAAAAGTTTATATAGTTGATGCTGTTGCTTTTGATTGCCAAAGGCCCAAAAGGATGGATGAGAAGCACAAAAGAATCTCATAATAGTACCAATAATATAAAATCTTAGACCAAAACACATGTCTATCTATTCACACTGAGTTATAACTTATAAATAACATAGAAGTATATAAGTTATCAAAGAATATTAACCAAAAATAATAATAAATAAATAAACATAAAGAAAAGAGCTATATATTATCCACTGTTTTTTACTTTTTTTCCCCCCTTTTGTTTAGACTTTTATACTCTTGGTCTACCTCCAAAGAGGTTTTTAAAGTGTTGAGCTTGGGACTCAAGCTTGGCATCAACTTATATGCTCACCTGTTTATGAAGGCTCATCATCTCCACCTCTTTATTCTAGTGGGAAGCAAAAGATATACTATGCTTTTATTATTGAACTACAAATATACATCCTCTGTTTGTTTTATACTTTCCACGTTTTGACTTTAACAATATTCATGTACTTACTTTGATCAGAAATTTGTGAATAATATACTATAGAAATTCTAGTATGTAAGGTATTGTTGAATTTATCTCAATATATATATCTACAAGATTTCAACTTATTAAAATTTGCACAAATATATAATTAGATATATTTATGGACAAAGTTGCATATCGGCAAGCATGAAAGTCAAAACGTTGCAATTAAAAAAACGGAAGAAATATATATTTTATCCGTTTCAAATTAATAATGTTCATCTAGTTTAGACATAGACGAGCTAGAGAAGAGATAATTTTTTTAAACTTTTTTTAATAGAACCCACAAACAGTGAGCCTTTCTTCAATTAGATCGGAACGAGCACCTAAAACAATAAAACTAGGAAAGTCACTATTCCAAATGGTTTCACCCATCTCCATAGAAATGTGATGAGCTAAATCATGGGCTACCTAATTACTCCTATGATTAACATAAGACCACGACACATATTATTAAAACAAGAAACTAAACTATAGATGAGAAGGTAGAGAGAAGTAGAGAACCTATGTGCTAAAAACGAAAGAGTTACCTTTTACTCGATAACTAAAATTTAGTAAGACCTTTTAATTTGAAAAAGATGGGATACACAATGTGACAATTATTCAAATCAAAGTACGATCTTAAAATTAGGATTATAAATGAGACTATAGTATATTACAACTATGATTTCTGAAAGGAACTATGGAAGAGGCACACCTTTGACTGTGGATGGGTTAAGAAACTAAGGTGTAAAACGTACAAGATTTGGTCATTATGCAAAAGGTTTGTAAATCCTACCTAATACATATTCTGTCAAAATTAAAAGAAGAAAGATTGAGAATAGCAACTTAATTAACTAACTCCTTGACCTCATTCCTATTCGAAAAAAATATCTACAATTTTTTTTGATTTGGTAAGATGAATAACTTATGCGCTCGCATGGCGCCCAACCTGAATTAGAATGGAGGGAGTTGTAGGCGAAGGGGATTCTCTCCCAAGCTCCCTCACTTGGTGGGATTCGAACCCCCGACCTTGGGTCAGGGTAAGGCTAACTCCTGCCTAGGGCTCACAAGCTTAAAAAAAAATATCTACAATGTTCTAAGCAATGTCCCTTTCTAAATAAAAAAACAAAAATCATATTATTATGTCCATAAAAACTTGTCATTCTAAAAATATATACAGTAATGTTTTTTATTAAAAATTATTCAAATAGAACAGTGGAAAATGCCTAACAACAATAATAATTTTATATTTGATTATATATTTTTGAGAGGTAATAGCAATGCCAATAAAGGTTATGTAAATATAACAATAGAAGTTTGACCCTAATAACAGGTCAAAATAAATTTCTCATGCAGATTTTTCCAACTTATTTTACTACAAGGTATTTTAAAAGACCTAAATAACTTACTTTTACGTGTGAAAACTTGAAAAGGGCATTTCATAAGCCATAAGGTGGTGTTAAAAGTGGACTTGCATTTCTTTTGATGTGTTCCAAAATAAATGAGAAAAGTTATTCTTACATACATGTATATATAAGAGTCCTTGCAACTTGAATTTGATTATGATGCATGGACATTTCACACCCCCAAAGAACCTTATTCTCTCATTCTCATTTCATCTTTCTTACAACACTTGCACACACACTCTCTCTTCCTTACAATGAATCATGGTAATTGACAAGTTGAGGGGAATGTTGTGTGGCTCGAAGTCATTCATACATCATGTCTTAACATGAATGATTTCGGACCAGGCTTCATTCCCCTCAACATAAACAAGTTCTTGGATCAGCTGGTAAAAGAGAAGTTTCGAGTCCTAGAAATACAACAACACTTGTTAGCGGATCTTTGGCCCCATTTGGACATTGTCCGCGCTCAAATCCAATTTAGTCGGAGTTTTTCTGGCTCTCAATATCCCACATTTTTGCAGGTTTTAAGAAGGTTTAGTTGTAAACAGTTTTATACCTTTTTTTTATTATGGTATATGTAATATGTATACAAATTTATCCCTAACAAGCTGAGCAGGTGCTAATGTGCTATTAGCAAATCACGAGTAAAACAAAGTAAGTTTTCTACTAACAAAATAAAGTTCTTGCTATTCTTATCAAAGTGTGTTTTTCTTTTGGCTAGTTTCTGAGATAAGACTTGTTTTCAAGGGGGAGCAAGTCAAAATAGAAAAACTGACATTGGGTTTAGGGATAATCAGGCTCGAACTGATGACTTCCACCACGTCAAGGTGACACTCCATCGCTGAGTTATATCCCTTCCCTACCCCCATCGCCATCGAGAAATAGAACTGACTAATGTCACTAATCCTAAGGCAAAGGATCAAGATTTTAGCTTGTACTCCCTCCGGTCTTTATTAGTTTATCCGTATTCCTTTTTGGGATGTCCCTTATTAGTTTACCCATTTCTTTGCTTTTATTTTTGGAATGGATCTCACTAACTTTCCATCACACATACATTCAACTTTAATATAAAATAATAGTTTTTCTTTCTTTCTACGTCCCACAACATTGTTTCTCCTAAAACTCGCAAAAGAAATGCGGTAACTAATAAAAGACGGAGTGAAAGAATTGTCAAGAACTGTGACTTGTGTTTGGGGCAAGGTGTGAATGACTGACTTATTGGTTTTGATACTCTCTAATACGTAAATGTATTCACAACTGCTTTTGGATTTTGTATTCTTTTGTTTATTTATTTATTAGGAATTATGTTTTCAGTATCCAGACAATGTAAACATCTGCTGGCAAAGATTGAACTGTTGCAAGAAGCTTTGATTACTTAATTATATTTCTATGAACAAGATAAAAGGTGGGTGAAAACTTTTGAGTATGAGGTTTACTTTTGTTCAATAGTTAGTCTTTATTGCATTGATTATTCATATGGATTTTTTTTGTAAAAGAACTGATCTTGTTGTAGCTTGACTTCCAAATATGGAAAGTCAAAGCAACTTTGTTTTTTTGTAAGTACGTTATTTATTTTGAGGAAGCCTCACTTAAGTTTATGAGTTCACTACACTAATAATCTTACTTATAGCCCTACAGTCCTACACTCTTAGGTACTCCTACAACTGGTTTACCTAATCTAATAATTTCTTCCTTTCTAATGCAAAACTAAATTCTCTTTTCAATCATATATAATTTTTTTATTAACACAATCGTATATAATCGTATACTTCCTCCGTTTCATAATAAGTGAAACATAGGGATTGGGCACAATATTTAATAAACATCACTTTCAAAAGCCAAAAAGTCATAAAATACCCTTTTCATTATCAAAAGGAGGAGAGAGAAAAGCAAACCACACAAGTTTGTGATGGGTATTCTTGTCATTTTGTCACTTTCTTTTTTCCATTTAAGGTATGTTTCACTTATTTTGAAACGTTCTAAAATTAAAAAAACTAATATGAACCCGGTGCACACTAACTTAGTGTGCACCTTATCCATCTCACGTGAGTTTTAATGATTACAACTTTCCGTTTTTGCCGCGTTCAGTCTTCCGCTCTTTTCTCTCTCCTGATAACTTCTCTCTCCTCTAATAACTTCACTCTCCTGATAGTGTATTTTTGAAATAATATAGTGTATTTTGAAATAATATAGTGTATTTTAAAATGATATAGTGTATTTTAAAATGATAGTGTTTTGCTGAGTTTTTTGGCATGATAGTGTTGCATGTTATAGTGTATATTGACATGATATAGTGTATTTTGAAATGATATAGTGTATTTTGACATGATAGTGTTTTGCTGTGTTTTTTTGACATGATAGTGTTGCATGATATAGTGTGTTTTGACATGATATAGTGTAGTTTATTTGTATATTACACAAAATTATCATAATCGATCGTTATAGTGTTTGACATGATAGTGTATTTTGACATGATATAGTGTATTTTAAAATGATATAGTGTATGTTTGTTCTGAACAACTGTTTTTGTTAAAATTTTAGGGCGAGATAATCTTATTGAAGAGAGAGAAAATCGCGCGGATTTTGAAAAGCGGGAGTGACTAGTTTGTAGTAGGGCACGTGTCTAGGCCTGGTCCACACTATTTTTAATGTGAACCGGTCCACGCAAGACGGATTGTCTAAAATAGTAAGTGTTTCACTTATTATGGAACGGAGGAAGTATAATTTTTGAAGTATAGAGAAAAAGTTATATTTCCTCCATTTTGAAATAAGTGAAACACTTCTCTCTTTTATGCGAGAGCTTTTTGATAGTAATGTTTCACTTATTTCAGAACAGAGGAAGTACGTAGTATTATTTTTCTCAAATTTATGAGAGACAAACAATTTTTATAGAACCTTTTAGATCTTTATTCAGAGTCTTAGATCTTTTACTACTTCAGTCTCTTTTGGTGCTACCAAGTTTCTTGGCACGTAATTTTAGATAAAACCAAAGGTTGTGTACAAGTCCCACTATTATCCTTAGCAAGTTATCTTTAATTTGCGTGTTTTTACAGTTTAAAGGTAAAATTATAAGTAGGCATATATATTTGCTAATCAATTTAGCTAATTTTGATTAAGAGGTCTTCAAGTGAAAAAAAAAACAGCCTTAATCATTACAACCTAATCAATGTACAAAACCTTTTTATTGATGATTCCTGTTAGTACAATGTTGCACTGTTTCAAGCTCACATCGTCGCACTGTAGTGCATGGTAAGTAACAATTGGTAGATGGTGTACTCGTGTCTACCATTAGGATGGTAGACACGGGCCAAAACCAATGAACATTAACTGTTCTCTAATGAACATCAACTGTTCTCCAATGAACATTAAGTGGACTGCGAAACCGATGAACATCAACTGTTCTCTAATGAACATTGATAAGATTTTTGCTCTTATGTTCACCTTTTTTTTCTTCTTGTTCATATGTTCATTGAGTCTCGTGTGTTGTTCTAATTTCATCTGCATGTTGCTTAGTTTGTTCATTGAAGATGTTTTGTTCATTGTATTGTATAAGAACAAAAATCTGATCGATGTTCATTAGAGAACAGTTGATGTTCATTGGTTTCGCAGTCCACTTAATGTTCATTGGAGAACAACTGATGTTCATTAATTTCGCTCGTTTATGTGTTTTGGACTGCGTTTTGGCCCGTGTCTACCATCCTAATGGTAGACACGAGTCCACCATCTAATTTGCGGGTAAATACAGACATTCAGGATCAAATATACACATTAAAGTGCTATCAAATTATGCTCCATTGTTCACCAAAAAAAAAGTAATGAGATGAAGAACTCCAATGATGCAGAAGAAGAGATCCTTTCAGGTCTGAATAACTTGTAGCTCGTAAATGTAAATTACCACCTTTCTCAACTTAGGATTCGTTTTCCATAGATGCGAAATCGCAAACCATCCTTGCACAATCACATTTCACAGATCTTCAATGACAAGCATTATCTTCTCCTTTGCCCCGTATGCAGCCAAAAAGAACATGATCTTCTCAATCCATTTCTTCAGAATAAAATTCTGCATTAAATAAGGAAGCGAGGTCATCTGAATATGAACTAAATGAAACAACACAACTCGTAATCAAGTGCATGGTAATAATGAACTGTAGTGCATGGAACCTTCCAGCCATTGAAAGGCATAAGAAAGTTATGAAAATTAAGAACTACACTGAATTCTGACATTAGTTACAAATACTCTGAAAAGCCATTTGGTTGAATTTTTCGCGTTGTGGAGAAAGAATAGAGCAATACAATTCGTAATCAAGTGCTTTGCTGGACATTCGGTTTTCAGACTCCGGTATGGCATTATAAAGATTTAAACCCCTTTGACAGGGTGACGCAAACTCTGCTCATAAAAGCCACTCCAAACAATCACCGCCACCATAATGCCTGTAGGATATAGCCATCACCGAAACATCACCGACACTTCTTATATGATCAATACCACCACTTCACGCATCTATCTTCTAGATCACACCTCAATTAAAAAAAACAGAATATAACATGAAAAATTTAAGATAAACAGAGTAATGCAGACGCTGCTCATAAAAGCCACACCAAACCACCACAGCTCTGCAACCCAAGGGCCAGTCTAGACTCTACAGGCAATCTCATTTCATTATATGAATGCTATTAGTTCTTTTGCCATCCTTGACATATAATAGCAATTATTAAGCATAAAATAATACTTCCACGATTCTTTTTAAGTGCCACACTTCTCACATAAAAGGGAGAAGTGTGTCACTTAAAAAGACACGGAAGAAGTACTTCAAAGAATACTTGGAGGTCACAACAAACACTTCCTTTCTTCTACTGCCATCTGGCGGGCTTTCTCTCGTAAAGCCAAAGACGCCCCTCAAGTTTTGGATCGAACTAATCCATTGACACAAATAGTTCATGGGAGAAAATTGAGTTATTTGGGCCCTTTGGGGGTCTCTCAAAAGTCCTTATTACGAAATTTCTGAGAGAGCAAAAAAAGGTACCGATGCTTTATTTACAACCAAGTTGGGATGAATACTACTTCTATATGTTAGCATCTGGGAATTCTTTGGCCCTGAATTTTGCCAGCTATAATAGGCATGTGGATAACATCATGCTCAGGCACCAGAAATCCAATTGAGTTTTTGACTATCTTCTAGAGTGCGCTTCCCATAAGGGACCACTGTAGATTTCTATCATCTACTAAACTTAGGTTTATATAAATTTTTGCATAACAATTTTTCGAGGACTCAAAATGCTTTTCGTGCACCTTAGGATAGCTATGCTAACTTGATCACCACACTCCCTGCATTCTTGTATTAAATTCTAATCACATCCCTTAACCAGTGTAAATTACGCAAGGCTGACCATGCAAGTCCAATAGCAGATAAAATAGGAGTTCCATGAAAATTAAAATGGACATACATGATCTGTGCAATACATGTATGATAATTGACTTTGATTGAGCAGATGGTCTCCTAAAACGGTTATTGTGCAGTCAAAAATGAATATTTTCAGAATGAGAACAAAATAATGCTCAAAAAGTAACAATAGACTAACACATTCATCAAGCAGTATTCTCCTAGCACAACTCCTATGGGTCGTATTGCAAGTCTCTGGATGGAAATAGAAGAAGAATTAAAAGTATCCGTGAGAAGAAAGCCAGAAAAATGTCATACCTACAAGACTGACAAATGATAATCTGTATCACAGCTTAACATCATCTGATGCCAACTCAGATCAAACAAGCAACTTCCAATTGTTCTCTTTTGGCTCGAGTCGTTCACCACTTAGTAAGTCCAATGGCTTAACTAATGTCCGAAGGAGCCGAAATGCTTCCAAATGAGGTTGTTAATTGTGCTGCTTGTCACTTTGTCTTGTTCTGGAATCTTGGTATCATCTTTATAGCATAAAGCCCCTTTGTACATATAACATATTTCTATGAGAAGACAGCGACAATATCTTTCGAACGTAGGGGTGAAAGCTACCAAAGTACCAGCGGATCAACTCTGGCCATATTGTCTGTGAATGTGATGCCCATGTTTGTGTATATATATATACACAATATATAACAATGTATATCACCGAGAGTTCAAGACCAACTATTGCAAGTAGAGTGAGCTGCTTTGTTCCGCAAGTGGGTGGTGGGGCCATGGCCATTTGTTGAAAATACTAAATAGGCTCAAGTCTGCAAGAGAGAGCAGCGACTCAGTAGTCAGACAAGTCTCACTTTCAGTGAAAAAGGAAGAGAGACAGTTTTGCAGCCGAGTCAGATGGTCAGGACTTGTATGTTGATGTTTTGGTTATAGCTTGCATGGGAAAGGTTGGTAGCATATTAAGCAACTCTTTATGATCTTCATTCTTAGAGAGTAAATTTACCACTATGGAAGCAGTGAATAAATCTGGTGAAAGACCTCTTTTCTTCATTTCTTGAAGAAGCTCCACCACTCTCTTGCTCTCATTTGTCTTACAGAACCCATGCATTAGTGTATTGAATATAACATCATTAGGGACACATCCTTTCCCTTCCATTTCTTCAAAATAAACATAAGCCTCTTCTAATTTACTTGCCATGCATAACCCGTGAATCATGGCTCCATAGGTTACAACAGTTGGTTGCAAACCGACAGAAGATAATTTAAAGAACAGCTCGTTGGCAACTTCAAAAATTTTTGCCTTACAAAACCCGTCAATGAGGCAGTTATAAGCTCTAATGCCGAGTTTTGATCCACGAGCTTCCAAGGTATGAAAGAGTTCCAATGCCTCTTGAAGGTAATTGTTTTTGCAAAGCCCATCCAAATATATATTATAGGTAACTAAATTTGGTGTGAGACCAAGATCTCCTATCTCATTAAAAATCCGGCCTGCATCCTCAACTCGTGCATGTCGAAGAAGACCAGTTAGCAAGGTATTCATTGTTACAATTGTTGGGCGAACTCCATTGTTAACCATATCTGAATATAACTTCAATGCTTCATCTGCATCACGGTGTCTAAAATACCCATTAATCAAAATATTATAGCTAATTGCATCACAACTACAACCACTACTTGCTAATAATTTAAACACTTCTCTGGCATCATCCACATTACCAACTAAACAGAGGCCATCTATCAGTGAGTTATATGTGATTGTATCAGGAAGCACCCCTCTCTCCATCATCAACTCCAACAGTCCTTTTGCTTCTTTTGCTTTGCCACCTCTGCAAAGCTTGTTCATTAGCACATTAAAAGTCACCACATTAGGTCGGATCCCTTGGTCCAACATTTCTTTAAAAAGTCCTTTAGCCTCTTTCCAAGTCCCAAAATGGCAAAACCCATCAATCAAAGAACTGTAAACAACAACATCAGGAGAAATTCCCTCAAGTTTCATTTCCATGAACAATGTTTTAGCCTTACCGACAAACCCTTCTTTACAAAGACCATCAATAAGAGCACTATAAGACACTAAATTGGGTTCAACACTATAACCAAGTTTTCCGTTCCCCATTTCTCGATGCAACCGCAATGCAGCTTTGACATTCCCCGTCCTACACAACCCATTGATCAAAATCCCAATAGTAACCACATCTGGCTTACAACCCAATTGCAACATCTTCCTAAACAACCCTACAGCTTCACCAATTTTGTCCTCCAAACACAACCCTTTAACCAAAAATGAAAATGTCATCACATTCGCCTCAAAACCCTTCTTCATAATCAACCCTAGAACCGAAAAACCGGTACTACTCCATTTCAAACTACAGTAACAATTCAACACAACATTCAGAGATAAGAAATTGGGACTCAACCCACTAATATTCAACCTTCTATATGAGTAAATACCATGATGAAATTGCTTAATTTTAACCATAGCAACCAACACAGAATTGAAAGCTGCAATATGTGGGGTGGGGTTTAAGTTAAGCATATGATCAAACAAAGATTTTGCTTGTTCTATACTGATATGACCTGCTCTACAAGTAGTTCTTAAGTATTTACAGAAGTGGGTATTAATATCTTCAGATTTGGGATTTGAATTTAGTGCAGTAGTTCTGGGATTAGTGAAAGTTGGTTTAGATGGGTCTACAAGAAATAAAGATGAAAGCTTGTTACCTGTTGAAGAAGTTGCCATTGAAGTTGTTTGTGAAACAATAGTAGCGAAACTTCTTTGATTGATGAAAGCCATCATTAGCAGCTTCACAGGCAAGCGAAATAGCAAGTGACCCGAATGCTTTCAGGTAAGACTTAAGAGACGGGTGAAAAACTGAAAATGACATGGTCTAGGTTAATTGCATAATTTAAGACAATCAAAGGTTTCCCTAATGGTTCTGTCAAATTAAAAAAAAGTTTTCCCTAGGTGCGTTTTCTTCACTTGAAAAAACATCAACTTATCTGAACTAAACTTATTAGACCTGATCAACCCATATGGAACTTATTTTTAAATGTTATGTTGAGACTTAATCAAACCCGATTAGACCGAAGCGAACTTGGGCACATTCTCCCCATTTTATTTTCGATTCGATTCGGTTCGATTAAGTTTCTAATTTATTATCATTACTATTCGTTATAATTTAATTGGTTCGGTTCGATTGCAATCGATTCGGTTCGGTTGTTTTATAACGAAGAAAACAGGCCCTTATTGGACCTGAAACTTATTTTTTAAGTTGAAGAGAACACACCAATTAGAAAACGTTTTTTGTCAGAAAGTATGTCATATAAACTTTTCAAAAAAACTATGTGGAAAAATTGACACCATTGTGGAAATTTGAACTATACCCGGTTTTTTTAATAGGGACCAACTTTCAATATTCCAGGTGGGAGCTTAAGTATAGATGACCCGGATTTGCGTGGACCAGGTTACTGTAAACCGGCTTAGGCGATCATATGCGTTGGTGGGTCCTAGTTTTAATGAAATTTTTACAATTTTCGGACATAACCCCTACCGATTGTGGAGAGAAAAACCAACCCTTCGTCTTCTTCCCTCCATTAATCACCATTGTCAGCCTAACTGAACTCATTGAATCGTCGTTGAAGTTTTTTAAAATCGCCGTTGAAGTTGGAGAATTACGAAAGTTGACAACCAACATTCCTAAAATTTGCTTCTCTCATTCAAGGTATGATTTTTTTGAACTCCTTTGAATTTGTAATGTTCCTTTGTACCATATCTGAATTATGTTGATAATGGGCGAGTTAGGTTGTTTTAACAATTCTGGGTTTTGTTTCCTTTACTGTTCAATTCAATCGAAAGTTAAAAATTGAAACTTGGACAAAAAATGGTGAAGTTTAAAATTACGGGTTTTGTTTTCCTTTCTTGTTCAATTCAATTTATGAGTTATGTTGATGATATGTTTTGTCGGGAATTTAGGTGAGTGATTATTTATGTTATTTTTTTGTGTTTGTTTTTGTATTAGCTTAGGAATGGATAATATGACCTTGAGGTTTTGGCATGGGGGACTCTTTAAAAAAACACGACAAAGGGTGGTTGGAGTATGTTGGTGGTAGTGGTAGAACATTTGCGGTTGACCCAGACGAATTGTGTTGGTGGTTTCTTGAGGAAATGGCTAAAAAATGTGGTAGTTATAGGGTTATTGAAGAGATCTTTTATTTGTTGCCTGGTAAGAAATTGGATGATGGGTTGGTTAGGGTTTACAGTGATAAAGAGGTTCTAGCTATGGCGAGGTGGTTTTGAAAACAAGGTTTATGGATTTGTATGTAGTTCATGGCATGGATAAGCCGGTGGTTCTTGAAGAGCTGTTTGGGCTATTGGAAGGGCCGAAGGTACATTCCCACCCTTCCAACTGAGATTAAACCAGCCCAATGACCCACCTTGCAACCCAATTGACACCCCACTCATTGACCAAGAAAAAATACAACCAAAAGCCCAATTGAAAAGTCCACTTATCCAAATGAAAACCCACCGCACCAAATATCGAAACACAAAAAGTGGCCCAAATGAAAACCCACCAAAGACAAAAATAAGAAACAAAAAAGTCCCGCCAAGAAGTTAATACCGGTGAGGTCAAGTTCTAGGATTAAAGATTCCACAGCCCGGAAGTACGTTTACGTACCACAAATCTACATCGGATCCGCCTCCCCCGATATACCTATTATTGAGCCAACTCCTTCTAGTTCCACATTAAATGAAACCACGATCAACCCAAGAAGCTCAATTTGAGACACCCCTAGTTTCACAAATCGTATCCCAAACGTAACTCCACAAACACAAGCCACAAGATCAACCACCAATACCACCTTCACCTACACCTATATCCGGGAAAAAACCCGATTCTCGAGCCCGAAGAAGCTTTCATTTATGACCAAGAAACGTTTCCACATGACTACTATCGGTGGTATGATAACCGTACCGGAGAGTCCACCGACCTTGAATGAGCTCATTGGGAAGAATCTTCGAAGAAGAATCGGATCCCGGGTATGAACCTTTCCGGTGATTCCCGATAGAGATGATGGGTATGATACCGAGCTAGAGCCCGAGAGATTGAGTGATCTAGAGAGGGAAGAAGAACCCGAGTGGGTTTTTAGAACACATTGAAGAAGTAGGGGAAGGAGACAATAGCTGATGATGAGCTAAGGCTAGCTAGGGATAGGGTGAGAGGCACAAACTCAAAGTTGTTTGAGTTGGCAAAAGCAACTTCAAAAGGATGCAGAAGGAAGATTGGGCCTTAGATATCATGCCGCTAACTGGGGAGGAAAGTGAGAAACATCTTTTGGTGATGCGAGGAAATGTGAGTGAGTATGAGGACAATGAGGATGATATCCATACCCCGGAGGACAGTGGTGATGATAATGTGGATGTTAGGAGAAGAAGAGGGAGAGGACTTCTAGTTCCTGAGGATACGGATTTCACAAATTTTGTGTGGAAAGTTGGATCGAGGTTCCCAAGTAGAGGCATTTAGGAGTTACGTGGCTAGGTTTGCTTATAACTGTGGGAGAAACTTGTACTTTGCTACAAGTAATAAAAGGAGGCAAGGGAGAATGGAGGTGAAGTGCACTACGGGGTGCCCATTCGGGTTGTTTACTTCCCGGGATTCAAGGAGGGCATGCTTTGTTGTGAAATCTGTTGATGATGAACATAGTTGCACAAGGAACATGGAAGGCAACAGACAAATGACATCTACTTGGCTTGCAAAGCAGTTTTTGGAGATTTTCAAGGCAAGGCCTCACTGGCCAGTCAAGGAGCTAATTGAGACAGTGAGACAAGCATATAGAGTTGCTTTTAAGAGTGCCTTGGCCTATAAGGTGAAGTACAAGGCCCATAAACTGCTTCATGGTTCTATGGAAGAACATATGCCAAACTAGGTAGATACCTTCAAGCCTTGAGAGACAGTGATGCAGAGATTGTTATAAGGTTGTTGAATGATGAAAGACCGAGGAGGAGTGCAACTCCGGTGTTTCAAAGACTCTTCGTGCTTTTGATGGTGTGAGAAAAGGGTGGCGGGAGGGATGCGAGAAGGTTCTTGAGTATTGATGCTTCGCTTCTTGAAGACCTTTTGGGTGGTCAATTATTGGCGTTTGTTGGCGGGGATGCCAATGACCAAATGTATCCAATTGCCGGGCCATAGTTGAAGGTGAGAACAACTCCTCATGGGCATGGTTTCTCGGTGAGGTTCAACGAACTTTGAACCTAGGACAAGGTGAAGGTCTTACAATTATTTCAGATGAACACTTGGTAAGTTTCAATTACATATGCATTAAACTACATTTGTTTTGTTGATTAAGTTATTCATAATTACATATTAATGCACAATCATATTAATTCTCCTCTATGTTTGTTTAACTAGGCAATTTTAAGCTCGGTTGCATCTATTTTTCCACAATGTGAGCATAGCATTGTGCTAGGCATATCTTTGCCCATTGGCACAAAGATTTTAAGGGTGATGAAATGAAATTGTTGTTCGGAGAGCAAGGCTAAGGCTTATAGTATTGCAGACTACACCGATGCCTTAGATGAAATGGATACCATTAACCCCGATGCAACAAAAGCTTTCAAAGCCCACAACCCTCCGTTTTTTGTAGAGCACATGTGAAAACTAACACTAAGGTGGATGTTATAACAAGTAACTGGCTCCGAGACTTTCAATGGCTATATTATAGCTGCTAGGACAAAACATATCATTTACATGTTGGAGGACATCGGGGTAGCTCTTATGCGAGAGATTAGTGGTGAAAAGGCAAGAAATGGAAGCATCTAAGGCTCAAATGTCCTAGGATACAAGCTAGGTTAAATAAGGAAAAGGCGTAGGTCGCCAACCGCATAGCAATTCCATCCACAAACACAACTTTCCAAGTTAATCATAAGATGGACAGGTTGACAATGGACTTGGTTCGCACAGTCATGCACATGTAGGAAATGGGATTTATGTGGAATCCCCTATATGTCATGCAAGTGGCTTGCATTTTCTTTTGTAGAAAGAATGTTGAGGACTTTGTGTCGAATACTACACAAGGGCCACATACCTCCGGTCTTATGCGGATCCATACCCCCAAGTAGTTGGTGAAAGGCACTGGCCCAAGGTTGTATATCCTTTAGTCCCTCCACCTATCAAGATTGGACTGGAAGACCTAGAAAAAACGTAGGAAGGACCCCATGAGAACCCTAAGAAACCCCGGGAGGTTAACTAAACATGGGGTGGAAATGAGTCTGTAGCATTTGTAAATTAAAAACTCACAACAAAAGAACATGTCCAAACAAAGGTAGTGAACCTTCCCAACCACCTCAAAAGAAAGCTAAGAGTGCATTCCAAAAGCCTACACCAACCGATTCCGACAACCATGGATCACACCTTAATGCAACCGCCCAACCAAGCAAAGTTAGGGAAAGGAGGAAGTGGTAATTAGGGGAGGCAGGAGCTCATCAACCGAAGTAGGTGGTGGATGTTCGAGGAAGGAGGTCTTAGGGGTCGGGAGGTGCTAGTGGGTCGGGATCTCGCTAGTGGTGCGGGGAGCTGCTAGGGGGGTCAAAATCGCTAGGGGTGCGGGACCTGCTAGGGGGTGCGAGATCTCGCGGGGGTGCGAGGAGCCGCTAGGGGGTCGGGATCTGCTGGGGAGGAGAGCCGCTAGGGGTGCATCAAGCGATGGCACGAGTTCAAAGGGAGCTGAGAGGTGGAAGGGTAAGGTTTCTTGATTCTCTTATTTAAATTGTGTAAATACTTGACATTGTTATCTAACTCTGTCTAAAAAATTTTGGTACCCATACTGATTCCCAAAGGTGTTGAGTCTTCATTCTCGATGATGGCTCAACATTTTGAATGTAAGTCTTCATTGTTCATTAGCTTAGATTGCCAACCTTGGAGTGTTAATTTATTAACCTGTCTCACCTTTACCAAATGTGCAGCCCCTTGTCAATTCATTATCCTAGGGTTACAAATGTAGTCTCCTCAACTGTTTTGGACTTGTTTTGTAGTTTTGTTGCCTTAAACAATGGGTTTGCTATTGTATTTGAATTTTAAGTACTTGTGAAGGATAACAATGATATTTTAAAGTCCATTGTGAAGGCTAACAATGTTAGTGTAGTGAAGGATAACAATGATATATTGCTATGAATTTAAAGTACTTCTAAGCAATTGTAAGCGTGCTTTAAATTTGAAACAAAATGCAAACTTTCATTCATTGTCAAAAGCTTCCAAAATACATTCTTCTACATTTGCATTAAACTAACATCCCCACCCTTAAAATTTGCATCATACTAACATCCCCACCCTAAACATACTATAATGATCGGATCATGAAAACAATGATCACAAAGAAAGAAAATCCAGACAACAACAACGCCCCTTATAGCCAATCTCTCCCTCCATTACTCTTAGCCAATTCAGCATTAATTCTAGCCATCTCCATCCTCATCTCTTCAACTTGGAAGCCATTTTGTCCTTCTTCATCTTTAGTTTGCTAACCTTGTCTTCAAAAATCTTGAATTGCAACTCCAACTCAAACAATAGTTGTGAACTGCTCCAACAACTTCATTTGTAACTCCTCACATTCATGACATTCCTTTGAATCCCCTTCATTAACTTCCCATTTAAAAAATCCACAATCTGTCGCTCTATTAAACAAAAAAGAACCACAACAGTAGTTTTATTTAAAAAAAAAAAAAAATATTAAATTTTTGCCCTAATTTCGGATACGCTTACCGGCCACATCGCACACCCATAGAATTTCCTTCCAACATGTCCACCCAGATTTCACGGCGCAATTTCGTAGGTATGTCATGGTTACACTTCACAATTGCCCGCCAGAACTTCTTGTATTCAACGACCCGGATCCGGATGCGGAAGCCATTGAAGAGAGAAGAAGAAATGAAGAACAGAGAGAAGAAATGAAGAACGTAGTATAAGAAGAAGGGAAGAACAAAGAGGATTCACGAAGAAAATACGGGGTGGGGAGGTTTTTTAAAGTCACGCGTTCATTTAATGGTCACGTGACTCTAGTTACCCGAAGTAACGGAGTTAAATTACCCGCCGGGTCCACGCAAATCCGGTCATGCTATACTTGGGCTTCCCATTTGGAATATTGAAAGTTGGTCCCTATTAAAGAAAACCGGGTATAGTTCAAGCCCCATGGTGTCAATTTTTCCAAAAAACTATGTGGAAAACACCAAAATTTGTAGTAGCACTACTTGTGAATGGACCTCATTGGTACTTTTTGTCAATGGGGTGACCAACCGACTTTCCTCTACTTTCATATAAGCTGGAAGATCGGTTTCGATTTTCTTCACATACTTAGAACGAGATAAGCCGGATCTCTCTTATAAACTCTCCCCCATTCAAGATTAAAGAATAAGGGTTCACTCCAAATTCACTTATGTTTTGCATTAGTAGGGTTATTTTCGAAATTAAACTCAATTTATTTAAAAATATCGTACACCGAGGTCTAAAAATAACGCGATTACGGTTCAATTCTCACATTATGGTGTTTGAAAATTGATCGCTTTAGGGTTTTTGTCTTAAATTGGGTATTCAAATTGGGGGGTTTTATGTTCAAATAAGTACAAATTGTATGAATTAGAACAATTGACCCCCTAGTGTCCAAAAAGATGTGTGTTTCTCTCTATTCATTGATCCCTTTTTTTTACTTGCTTCTTTGGTTTTCTCCGGCCTCCCTTTGTCCATAACAGTGACCGATGAACGACTAGAAGAAAGAGGTAAAAACAATTAGAGTAAAAAATGACAAGGAGTGAAGATTTACAGTAGGAAATCTTCAATGTGCAGGGGTAAATTTCAAATGAGAAAGAGAGAGGGGAGAAGATATCGGAGTGGAAGATGAAAGAGATGAAAGGAAATAGTTAGAGAAGAAGTAATTTAGGAGCATAATCGTGTCCTATTCTTTTAAAAATGGGACGGAAAAGAATTAAATTGGCCCTATTAATGAAGCTACCCGATTGTTAAAAGGTGCAGTGATACTAAAAAAATTGGTGTTTTTTAAGGTAGTTTTATTTTTAAAAAAAAGTTCTTAACAAAGTTTTTTAAAATAAGTGGTCATTTATTAGTTAGTTTTATTATTATTGTTGTTGTTTTTATTGATATTATTAGGGAAAATTTGCCATAAAAACCTTTTACGAGTTCATTTTTGCGAAAAAAAAAAACTTATAAAGCGTTCTTTCGAAAACAAACCAAAAAGTAAATTATTTTTGCAAGATGAAACCTAAACTCATTTTCCGGTGTTGACCATGAACTTTCCGGCGTTGACCACTTCTATTTCCTTTCTTCCTCCATAATCACCACCTAGCCACCACTACCAACACCTGCCGCAAGCCCCCTACCCACCCGGTCACCACTTGTCGCCCCACTTCACCCCTAGCCCCCAGCCACTGCCCCCCAACCCCTCTCTCCACCTCCTCGGGCGCGGCCCCACCGCGTCCTCTCCCCTTCTTCCTTCCCTTACCCCCTCTCCCCTTCGTACATCCCCCACCACGAACCCCCTCCGCAACCCCCTTTTTCTCCATTTCGTTATCTACTACTCTCTCTCTCCTATCTTTATGCTTTAGGGCAACCGGAAAAACCTTGGCCGGATGATGGGGAGTGCGGGGAGGGGGTTGCGGTGGGGGGGAGGATGAACAATGGGAGAGGGAGGGGGAGGGGTGAGGGAGGGAAGAAAGGAAAGGAGAGAGGGTAGGGAAGGGGGTGGGGGCGCGCCCTTTGAGGGGTGGAGGGGAGGGGTTGGGGCCGCTGGGTGGGGGTGGGGTAGGATGCAAGTGGTGGAGGCCGGGATTTGGGGCTTCGGGGTGGTGGGGGGTTGGCGGCAGTGTTGGTAGTGGTGGCTAGGTGGTGATTATGGAGGAAGAAGGGGAAATTGCTAGGGTCAACGCCTTAGGAAAGATAAGGGCCAACGCCGAAAATGGTCTCGAGGTTTCATCTTGCAAAAATAATTAACTTTTTTGTTTAGTTTTCGCAAAAAACGCTTTATAGTTTTTTTTCGCAAAATGAACTCATAAAAGGCTTCTTTTGGCAAATTTTCCTTATTATTATTAACAATATTTTCCCCTCCAAGCCTAAAACTAATAAACTATACGTGTGGCATGAAGACTAAAGGACATTTGACCAAATAATTGATCATTTAAATCATGTCCCAAAAAGGGCACCCTAAAATTAATATTTATAGTAATTTATTACTTTTAATCCTGAAATTACCAATATATTTCTTTTATGAATATTGAAGACGATATTTTGATGAAAAAAAAAACATAATCAATAATAGCTTCTATCAACCACTATATTTTTGGATTATATGCAAAAGATTGAATCACAAAGGCTTCTTTTTTGCATCAATTCACCATTCTAAAATCACAAAGGTAATAATACCGTAAATAAGTAAAGTTGGAACTCAAACTTGTGCCCTCTCCCACATATTTTGCTCATTTTTGTAGTGTAGTAACACTTATAAATGGATAAAATCTTATACACAACACAATTTAGACAAAATCTTATACAAAAGTATGTGTTACAATTTCTACAAAGGAAAGGACCAAAATCTATTAATTTCATTGTTAAATGAGTGTTGTTTGTTTCACGGAAGGAAAAAAAAAAAACACAATTTTGTTGTCTCTTATTAAGTCATATTCCATACTTTTATAATCACATAGCTTTGACTTTCATATTTGTCAAAACATAACTTAGACCATTAATATCCTTAATATTCATTTAGTAAAAAATCTATAAGGTATCAAAGTATGCATTGAAATTAATCTAACAACATATTACATGATAATATTTATTATTTTACATGTACTAGCATTAAGATCAAAGTTAGTAAATTATGTAAAAATCAAAAAGTTACGATTATACACAATAATATATGCGTCACATCATCCAAATAACTTAATGCTTACCTTTTTTGAGGGGAACTTAATGATTGTCGCAATTTGAAAGACTCGATTTTAAATATATAAAAAAATTTACCTATAACAAACAATCCACTTGTCACACTTAGAAAAGTTGATGATACCCAAAACAAAATTCTAAAATGAAAAAGTTATACCCAAAACAAATCACAACGATTTGCATGGCAAAGAGTGATCTCTTCCACTAATCGTCCCCTTTATCTGCCATCTCAACACAAACATGAATTTCTCTCTCCTCTGCCCAATCATCCAGAGAAATGCAGCAAGGTAAGATCCTCTCCTGACAAAACACCATAACAAATTCCATCATTAAATATTATTTCACCTCCTCTTTGTACTACTTTTGGCAATGTATAATTATTACTTTTTCTTCTTCAATGGGAATATTAACCTTCATAACTACTTACCTTCATAAGATCCTTTCCTCTGAGTCTGAATCTAACAATGCTCAATGTCATACATCCTCAGATGGCTATGGCAAATCCAGTTTTACAATCCTTTTCGCGTCTTCCGTTGGGTTAATAATGGCTGCCGTTACATATTTTCATCAGCGCAATCTTCAGCATCAAAAACTTGTCCCTACGGTCAAATGTGATAGCTCTAAAAGGGTGGTGAAACTGGAGCGTTTTTCCCATTATGTAGGTAATTATATCTTCTTCCACCTTAAAAATTATTAATCCAAGTACAAATTATAACATACATCCCAATATGAAGCTCTAGGATGTTACATAATATGACTCATTATATTATAAATGTCTCTTATGATCATATGGGCAGCAAGGCAATTAGGATTCCTCTGACAGAAGGCTATGCCCACAGCTCAACAGATTGGCATCTGATTATATACAAAAGAGAGAAGGTTGGGAGGATACCGTCTACTCCTTTTTCGCGCATGATCCAGATTGTGATTCACTTTTCATCAAGCTAGTCGAGGAATTTGAACGCTGCATACTCAGTTACTTCGCCTTTCATTGGAGTTATGCAGAAACTGCCCTCAAACAGGTAAAATCTGTTGAGATTTTTCGCTACAATCGAGTCGTAAGTTAACAGCGGTATTTAGATCTTATTACATGATGGAATCCTAATCTACACTGGTATGAATTCAGGTGATGCAAGGACCAGACCACGAGCCAAGAAAGAAGCTCAAGAATATATTGCTTGCAGCATCAAGGTAGGTCTATAAAAACGCTAACATCATATGAAACATGGATAAAGAACCATATGGCCACTTCATACATTTGTTTATAATTATAGAACTAGTAAAGCATCATGCCCTATTGCTTTGCAATGAATAAACCAACCTACACTATAGAATTGAGATGTGTTACTTGTGCCGATAAAAAGAGGAAAATTTGATTATTAGTTTTCCGCAATCTGATGAGTTCAGGGAGAAGATAATTGAGAAGGTGACCAAAGATTTAAAGGTAGCCAGAGTATTTACCACACTGGTACAAGAAATGAAAGCGATTGGACTCGCTCAACCAAAACCAGAGATCGATGAATCTGAATGTACAGATGTTATGGCGCCAGTGGCTTTCAAAGATAGAAGTCCAGTTCTCCTCTTCATGGGTGGTGGAATGGGAGCTGGGAAGAGTACTGTGCTTAAAGACATCCTCATTGAGTAAGAAATACTTCTCTTTTATGAGATTACCCTGCAAGTAGATTAATAGAGTAGAATTAAACAATGAAGGAACTAATGGATTAACAATATCTTACATCTTTGAGAAATCAGACGAAATAAATGTCTCAGATAATGCTCGATATTCAATTTTCAAAGTGATCCTGAAAATCTTTCACAGTACAATTGCAAAAAGTTGGAGCTTCACGTTCCTTTCGTAATAGATGTAAATTGGTCAAAGTAAACTGTTTCCTGTCTGATAATGGAAAGCAGAGACAAATTTCAGGGTATAGCTGCCCCTTTCCTGCACCAAGAGTCCAAGACACACTGTAAGATTGAGCAATCAACAGTACCTCATTTTCCAGGAGAATGATCATATGCTATTTTGCTTTTAATAAAAAAGAGTTATTATCATACAAGAACTCAATTTACATTTTACAAGTCTTTCTAGAAGTTGATGCTATGGCAATGATTTTTACAGCTTAAAACTCACCATAATGTTTTTTGCAACTCACAGTATATGATATATGCTCTCTCTCACGACTCATGGTTTAATCTCATTCCATGATACTTTGAACATGATTCTTAAGGCAATGTGGCCATACTTAGACATAAAGACAATGCTTCATTATAGCTCAGTTGCTCAACTAAGTACTGACACCTTTAGAAATTAACCTTGTGATCTTGGTCATCCATGCAGACCATTTTGGCAAGAAGCATCAGGGCAGGCGGTAGTCATAGAAGCAGATGCTTTCAAAGAAACAGATTTATTTTATAAAGCCCCCTAAGCTCCCGGGGCCATCACGACGCAGTCCACACAGCTGAACTGGTACTTGTCTCCTCCTCCTCCTCCTCCTCCTCCTCCTCTTCCCTTCCAACTATATGATCTCCTTGGCTCCATTGCTTGGATCAATTCACACTGATACTCATCACTATGCTTAAAGCTTAAAACTACTACTTCTTTTTTGAGAAAACTATACTTTTTGCTTGAGTAAAGTGCAAATGTACTCTCCCATTAACACGATTCAAGCAGAAGTACTTGCGATTCTTTTTTAAAAAATGACTGATTATACATAAATGTATAAATCCCCATATTTTTTAACATACGAGTACTAAAAGTATAGCCAAATATTACGCCAAACAACAATCAGAAAATCTGTGAATAGGAGTATTACTTTTGTAGAAAAGATTGAGTTCACATCCAGGTCATTTAGTGCACATCAAACTATTGATACAGTACTAAAGAACAGAAATGCACCAAGAGAAAGGTAAACTGAAAATGCATATGGAATTAAACTCCAAATTATTTGTCGTGACCAACCTTCGTTTCTTCATCACGAAACACCACAAATGTCTTATCATTTCTCATAATACTCTACTTCTTGTATGTTCTATTGTGATTGAATCCCGCATTGACATTTGACATGTCATAAGCTCATAGCTAAATCTCACAGAATAAACTTTGAAAGATTTAGAGTGCATAGTACTTCCGTGGCCAGAACCAATCAGTTCCGCTCTTGTGTTACACTACGTTTGATTATCATGATAATTTGGGTTAAGATTCTATTTCAAACAGGTTCACCAATCATCAGCTGATGCAGCAGCTTCAGTTCTTGTAACAGCTCTCAATGAGGGCCGAGATGTTATCATGGATGGCACCCTATCTTGGGTGCCTTTCGTGGTGCAGACAATAACTATGGCCAGGAATGTCCACCGTAAGAGGTACCGTATGGGGCCTGGATATCACGTGGCTAAGGATGGAAAGGTAACAGAAAGCTACTGGGAACAAGTAGAAGACGAAGAGGAAGAGCTAACAACCATTAAAAAAAGAAGGCCATACCGAATAGAGTTGGTTGGTGTTGTTTGTGATGCCTATTTAGCTGTGATTAGAGGCATAAGGTAAGCATGAACTTATGGTCTTTGAAACAGCTATCATCAACATATTTGACAGCTTCAGTGCTGATGCATGACTAGGGGGGGGGTGTTCCTAAAAATTATGCATAATGACAGGCCTTTATGTAGTCATATAGATTCAGAAACAGAGACTGAACACAAATGTGAAAAAGGTCACAGCACATAAAAACCCAATTCAATCTCCAGTCAAACAGAGTGTGACACTGACACATATCTCTATTCTACAAGCCAACTCCTAAGGAATTTGGAGTCCACGTAAAAAGAATAAAATACCCTCACTCACATAATACTTAAAATAATTTAATTTAAAAAATGATGCAAACATTATTTAATCAATGGATTTCGCTACATATGCACATGACTATTTAATGTTTGCTAAAAGAAATGATGGCAAATTTTTTTCTAGAGGAACTCTGGAAAATATATATATATATATATACACACACACAACTTTTTTCAACTAGATGTGCATTGTTTCCTATTAAATGTGCGAACTTGACTTCATAATAAAGAATGTGCACAGTGATTTCAAAAATGTTCTACTTCCTCCGTAACATAATAACTGCAACAAATCAATATTTTATACCTCACAAATAATACCATTTGTTGCAGTTATTATGTTACGGAGGAAGTACAAGATATGGTACTTTTGAAACTTGCACTTGTTTAGAAAAGGTGCATACATAATTTTTTTAAAAAAATCACATGAATCCTCTTCACATTTCTACTTCTACTCTTCTAGGCACCCTTCTCATTATAAAATATTAACATATGTATGAATGGAGTTGCATAAAAGAATTCACATTTTTTAATATCTGCATTAGGATTGGCTACTATGTCTCCCTATAAACAATACCTCTAAAAAGAAGAAGGATCCACAGCTTTCCCAATTTAACTTTGCAATTTGATCCTATCAGCAGGACATCAAGTAAAACTATAACTGTTTCCCAATGTACATGCAGGAGGGCTATCTTGTGCGGAAGAGGTGTAAGGGTGAGTTCACAGCTTAAATCTCACAAAAGATTTGCAAATGCATTTCCAACATATTGCCAACTAGTAGACCAAGCCAGGTTATATTGCACAAATGCTTTGGAAGGCCCGCCAAAGGTACTATTTCTTACTTTCTCATCACCTTTTGTTGATATATAGATTATTCACAACAAACAATATCCGAAGAATTAGACAAATCCCATCCCCAACCAAAATTAGGATAACAGACAAAAATCAGGATTATCTTCATGTAATGCTTTGTGTGTGTGTCTGAATCGGTGCATGTGCTGCTTGCAAATTATATATATGCACCCATAAACAAGCTTAACATCCATGTTAATGATACGCATAAGATCCTTCACACATTTTTAAAAATTATACTGTCATAGTGTGTGTGCATGATCTGGTTGAATTCAGAGATCACAAACTCAGAAGGCACAAAACAATTGCACAGACATCGCCACGCAATCATCCAAAGTACTACAGGGTTGCCTACTTGGCCCTTTTTCATTAATTAAAAGGAAAAAAAAAAAAAGACATCATACTAAAGACCATTATTGTCTGAAGTTGATAGGATGGAAGGACAGAGACAAGACCCTACTTGTTGATCCAGAGGAGTTCAAGTGTGTGAAGCTAATTGCAGAGTTAAATGAGGATGCAGACAACATTTATGAACTTTACAAGAGACCAAACCCAGCATGCCAAGACGGCTCTATATGGAAAGACATAGTATCATCACCTTCAAGGTTAAATGTGCAACAGGAACTGAAGTATTCAATCCAAAGAGTTGAAGGGACGATTGACACCAGAAATAGTAAAAGCATCTTATAGAACCAGTGGGATCTGGATACCTGGATGGCTGGATCCCAAGGGGACGCAAGCTGAAATCTGTTGCCATCTCGACCGTCTGATTCTACAATTATCTAACCAGGGAACTCGTCAGACAAAACAATGTTAAAAAAGTTTATATGTAGATCCAAGCACATCTACCTGCTAATATCAATTTAGAGTTTACAGCTGCAGCATCATTTTAAGCCAAGTATACAAAATACAGGTCAATACAGCACAAGTAACAGCATTTGTTTACTAAGTTGCATCAGGCTGCCAACCCAATGCATATATGTCCAAATGCCAAGTATTGCCAACACTAAAAAAAGTTTGGATCTTTAAATTTCATTGATAAAATATCAACAAAAATTCACCAGTGCCGCACAATTTTCATACAGCTTATCTCACAAAACAACATTTGCCTCTGATGCAATTGATTACACATCCAAGATTGTAATGAATCAACCTAGATAGAGGGGTACTTTTGGTATTGCATAATTAGTTAGTTCTAATAGTAGCTTGAGAAATAAGTTAAGAGGGTTAGAAGGGAAGAAACTCTATAAATAGAGGACATTAGGGAGAAAGAAAATATGTTCCGAAAATTGGTAAAAGTAGTCAGATTAATTGGGAGAGTGTCATTCCTCTCGAAAGAGTGGCTAGGTTGTAATCGGTGATCTGATCATCTATTTAATCATATCTTCCTTTGTTCTTCCTTAATCATCTTTCCCACTCCCCCTACCCTCTCTTTTCTTCCATTAATCTACTGGTTTTGGTCTGTTGTCTATGTTAGTTCATCACAAAGATCCGATATCACATCCTTTTTTGAGATAGATCCAGCATGTAGCATAGGAAATGCCCTGAACTCCTGATATATTAGTTCTGAATCCGATCTAATATCATACTCTCTAAAAAGTTACTAAAAGTAACAGCTATTGAATAATGGGAATTACAGGTATCTACTTTCTTGTAAAATAAGAACTGGGAATAACAAAAACCCAATTTAATATGTGCAGCTCCATATCCAAACAAATGTATGAACACTCAGTCCTGTGCATAAATGACCAACCGGCAGCAAAAAGAGAGGAGAAGTATCAATGAGAATAAAGATCACAACGTAATCCAATAATCGTCAATACTTAAATTCTATAAGAAAAGGGCCTCAAAAAGCCTCAAAAATTCAAATTCAACATCCACATGGCAACTGTTTGTATTCTTTGTAAGCACAAGTACTGCAACTCTCAGATGAGCTGACAGCACTCCATGATTTTGCTCTCAGATGAACCCAGAAAACCAGAATCGCCAAAATTAAGTCACAGGACATCAGACCTCCATTTATATAAGCAAAGGGTGTAAAAACTATCACTACTTCAGCTTCATGAAATCATTTCAAGAGAAACCGATAAAACTACAGAAACATGTTGAAGATGATAGGCCAAAATCGATTTAGGGACGAGCTTAGGGTGCGTTCTCATCACCTTAAAAAAAATCAGATCTAATAAGTTCTAACACGTAATAAAATAAGCTTCAATAAGTTCTGATAAGTCCGGTTCAAATAAGTTCAAATGAGTCTAGGAAAAATATGGTGGAGACAACGCACCCTTAAATTGAAATGTGACTCATTATTCTGGGATAGAGTGATTATAGATCTTTAGACAGGGAGGAACATGTAGCAGGATAAATAACATGAAAAACCATAGAAAACTTGTACATACCCTACATTTCGGAATAAGTGTATATCAAGGCTATGCACATAGCCGAAAAAAGAGTTTTGAGTTATTGTACTGGAATTCATAATTGGCAAGTAACATTGCATTGATATTATAAGCGGTAGATAATACTCCATCCGTCCCCGGAAAGATCTCAACAGGAAAGTACATTAAGTGGATATAATATGAAGTAGAGGGAGTAACTCGATCCAATCTCAAGTCTCAACAACACTTCTGCATTATACAGCCACGGAAAAATGATGTTGATTAGGAAGCTTTTAAGCGAGATAAAAAAAAAGATATAGGGTAAGAACATAGCTATAGTACGAGATACCTGGTTATGTTTGATGTGCAAGATCTTCAGAGAGAGGAATTAAGAACGTCGATGTGGTAAGCAACACGAATAATTCCATGCAGATACCCAATAGTGGTCCCACCAGATTCTACCTAATCACGCAAAAGGATAAAGCTCTAAAAGCAAGTGTGCGGATCAAAATACTACATGCATCCAGATAAGATCCTGAATTATCCATCTTCCAATCATCCAAACAAAACATGGTAATGTATGATCCTACTATGACCCTGGAGCGTCCAGCGAAGATGCTGACACTGGGTTGATATAAAACTTTCCCCCCTTTGGATCCAAATACTATGACCCAATAATCATGCTTGAAACAAGAACTTCCTGACCATTTTAGACAAGAAAAATGAAATAGAAATAAACGTACAAAATATGGTTCATGAAAATTGATATACAAACAGCACATTGCATTTCCATAAATTGTGTTTACCTTACTAAAAACAAAAACAAAATAAAACAGAGAAACGATGCACCAAAAGGAAATTGACAAAATCTCTATATACACCAAACAAGATCAACATCTTCTCAGATCTGATCACATCATCGGGAGCATACTGGCAGTGTGAAGATTCAAGAGATTCATACTCACCTAAAAGATAGAAAGATTTATTACTTTCTTAGACTTTGATTTTTGCAATTTACAAAAATAACTTTCTAGAAGAAATAGATTCAGATAAGGGCAACCCGACTTCAATTCCAACTAAGATAAATTCAGACATGGAAGAGAATTTTAGGTGCAAAAACAAAGCCTTACTACCCTTTCCTAAATGTTTTCGGTGTGGATCATTCAGGGGCAACGACTGTCTATTCTGAAATAGATACGGTGAAGTTCGTGCACATCTCCAAAAAGTTGGTAGATTCTAACTAGGTAATGGAAGATTCAAATGTTAGGAAAGAAGAAATTAACAACTTCTATATACATGGAAGCAAAAATACCAAACTAAGATCAAATGCTTCAGGAAACAAAAGCTGGTGGAAAAACGCAGAAAAGATTATAGAACAAATATGACAATTAATACCCCACTAATACTCCTCCACTTCTAACTATAAGGCATTCTAGCCAAAAGCTTTTGTTTTAAAATACAAGGCATTCTACAATGTCAATAAGATATTTAATAATTATGGTTATTCTTAACATCATAAATACTTTGTATAAATGTTAATACTTACTACCGATGCAAATTGGATAAATTCTAAATTTGCTTAAAAGTAGTTAACATGCCTTATACTTAGAAACGAAGGGACTAGTGATTCAATTTACAGGGAATAACCTTTCTTTTAAAATAAATCAAGTAAGACGAGAAGGGGTATCACATATTCACATCAAAAGGAATGGTTTGCAAGTGAATGCTAGCCTGGGAAGTGAAGTTATATAGGATAGGATGCTAAAGCCTAGAAGTATCTAGTGGTGGGTGTCGGTAGTGAAGAAATTACATGCAAGCTATTGACTAAAAATTCATGCTGAAACTTCATTCCAATGTTAACAAAATTTCTGAACAAGAGGCAGAAAAATAAATTTCTAATATACCAGGATGCAAGAACGAACCAATATGATCTCTTACTAGAACCACATTCAATATGAGCTCTAAAAAGCAGACAAATAGGGACCTAGATGCCCTGTTTTTCAAGACAAAACAAACCATTAAGCAAACAATTTCCTGAAAAACATATTTTTGAGTTAGTTTACTTGGAATTCAGGAAAATGTGGCGATAGATAGGGCAAAGTGAAGGGAGAGAATTTATGCCAATGGTACGACTTGATTCTGCTTTTCACCATTTTGATTATTTCTTACTTTTTCTTTCCCTTGTATTTCACAAAATATTTCCCTCAAAGCATTTTATTTGTTTTCCTTTTAGGATTCTCTCAAATCTTTCAATTTCTTTTTTCACAATTGTTTTTCTTTTTTACCTCTTATATATAATTTTCTCAAAATTTTATTTTTCTATTCCCATATTTTTGTTTTCTCTTAATACCTCAATCAGTGTTTTTGGTTCCTTATGTTTAATCTTGTCTTAATCCTCTCAATTTTACACCCTCAATTTTCTTTATTTAAACTCTTATTCTAATACATACATATATATATATATATATATATATATATATACGTATAAACATACATACATAATAACTTAGTCCTCAACAAAATCCATATATGGATGATTAGCAATTTATATGAGCAATAAACAACTGCTGAAGAATTTTGTTGAGCACTAAGTTATTAGAATCAACAGAAAAGATAAGTTCACAGCAAACGGGTAGCGTGTAAAAATACCTCTTCAGTCTTCATCATGCAAGTATCAAAAGCCATATCCGAAACCAGATCAACTCCACCAGTTTCTGAAACTCTGGCACCAACACTATTACCTGCAATTTAAAATGTGTAAATATGTGCAAAAAGTCATTTATTTTCACCATTCGATAAAAGATATGCAGGGGTATATCAATTAATTCAATTATCTCAAAGGATAAAAAGATGGGAAAACGTTTGGGTGACCCTTAGGGTTGGCAACCCTCATGAGAGAGATAGAGAGAAAATAATAATAAATTCAATATTTTAGAGAGAGAAAATGTCCCTACAACTAACACATTCATTATACTTTCTCTCTATCTCTCACATAAGGGTTGCCAACCCTTAGGGTTACTCTATCATTGTCCATGTACTGGATCTACCCATAATCTTGCGTCTCTAGTTCACACACGCAATGTTCACACACACACACACTGATCAACCGCATGCAACCAAAAAGACTAGTAACCACCAAGACACAGAATAATCCTTCAAAAACATAAACATACATACACCCTACCTTGCTTGGAGAATTTGACCACGCATATCAAGAAATTTCCAACTTGGAAAGATAATGATGAATATACCCCCCAAGATGATGACCAGTCTGCACCCAACCAAGCAAGTAGTGTTTCATTTATTTCAACAAATAAGTGCTAATATCCCCGCAGAACTTTAATTGCACCTCCTGAGACCTCACCATCAGAAAATCCCACTGGTTTGTCAGAGTTTGGAGTTTGTACTAGGTGATAGTACTACAAAATTAAGTCCCTGCCGGTTGACTTGTTTTTTTCAAGATACTAAATATGAGAACTATATTTTACTCATTGTTCAGCTAATCTTGACAGACAAATGTAACTCGTAAGGCTAAATCCTGACCTCCCTCACCCACATCCAGGGTCATCAAAGGAGGGCACTGAAGCTTTATTGATAACATTCTTGAGCCAGATAGCCAAAATTTTAGTTATCACCTTCCTAGAGAGAAGACTCGAAAAACTTTGACCTTGCCAATAGAAGCACTATAGCACCAAATTCCCAGAGAAGAAGCCAATATAAAGATTTCTTCACCTGTGTTATCTTTGATGTCACTCCTAGCACCTATCTGACAGAGTCTTTCAAGAGAACACCAAAAGGAAAGCTGGAGAAATTTCTGCTTCCTGTTATTTTCAACAAGGAATGGTTAGGAGCTAAAGCTATAACCAACAAAGAAAAAGTTTAACCATACTACCGTTAACACAATTATCAAGTTAAAGACATCAATTATCAATGAGAATCTTGAAATCAGTAGTAATTAGCATCTTTTTTTACAACGCAAAAGAACTTGACCAAAGCACAAAGATGAAAAGAGAGTAACATGCTTAGCTATTAAAGAAAGCAATGGCAATATGAGGTGCATTATAGACGGAAAGATTGACATGGATGAGCTAACAACTCCATCTACTTTCTGAGTTCTGAGTTCTGACATCACAGGGAAATGTTTTTCGATGACAATGATAGGATCGTGAGAAGAAGGATGGAGATTCGGATGGAACAAGAATAAATTTGTGACATAGAAAACGATGAGCAATTATGCACGAACGAAAGCTCTTACATAAATACATGATATAAATGTGACTGGTATAATAATTTACATAATCAACCAGAAATGAATTACATGAGCAACAAAAATCACAGGGGGAGGAATTTTTTTGGGTTTCCAGTGCTCCCAAGAAACCAAATTTGAGAAGCAAGTGAATGTTTAATTTAATCTCCAACTAAGCTATGATTGGAAATGGCACAACTTTCGGGCAAACCCCCTCTTCATACAAGCAAAGGAAGCAAAAAAATAAAAACACCACGAGCTGCAACAGACCAGTTCATAAAGGCTTTTCAGAAGAAGGTTTACCTACAAGGATTATTAGGTTCTGATCTCTCCTGAGCTCTGGGAAGCCAAAATATGGTAAAAAAGGGAAGCTTTCAACCCCTACCTCTTCTAACCCATAGAACATTGTGTAGGGTACATGAAAGCCACATGAAGTGTTCAACCCAAAGGAAAGGAAAGTAGATTGGAGAGTGTGCGTTTAATGACATTGAGAGTGCGAATGGTATAGTTCGACTTGCCATTTTGTGAGAAGATATTAGGACAAAAAAATCAGGAATATAAATGTTATCAAATTCCCTACTCATACCACATTGGAAGGATTTTATTTCTTTTTCAAAATGTATTTTGATAAAGGTGCGGATTTAAAGGTGGAGGGTAAATCCAAACATAACTAGTGAAGTCATCAAACAAGACAAGGTAGTAACAATAGCCATCTGTACTTTTGACTCTAGAAGACCATCAGTCCAGTGTAAGATATCAAAAGCATCAAACTGTACAAGTAGATAATGGAAAAGGCAGGCATTTCTGTTTCACAAGCTGACACGAGAAACATAAGGTTGAGCTAGTCTTCCTATTACAAGAAAATATTTGGCATTCCTAAGAGCACTAAAGACATGATGAGGTAGGGGAAAGGTGTGTTGTGCAGAACCCCATCATTGGGTATGCAATTACCATACCAGCCAAGCGTAAAGAAGATTACTTGAATCAAAAAAATATGTAATTTACCTTTTTGCGACCAAGTGGGAAAGGGCCCCCGTGTCCAATCCAAGTACCGAGAATCGTCGACGGAATTGGGAGTCGTAGTATTGAATGCATTAGCCACGTCAGAGGGATAAAGATCAAACACTGTGGTGGAGGAAGGCGCCAAGTATGCCTAGGAGGATAAGAGATGCGCAATGGTGGCCCAACAAGACTGAGGTAGGCAGGCGCTAATCACCAGCAGTGGTGGGATACAGACACAGAGGAGTTGCCCAGGGGGTACCCAAAATAGGCCAGGAGGGGCCAGATATGGGCCACTGGTGTGGGGGCCTGCTGCTGCTGAATAGTGGCCGGTGCACCCCGTGATTGATGCCTCGATTATTTTTGTTATTGCGCCCCACCTGCATCCTCTTTAATTATTGTTGCAAGGGAGGATTGTTCCCTTGAGGGGGGCAGTGTTGAAGGAAAGTGCTGGCGAGGGGGAAGAAACTTGCATTAGCCATCATGGCCATGGGCTACTTTTACAATCAGTGATGAAAAGGAAAGAGGGTTTTATTGGCTGATCATACTGCAATGGTGTCAAAGGCAGGAGTAAGGCCATTGATCAACTTAAGAACCAGATGTTGGTCACTAATAGTCTGTTCCACATCAGAAAGTTGATCCACCAGAGATTCCAATTGCTGGCAATTGGTGGTGACCACAGGAAATCCTCAAGAAGAGGGAGAGGGGAGAGGGAGAGGGAGGGGGGAGGGGAAGGGGAGGAGGAGGAGAAGAAGTTTTGTCAGAATCCCTAGCTAGAGCACTCAAAGAGAAAGAAGAGGGAGGGTGCGGCTGCGATTGGCTGTTGGCTGAAGGCAACGGCGCTGAGGAAGCAGTAGGTTAGGAGAGAGAATCTGATACCATGTAAGATTAGTAGAATGAATCCCTGATTACGGTATTTAGGGACTTGTATTATACATACCACATCAAGTTACAACCTGATAGGGAAACTATCTACAAACGGATATCTACTCTAACAAACATCGCAAATATTTACATTTAGCATCAGAGAGATCTCAAAATAGATGCAGCAGTTCCTAAGGCTTTCTGATAAGGAAATACTAAGAAACATGAAGAGCCCTTTCCATAAGAAGCACGATCTATAACATGACTTCTTTGCAAAGCCATAATATATCCGAGTTAAGGAAGAGCACTTCACGCAACCAGATAGCTTACCAATACCACTTGTGACTTGACTACCTTCATATATAAATATCTCCAAAACTTCAAGAGCTTCAAACAGGTAACACATGTACCAGAGTCCCTGGATGCTATGTTTTTTATACATCTTCAACAAGTTCCTAACAGATTAGAACCCCACCCCACTAACATAATGCCGTTGAAAGAAACAGATCAAACATATCGAGGCAACAATGCCATATTAGCTAAAGTCATGTTTCCAAAGAGAAACTATCAGGCCAGAGACATCATTTTGCCATAGATAGAAATCACTTTATCAGCAGAGGTGCTACACGCCTACACTTCAATCCCCGCTCCTCAAATTCTCCATCATCCCTAAGATCAAAACTTAATACATCCCCATGCTTTCAATTTCCACCCACATTTAACCTACTTAGCAGCTGAAGAAACTCTCTCGAGCTAAACATCATTTGTAGGGCTATGAAGGACATGTTTCAAATCCTCTGTACAAACAGCTATTTCCAGGTTGGACATAAGAAGACAGCAAAAATATTAAGATGGCTGAGGCAATCAATTTCCTTAAATTACTGACTTAAACAAGCCTCAATCTAATACTGGTCAATTGGTAACAGGTAGCAACATGCCAGCATATTCAAGCCTTCTCAGCACACTTCCTCCGCCTTCTTTTTAGATGCAACATTTGCTTTTTTTGGTGAGTGGATTAAAAAAATCAAATGGAGGTTCTATTGCTTACACTCAAGTTGGAGAGCAAAAGTGCAAATGCAAACACAATAATACAGCAACATTGCTTTAAATTTACGCTCAAATCTTAAAGAAAGAAACCTGAATGCAAACTGCAGATACAGATGTCTGCTCAATCTAGTTTTTCAAATCAACAATGCACACATGATTCGGTATCACAAATAACCAATGGACATATCAATTTCCGGTGAGATTATAAGATTACAACATTCAAACTGATATAATATATATCATATACGCCTAAGTTACATCAAACACAATTTCACTTACATTCTTACTGCACATTTCAATTGAGAATGAGTGCTTCAAGATCAACAGACCCTCAAGCTTCAACACTGCTCTTCTCTGAAAAAAGATTTAAGATTAAATTTAGCTTGAATGCTCTTTCAATAATGAATAAAAGCAATGCTACTCAAATGAACTAATCGATACAAAAGATACATACCATAATGCTTGAATTGAATATCTTCAATCAATAATCAATTGCAAAAGATACGAACAAAAGATACGACAACAACCATTGAAGGGCAAGTGCAAGCAATTGTAATTTGTGAAATCTAAAATTTTCATCTCGTACTTCATTCATACTCATATTGAACACTACATCTAAATAACATCTCGAATTAAACATCTAAGAAAAATTTAAACAAAAAAGAGGAAAAAAAAAAGTAAATAATAAGAACTCCAACTTCCATGTATTGTATGGGCGCTAAAACTCTCTCAACATTACACCCACTAAAACATCGGAACATTTACAGAACTATTCATCCAATCAAACCCTACAAACCACCAACCACCAACCACACCCCCAAACTATCTAACAACACAACAAAATACTCTTTCACTTCCTCCCTCTCTTTGGCATTGCTCTCTTAGCAGGAGACTTAACACTCTTCGGCTTCACACTCTTCACCGCAGCCGCCTTCTTAGCCGGTGCAGCCGCCTTCTTAGCTGGAGCAGCAGCTTTCTTAGCCGGAGCAGCCGCTTTCCTTGATGGAGTGGATCTAGTTGATGTCTTAGCAACCTTAGCCGGCTTCTCCTTTGGCTTCACAGTAGCCACAGCCTTCCTCTTAGTCCCAGCCGCTTTAGTCTTAGCAGGAGCAGCAGCCGCGGCTGCTTTCGGCTTAGCAGCTGGCTTAGCTTTCGCTGCCTTAGCTGCTGGCTTTGCCTTTGCCTTTGCCTTTGCCTTAGCAGGTGCCGCTTTCGGCTTAGCAGCGGCTACAGTTTTCGCCTTAGCTTTCGGCTTAGCAGCTGCAGTTTTCGGCTTAGCAGCTGCGGTTTTTGGCTTAGCAACGGATTTCGTCTTCGCAGCAGTAGCTTTAGATTTCTTCGCTGGAGCCGATTCAGGTTTCGGAGCTGCAGAACGAGTAGAAGGAAGCTTGTAAGATCCTTTCACCTTCACAAGACGACCAGAAGCAACGAATTTCTTCAAATTCACAAGAAGAAGCTTCCGGAAGTTCGACGGAAGATTCTTATGCTTCTCCTCAATGAATTTCTGGATCGCATGCTGACTTGAACCATTCCTCTCCTTCAAAGTCGTAATCGCCTCGCTCATCATCTGAATTCAAATCAAAAATCAATCAAATCAACCAAAAAAAACATTCAATCAATCAAAAAAACAACAAAAATGAACGTATAATTCAAACATTAAGCAACATTTAGTATCTCTATATTACCTCAAAGTAAGGAGGATGAGTAGAATTGCGCTTTCTCGGAGCAGCAGGTTTCTTCGCCTTAGATTTCTTCGCTTTTCCTCCAGTTTCTTCAGCGACGTGATTCTCTTCCGCCGGAGAATCCTCAATAACCGGAGCAGAAGCAACCTCTTGCTCCGTTGGTTCAACAATCGGTTCCTCAGTTGCCGCCATTGTTGCAGAAAATCGAAGCTCTTTTTCTTCGCTAGGGTTTCGAAATCGAGATTTTTATGGAGGAGAGAGAGAAAAAAAAGAGAGAATAGCTCAAGAATGAGAAGAGAGAGAAAATGTGATCTGTCTGAAAGAAAGATGAGAGAAATTAAGATCTGTTGGTTGGTTTTTGGTTGAGATGATGGTTATGAGCGAGGGTGAACGTTAATCTTACGGGGTTTAAATAGTCAGAAATGTACGTGAGCTAAATCCTAAAGATGAACGCTGATTGGTTGAGAGAACCCTCACACGGATCGCAGTCTCTTTTCGAATTTTTAATTGTTGGTCGTTGGATTAAGTGGTATCAACGGTTAATATCTTTGAGCGATATATCTGAAGGATACATGGGTAAGCTAGTGGGATTTTTGGATGGGTTGCTTAAGGATATGAGGGTTTCAAAGGTGTGTTTCTTACTCGGATTAATGTGGGGATATCTTGAGGTATAGTAAATGAAATTTTATGAGGTTTGGTTTTTTGTGTAGGGGATTATGTGAGCTTTCATATGAGTGGTTGTTTGGGTGTTTTTGTTGAAGAGGATGGGAGAAATCTAGCGAGGAAGCAACAGTGGTCATGATAAGGGGTATGTTTGAGTTTCTTGTACTTCTCGTTGAATTTATGCTAATGCTTTGAGATTAAGTTGGTTTTTTTTGCTTGGGTTTGTTGTAGGGTAACTGGGGAGTCTAACGGAACGAGAATCGTGGATAATGGAGGTGATTTGAGTGTTGAAATATGGGTTTGAAGACCACTGAAGATGAACACACGTAACAAAGGTGTTAGGTTAAACTATATTTGCATGGTTTGCCTTCTATTAACGGAAAATTTGTCAAATGCATTAATAGTTGATTGGCAGTTAATCCTAATCACGCTTGTAGTTTTGTAAACAAGTGCACGTACTTGAGAACTTATGTAGTATGTATAATCTAGTAAGTACCTTTCAATCGATAATACCCTTCTTGAATTTTTCACGAGTTTCTGACACATATAGCACAAAAGTACAATCTAAGATCTTATTTCATTAGTTCGAGCTTCACGTAAACATTTAAAGCTTACCATTTTCATAGATTTTACATTGTATACCTTTATATACTTGTAAAGGCTTCTACTACATAGAAGACACAAATTAATTAGTTTTACAAAGTTGCTTTACAAGATTGTCACGTATGTGTCATAAAATCGTCATGTCTTTCATACATGGTGTGTTACAATTTGTAGATCGTGCTAGGATGTCACTAACTAGCTCAAGTAAAAGGTTGCAAAAACAGTTTGATTGAAGATAACCTTTCCAAAGCAGTGTTAGATAGTTTTGAACCTAAATTTCATTGTACGCTCTTATATATATATTAAAAATACAAGTATTATGAAAAGCTTTTGATTGTCAAATAACTTGATCTACCATGAACATATCATTATACTATATAGTTTCGTATATATCAACGTAGAGTTAAGCTTATATAAAACACTCCAAGAATCATAAATGATCAAATGTAAAGTTATAACTAACAAATATAGATATATTTGAGAAAATTAACTACTCACAAACATATGAATACATTAACCAATCATCATTCTCTATATTCCAAATATCTTTGAGAAAATTGATGGTAACTTTGTTCTTATCGTCATATTTTTGTGTTTTTTTATGTTATTTTCTCATTGACCAGATGTTTCTATGTAATAAGTTATATTTCTCGAGAAAATGGTATTGATACATGAATCTATTTCACTTGAGTGTCAAAAGTTGTTGGGTAAAAAGTAGACATTCGATTTCACTTGTACATTATGTACTTCTTGTAAAGTAATTTCAGAGTTTGTTTATTTCTAAGGAACTCTACTCCTTTAAGTATATTTATGTGCATGTCAATGAAGAATCCATCAAATAAAATAACTTTGGGGTTGTAATTATAATTACCTTGTATGTTGAAAATCATTTATGTCCATGTTTTCATGATTGTATCATATGAGAGCATGTGTACTTGTAAAAACCAACACCTAGAAAAGAATAGTGCATTTTTTTATGGTGCTAATGTAAAAAAAAAATCATAGTGTTGATATCAAGTTTTATATATTAAGGGGACGTTTAGTTTAAGATTTTTACGAAAGGGTAAGAGATTAAAGTAGCTTGATTCCCTTACTTGTTTGTCAAGACTATTCTATTATTTCCCTTAACCATCTCCTTCTACCCAAAGTCATCTACTTTCATTCCCCACCCTTCCCTAGAGTGTGACTTACCCTTTATTTCCTCTACTCCATGGTCATCTTGATCAATCATTGACCACCATCCAAGCCACTAAACCACCACATCAACCACTGAACCCACCAGTACAACCACCAAATGCACCATTGTCGCCACTGAAACCACCACATCAGCCACTAAAAATACCAGCCCGCCACCGAAATCACCAACCCATGCACTGAAACCACCAACCGATCCATGAACCACCCGTAAAGCCACCCCCTCCCACCTAAAAAATTCACCCACATGAAAATAACCCAACCCAAACGGAAAAACCTCCACCACCTTGTAAAGCCACCCCTACCTCATCCACAAAAACACAACCATCCCAAAAATCTACGAATACCACTTGAAAATAATCCATTTTCCTAAAAGATCGAAAACGAAAAATCAAGAGTAAGAATGAATTAATATATTTTCTTATCATTAATTATGACTTTAGATGGTCAAATTCGGCCATGAAAACTTCAGATATGAAGTACTAGTTTTTTATGCACGCGATGCGTGCGACTATATTTTTGGGCATAACTGTTACTCAGTAGTGAAACAAATCATGTAAAGAGGAGATAAATACTACTAATCAAGATTGATATGGATTGAGGTTCATGCCAAATCATGTAATGAGGAGCCAAGACAAATATAATTTCTTTTCATGATTTTATGTAATATTGTTGTTTCACTTGTAGCTAACTGACTATGATTACGTTAGTTGTTTGTTTATAGTCAAAAAAAATTTGTAGCCAAAAGCCACAAAGGCACCTGTATGCAAGTAACAAACCCACATAATTTTTTCCACCTACCCATATGACTATCAATCCCACCTACCCATATAACTATCCACCCCACATACCCATATGAATGATGTATCTCACGTTTTTTTTCATCTAATCCACCACATTTTCATCTTCCCACGTACAACCTTATATCTTCCATTCCCTCAAAAAATTAGAACGACTCATCTCCTCATCCTCGCTATCTTTCATATCTCACTCAAAAAGATTGGGATTTCATATTCATATTCACTGCAAACACCATGTTAATAAGCCAATTCTGGTGTCAAAATTAACCCCATCAAGCTCCATTAATATTTAGAGTAATTTTGGTCTATGTTTTTGTGGGTCTTTTTGGGTTTTCATTTCGATCGGGCTGTAATGTTGAAGAACGTTCGTCGGAATGGGGTTGAAATTGGAGTTTATTTGGTTGACGAATTAAATGGGGGGCATCAAATTTGAAGGTAATTCGTTACGCTTGATGTTCCTGATTTCGTCCCAAAAATGTAATTGTTAACTAAATTTCTCAAAGATCCGGTTACATTTTGTTTGAACTTTTATTTGTGAAGATTGTTTTTTTAAGAAATATGTGGCTGAAGTTCTTGAATCATCCACTTTTCCTTTTTCTTTCCCTTTGTTTTTTTTCAAGACTTCTTCTACTCCTTTTTCTGGATTTTTAATTATTCATACTTCTTCTACTCCTTTTTCTGGGTTTTTTACTTATTCATAAGAAATTTCAGTAAAATCAATCGTTTTCATCGGTTTTCAATTTCACTATTTGTTTTGGCAAATTAATGAAATTTCATTTTTAGTTTTATTTTTGTGTCATTGTTATTGTATTTGAAATTGATTTATATTTTATAATTCCTTTTTTTGTTACAAACCTGTACTGATTTTTTAATAATTATTTCGAAATTTATACCATACAATATAGATTTAAATTATTCATGTAATTCGAATATAAGTGTTGCTAGTTTTTTTTCAACTAATTTGAAATAACTTGCAAGATTATAAAGAATTATGTACCTTTTTTTGAAGTTCGCAAATCGCCAATGGACAAATGTGTGATCTCCCTGTCGAAATCGTATGTTTTTCTTAGTTTGTAATTTGTATTGACGTTGTAGTGTATTGATAATTTTTCTGAGTATGTAATTGTAAATGGTTCTTGGGAACGGAGTATGTAATTGCTAATGGGTTATAAAGTTTGTAATTGAATTTTCTTGTTTTTGTAAAGTTTCATCATTTGAGTGATTTGTATAACGTGAATTATGCAATTCTATTGATTTCAGTTGACTTGTGATTGATTGTTATAATTGTATTTCCGGCAGTTTTTTTGAAGCCTAACTTTGGTTGAAATTGGTTTTGTAATTTAGAAAGGGAAGGGGGGTAAAACAGTCTCTTCAAACGAGGACACCATAACTCCCCCTTTTCCCTTATATAATAGAGATTTATGGTCGAATTTGTCATTTAAAACCTCAAATTTGACCTTTAATGGTGGTGGAGAAGGAAAAAAATGAAGGGAGGCATTGTTGATGGGTGGCGATGAGGTGGATGGGGTGAGGGGCAAAGGTGATGGGAGGCATTAATGGACGACGGTGAGTGGTGCGTGCAGTGGTATTACTTGGGAGATGGGGAGAAAGTCGTGGAGTTGTGGTGGGAGGAGGAAGATGAGTTATGAGTCCAGATAGCATTTTTCATTAAAGGGTTGCTTTCCATTCTTCTTGATTTTCTTAAACCGTTTCTCATGCCCATTCCCCTTCATGAACCAAACGCCCCTTGAATTTTGAGTTATTTGAGCGTGAGCCCTACATCGTGGAGTCCAAATTGTTAGCATAGCTTGTTGGGCTTACTAATCATAAGTATATTCTTGCTTTATCTCGGAACCAATATAACGCCTCAAATAGAAGTTGCATATTATTTTTTTAGGCGTTTTGGGCCTTTTATTGGGTTCTAATTTGTATGGTTTGATTGTTGGGCCCATATAGTTTACCATTCAATTCTTCATGATTTATTGGAACATTTATTTTCATATTGATTTGTTTCCTTTTCTATGTTTGAGTATGGAGTAAGGTCATTTTAGTTTCGAGTAATTAAATTCAGAGTTGAGTTTAATTTAGAGTTATTACTTTTATTCTTAATGTCACTTATAATCTTCCATCCACCTCAGTAGACAGTAAAATCCATATAATTGACACTATAAATCAAATTTTTTTAAGTCTAGTGGAAAATCACTTTACACAACATAGATGAAAGATGCAAGTACAATATAATGCTGGTGATTTTAGGATCCAGTGTGCCACAACATATGCATAACCTAATCTCAATACCATATATATAGATGTGTATATAAGTACGTAAATTATGTGGAAACTATGCCCCTTTATTTTCTTAACAACATCATAAATTCGTACTCTTACTACAACTCATGTTCCACTCCCATCTCGAGCTACTCCATCCATTTGCCGGGGAAAAGTAGGTATCGGTAATAAAAGGGCACAATCACTACTAGTTTTTCCTACTTTGCTAGATAGGTACGTAAGTTACTTTATTTCAGCTTGTATCTTGTAAACTCTTTGCAAATTTTGCCGATGTCAAAAAACAAAAAAGTAAAACAACTTTTTGAAGAACCACCAAATAATTTTCTAAAACAATACTACCGATCTTCAATTATTCTTTTTGGCGCCAGTATCATGTGAGTATGATGTAAATCATCTTTCATCTATAGTCCATGTCTAGTTTTTCTTCCGTTTTTCCAATATTTTAAACGTTTCATATCGAAACTAGAAGCAAAAATTAGTGAAATGAATCCAAATTTATGACCCTAATTTTAGATTTGTGTTTCCTCATCAATTTTAGATTTGTAATTTACCATTAATTTCAAACCCAAATAACATATATATGATGGCAAAAGTTGACTAGTATTAAGTGATATAAAGCCGAATTAAAATGCTAATCTCAAATTGGGTATGAACCCTCAAAATGGAAAGTCTTATAACACTAGTGGAAAAAAAGACAAGGGCTGCGATGCAAGGGCTGCGGTTTATTATGAACCGCAACCCTATTAAGGGTCACAATTCGGAAACCGGCAGCCCTTGACCAAAGGGCTGCGGGTTTTGGTCTAACCGCCTAACAAAAGGGCTGCGGTTTAAGAAGAACCGCAGCTCTTCACTTTTTTTATTTTTTATTTTTTTTATAAAAATTTGCGCGCATACCACACGCCAAAACAAAACCATAACTCTCTACTTTCTCCCCAGTCCCCGATTTTCTCTCACCTCACCAAACCCCAAAACCACCTCTCACCTCACCAAACCCCGAAAGCACCTCTCACCCTTTCTCTCTCTCTCCTTTACCATGGGGTGTGCGGCCTCACCACCACCTGCGGCGCTCGACCGGCGCCGGACCGTAGTGCTTATCGCTTTGGGTTTGCTCTTAAGTAATTGGGAATAGTGGCAATTACTAATCAAATGAGGTGAGTTCTTTATGCTTTTTTTTTTAGATCTGATACACTCTCTTGTTCTTCTTTTATCGCTAAAACTTGTTTTAGGAGAAAAATCTAAGTTCTTTTTTTTTTTGAATTTTTGCGGATAAATTTATACAGGGCTCAAGTGTTGTACTTTGTTTTAAAACCTTGAAATAATCGAGCTGTGAGCATGTCTACGACGCCATTGAAACCCTCTTCTTCTCGCTCAAACCGCCGCTTTTTTGGAGGTATACACTATTCTCTTTTTCTTTCACGATGAATTATTGTTGCTGGGTTAGGATGGTATCTGATTTTGTCTTCTTTCGTTCATTGGGGCATTTCGTCGAACAGATTGTTCATGGTTTGATTGGTGAGTGAAATTTTGGTAATTGGGTATAATGATCTTATTGTTGTTTTGTTGTTGGGTTGTTATTGTTGTTCTGTTGTAGATGATATTATTATGGCAACTGTTGTGATCTGTTTGCAATTGACATCTAATCTAGCTAGAAAAATAATCTCTCTTCTTCACAAAGGAAGAAAGTGAACTTGATATCAAAAAATGAGAGTTGAATTCTTATACATGCTCCCTGTATATATGAGCTAATTACTGTTTGGTATATTTGAGTTATATAATCACTAATATTTGTTACCTTTAAAAGCTACTCTAATTAATTAATTTTGTCCTCTTTCTCTGTCTAGGGATTACATACCTTCGTATTTGATGATTTTAGTGCTAATGTAGATGGAATCATTGTCAACTTCGGATCCTCGGGATACTACGGCCATTGAGTGATGGAGGTGCGGACGTATTTGTCTTAGCTTTTTCTTTGATCGACGAGGTAAGTTATGATAATGTTCTTAAGGTATACTACTAATTTTCTGATGCAATTTGGCAAATTTGTGTTTTGGTAATGTTTGGTTCATGAGTGTTTCTTCTCTGTTTGCTATATCACTACTAATTTATATCACTACTAATTTATATCACTACTAGTTGAGTGTTCTTGTGTTTTGGCAATTATTCTTGTTTCTTGAGTTTACCCACATGCAAACGTAGTACATCCCATTTTTAAAATATTCGTTCTGATCTTCCGGCATATACTTTTGCTACAATCAATTTGTTTATATGTTATGATTGATATTATTTCTAAAATGTATATTATAACTCATCTAGACCTTTCCATGACGGCTATTATATAATAAAGTGCCTCAAAAACTCAAAAATTTTAATCGGTTTTACAAAACAATTACTCGATTAATTACTAGGAGCCGTCCCGGCTTGTTTATCTTAGTTACTTTTTTAGTTTGAAAGGCACTAGTTTTATGTGATTGTTGGGGGTGTTTCATACTTTTATGTGATGAAAGTTCTTATCTTTAGTTGGATTTGTTGTAGGTTGTTGTTATCGTAGTTTTACCTAGACAAGATTTATAGTTATTGTTATATTGGTATACTTGAGCAATTGTAGCTCTGAGTATAGAAGCTGCCGGAAGAAGTTGAAGAACTGGAGTTGATTGGAAGGATGAGGAGGACGATGAGTAGAAAAGGATTTGAGTGCAATTGTAGGACGATGCAGCCTCATGAGTCTTCATCAATTTGGTAATCTCCTCTTTTTCTCTCATTATATATTCATGATTTGGGTTTTCTCATCAATACAGTTAATCAAGGACCACCTTTGTTATCTTGGTTATAATTTTCGTGTTTCTTGTTAAGTTGGTGAAATTTAGTTAGAGATTAATTTGTTGAACATAACTTGTAACTTGCATAGCTTTTGCTTTGGATATATGTAAAACAAAAATTGGAAATGAGAAGCTCTTAATTACCCGTTAAGAGTGCATAGCTTTTAAGGATATCTCGTTGAATTTTTTTATCTATTTCTCTAGTTTTGCTTCCCTTATGCCGCCATTTTGTTTTCCTTTTCGTTCTTCTTTTTTGGGCATCTCGCCTTATTTGAGTTATTGCTGATATGTTGATAATGGATATATCTTTCTTACGTGGAAAGTTCATTTGTTAATAGCATGATACATGGTTATAATGCTTTTCAGGTGCGTTGCGGTGCGAGTATACCATGGCTAATATTATTATTGGAGATGGTGTGAAGAAACCAAAGGGAGACAGGTTAGAATTCTTTTTCGATTATGTTTTTAGAAATTAGAACCCTTTTATCCGAAGTTGATTGTTCGAGGATGAACCTTATTTATCCCCCTTTTCCCCTTAGTTGAAGATGATTGTTCGAGGAATTAGTATGGGCATTGTAGCCCCTTTGGGATCATGGTACCGGTTTTATTGAATTGTTTTGACCTTGATTGTTTGCTTCATGCATAAAGTTGGTGAATATTAGTTAGTTATTGATTTTTGTGGGATTTCTTGGCCTAATATGCATCAAAGTGGTTATTTTAGGACTTTAATTGCTTGATCCATGGATAATGAAGTGGTTATAGCTTGATATTTGTGTGATTTATTGGCCTAATAAGCAATTAAGTGAATGTTTTCATGGGTTTTTTGTCCATTGATTCATGCAAAAACATGGTGGTATAATGTAATTGTATGCATTTAGTGTCATCAAATATAATTTGACAAACTATTATAATCATCTAAGTTTGTTGATTCATTTTTAACTACATTTGGGATAAGAAGAGAACATTTTAGGCTATTTTCGACCATTATGAACCTTTTAACACATTTAGGATCATATAATGTAATTTGGCCATATATTTGGCAATAATAATTAGTTTACAAACAATTAGGCTTATATAACATCATTTATTTGTTTCTAAGTACATTTTGAGTAATTAAAGGCCGTTTTAGGACAATTAGCTCTGTAACTTTGTGGATTGGAGAGGATTGAAGGTTGTTTCTGTAAGGTAATGCTTATCGATCGGTTTGCCCTTGTCGGCAATAAAATGGCTTATGTTGTATATTGCAATTGGTAATTGTTGGTATTATGTTTTAGTTTTTGCTCTCTTTGAGCCCTAGTTGTGATGTTTTCTATGTGGAAAATGTTGATGCCTCGATACTTGTTATCATTGTAACTTTATCCGGTGAAATTAAAGTTTTATAGAATCATATACTATATTTTTGTAATTGAATGTTATGAAAATGGTTTAATTTTATGGGAAGTTTTATTCGATATTATTATAGGAGTCGGCTAGATCTGCAGTGGACTTAGCTAGTAAGAGTTTCCCGAGTAGAATGTAAGTGGGGTGATGTTGGTCTTGATGAAATGAATGTTTAATATGTTGGGTCATGTTGCTTTTTTGTTCTTTGAGATTTTTTTTTTTTTTTAAATTGGCGAAAGTTTGTTTCTTTCATTTGTGAGATTGTGTGTTAGCACCTTTAAGAGACAGGGAATCGAATGTGAATGTTTAATTTGATTTTAGTGAATTAGATCTTTGTTTAATTTGATTACTTTTGGTGGTTTGATTTTAGTGAGAGAGAGTATCGGGAGAGGAGATGATATTTCGTGGTATCCGGATGGTGATAAGACGGTTCCCCCGCCCTGCCGCCCCCTCCCTGCCGACTTGAACTATCTCCTCCCCCGTCCCTGCCCCTGCCCACCCCTCCTGGCACTCCCCCGACCGCCCCTGCAGCCCTCCCCCTGCTGCACTCCCCTGCTCTCCCCCCCCTCGCGCACTCCCCACCCGACCCGCCGCGGCCCTCCCCCTGCTGCCTCCCCCCCTCTCTCCCCCTCCCTCGTTCGCACTCCCCCGACCCGCCCCCTGCGACCCTCCCCCCGCCGCACTGTTTGCTCCCCCCTCCTGCTGCACTCCCCCTGCTGCACTCCCACCCTGCCTCCCCCCGTTGCACTCCCCCGCACTCCCCCTCACGACCCCTGTGAGCCCACCCCCTCGACCCCTGCAATCCCCCTCCCCCCCCCCGCAAGCCCCCCTCACCCCCGCAATCCCCCCTCACGACCCCCTGCAATCCCCCCTCACTGACCCCCTGCCCCACCCCTCGACCGACCCCCGCAAGCCCCCTCCCGACCCCCGCAATCCCCCTCACCGACCCCCGCACACCCGCCCTCACCGACCCCCTGCATAACCCCCCTCCCTTTGACCCCCGCCGGCCCGCCCCCTCATCGCGACCTCCTGACCCCCCCCCCCTCACCGACCCCCGCGCCTGCCCGCCCTCCCCGACCCCCCGCAATCTCCCCCTCACGACCCCCGCACAACCCCCCCTCACCGACCCCCGGCCCCACCCCCTCACCGACCCCCGTGCCCCACCCCCCTCCCCCTCACCGACCCCGCAGCCCCACCCTCACCGACCCCCTGCAAGCCCCCCTCCCCGACCCCTCGCAATCCCCCCTCACTGACCCCCGCACAACCCCCGCCCTCACTGACCCCGCACAACCCTCCCTCACCGACCCCCTGCAGCCTCCCCTCTCATCCGACCTCCTGCAGCCCCCCACCCCTCCTCGACCCCCGCAGCCCCACCCCCTCCCCGACCCCCGCATCTCCCCCTCACTCGACCCCGCACAACCCCCCTCTCACCGACCCCCGCGGCCCCACCCTCCTCACCGACCCCGCGGCCCCACCCCTCATCGACCCCCGCAAGCCCCCTCCCTCGATAGTGCAATTTGAACTAGTACTCAAACGAGGGAGTATATAGTCGTACTTGATACTCCCTTGTACTTTGCCGCCTTCATAATACCCGTGTGTTTAAAGGTGTTGGGGCATTGGATGAAGATATTTTTTTGTTTTGTTCTTTGAACAATGTTTGTCAATGCATACAAGTTCTATTTCTTTTCTTTGTGATCTTAGTTCTATGTTCCTTGAATCACTTAAATTTTTTGTTTATTATAGTTCCGAGTTTTGGTCGCTTATTGGTTGTTGGTTGTTTATTGGTTTAGTTAAGCTCTTGTGCGGTTGCACCTCAAACAATTTGAAAATTTTGCATCTAAGAATTTGTGAAGAAGAAAAAAGATATGGATGGGTCAGTACAAGAGGATGTTGCTCCTCAAGAAGAGAAAATATGAAGTTTGTCAAATTGAATTTAGCTTGGAGTACCATATTTTTTGTAACTTCCTATATATTTGTAATGAAAAATGATACTTTTCTATATATATAATTGTTTAGGGGGTCATTTTGGGCTAAAATGCAAAAAAAAAAAATTTTTTTTATTTTTTTTTTTTTTGGGTCACAAGTGGTTGCGGTTCGAAAAAACCGCATGACCCTTGGTTGGATAAGAGCGGTTAAGGGCAAAAACCGCAGCCCTTAGTGAGTTAAGGGCCGCGGTTTTGCCTTAACCGCAGCCCTTAACCAACCAAGGGCCGCGGTTTTGCCCCGACCGCCCTTAACGCGCTAAGGGTGTGCGGTTAGAAACCGCATCTTCCACTTCGCTGCGAGGGTGCTAGTCTAATGGCCGGTAAAAACGCGCCCTTGGGGCCTTTTGACCAGCCCTTGGGCTTTTTTCCTCTAGTGTATAACAGCATTGAAGAGTAATATTCAAGATTTAATCACAATTCATATAGATGAAGGGTTTATAATGGTGACAAATAGCACGAGGAAAGCAATTCAAAAATGGGGGAAGACAATGGAATGAGCCTCACGAATAAAAACCTGAATGATCTTCCATAACTTGGTTCTAGTATTAAAGAGAGGTTGATAATGAGTTGTTTATTAGAAATTGATAACGGTTGGGTGTTATTTTTTTTTTTTGAAAAAAGATGCACATATTAGGTAATTTTCCACAAATTTTGCTAAAAATAAATATTAAAGTTCATCATCAATGTGATATTGATATAGTACATTTATGGTGTGGTTTGGTTTTATATGAGTTGGGTGAAGCAAAAAAAAACTCTAGAGAGAGGGGCTCTCCCTTCTCTCTAGAAACCCTAGCCCCAAAATTCTGTAGAATTAAAACCCTAGCCGTCGCCCTTTCCCTTCCTCCTAGATCTAGCCATTTTTATGGTTTAGTTTGTCAATTCAGTCCTTCCTTCTCTCTTGTCCTCAGTTGGACGTTTGTTTCTTTTAGCCCCTTGATTATCTTGTTTCGCGCTTACCTCCGTTGATGACGTCGAAAGTCTCCCTTTTGGGGTTTGTGCGCGCTGGTGTTTGGCCCTAGCTCTTGTTTTTTTGCTCTTGATTTGTGGCTTTGTAGCTGTTTGACTCGTTCGACTGCGAATCCAAGACGATGCCTCTTTTCGTTGGTGGGGATGTTGCTGGTCTTGGGCTGTTTTCTTCTTCACTCGCTTCTGGCTTGGGTCAGGGGTGCACTTCTTCATCAATTGGAGGTTGTTGTTAGTTATTGTAAATTCAAGGTATTGCATATCCTTTTGTGAAGATTTGGGAGCTATTTCATTTAAAGTGGTGTTTATCTTGCCCCCCGTGACGGATTACAAGAAGGTATCTTCAGTTGGGCCTCGAAGAAGGTGTTTGCCGTGGTGAAGCATCCTTTTGTAATCATTTGTGCTCTTCTTTCTTCTTTGTGTTTATCTTGATGTTTGGGCATTGTAACCATCCTGCGGGATGCTTTAGGTGGTGTCTTGACATGCACACCACCTAGTTTTCTTTCCTGATAAAGAAAATAAAAAAGTTAAGTTCATCATTATAATAATTTATCAAATTGTTATAGATTATACTGAAAGTAAATACGTATCATTTATTGACATTTATAGTTGATAATGTTATTTTTACCACACGTATACTTTAAACAACTACTTTGACAATTGTCTTTTAATATCTAATAGCTCTATCTTAGAGCTCACAACTATCCAACTGATAATAATTGTTATAACAACTAGTTTTGCCGAACAAATTCTCGTAAAGCGGTGCCTTCGCTTCTCTATTTATACTTAATTCCAATTATGCATGTGTGAGTAGCTAAAAAGCATTTTCAGTGACAATGAGTTCAATATTCTCATATATTAAAAAAATGAAGAGGTGTTTCCACAATACCCAATCTTTTGTCTTCGCAACACTACTTTCTTTGAATATCAACTGAAATCTAGTGATTCCTATATTTGGTGATCTATAATCCAGTCATGTGACCTTTTTGCGAAAATGTATTCGATGGAAAATTGGTATAGGAGAACAATCTTTCTGGATCGACAATTGGTGCACTGAAAAAAGTCTAGTTGAAAGTCTTAATCTGCAACATTCAAATATTACAAATATTCAACTAATTGTTAGTGATGTAATTCTTCCCTCCCGCTAATGGAATATTCCGTTGTCACGTAAATTAGTTCCCTCTCATACGGTTCACCATATTTTAGGTATTCCTATTCCAAATCCCCTATTAGGGTACGGTCTTACAAGTTGGGGTGATTTTCGATCAAATCCGCAACTTGGCTATCTCATAATATTTCTTCAGCTACAATTCCACTGTGGCCTTTTCATTGGATGTGGAAGTTTGCTATTGCCCCAAAAATACATATCTTCTTATGGCAATTACTCCAAAAAGTTCTTCCATTAATGACAAATTTAGAAAAAAGGAAGATTACAAACGATTCATTATATATATCCACTTTGTCATTCTGAGTCTGAGACTGTAAATCATTTATTTTCTCTTGTCCTACTATCTGCCCTTTTTGGACCTCGTCTCACATTCTTCCAAAACTGACTCATATTTTTCCACATGATCTTGAGCAATGTTTGAATTCTTTCCGTTATCATCCAAAGGCTATTCATTTAATTAGTTATAACATGCGGAGCATTTGGAAAGAATGTAATTATGTGGTTTTTAAAGATAACCTTTGTAATATTAATCGTATCTATTATAGAGCATGGCACCTCCATTAGGAATGGTTTGCTCTTACTTTAATGTTTCCCTTCCTTCTCGCAGGTCCTTATCCATCATCTCTTTCCAATGGCAATCCTAGCCTCCAGGTTATACCAAACTTAATTTGATGTCTCTATCACTAGTGCTTCTACATCTGCTAGAGTTAGCCTTTGAGATTGGGAACCTTTATCAGCCTAATCATATCGGTTTGGTTCTACATCGCTCTTGTCACATAAGTTTGGGGGCGCCCGCATAGTGGTGATCTTCACGGCTCAATCTCGGCAAATTCATAACTTTATATCAAAGGCCGATTCAAATTCTTCAAGGCCTATACTCGCACGTGGATCATTGAAACCCTCATTGATCATATTCGAACTCTGCTCGCTCGATTTTCTTTTTACACCATAGCTCACGTTTTTCAGGAAGTCAACAGAGTAGTGGAATACCTCTCCAAGAAGGGTCACGATATTTCCATTACCAAGATTGACTTTGTTACTGGAGTTGATCTCACCTTAGATTATGTTATACTTCTTGATTCATTAGGTTACTCCTTTGAGAGAAGGATGACCTAATTTCTATTTGTACATTGAAAAAATAAAAAATACCCAATCTCTTGTCAAACCATTTGATTTAAAACTTTGTCCATACCACGTATTAAAAAGCTAGGCAAAATACATAAAAAGCCACCCTTATAATAATACTTAATAAAAGTAGTATAACATTAACATAGCAAAAGTTTTGGAAGTGAACGTGTCATTATGTGCTCGGTGTGGTAGATTCAAAATCCAAGACCACTATATTTGAGACATTTCAGCCAAAATTCGAATTTGGCTTTTAAGACCTCAAATTTGAGCTTCTATAGTGGTGGGAAAAAAAGACAGAAAGGAGGCAGTAAGAGGACAGCGGCGGCAACAACAAAAGGGAGGCGAGGTGGTGGCCGCGAGGTGGTGGCAGTGGTTACTGGTTGAGAGAGCGATAATAGACTATACTATATGGTACAGTAAAGGTGAGAGGAGAAAGAGATGTAATTTAACTAAACAATACTTTTTGTCAAAGTGTAAGCTATAATGTGTTTCCCTTGTTTCTCTGTTTTAAACCCTTTTTCTTTCCCCTTCATAAACCAAATGCTCTCTTAATAGTTTACCACTTTAAGATATAATTATGGCGACCCTTTTATAGCATAAAGTGTGATGATTTTACAACAATTTTATTATAAAAATTAACAATCTTACACAAGACTTCCTAAAAAGATAGGAGTATTATCTTAAGTTGGCAAGTTGACGAGATATGTCATTTATAATATCAAATTATTACTCAAGGATATTATTGTTCGTAGTATGGAAAACTTAAAATTTCAAATTTTAGCTTATAATTTTGGGATGACTTCAAAAATAAACGGTCTATTACTTGAGAACAATGGACTTATCTCTAAACATTAATGCTAACAAAACCTATAGGATAGTAGTCCAAGGCTCGAAGCTATGGAATTACCCCAGAGTGAACATATTACTAGAGGTAACAAACGGGTCATACGGGTCGGTCATAATTGGATCAACTTTGAGTTCACGTTGCGTTCGGGCCGGGTGCAGGTCAATCTCATGTCCATTAAATTTCGGGTCATATGGGATCGGGACATCGGGTTATCATGTCAGGTTAAATCGGGTTTCTAATCTAGCAAATAAACAAAACAGAAAACACATATAAGACTAATAAAAGTAAGTGAAATAATTAATGGGCAATGGCTAAGTCATATATAGTATTTCATAACAATTTTTTCCTTAAATTTGTTTAAAAAGTAACTAATATGACAACTTTCCGGGTTCGGGTCATCATTATCGGGTCCTTCAGACCGGGTATATTCGAGCTCTATTTGTGTTCAAGCCTGTTTACTTTCGTGTCTGGTTATTTCGGGTTTCATTTATATTTCGGGTCCTTATTTTCGGGTGGACCCGGGTCTCAGACCGGATCAGCGGGTGCGTGTCTATTTTGCCGGCTATACATGTTACCATACTAGTTGGCCGATACGCGTTGACTGCGGTCCCCGCGGTAGTAGCACTCAGTAATTTCATATCCATGCAACTTATACTTAGAAGTTAGAACACAGGGCAGTAACACTCGGTTTACAATGATGTAATGTAAATGTAGATTAAGTTCATGAAAAACGAGTATTTTCCAAGGAACAGGCCCGTCCCTGATATTTTGGAGGCCCTGGGCAAAGTAAGAAATAAAGGCCCTTATAAGAGTAGGAGCAATATAAAAAAGCGGGGTATAAAATTCAAGTTTACATAACAGTAAATGTGTCACTCTTTATAAGTTTTAAATATTACTTATAAACAATACTTTGTATTTACTATTGACCAATTATTTGATTAAAAAATTAAAAACATTGAAATCTATATAAATATATTAAAAGGCGTTCCTAAACACGGAACGGTGCCACGTGGCGCTGTCCCTAAGGAAGTTTTAGTTCATGTAATCCATGTACAATTAAAAAAATTAAAATTGCATAGTATAGGTTTTGATCCCGTGACCTCAATTTCATATACTAAAGTTTTAACCAATAGACCAAGTTGTATTTAGTGTTATCATTTTAAAGTACAATATTGATAAATGAAAATTTTCCTTACCCGGGGCATAGCCCGGGCCTAAAAACTAGTTATAAATTATAACAATACATTATTACTTACCCCAAATGCTCATTTCATTTCTTAACGGGAAATCACTTCTAACATATTTTAAAATAAATACACTCTTAACATATTTTCCTAAATATTCCTGTACAAGATGGCTAGACCATTAAGGACCTGTTCTCCCCAGCTTATTTTCAGTTCAGTTCAATTCAGTTCCTAAATTATTATCATTACTATTAATTAGTTATCATTTAATTCTGTTCAGTTCAATTCAGTTGTTTTATGCCGAAGAGAACATGCCCTTGGTACCAACGTTTTTTTACATTTTGATATCAAGTAACTAAAAATGCAGATTTCAAGAGTTAACATTATAAACATTACAAAAACGAATAGGTTAAAAAATTAGCATTATGGAATTATAAGAAGAAATTTTAAAAAACAAAATTTCACAAACCTAACACAAGAATCGATCGCAACTTTGAAATATACAAAAATAATTCAGAAAGACAATTGAGGGAACAAAGATAGTCCACTCTACAAAAATTCTTCCCGCGAAAAAAAGAAAAGAAAAGAAAAGATACCATAATTGTAGTTTCAAGGAACACAGAGAGAAAAAAGAAACAATTGGAGGAGAAAAACAAAGAAACCAGATATTTAGATCCCGTTTATCAATAAGATCGAATGAATAAAAACAAGACTTGAAGGAGTAAGAATATTAGATGGCTCCCCTGAAAAAAAAAAAGAATATTAGATGGCTAAGATAAGGGCATTGGAAATTGGAGCCTTGAAGAAGTAATTGAATTTACATGGAAACTTTCCAAAATTTAATATGGTAATTGGTAAAGGTGAGATGGAATGTTGCGCTCATAATTTCTGTTCTATATCCTTACATTTTTTTTTCTTAAGAAAGCTTAACAGACATTTATAGTACTTTGGGCTTCTCTCCCTTGGGCCCTGGGCAGGCGCCCCTCCTGCCCAGCCCCAGGGACGGGCCTGCCAAGGAAATATGCAATCTTTAATCCATGCAGCTTATACTTGCTCATATTGTTGTAACTTCCATGATATATTTTTTATATAGAAACAACTCTGCAATCAAGTATGACAAAATAATGAGTAAGGCTCCATAAAATTAAGATTAAATGAGGTTTCAAGTGTTGCTACTTCATTAGCAAACAAGTGAATTGTATAGTTCGTGTTATAATGAACATTTTGAATGTGATCGACCATGCGTGATCAACTAGTTCCTTTTTGCATCCCTTCATGTTTTATATATGTCATCAATGTGCTTCATCATAAAATAAAACAATATAAAGTAATAATTTGCGTAATGAAATAATTTCCAAAACTAGTTATTAGGCCCGGGCTACGCCCCGGGTAAGGAAAATCTTCATTTATTAATATTATACTTTAAATGATAACACTAAATGTTATTTGGTCTAGTGGTTAAGACTTTAGTATATGTTCTTGAGGTTCTGGGATCAAACCCTACGCTATGCAATTTCTAATTTTTTTATTGTTGTGGATTACATGGAGTAAAACACCTTTAGGGAGAGTGCCACATGGTACCGTTCCTTATTTAGGCACGCCTTTTAATATATTAGTATAGATTTGAAGGACAAAGACTCTAAAAGAATAATTATAAAAGTGTTTTTAATATATTTTGCATAAGCACTCAAAAGACTTCGGATGAGAACACTTAATTAACTAAGTAAAATCCCCCTAAAAAAAAAAGTAAAATCATACTTAAACTTTAAACATTATTGGGCCAGTCCTAAATGACTTAGCCAAGTATCCTTCTCAAATAGTTAGATTAGGCCTTATAAGAGCTGAATTTAGTCATGTTTGGACTTGTGAGTCAAAGTTCGATCCTATCAGACTAACCAACAACTACTCCACTCTTTTCAATATCGTTCATGGGCCAAATAAGACAATGACCAGCCAACAACTCGTTCACTCTCAAGTCTCAACCCTACTACTCTCATTTAAACCCCAGAAATCCAATTTAACCTTCTTATCCCTTAATAATTTATCTTTTTTAAGGACCTTGTCCAGCTTTGCCTCAACCTTAGTTATAGAGATGTTGATCACCTCCTCAACATGAAGATGGTCTCTTACCAATAGTGATAATTTGAGATAGAGGTGATGGAGGTGTCACGAGAACAAAGGAGGAGGACGAAGAGGAATTTGATGGAAAATCGGGAGGAGAGAGATAGCAACATTTCATCAAATGTTAATTCTAAAGGAGAGAGAATTTACGATTGACAACGATTTGTACATGTGTATAATCTTAGTTTAAATACGTCATCAATGTACTTCATCATCAAATAAAACAACATAAAGTAATAATTTTCATAATAAACTAACTTCCAAAATTTGAAGCACAATGACTGTAGGAGAACAAATATAAAGTGATTAAGCACTCAAAAGACATCTATTTAGAACATTGAACTAAATAAGACCATACCTTACATAATTATTGGGCCAATCCTAAATGTCTTAGCCAAGTTCCTTTTCAAGGAGTTAGATTGGGCCTTATAAGAGCTGCATTTATTCATGTTTGGTCTTGTGAGTCAAAGTTCGATCCTTCAATGATCATGTCTGATAATTGTTTTTCAAGTTGAGCAACGAGCTAGTTACTTTTTTTTTCTTTAGAACTTTTTCATCTTGCTTAATCCGACTTTTTTCCACCCACATTTTAACTGCTTTTATCTATTTTTTTTTCTAGTGGGTGAAGAGGCCAAAACTGACACTTACAAGGAGATTGATTATAAGTCTTGGATATCACGCTCACTGTCCCACAAAACCTTACAAAGTAAGCTAAGTGTCACGCACAACCACAATCTTACAATGTCCCGCAGGCGGGAACAATCTTATATGGAATGTTTCTGGTTCATCTTCGCCATGTATCATTCAAACCAACCCATTTATTACCATCTTGGACCATCCCACAACGCTTAATTTGAAGAGGCTAATCAGCGTAAGAGAACAAGTAGCCTAACTTGGGATGACAATGGGTTCGGTCTGTGGTGGTTCCTTTTAGATCCAACCTAGACATATGCCCATTTTTTTGTAGTGGACCTAAACTTAGAGCTGGTAAACGAGGTAGGTCGTGTCAAATTCGTGACGGGTACACCGGTAAACTAACCCGTCACAATAACCGCAACACTAACCCAAACCCGATCCGTTTATTAAAAGGGTTATCAGACCCGTCTATCAACGTAAACATATGCCAAACAAATCAACCTCATGTATCTTTTTAATCCACTCATTATTTACTAATATTTTACCGAAATAAACTAAATCAAACAAGCAAAGACTAAATCTTATATAGTTAAGAAAGATATTCAAACTATTTCAATCCAAAATGATAATATTAAAAGTAGCATAGTACTTAAACTGGTTATCGAGTCGGATTCGGGTTATAAAGTCCAGTCCTGATCCAACCCGCTTAATAAACGGGCTGTGTCGGGTCAACCCGCTAACTTAAACGAGTTGAAACCTTGACACAAAATCGCTATTCGTGTCGGGTTTGGGCTGAGTTAGCGGGTGATGTCGCTTTTTGCCACCTCTACTAGACCTGTCCCAATCCCGCTATGTCTAAAAATTTCAGACCCAAACACAGTGGGTCCATTAGCTTCCAGGTCTAAATGGGTCTTAACACAATGTCTATTTTTTATTATTGTGTTAATCCTTTAATATATATATTTGCCTAAATTACATACATACTTGCTCTGTTTTTTTATAGCACCATTTCGTTTTTTGGTACTAATCATCAACCAACTTTTAAAGTTATCTCGCATTTTTATATAAGAAAAACATAATCAATTGAGGTCATGTTAGATTCATCTCAATGCAATGATTCCAAATATCAAATATTCATAATTTTTTTCACTTATACGCAATTAAAGATGTTGACGATCAAAGAAGCGTTTCGGCAAACGTGAAAATTGAAAATGGTGCAATTATAAAAAAAACAAAGGAAGTACAACGAAGTTAACGGTAAGCGCGACTACTAATTATTAAGTGAATTATGGAGTCGTAAATCGTAATATACAACTCACAGAAAACACTATGTAATCCTATTTCAATTCAAAAGTTACACAAGACTAATTAAATCCATAACCTCAAAGATGCTTAGGTAAGTATTAGAAGTACTTCAGTTATAACTTATAAGAGTATATTTTTAAAAATTATATTTGCTAATTTTCCTCCATTTCATCTTTGATTTCAATTCTTAAAAAATAGACTTTTTTTTAAGGGGAATAAAATAGAGACTTATGGCATGTAAGTTGTATTTTACAATTTTAATACACAAATTCTTGGAAAAGACGGTCTCACGTTAGTCTTAACGTGAGACCTGTCCAAATCCAAGAGATATGTTTTTAAAAAGCGGACCGCGTCTCACAAATTCTCACGACAATGTTTTTGGTGAATTAATTAATATTTTTGGCGAATTAGTTAATATTTTTGGCGAATTGGTTAAGTATTTTAGCACAATAGTTTAGAGCTGGTAATCTACATGTAGACTTACATTATTTTTTAGTTAACATATCCAGTACATTAGTTAGTGTTGTTCTATAATTAGTTAAGATCTATTGAGCATTATTTAGTTTCCAATATAAACGAAGAAATAATTTTTTTATAAATCTAAAATGTCAAATATAGAAGACAACTTGAAAAAAGAACTTAAAACAACCTAGCATTTGGAGTAATTGTACCAATTTGAGTTTGGTTCTTGGAATTTGTTTTTTTAGTCTTCTTAACATTACTTTTCTTTCTTACACTTCTTCCTTTTGATTTGTTTTTGCACGATCGGAGTCTAAAATAACCAATGTAGTTGTACTTGATGAGCATTGTTCTTCTATAATTGATTTTGTAGTTAAGACTTTGATTATACGTGCAGGCTGCAATAGTAGCCTTGTAGACTTCTCGCAGTACCTTTCTTGCATCTTCATTATCTTGACTTTTAAGAATGAGATTGTAGAACTTTCTTTCGATTTCATATCGCCATGGGGTTACGTTGTTTATAACTACTCCAGAGATTTCTCTTTTCTATATTTCGCTTTTTGCAAATCTAGTACACCTTTTGCACATGTACCTATGCGGTATTGTTGTGATTGAACAAATAAGATGCGTTATAATCTGGTTTTATTATATAACTAATATATTTCACCGCTTAACTAATTCATCCAGAAGCAATTTAAGACTAGCATAACTAATAGGTCAAAGCGCTTAACTAATTATTCCGGTGCTGGTTTGATGCACGCACGTGATGTCAGCATGACATCAGCTGGTCTCACGTTAGCACTAACGTGAGATCGTCTCTTCAAAAACGGACTCATTTTAATATATTTATCTTATAAATAGATCTACGGGTCGAATCTGGGACGGATCAAAGTCCCTTATCATTGTATCCGAATCCAAACCCGAACCAAGAACATTTAGACCCAAATCTAACATGAACTCATTGGGTCTAAAAAAATATAGATCTAGACCATTAAAAATTGGGCGAATTCGATATGAAAGGCTAAACAACACCTATCGTTGATGGGCCAAAATAATATATCATCAGCCCAGCAACCCATTCACTCTCAAGCCTCAACCCTACTTTCTAATTTAAACCCCCACCTTCCTCCCAAACCCTAGAAATCCCCCCTTTCGTTCCCACTCTCTCTCCTCTCATAACCTCTGCCGTTCAATCTCCATCTCTCTCTTTCTCTCTCCTCGCTGAACTTCAACAATGGTAACTCTTCATCTTCTCTCTCATCTCCATCTTCATCTTCATCGTCTTTGAATTTCTGTAACTTTGTTTTTACTTTTTGCGCGTGTTAATTTACAGGCGGATGTGGAAGGAGAGGTTGCCGCCGCAGCCGCTGGAGCTGCACCAAAGAAGAGAACATTCAGGAAGTTCAGTTACAGAGGAATCGATCTTGATGCTCTTCTTGATATGTCTACTGAAGAACTCGTCAAGCTTTTCCCCGCTCGCATTCGCAGAAGGTAAAATCTTCGTTTGATTTGTTGTTCTGATTCAATTTCTATGAAAGTTAGGGTTTTATTCGTTTGAATTGAAATTTCGATTGTTTTTTATTAGGTTATCAAGAGGATTGAAGCGTAAGCCTATGGCACTCATTAAGAAGCTTCGCAAAGCGGTATATTTTCTCTCTCCAATGTTTAGGTTCTGATTTAGTTAATTTTACTTACTTGATTTAATGTGGTTGATTTTTCATTGTATTGTATATTAGAAATACGAATGATTTTGTTTATGTTTTAGGATTTGTCAATCTTCTGGATGTGTCGTGAATGTCTGTGGTGAATTGGATCAATGATATGTAGTTTGTAAATTTAGTGTAAAATTCTGCATGTGTTAATGTATATGTTTTAGGTTTTTCTCTGATATGCGTTAGATGTGAAATAATTAGTTTTAAGCTCCTTTCGCTGTATGTGTTTATGTGTATGTGTCGAATATGGTAGAATTTGGAAAATTGCGTGGCAGTATATATTCTCGGAGTGTAAGTTGAATTTGATATAAATCATACTAGAAAGGTATCCTGCGATGGTCGAATTAAACCATACATTAAACAACTAAGTTTTATACGAGACTGCTGCTGAGGTATTAGTTCAACAAGAAACACATAAAAATGATAATAAATTGATAAAAAGTCTTTGAGAAAGTTAACAAAGAACCTTGACAGGAAAATTGTTCAATGAAACTCCTAGAAAAGTTGGAAAATTATGGAGTCCATCATTTAGTTGCTCAAGTATTCCATGAGGGGCTTGTTTTCAAAATTTATTGGTGCTACTGTCTTTCATGAGTGCTGTAATATAGTGTCATGGTAGTGCTATTGGCTTTGCGATGCTGCATTTGACGTGTTTTTTCTATGTTCTTTTTGCTATTCATGCACACACCTCTATGCTCTCAAGTTCAGCTGTAATTTGATGTGAAGCTATCTTTGGTTGATATGATGTGATGCGGTGCAATGTATAATCTGTTGTGAGATTTTACTGTGTCTCAAGCATTCTCCTCAATCTTATTGTATAAAAGTTTGCATGTTGATACTCTTCTTAGTTCATGCTCTTCCTTCTTGTTTTGGCCATTTTCAATTACTCCTTATATAAAGTTCATATTTTCTCTCTGATGGATGTGTTGTTGGTCGATGCTGTTGAACTCCTGCAAATAATTGTATGTAGGGAACTCTAGTCTGTTTTTGATTCTTATGTATATAAAATTTAAATGTTTTTTATGATTCTGAAGATGCTGCGTCTCAAATTGCGTAATTCACTTCTGAACTCTCATGCTATGTTTTTTTAAAAATTTAATTAGTAGTTGAAAATCAGAATGATCCTATCTTGTGATAGTTGTCTTTTTTTACTTGCTAAGGTTTAATGTTTGGTATTTACGAGAAATTTGATATTAATTCTTTCTGATTTTCTGAAACAGAAACGTGAGGCTCCACCTGGTGAGAAGCCTGAGCCAGTTAGAACTCACCTTCGTAACATGATCATCGTTCCTGAGATGATAGGTAGTATCATTGGTGTGTACAATGGAAAGACCTTCAACCAAGTTGAAATCAAGCCTGAGATGATTGCCCACTACTTGGCAGAGTTCTCCATTTCGTACAAGCCTGTGAAGCACGGTAGACCCGGTATTGGTGCTACCCATTCTTCAAGGTTCATCCCTCTTAAGTGAAGAGATCATATTACATTTTCTCAGCTTATAGAACTCAGTCGCACTAGGTTTTTTGTTTTAATTTACCTTTTATCGACTCTTTTTAGAGTACTATGATTTTTGCGAGCTGTTTGGATTACCCGGATGTGTTTGATTATACTTCTATTCTGGCAATGCATTAAGTTTTATTGAACTTTTAAATGTTGTGTCCGGTCGTTGCTCATTATGTTTCCAGTTTCAGATTTCCCAAAGGCTGTCCACAAAAATTACTCAATTTGAACAAAGATGAGGCAGAAATTTGGTTTTTGACTTTAAATCTGATGCTGTGTTGCACTGCTTATTTATGTGATACTGTGATGTTAGGATAATGTGTCTGGGCAAATATAGTTACTTGATAGTTTATACGATTATGTGTCTCGAATGTTCATACAAGTATCACGCAAGAACTATCCAAAAACTAGTATCAGGACCTAATCATTTTAGCTTGTTGGCCAATTTAGCAACTAATGCATAACTACTTAACATACGGTTTGAGTACGTCAAATCATCATAGTCCTAGCCTCCTAGGGATGCAAAGAAGTACAGAAGAACAGTTGAAAATAATTACTGAAGCGTCTCACAATGACTTACCTTATGTGTTTAATTGCTCTGCCATTGAACATTTGGAGGAAATATTTTGATGAACTTGTTCCCTATATAACCTCTTTCTTCACGCTGTATGTTGCGGTAGATGACTTGTGCAAAAGCGCACAATAACAAGGAACTAAAATGTTTATAATGATCCAATGAGGGAATATGATTTAGCTCTCCTAGTTAATAAAGTTTTGTATAAAAATGGTATATAAGACTTGATCTATCATTGTACTATATGTATGTCACAACCCTATTTGTCACACTATCTCATTAGCCTGGTTAAAGGGATCCCTCTCCCCTCCTCCCCTACAACCGACACTCCTATTTGGGGTTGTACCCTCTTATGTGACTTCACCGTCAAATCAGCTACTTGGATAGCTCATGATCTCGATCCCTCTGAGGAACATTGGATTTTTAAATGGATTTGGAAGCTTGACATACCACCTAAATTACAGATTTTCTTATCGCAATTTTGTCATAAAAGTATAAGTGTCAAGGATATACTCTTTAAAAGAAAAAATTGCTCCTTCCAATTTGTGCCCTCATTGTTACTCCCAACCTGAAACAATTAATCATCTGTTTAATCAGTGCACTTATGTCAGGAAAGTTCGGGATCTTCGGGAAACTCGTACATGGCTAAACTTCCACCACAAAGACACCTCTCTTTTAAAAGTCCTCCATTCCCTTAAATCTGAAAAAATTGTCATAGCCAAATTCATTTTTCTAATTTGGTTTATATGGAAAGAAAAAATCGACATTATTTTTAATAACTCCAACTTTAACAATCACAAAATACTTCACAAAGCCAAATTCCTTTATCACGAATGGACCCTTCGAACATCGCTTGATTCTTGCTATCTCGCAGGTACTCCATTCTCCTCTCACCATCAACCACCTCCCACCTCTCATCACAATTCTTTCATTCAAGTTGCTTGCGCTCCTCCACCTCCATCCTACTTCAAACTCAATTTCAACGGCTCGGTCTCAAACAACTCAGCTGCTGCGGGGGTTATTATTCGCAATAGTAACGGTGAGCTCATTCATGCCACCTCTTACAATCTAGGAATTACTCCTTTGTTCGTGGACGAGGCTATTGCTCTTCAGAAGGGTCTCCTTTTGGCTTTGAATCATGGCATCCAGAATATCCACATAGAAGGTGATAATCTTCTTGTAATCAACGCGGTAAAAAAACTATGGTAGACTCCTTGGCAGATACAACTTATCATAGAGGATATACACGCTCTACTTCAACATCCAGTCCTATCTGATCCAGCATGTCTATAGGGAAGCTAACAAAGCTCGCAGTCGATAAATTAACGTAGACATTTGGTCGTCTAGTTTTGATATTACTCCTTGTACCAATTCAGCTCTTTCATTCCATTCTTGTAAATGACTTTTTAGGAGTTCCCCTTGCGAGGAGGGTCTCCTAAAATCCATTTTTCTTACCTTATAAAAAAAGTCTCCTTATAGACCCACTCCGTAACAAAACCAATAAAATTAAATTAAACTAAAGGGTAGGGTTAATCTCCCTTGATGTATTAGGTATTTATACGTTTATTAAAGTTTAACAACTTATTAGCTCCTTAGCTTCCCTTAGGCTCCCAATATGCATTGGATACGTCTTTAGAACCTGAGGTCAAATTAATTGTAACTCTTACATTAACAAATTATGTTTGCAGATATTATATACAGAGACATCCCACATAGCTATTCCTGCATACACACACACAAAACAATACTGCAGGACACTGTGAACTTAACCTCAACAAGGTCACAAGCCTTCTGAGGTTTGAACTACTTAATCCCACCCACTGGCCCACTGGGCCTGGTTTAGGCCCAGGTCTTTTTTTGTAGGCCAATCATATATGAGGTTGAGCTTTGTCGAGGGCATGTCTTTTCTTTTGACTGCTTGGGTTGGTATCCAGGCCCAAAAACTTTTCTCAGGGATCAAGGGGTTGTAAATTTGTAATATGGTATATCGGTATACTACTTCTATATGCACTCAACGTGTGCGTTGATGTACAAGAAAACACAATTGGCAGAAAAAATAGCTTTAAAAATTTATTTTATCACTAAAATAAGGACATTTTTTTTACAATTTAAATATTACTTGCATAGGGTTTTTGTGGATCTTTGTTTTTTTGATGGCCCGCCATCTTCCCTTATGGGATCGAGATGATCAATACATGTTGACTACCCTGGTGAAAATTGATTAGGTCAGATTGATAAAACTATGGCATTTTCCATTTTGAATGAATGTTTAAAATGTGAGTAATAATGAGATATTTGTATAACCATCTAATCGTTTGAGCATTCCATGAAGTTCTCAGCTCTGCCATTATTTTTTATTTTTCGAACAAGTTTTCTAAAGATAACTAGTTCCTGGACCCGTGCAAACTGCACGAGAACTTTTCAGTAATTTTTTTTTGGCTAAAATCATTGAACAAATTAATATACAACATATTCTCTAACTTGTGCGGTGGAAAACATCTCCTTTTCTAAGAAGCCTCCCCCTCTCTCTTTTTCTCTTTCTCAAAACCTAGTCTCCCCTACCCCTTCTTCATCAATTAGGGGCTACCATGGATGATTTCATCCATGGTAAGCCCCTTTTCCCCTTTTATTTTCAGTTTTTAGTTCATTTTCTTGTTTTGTTTAATAAATTAGTCTCTCTTTTATGAGATTTTCTCAAACCCCGTTATGGGGTTTTGGTTTTAGTTTGTTTGGAAATCTCCTTCTCCCTGGGAGTCATGGAGTATGGTTCTTTTGTTTTTAGGTATGAGAAATTATTCTCATTGGTTAAAGTTCGAGACTCAACATGAAAGTATTGGAATCTCGGATGCGGTCAACCTGACTCGATCAAGAATGTTCTTCCCAAACTATATCAGAATGATAGACTTCCTCATCAATAGCTACTTGATTCAGTAAATACAAGGGGGCCGCGCTGTATTGCTCGATCTGGTTCATTGTAGTTTCTTCGAAGACGAATTTGATTTAGTCTTGTTTAATTGTATTTTGTTTTTCTTTAATACCTATTGTAGATGCCGTTTGGCCTTCAATTAATGAAATATCTCTTTCAAAAAAAAAAATTTAATATACAACATAGACGTGATAATATTAGGATACATAAAACGGTATCATCAATTTAGTAACAGATTTAATAACTATTTTATTCGAAAGAAAGTTAATAAGGTGAACCTTATATACTTAAGTGATGAATTTAAAATTAATAAATAACAATTTCCATATATATCATTAAAATAATTTACATTAACAAATTAGGCAACTATAATCAGTAATAGTTAAACATTTTGAAACACTTCTTTGTACACCACGTTAGTGGTAATATTCGACTTCGCTCGATCTTTATCACAGATTAGAAACTTCAATCCTTTTTTGCTCGTAACTCTTGAAATTGCCACATAAAATTGTCCATGGCTGAAAACCGGCCTAGGAAGATATAAACCAACATAAGATAGAGATTGTCCTTGGCTTTTATTGATTGTCATTGCAAAGCAAACAACCAAAGGAAATTGTCTCCTTTGAAACTTGATAGGAAATTTTATTCCATCAGATGGGGTTAGTGTCATTCGAGGAATAAACACCTTGTCGCCTACGTTACTTCTAGATATGACAACAGCTTCAACGATGCGATTACCAAGGTGTTTGACAACCAAACACGTACCATTACATAACCCAGAAGTTTGGTCAATATTCCTGAGAAGCATTACCGGTGCCCCAACCTTTAGTCTCATATTATGATTTGGTAACCCAGAGCATTTGATTGTATTAAGGAATTCGGTTGAATACATCTCATGTACTCCAAAGTTTGCCTCCTCTTTTGAAATTGCATCAGAACGAAGGTAAGTTTTTCTTTCTTCACCAGGCAATTGGGACAACACATGATCGTTAACCGTCTCAACAATGTCATGTGTTGGCGCAAGTATGGCTCTCTCTTGGAAATAAGTTGCTTCCCATAAATGAGCTTCTAGGTCAGGATATGTGTTGTCGACTACGGCCGCGATAGGGTCATCTCCTCCATCAATCAGTATATCGTCAGGTATATCTACACAGCCCTCCCCATCATTAGGCTCTCCCACCTCCCCATCCCCAATATTTAATATCCACTCTGAGAAATCTCGAATTTCAACTACATCTGTGCTGTTGGACCCTGGCCTCAGACGCATATTTTTTGTTAGTTTGAGCACTCGGCAAAAATCCCACAAGTAGGAGCTATTGATTGCAGAGAAGACAATGTCTTGTCTGCTTCCTCCTGGGACAACAGGTAATATTTGTCTAACATCACCAGCCAAGACCATTATCTTGCCACCAAACGGCAAATCTTTGTTCATGGGATTCACAGATTGCATAACATCCTTTAGACTCCTATCCAGAGCTTCAAAGCAGTATTTATGCATCATTGGTGCTTCATCCCAAATACTAAGTTTTGTCTTGATAAGCAGCGCTGCTAAATCTGATCCTGGCTTCATACCTACACACGTCGAGTTCTCAATGACATTTATAGGAAGTCCGAACCTCGAATGAGCAGTTCTTCCACGTGGGAGCAATAAGGAGGCAATTCCACTTGAAGCGACTGGTAAAACAATATCTCCATTACGTCTTAACGCAGCACACAATGTTCTCCAAAGGTAAGTCTTACCTGTTCCTCCATAACCATAAACAAAAAAAACACCTCCTCTTCCTTGCGAGACAGCGTCCATAATTTCTTGAAAATTTCCAGTTTGCTCAACAGTTAATCCTTAGAAAAGTTGTTGGAACTCTTCATTTTGTTTTCCTCTGTCATAAGATAACTCATCCATTATGAGCTTATTTTGACCTTCTAACACGATTAGATCATCTGGATATGGCATCTCGCTAAATCTACGAAGGGTGCTACCGTTGCTCTGTAGCTTAGCTTCAATCTCGGCCAATGCATAGTTCTGCAAACGTCTTCTAGTAATGCAAGCATCTTTTGTTTCTCCTCCATGCGAATCCTGTGAAAAATTAATAGTAGTGTTTATAAACCAAAAACAATAGTACTTACTCATAAAAATGAATATAAAATATATATCTTTTTTCTGAAAAAGGGAGTATCAAATTAAGATATAATACTTAAAGAGATAAGCACACTCTTCAGTCCAATCCACGCATGTCAAGTCAACGACGTCAAAAAATGATAAAGTGAATTCTGGAATGTCGATTTTAGTAGAAAAATATAGGCATCCCCTATATGTGAGCAAAGTTTAGTGCGTAAAATGTTCTTGTAGTTGACCTAAACCAAAAAATATGTTAGTGACAATGAATCATATGCCTAAACAATATAAGTATATAACATATATGAATTCAACTACATACACTTCTTATAGATAAATACATACCTCAGTAAGTTTATTTCGTAAATGATACTTTGATGTATGTAATATATATGCAATTTGGTTGTCATGCAATGTAACATTCATTGTTCCACTCATGTCATTTATTTGAATAGTTATGGATAGCCTATATGACCAAAGCAACCAAAAAAGTATAGTGACATTATTACAATGCATTAAGGTGAAAAGATTTAGAAGGATAAATAAATGTACCCTTTATTTGGTGGTAGATTTCTATTGTGACACATATAACACACACTTTCGTATCCATCAAAATATACTCTATTGTTGTAGAAGAAACACGAATCAATCCATTTGAATTGATCAACATTGATGCTGTTAAGTCTCTCAATAATTCTACAATAGTTTTCCTTCAATCAATACAAAATAAAAATAAACAACCGTCCTAAACATTAAAAATTCACATGCAATTTTGTCCAAAGGTTAGCATGAAGATGCCATACCCTTTTGTACTCTAAAAATTCACGTATCGTCAACCGTTTTGCATTTGATATGAGCAACAATCTACTTAGTGGAAGGGAACTACTGTGTATCCTTCGAACCTTTTGTTGAACAAATTGATCATTGATGAACCTATTAAATTGACAACATTACAAATACGTATTTCGGGTTAATACATAATTATGGATAATTAATTTTTTTTATAATAAATGTCTCACCATTTTCATAATTTGTATGCACGCTTAATTCTAGGGTTGACCATCATTATTGTAGTACCTTGTGATTGTAAAAAAACAGACCTACAAAATCATCATATATTGTTCAATTAGAAAAATATAACCCACGTAGATCATATATGTCTTTAAAATAAAAGTGTGGATTAAAACGTTTACCATTAAATTCATTGTTAATGATCAAACCTCTTGCGAAAAGTGTGATGTGTTGTGAGACAATATCCCAACTATTGTTTTGTACAAATCCATGAATGAAATTGCTCAAGAGGCACAATTTAGTTGCAGTACAACTAATCATATTAAGAAAATAAGTAAATTAGAACCAAAAGGATATATGGTATCATAGTCAACATATAAAAGGTAGAATTATAGTCAATTTTTGTAATTTCACACCACCTAGATAGATGATGACAAAAAAACTATAAATTTACCTTTTATCTATAATGATAATATGTTGCTTGTTGATGTTTTGAGTAGTATCTAATTCCACGGCACCTAAATATATAACTATTGCTAATACACCTACAAAAACAATGGGTTGAATATTAAAGTTGTGTGTGATTTAAAAAAACTAATATATATTGTATTGGACCATGACAATAAATACCTATTTCAATGTTGTCAGTTGCTTGAAGCATTTGGAGTTTGCCTAGCTTTGTGAATTTGATATTTGCATCCATAGTCAACGTGTATCTTATTAAGTAATGAGATGATTTATGTATTGTACTGTAGTCACCGTTAAAGAATTGATATCAGTATTATATAGGACCCGGACTCGATTGTGTTTTTTTAGAAAAGTATATAAAAACCGATGTTGTTAATTAAGAAATCTTACTCTCAGTTGACTTCCTTCTATATTTTTGAGGCGTCAATTAAGGCAATAAATCAAAGCAAAGAGGAGGCTGAAAATTTGGCCACGTGGCATATTGAAAGAGAGGCTGGGAAATTGAGGGTGAAGGAGAGTAGAGGAAGCGTAATGGCTTGCCACATAGGACGGAAGTTTTCTTACTTTAATATTATATATGATACAACGAAGTTAGGTAGTTGTTGATATAAACGATACATCTTAGGGTGTTGGAGTATCGCTTGGGGATTGAAGTTGCTAGAAGTGAAGGAGTTTTTCCGTGTAAACGTAATTATACACTGCTATTATTTCTAAATGTCGTTCGCTTTGAGCTAAGCTTGCAAGTTATCAAGGAAGAAAATTACCTGTTGGATCATTAAACAACAAATCCTTGGCTATTACTCGTCTTGAGCTGGCTTATGCACTACATTCTACATATATTGTCTCAGTTTTTGCACGACCCACTTCGTGAACATATCACATATGGATACAACTTAGGGGGTTATGAGTTCACTTGAAAGGTTCCCCAACCAATGTATTCTTCTTCTGTCTGAATGAGGTATAAACATGTCTTGATGGTATGGCTTGGATTGTGCGAGCCGCCTTTTACTAGACAATCTTTATCTGGTTGACTTGTTCTTCTTGGTTGGTCTCCCATATCGTGGAAGATAAAGAAGCAAGTGACCATCTTTCACTCATCTGCAGAAGTCGAGTATCTTTATCACTTTATTTGACAGATGTGAGTTGTGACATATGAGTTGATTGGCTTAAGCGATCTTGGTGTAAGTCACTCTGTGCCTAGGGTTTATCTTCTGATATTTTATTTGTATCTTACTCAAAATCCTATCTCTGATGAGCGAATAAAACATATAGCGGTAGGTTGTTACTTTCTTTGTGATGCTATCCTAGATAGGGGTGTGCACCGGTCAAGGACCGGACCGACCGAACGGCTGGGACGTGGACCGAATCCGGTTTTTTGGACCGGGACCGAATTTTTCCGGCCCTGGTCCGGGCCCCGACCTTTGGACCGAATTTTTTTTTTCAAAAAAAAATCTTTTTTCTTTTATTTAAATATATTTATAAATTATATACATTAAAAATTAATAATTTTAATGTCAATAATCCTAAAAGAATAAATAGTAGGTTTTAAGTTTCTAATTTTCTACCTTTTAATTTTTTCTTTATCCATATAATTTTTTTTTTACTAAAATAATATAAATTCCGGTCAAATCGGTCCGGTCCGGTCCAAATTCCGGTCCGGACCGGTTTGTGCACACCCCTGATCCTAGATGGTACAATTTGTTCCTCTCATTTCCTACAAATTCAAGGTTGTTGGGTAATTTTACAGAATTAAAAAGGAACGCATGGAGTATCAAACAATGTTATAAACCTTGTAGCGTTTAGACTGTGAGCAATCTTTTTTTAAATACTAATCTTGCGATATGGCCTTAACCGACGCTTTGTTACTGGCAGATTAAAACGTAATGATAAGAATGCTTTTTAGTATAGAATTTGTGAAGATATTTTCAAGTTAATATCCACAGAATTGAACTTGATGTCAAAACATTGAATTTTCTTTCATAAATTTTCATTACCACTCAATACCACCTTCCCAAGCCAGAATTGGATGGTAATAAAATTTTAGGAAGAAAATAAAATGCTTTGGGTATAAAGAAGATTACTACGGGGGCCGATACTTTAACGCCTTCACAAATTTACACTAAAACCATTACCATTATTACCATTCAGTACCACTAACCAAATGGGCCGTAAGAGTTAAAGACTTATGGGGTCGAAAGTTGAGACTCGTGTGTGATCCAACGTCGAGGATTCTTGACGTATACCTAACTCTCCCATAAATCGTATCATAAATGTGGACAAAGGTTGGGCCCCTACGATCCAGAAAATTAATTGCTTGATTATAATAGCTCATAGAATTCAATTAAACATAATAAAATTTCGTAGAATCAAATAGGCCTATTGTATGTTGACTGCTAACATCAACAAATGATCCAAATGCCAAATAAAAGACTTGTTGGTACTACCAATCTATTTCAAACGAGCGGACCCGTTATTCTAGTGGTCCTTTTGATCTTTTCCATATATATGAGGTGTAAAAGAACGGCAATTATCAAACAAATAGAGTAATGTCATGTTGAACATCAATTAATTAAGAAAAGGAGAATAGATCATCAAAACAACTTTTTTTTTTGGTTTAAAACCATTTTTTAGATATTTATCGAGTATTTCAAAGGTTGAATTTGTTTAACTTCGGAAGAAGTTTTTAGGTCGAGTCAATTTTGTCAAGATAGCTACGTTTCTCCCCAACTTATTTTCGCCTGCAGCTTCAATTCAATTTGCGGTCGGGCCTTCCTAAACGATAATCATTACTATTAATTGGGCTTATAATTTAATTCGCCCCGCCTTCATTGCTTTACGCCAAGAGATAATGTCCCCTGCTGATATTATTTTGTTAAAGCTAAAAAAGTTTCTCCCTATCGATAAAGAAGAGGAAGCTCCTTTACCCAAATCTACTAGAAACCAAAAACAGGTGTAAAGAGATGAACACATTGTCAAACGTGGGGAAACCCGAATGTCCAATTAACACTTCTACTATGTGGTATCCTCAAGTTACATCTAACATGTATGATTGACTTGAATCCCCATCACTTATTTGCATAACAAGTGAGAAAAAGACTAAAATACCCTTAAAAAGTGAAGGGGAAGACTTATACATTAAGGATATATACGTCGTTTTCTCTTATGTTATAAACCTAACTATTAGGCAACATGATTTATTCTAATTGATATGTCCAATTTCTTAATTAAGATAATGACAAAATAAGTATCACAGGTGTTGAAAATTCATACTCCGCTCCAAAAATAAGATCAAACACTTCTCTTATTTACGGAGAGTTTTTGACACATGGCTGCTTCACTTATTTCTGAACTATGAAGATAAATCTATATGCAGAATATATGGCTTAACCAAGAGGATGAAAGGGAGAGAGAATAAAAGTAAAGACTAGGATGCAATATGATTGCTTCAAAGATGGCCCAGCTCCTAAAGCTTGCAAGCAAAGTTCAAAGAATTGATGAATGATACTTCAGACAGACAGCTCTCATTCACAAAAAAGTCAAAAAACAGATAAGATACCAGAATAGTTAAAACAATACCCATCAATAAACACTTCATAAAAGTCCAACTCCCCCCTTCCCTCAGACAAAATTCAACCTCCATACATGTTAAATCATGCCTCACCTTCCAAGTCTTCATAAAATCCAAAGAATCATGCCATAATTGGGATAGGTCAGACTAATGAAAACCAAGAAACTTCACAGGGATTTTGATAGCCACATAATCACACAACTACTGATTTTTCGTCACGTATACTGTTGCTGGATGTTCAAAAAAGTTGTCGCCTTTTCTAAAATTGTAACGGTTTATGATCATGTGATTAAATAAACACAAATTATGTACTAATACCGTAAGAAAAACTCCATTTGGCTAAAAATTTGGTAGCAAACAAGTCGATCCTGTGACCCGTTTACCGTTACCGGCTCAAGCACAGAGAGATGCAACAATATGTAATTTGCAAGGAACCTTGTGATTTTATTCACAAATTTCTGTTCACTCTATACACCGTAAAGAATTGGTAATGGATAGAAATCGAAATGTTAGCAGCAAAAGAAATGTTTTGGGATGTAAGACATTACCATGGATATTGGCATATGAGGCTTTCCTTTCAACTCAACACTAAAATGCATTACCATTATCTCCATTATGATCGGTTACCAAACGAGCCATAAGGGTAGTATTTATAATTTTAAGCCTATCTGTGATCATAAGGTGTTCGGATGATGGGACAACAAACTCTGTATGAAGGGAGTTGTTTATGATCAACAATTGGAAATTTTGTTACTCAGACTCCTTTATCAGACCATATGCTGCAAAATCAAGCATGGTAAAAGATATGAAGAATGCAAGATTTAAACTCAGAAACATTGACATGCTAAAAGTTCTGAACCATATGGACACCTCCCCAACTATAATAAACCCAGAATGTCAAAGAAGATGAAGAGATTTTTACACTTTTTAAGACCCACCCTTGAAACCTCCTCGTAATAATGCCAATTCAATGATCTCTCTAGAACTCCCTCAAAAAATTGCTCCCAAAATACTGAAAGACTATCCATAACTTTTGCACTTGCCTGAGTCAAAGGAACTATGTACAGGAGCAATTCAGATCAATCTACCATTTTTGCACAAAAGCTGACGAGGTTTCATCATGGCAACCCTGCCTCATTGAATCATGTGTTCGCCGATTGTGATGGTAGGCGGGGGTGATTGTGCTCACCTTCGTAAGTAACAATAAGCATTGACGGATCTTCTAAGCACCTCTCAACGTGCTTCCTTGCCGGGCATCCTCTCATGCTGCTACACTTATAGTAACCCCTACAGAATCATCATATAAGAATTAGAACTCCTCTTTAAGTAGTAGATGATGTATGAGTACATGATATTATGAGCAAATCTAAGGCACATTCAACCTACAATTCTTGGAAAGTGAAGCATTTTTCAGCATCTACATTAACAATAGTTAATTATTATCACTATTCAACAAGACATTTGAATTTGGTTAAACAAAAAGCAAGGCCTCACTGTGTTCTCTTTACCTAAATTTCACTTAAACTTATCATAATTTATTGATCCTAATTTTAGCCCTTATCAACCTCTATGTCAACTTATTAGCCCTTATCAGAATTTAAATTAACATATACTATCAACTTGGCTGAACTAATTTTTCCTAAGAGTGTAGAAGAAAAGGTGAGGAGAACAGAGCCAAAATATTTTATGCAAGAGCAATAACTACTTGTTTATTATCTGATCTAATAACAATCCAAAAGAACAATTCGCCAGCCATGTCAACTTCTAATAGAGTAAATATTAGAAACTTCGGCGTACAGAGAACCATAACAGAAAATTCAGCACCGATGCATCTTAAACAACAGAGGCATACAAATGCAGCACTTATTACCTCTTGTAGACATTACTTTAGAATCATAATAAGTTATGTAATTCCTCTTTTCGATTGATATTTTCCAGGAAAGGAAATCAAGCTAACCAGAAACTTTTATAAAGATAAAGGAGCTTCAATCTACTAATTCTATCTCCTTTAATCTACTAATTCTATAAGAAGTAAGACCGAATGTAGCTAATGATAGTCCAAAGTGCAATTCAGAACTGATCTAAACTTTAGCACAACAATTATGCCTAAGTTGAACATGAACTTTAGGAAACACAAAAGGTTGTTTCAGAATAAAGTGTTCCACTTTAAGCACCAAAGATATCATACAAAGATAGCAATTCAGCTGTAAAAGGAATTAGACATGAGAAATTTCATCAAATAACACTTTTGTTACAATTTGTCAATCTGCAATTTAACATTATTAGAAAAACTTCAAGAATGTGAGAAACTAAAAATGAACAGAGTAATGCAGCAGTTGCAGAACATCAAACAGAACATGTATATACCTAGGATGAGGTGAACCCTTAATCGGCTTCTGCCCGTACTTCCGCCACGAATACTCGTCCGGAGGGATATCAGCCAGCTTGTTACTGATAGCAGGAACTTTGATTGATCTCTTCACCCTATGCTTCCTACATCCACCATAAATATCATCAAAAAATATTTCATAAAGTTTAAAATTCTGATAACGCAAAACCAATAGATAAGAATGTAGCAAGGAATAACCTCTTTTTGGAACAATGACATCTTCCACTGCTCCCACATTTCACACTCCCATCTTCACCCTTGCCAGAACACCTCTTCCTATGCTGACTCAATAACTGGTCCGATGAGTGACTCACACCGATCAAATTAAACCCGTTCCCATCCAAATTAGCCACGCTACCATCGACACTCAACGAAGAAATAAACGACCTAGTCGATGACATTGTCGGGGTACAATTCGAACTATCGAAATTCAGATTAATCCCGCTATTACTCCTTCGATACAACATCTCAGTTTGATGTTTCAACTGCTGTTGTTGCTGAAGCTGCTGAAGCTTCTGTTGCTGAAACAACTGATAATGCGCAGTCGAACTCGGATGAGGAAGCTGAAGTGGGGTTTTCCCACTTGAGCTCATTTCTAGTGACAAATTCCCACCCAAAGACAAACAACTTTTCCCAGTTGTGGATCCATTTTCTTGAATCAAACCCTCATTCAAGTTGGTTTTCAGCAGTTGAAGAGCCTTAACAGGTTGACTACTACAACTTGGTTCAACCTTAGGACCATTAGAACTCTCTAAGAAAATACTTTGATGAAAAGGGGTACTCCTATTTTTCACTATTCTAGCTCTCCCATGACCTATTCCATTACTAAGAAGAGATACAACTCTTTTGAATTTTGTCACACTTTGTTGAGTTTCAGCAGCTAAATTCCTAAACTGGTTTTGATCTTGGGGTTGAGATATAATACTAAGAACTCTATGACAACTCTCAACAGCTGCTTTGTTAGCTTCCTCAACCCCCTCCATTTTTAAGGAGGACACAAAATATGCAAGAAAAACAACAACAAAAAAACTCAACTAAGTTTTCAAACCCTAAACTCCCACCCCAAAAATGCAGGAAAAGTTCAACCATCATTTCAACACAAATTACTTCTCAAATGACAATAAAAATCAAAATTTCAAAGACCCATTAAGGTTAAGAATAAGATAAGTCAAATTCCAAGAATAAAAATTTAATCTTTCATTCAAGTTCAAGAGATTAGACTAAAAACAAGACTTATTCTTCAAAGAAAAGAACATAAGATTTGACTCAAAAAACTTAAAAATCAAAGATGAAAATGACCCAGATTAAGATCAAAGTTTAAGACATGGAATTTTTGCAACACAAATGAAAATGAAGTGAAAAAGTCAAGAGAATTTAAACAAGAAAAAAAAGGACAGACCTTTGGTAAATTCAAACCCTAGATTCTCCAATTCTTCAAGATTTGTTGAAGGTGTGAATAGAAAGACTTTAACTTTGCTCAACAGTTCACACTAACAAAGGGGTAGAGCACAGATTTCCCATCTTTTTTGTTGGTTTTTTTAATCACTCATTTGAGTTTAATTTGACCCCAACAACAAAAATAAAATAAAAATGATAAGCAAAAATCATGAGACATAGACCAAAAAAAAAAAAGAATTCTAGAGAGATGAGAGAGAAAGAAAAGGGCTTAAAGGGAAAAAAAGAGAAATGAGATAAAGAAGTAAGGTGTGATTTAAATAAGCTTTGAAGCTGTTGAAGAAAAGGGCAATGAAACTGCAGACTCTGGTTACAGATTTTCAGGTGGGTCCCAAGTGAAGACCTTTGTTTTCTTTCCTAGAAAACTTTATTATTTTAATAAAAGAGATAAATTATTGTAATAATAGTTGAAGTATGCCTAATTTAATTCATTACTAGGGGTACTAATTAATTTACTACAGTTGAAACAAAACGGCTAAAAATTGATTGACTTATCACTTGGAAGTATTATGTAAGAATCATTATTATATTAAAAGCAATTGCTTTGTCTGTAATGAAAGCTTGAAACGTTCTATGATAGAGAAAGGGGGTGTGGGGAGACTATGCACATATATATTTTTCATATTGGGATTTTTCTTTTGGGGGTAGGGGAGGGACATCAATTGCATTAAAATTTAATCTGAGATTTAAATAATACTAATAACAGACTGGAAAGTGAATTATAATATTAGCAATTAACATGAAAATGACTTATCACAAATATATATAATTTCGGTGGTATTTCTAATTTTGAAATCGAGTGCATTTGTGATTCAATTTAAAGCTTTTCAGTCTGATCCAACTTTTGGATCTATAAATTACTGAATATTCAGAATTTTAGGGTAGATATTCGAATATTTGGGAAGGCACTAAACATCATATTATCTTTTATCCACTAATTAAGAGCAATCTCCATTCCTTTTAGATGAGTAGTACAAGGTTATGTCCTATTCTTAACTATTGTGGTAGACAAACTGTTGTCTAATATTTAAAAACGATTTTTTAATTACAAAACTTCATATATATGTGATCTATGACATGGGTACTCAATTAGAAAAATATACAAAATTATACTCAACTGCTAAGACCTTTTTATATTGCTCTTCACTTTTAAAAATAAGTTCACGTAAATACCAATAAGGTCAAAAGAGTTATAGTGAGCTATAAAGATGAGTTTTAATAAGTTCATATAAGCTCTATTAAAAAAATCCACAAAATTCGGATGAGAAGCAAGCACTAATTATATATGTGAGTGAATGGCATCAGATGCGGAATCTTGGCCTATAAAATCAGGGTAAAAATTTATACTTTAGAATATATTGTCTTTTAGGAAACTCTGCCACGTCGGACCTCTATCTTGGTAATGACATGGCGTCATGTTATAAACTTGATAATTTATTTAAACATGTTTACATACCATTTAAACCGTTATAACGTGTTTTGATCACTACACCAATTGGTTAAATGATATTCCCTCTGTTCTACTATTGTTGTGGCATCACAATTGACACATTTTTTAAGGAAGTCATATTAAGAGGAGAGAGATGAAAAGTAGATATTACCAACTAACGTAATATCGCAATTAATGTGAAACTTCCATATCAACAAAATGTTCCAATTAACATAGACTCGAAAGAAGTAATACATAATATAAATCAATATCAACTACCGAAAGAGCTACAGTTTCATAGGAAGACGTTTTTCCCATGTATAAACATTTCCTAGTTAGGAAGTCGCGAATGTTGTTTGGTTGTGAGAAGTTAAGAAGAACTTCCTCTATTTTTGTGGAAGTGAAACTTCCTAGAAAATGTGAATTCTACGTTTTGTAACCAAACAATACCATTATCTTTCACTTCTTGTGAACTTATACTTCCCGTGATTTTCTATATCAACCAAACAACACCTAAAATAAATATTACATGTTTAAGGTTCATACCAATTAGTTTTGTTGGTAAGATATAAGATGATATAAGTCAATACCTAAGATACCATTTAATCTTTTTTAAAATAATATTAAAAACTAGACTTTCGAATTTTCATATATTATATATTCTCAATAAACTTGCATTACAATTTACAAATTTATAATGCAAAATAATCTTATGAATTTTCTTCTAAAAAAACTTCTTTAGAATCTCCATATGTAAAAAATCTCCTACATAAACTTGCATCATGCAAAAGTAATCTTGTGAATTTTTTTTTCTTTTCCTCTAAGAATAATTGTTCACGCAATTTTCCCACCTCTCCCCACTTTTTCTACCACTTTTCTACCCAGATGAAATATATCCGGTATAAGTGGGGCCCTTCTTTGATAGCCGTTGTGGAGGTAAAGCAACCAATAACACAATGCCAGGTGGAAAACTTAACTGGGGTTAAAGCATGACACGTAACCCTATGTTTGTTGACTGGTTTAATACCACTCCATGGTAGTGTAGGAAAGTGCAGTTTTCTAACGTACGCACAAGTTGGTGACTGCACAAGTGGGTCCCAATGTCAATAAATTCGTTGACTTTTTTGTCATAATAAATCAGCTAGTGGAGTAGTGTGTTTTAGTGTGTGTGTGTGTCACACATATAAAATATACGTGCGGAATTCTCAAAGTCTCGCTAAGTCCATCTTCAGATTATAATATAAAAATGTACTAATGTTTAATTAGGAGTAAATAATGATAATGATGGGATTATGGTAAAGTTAAAAGATTTGGGATTGAGATATGACTTAGGATTAAGCTATTATTGCTCAAGAAACTAGATCTCAAAATAGCTACCTTTTGAAATTGTGGAGTTGTAATTATGGCATCTCCTTTATTACTGTAATGATAGTAGTACTATAGTATGAGCTATGCCTATAAAGCTATAATTCAGATCACTGTTACAAGCTAAGTAGCTTTTGCACTTCAAATTGTAATATTGTGTGAGTTTGAGGATTTTACTTGTGGTGTTTTGTTTTCTTTTACAAATTGATTTGTTGATAAAAAAATTATGCAGCTTTATATAAGATGTCAATTTTTCGTCTATAATCAGTTGGTACAAATCCAGCTTTACATCAATATAACAACGTGATTTTGGCATAATATAATTTTGTTTGATCCAATTTGATATGTATTTGTTGGTTTTAATTCATTTTATAGATGTCGTATGACTTTAAATCAATGAATCAGTTTTTATTTTAAAAAGGTAGTATTAGAATATTTCTTATAATTATAATTATTATATATTTATTATTATTATATATGATATACTATACTAATATTAATAAAATTATTATTATTATTTATTTTTTAATTCGGTTTAGCAAATTTCAGCTCAAAAGAACAGGACCTTAAATACATTTTTGTGCTGGTTTGATTTACATTACTTTACATGAAAAATTAATTTCTATACGAAGCTAAACTTCATGAAAACTCGAAAGTTGTTACCCTATGTTAACAAGTTGAGAAGAATGACGCCTTCATTTATGATAACAATAAACTTTTTTCTAAGAGTAACATTACATGGCTAAAATTTAGTTAAATAATTAAATTATTATCTTATGAGTTTAGTGAAGGACATTTTTATAAATTATAACTACACTTGTATTTGAGGTCTCATGGTTAACCAGATAAAAGTTAGCTAACTGAGTTCAATCACTAAACAATTTAACACATGAGTAGCATTCAGTTAAACAGATTATAACATATTACTCTCTCTGCTTTTTTTTATTTGCTACATTGTTGTTTTCACTAGTTTTTAGGAGATGTTCATTTCCATCTTTTTTTGTGTACTTTTTGACTCCTTTAGCATTAAATGAGGTTGGAAAAAAGTGAAAAAGTAGTACTTTTGGGTGGAAAAAGAGAGAAACAAATATAATAGTATTACTTTTTGGTGGAAAAAGTAGAAACAAATATAATAAGTATTACTTTTTGGTGGCCAAGTCTCCTAATAAGGAAAGTTGAAACAATGTAGAAGAATAAAAAAAGAACCATTTAAGGAAAATGTAAAGAAATAAAAAAAACGGAGGTAGTAACATGCTCCAAACTCTTCCTAAAATGTGGGAAAGAAGCTCTGCTTATTGTGATGTTACTAATGTCATAGTGCGACTATTGTTGAACATTACAAAATTTTGAGTAATAGATATTTCTGCATATTACCAATGAAGTATAAACACTTGCGATGCTCCAGCCTCCAAGCACTTGTTTTCCTGCTGGTTTTACTGGTTTATAGTATATGTATGTATCTTTAAGTTTTAGAAAATAGGGAAAGTGAGGAATTTTTGCATGCTTTTGAGGCACATGCAAATGATAGTAGTAGCACTTTAACTTTATTTCATGGGGCTATGAAAAATTAAAGCGAAGCAAACAGCTAAAAGCAAAGAGGATGTGCCTGCTGCCTAGGGATCTGGGGAGACAGAAAAGGAAGAAAATACACCCAAATTTTTGTTAGTGGAGTTCTTGTCTTTCTAAGAATTGCCAACACCATAAGAAAAAATGAGCCACACTCTGGACCCATTGTGGAATATTGAGGTTTAATAACCAATTAAGAGTACTAATTCCAAAAGCATGCAAGGTTTTGTTTTTGCACTTTTGATCTAGTTGGGTTTGAGAAAGGCCAAGTCGAGGCATGATAGGTGGTGCATTACGCATAGTATAAGTTATTATTAGACTCATAGTTTAAAATAAAGGACATTTTGGTCATTTTAAGGATATTTCAGATATATTTTAGGCATACTTCATAAATTTACGAAGTAGTTTTGAAAATTTTGGGTCAGAGTGAAGTATCGAATATGTATAAGTTTATACTTTTTGTGCCTCTTTACTAGAAATAGTGCGTGCAAGAACGTCTTTTTTCCGGTTATTGTTTTTTCTTAAACGGTAAGTTAAACAACATCATCCACCATCTTTGATTTCAGCAAGAAGAAGCGATAAACAAGATTTTGGCACGATAGTTTTTGAACTTTAAGCATTTTCACATGCTAAGAGAGTTGGAAAGTAAATATATATCTCATGGTCTTGCTAAGTCAAGTCCTAATTCCGAGGGGGCCGGGAGAGATAATGTGGGTGGAGAAAGTAACTCTAGAAGTACATAGTCTTTTTTTTATCTTTTTTTTTTGTTTAAGGTTCATAATCATCTACCTATGTTTTTTCTCTCTCTCTAAGAATCCTAGCCTCCATAAAAAAATCTAAAAGCTAACATCAACAGTTTTGTTGATGGTATGGTTTGATTCCAATTTTTTTTGTACGAATGAAGAATTATGGTTTATTAATGTAATATAGCTTGTCACCCTTTTGTGAGAAGATCAGTTCCACCTTTTGGATTTAGTCAATTCTCACTTTGAAAGATGTACGAAAATCGTAATTCTTCAAAATTTCAAAGGATGTGAGTCGTCATTATTGGCAATGGTTTGTTGTTCAAATTTCCAACTGATATATGTTAGTCATCATTAGTCTATCAAATTAAATCATGATATTCTTTCTCAAACCTTTCTCGATCGAGAGGATAGACGTTGTCTTTAAAAGTTGTATAATGAAACAACGATTGGACAAACGGTATGCCACATTCATAGAACTGATTAATCGACTCCATAATTTTAATTTATGAGAGGAGAATTATGTTCGATGCAATTAGATCTATTTTATACATTTTCTTTGATAACTATATTGTAAATGACGTACGATTAGCAATTAATGAAATTCCTCTTACCTCAAAAAATAATTATCGCTTTTTTGAATGTTAAGTCAAACAACATAGAGCTTTTCCACCATCTTCAGGCAAGAAGAAACTATAAACTAGATTTTGGCACAATAGTCTTTAATATTCTAAGCATCCTCACATGTTACGAGTGTTGGAAACCAAATATCTCATGGTCGTGCTAAGTTAAATCCTACTTATGGGAAGGAGATAAGGAGGGTTGAGGAAGTTACTCCTTGTGGAAGTCGGGGCTATAATAATATATGCTTCTTTTTATATAACTAACACACAATTTTTCTATTAAAAGAAAATTCTTTATATATCTCTGCGACAAAAGTTATGTGCCCATGTGTTATAATGTTATTTTAAACTATATGTGCAGTATTTCCATTTTACATAATTAGGATTTTCTCTTCATCAGTATCGGTTTCACCTTGGTATATTAAGTTTTCATTCATTTCCATTTTAGCTATATTATTGCTTCTCAACTATCATATATAATATTAAAGCAAGAAAACTTTCGTCCTATGTGGCAAACCCTTATGATTCCAGCCCTCTCATTGCATGCAAGGTTAACAAAGCAAGTATATACATGCCACGTGTCAACTACTACTAAAGTGCAATGTTTGAAAATCGATCATCTAAAGCATGAAAATCAGAGAGAATAAGCATTTGAGTGTATGAATCATTCAAGCACATACAATTTCAAAAAACTGGTGGCTTTAAGGAAACAGATCATTATTCACTTCCAAAAATAAATCCATAATTTAAAGCTTTAGCAATATTATTGCAAAAGGAAACAAAATCACTCCTAATCATTTCCATTTTATATATTTCATAAATTGAAGATCTGTCCCGTGATTTTGGGCTGTCAATATTGATTCTTACTAACGTTAGGATAACACTTTAAAACTACTACTATATATAATAAACCCAACTACAGCAGCGAAACAAGCTGAATTCGAACCACGGTGGCGCATCACTTGCGATACCAACCACAATAAAAAAGAAGCTCATTACCATCATTTTCTTTCGGCAAAAAGGACAAAGGAATTGAGGAGCTAACAAACACAATATATACACACACACAAGACAGAAGCAGCAACAGATTAACCACAACAACAATCACAATTCACAACAGCTCAATGGAGCATCGGCTTGCAGCAGCAACAACTCCAATGACAGATACATAGGAGGATAGGGAACTGAAAGCAACACATACAAAGGAGGAGATAGAAAAAGAACATGCAACACCTCAACAATCAACCATTGTCGGATCAATGCCGGTAGAACTCCGGCAGAAGTACCAAGTAGAGGAATGATAGATGTGGAAAAAAAGAAGAGTTGGACTTAGAGTCCCAGTTGAGAAAATCGGATTTTGTTTGGTGAATAATCTAGAAGATCTGGGATGGTGGGATTGATTGAAATCAAGTGCGAAATTTTGTTTGGTGAATAGAGAAAATGGGTTTGCATTCTAAAGAATAGAGGGAGAAGAGAAAATGGTTTACATTCTAAAGAATAGAGAGATAAAGTGTTTTATTGTAGATTTGTTATACTAATACTGAGTATAATACAAAGCTGAAGAAAAGACATTTTAGACATTAATGTAACTAGGATTATCCCCACCCCCCTAGTTATCTTTTGCACTTGTGGAACGATTTTGTATTGAGGCTTTAGCCGTTAACTCTCTAATTTGTTTTAATGCATCCGAAGTTCACCAAAAAAAAAAATATACAAAGCTAGGAAAACTGAATGTATCTTATTACATTTATGTTATTCAGGTAGATGAGTCGTGCACATCAACATTTACGAAGTTAAATATAGAATTGAAGTTACATTATGTTATTCATATTCATGGGTATTAGACTAGAAACTGTCATCGAAAAACAGTAAAAAACTTGTCACCACAATAAAAATAACGATAGAAAATATTACCCAAATGTAAAAAGTAGCATGTAAATTTATCTTCATCAAATTCTTTTTTTCTATAAATAAGCTTTATTTTATCTCTCTTCTTGACGACTTTTTAAAGTCCACCAAAAATACAAAAAAAAAAACAGAATAGGGAGATGATGGAATTGATAACAAAAAGTGTAATTAGGATGTGAGAGTATTTTAATTATATTCATCAGCTAGGTGAATTATGATGCAAAGTTCAAGGAGTTTATGTTTTTTGGAGAATGATTTATAGAGAGAAAGTATAGGAAGAACTAAGAAGAAGAAGCATCCCACTAATGAAAATTGAACTAAGAAGAGCTTGAATTACATCGACAATGTTCGGATTTGCTAAAGGTTGTCACGGCATTTTGCATCTATATGTTCTCTGCTCTTTTTTTCTTTTTAACATTGGTTCTCTACTTTTTTTTAACTTTCCTTTTACTTTTCTTTCCTACTCCCCTCTATCTTTAAAAACTACTTTTTTTTAGGGATCTTTAAAAACTACTTGCTACATTGTTGTGAACAATTACTTAGGATTTGTGGCGGGAGCGGCATTGAGGACTATAATTTTATGGGAAAATAAAAAATACTTGAGACTTGAGAGTTATAGGTCGGAAAATGACAAAAAAAGGTAAATTATTAGTACTTTTTTGTAGATCATAGTTATCAAATAAAGAATTATAGCAAGTAAAAGGAGACTTTAATTTATGAAAAATGTAGTGAGGAAAAAAAAGACGAAGGAAATATATATGATTTTTAATAGTCTCTCCATATTTTTAGTTTTCCTGATTTGTTTGTGCACTTTTGCCAATGTTTAATTAAAATATATGAACAAAAAAGGTTAAAATCTGGTGAGAACCATAGCATAGAATGAGAACATAAAACCAATTTAGGCCCTTAGATCATCGTAAATGAATATTCAAGATGCTTCTCGTGTCATTAATGACATTTTCTTAATTAATTCGAAACTTACAAAACTGGTTCTCAACTTCTGCGGAAGTAAGCCAAAAATTAGTAAAAGTAAATCAAGTCGATCGTTAAGTAAATGAAATCGCTGAAAAGTAAAGAAACTGTAAACCAGTTTGTGAAGTTTCAAAATTATGAAAAAAATCATTAATGATATGGGAAGCATCTACACCATTCAATTTTAATGATCTAAAGGCCTATAGATTGGTTATATGTTCTCATTGGAATTTGGTAAATCCAGATATATACACACGGTTTACTTCTAACTAATAAAAGTATTGTTGTAGACATATTAGAATAATTCTATTATGTCTACAACAATATTCACCCCGTTGAATTCTTTGCTACGAAGTTATGACAATGAACTTATTGGTTTGATCTCAAAGATCATCGCTCTCAAATTATAATTTTCTTCTTCACTATAGTTAAGTTACGTTAGTTATCCCTCATATGCATGCCAAATTAAGAAAGATTCTTAATGGGAGAAAAATCATAGTTTTGGAAAACATTGAAGACATTAACTGCCCATTTGGTTAGTGGTCATCAATGGTTGTAATGACAATGCATTGTATTGTGAATTTGTGAAGGACATCTCAAGTAATGCTACTGAATCCAAAATATCTTTTTTTTCTTTCTAAATTTTCTTTACCATCTATTACCATTTGGGAAGGTGGTATTGGGTGGTAATGAAATTTATAAAGAAAAAATTATGTTTTGAAATGAAGTTTCAATACCATGGGTATTGACATTAGACTTAAATGTACACTAAATTACAATTTTATCATTTTATGACCACTAAATAAACATGTTGTTATTAATAAAATTTGGGTGTTTTTGTTTATTAAGAGATAATTAAATTAATGCTAGATTAGGAGCATTATCATAAATAATATTTCACTGATATTAAGTCGTAGGGGGTAAATACGATGTAATGATTAATTTGTTATTAGAAAGGAGTTAAATGTTTATCTTATAATTTTCTACAAAGTAATAATATGATTTGTATACATCGCATGGACTTGAAATAGGGATTCTATTCGAGATAGCAGATGAATAAACAAAATAGGATAATCTTCTAGCGTTATATGTCAAAAGAGGGAAAGATGTTTTTGAAAGGATGAACCTGTTTTTTGGGATGTAGAGAGACAAAGAGAGTGAAACCGTTTTGAAAGGATTGGATAAAATTATTGAATTGGAAAAGTTGCTATTTTGTCTATGTACTTTTGTTTTCACTTTTTCTTATATAAAAGGATAACCATGAATCATATTGGGAACCTACAAAACACACATATATAATACTTTATTACGTATTTATATGTTCTAAATTAGTTTAATGAAGATTAAAACTTGTGTTGACTTGATATATTTTAAAAAATTCTACCTCCATATTTTTATGTTCTTCCGAATTGGTTTTTGAAAGAAATCAAGGATTAAGCGTTAACGGTGGGTGATTGGAGTCAGTTGGGGTAGTTTTTGGGAGGCATAAAGTAAAGTAGGAAGTACGAAAATGTTACACCCACAAAAGACATTTGGAGGAACAAAAACCAAGAAGTGGAAAATTATATTTATCAAATTTTTAATCACTCTGATTCATTATGCAGTTCAAAAGTATACAATATCAAACTTCTACAACAAATGAAGATACAAATGGGAGCATAGAACTAAAAACTAAACAAAGATTGAAATTCATACACAATATAGCAACCTTTTAAGGGTTTACAATATAACATGAAAATAAAAACGGTGTATTGACTAATTTTATTTTGTAAATAGTATCGTAAACAAATAAGGATTTGAAATTTTGTATTGCAACGAGTTGATCAATATTCGATTTGAAATTTTGATCATTATCCTTATCATAATTAAACTTTGGATGATAGGTAATTTATTTAACTCTAGACAAAAGACTAATTATCATGGCATGGCTACTATATACTCATTGTCAATTTTATAGATGGCGGAAATAATGATCTTATATCAGCTATAGTGGAAAACATATATTCGGCCACCTAAAGGATCATTTAGAGGAACCTAAGTATTTTCAAACGAGGGCTATTTTTGCTTTGACTCATGAGATAGTGGAGACGATGAATGATCATGGGCTGTCCGAATTACCCGGGGAATTAATTGAGTATGTTTAACTTTAAATACAATTTTCAAGGAAAAGTGCAACTTAGAAGTGCATGAAAATCTACTGCACTGAATTCCTAAATATCATTAGATGTTCCGATCTACTGAATCACTATATAAGACTGAAGGAGTCAAGTTTGATACACCAATGATGCTACTGAGGAATATTGACCCAACATCTGGTTTGCGTAACAGTATATATTGGGCTAATAATCAAGCATGTAGGATACCGAATCATCCAAGTCATGGTCATTTTAGGTAGCAACGGGGAATAAGGTATTTATATCCCTGTATGATACTCATTCCGTCAGATGGAACAAGATTTTCTATGAGGTTTCAAAAAAGGCAGTTTCCTTTAACAGTGTTAAAAGTCAAGGACAATCCCTATCGCATGGCGGGTTTGTATCTCCCGAGACCAGTTCTCGCCATAGCCAATTTTATGTAGCTATTTCTAGTGTCACGAGTAAAAAGTGTCTAATAGTACTAATTTGTAAGAAAGAACATGGGATGTCTAATGCTACTATTAATGCAGCATATAAAGAGTCTTCCAAAACATATGATTATTATGTATTTGCTAAACAACTTTATAATTAATATAAAGGTGCATTTTTATTATACAGGAAAGTTTTTGATCAAGTAGTCGTAAAAAGTCGTTTATATGTTTTCAATATAGTTGATATATAAACATTCTCATTAAACTAAAAAGTCCCCGTGCATTATGCACGGGTCCAAGACCTAGTTTTGTACAAGCTAAGTATAATATATAGTGATTTTTTTTTTTTTTTTTTGATCAGGAGAGAAAAACTAGGTGGTGTCTCTACAATGAAACACCACCTAAAACATCCCAAAGGATGTTACAAGTTACAAATAACAAGAAACCATAAAGAAGAGAAAGGGGCACAAAATAACACAAGTGGGAGCTCCGCCGCGGCAAAAGAGCCTTCACCCTAGGCACAACCGAAGACACCTTCTTGAACCCGACACGGGGGGCAAAACAAACTCCACTTAATTGGCACCCTCAACTTCCACTGAAACAAACCGAACTTATTGACAATGAACCGTCTAAGGGAAGGAAATCAGATTAGCCCAAAGCCCGAACCCGAAGCCCACAGCCCGAAGCCCACAGCCCGAAGCCCGAACCTGAAGCCCGCAGCACAACAGCTGACTCTTACCAGATGCCGACGAACGCGAAACCCCGACCACCGCAAAATGAACCACCGAACGACGGAAACCGGACCATCGCGAGGAAATCGCCGGCAAATCGAAAGCCCACCAAAGACGAAAAGAGAAAGGAGAAAAGGAGAGACTAGAAGAATGAGTCCGACTGAGGACAAGAAGAAATGGCCAAAAAGGGACTAGATAGCCATGGAAGAGGATGGAAGAAGCTAGATCTGAGGGGAGAGAGGAAGAAAAGAGCGGCGGCTGAGAGAAATTCTAAAATTTGGGGCTTAGGGTTTCTGAAATTGGGGCTTAGGGTTCTAGAGAGAAGGGAGAGCCCTTCTCTCTAGAATTTTTTTTTATAATATATAGTGATTGATAATTTGATATGCATCTTAATTCTTAAGGACACTTGTGTAGAGTGACGAGAGTTCTTATGGAAAGTATTATGTGCTCATGTGACGAGAGTTTGGAGTCCGGGGGTAACTTTTTCCACAAAGGTCATTATAATGACCCATATAATTCGTAAATAGGTAGATCTCTATTATATAAGTGAAGGGGGAGGCATGGTGTCCCCATATTAAATGACTATATTATCCTTACTTTTGAAATTACATTAATTTTGTTTAAATTTTTAAAATAATAATGGGTAATCAATCAACCCCAATATTTGCCATTTTTAAAAACTACAATTAGAATAACTTAAAATTTTAGGTTGAAAAAAAGGAAAGACTAAAAAAGTTACAAAAAAAAACAAAGATAACAAATTCATTTAAGAATATCAAAATCTTCCATCAAAAGGAAAAATTGCAAAAATAAAAAATCAGCAATATACTTCCACAACATTATAGTCATGTAAAGAAAGGATCATTTTAATGGGTTTATATGATTTCAATTTGTGTAAGTCAATTACATAGAAGATAATAAGGTCAGATCAAGAACTGATCTAAACTAATTTTTGGTGAAAATAACTTCTAATGAGTTGTACAAAACAGAGCATTTATTGAAAAAACTGTCAACTTAAACTATTATAATGAGTTGTCGCTGCATGTATTGCGTGCATGTAAAACTAGCTACTCGATATTACGAAATATCACAATGAAAAAATTATCGTCGCACGCATCGCGTGCTTAGAAAGCTAGTAAAGAAGAATCACAAACCAAAGGTATATGTTGAATTAATTTCTAAAACATATACCAATATTAAAAGTGTTGTTCCAGGAACAAACAACCCTTAAAATCTACTCCCTCCATCCCTAAATAGAGTTTTCATTTTTTTCTTATTAATGTATGTCTCAAATAGATTTTTTATTTCTTTATTTGGTATGAGTCCACCAACTAAAATATTAACTAGCTTTTATTTTTTATTATATTACCCACTTCCCCACATTCTCTATCCTCAATGAACAATTCATGAATTTGTACCAACTTTAATTTTTAATTTTGATTTAATACAATTAAGGTCCCACTTATGATCTCTCCTTAATACTTGTGCCCAAAAGAAATGAGTACTCTATTTAGGAACAGAGGGAGTAGTATGAAACAAATAAAATCAAACAAAACCAAACCTTGCGTTCTCTTTCGCCTAGATTATTGTAAATTAAACTTTGATGGTTCTAGATTGAGCTCAGAAGAAGCTTAAGTTGATTTCATGATTCGAGATCATTGGTGTAAGATTCTTCTCATGGGTGCTAAGTCATTGTCTTCCAGAACTTCGATCTTGGCAACGGAAGTTTGGGGTATGCGTGAAGGTGTTAAGGCGACTTTGTCTTTAGGATTGAAGAATATTTGTATTGAGGAAGATAACTTGGTTGTGATCAACTCTCTTAGAAAGAGTTGGAAAGTGCCTTGGGAAATTGACAATTTTATTTGTGATGCAGGTGTGGACTTATCTTCCTTCTCAAATGTCATGATCAACCACTGCTTCAGGAAGGCAAATCGAGCAGCAAACTTTTTGGCGTACAAAGGTCATTCGTGCCAGACTCTCCATCATTGATTTGAGCTGGATGATTCTGTGTTCCTTTCCATCATCCGTAAGGATGTTTTAGGTTGGTTCTATCATAGAGACTGGCCTAGTTTTTTCTTTCCTTTTAAAAAAAATAAAAAAAAAATTAAAAGATTTTATATTTCAAGATCCGAGTATACCGTACATCCGGGTGTATGCTATAGGATTTGGGCCATACAAGACCTTGTCTAGGCCCTAGTGCTATAACTTCAATGAAACATGGGTTTGGGCTAGTTATTTTTTCTCACCAATACAAACTACAAAGCCTGAAAGATCAGCCCAATTCCATATATCACCGCTTATCTTCTTATTCTGGAAAAGGAAACTTTTTGTTTATATGAAAATACAAAAGGAAAGTCTTGAGTTATAGAAGAGAGAGAAAATTCTTTCAACTTTCATGAAGTTATGATCCTCTGATTATTCTTTCTTCCAATTTATTCCATCTCATTTGTGCATCTCTCTTATCAAAGAAAAGGTTTGTTCTTTAAATTGATTTAATTTCGTTTTGTTCATTGATGTTAATTTGCAATTTCGAAAATTGAATTTCATATTCAGTAATCGATCTTGATAATTTCTATTTAATTTGCGAAATATATGAGCTTAATTCATGAATTTCTCTATTTGTAATTGCTGTTTATTTCTTTTGGAACATTTAATATGATGATAAATTTCGATACTTTTGAAATTAGGGTTTTATTTGGTTGCTTAATGTGATTATTTAGGGTTTGTGTACTGTTTGTATGCTCGAAATTTACGGTCTTTTTGTCGTTAATTGCTACAATCATGAATCTTGATGATCAATCAAGAAAAAATTACAGTATCACTGATTTACTATGAGTGTTTCTTTTGCAAGATTTATTCTTCACTTTTCTCTTCATGTATTGCTATTGGTTTGGCTTTGAATAACTCAAACTATAGGTCGAGCTCGAATTTGAGATAATTGAACTTAGAAATACAGTTTTCAATCAGCTCGTTATTGGATCGAGCTTGAGCCGAACTCGAGTAATTTGACTGTTTGAGCTAAATTAATGAGTGATGCAATCAGTAGATTATTACTTGAACTAACAATATTACTAGTGCTAGGTTTTGCCACTATGGAATTTTCATAAGTTCTTCATGATATGTATACTGTTCCTCATTAGTGATATCACACTTATTCGACTTAATTCGTATCTCAATTGTCTCAAGAGCTTTTGTTCTTTAACTTTGTTAATCTTGGCTCATCCGCAACCTTGAGACCAACTTGAGCCTAGGAGCTAATTTAGGCTCATTATCGCCCCTGTCTGTGCATGTGCTTGGAAGTCAATAAGTTGCTGTCAGTGAAATTTGCTTTAGTTTGGCGTTCATGCACTGACCAGCTACTTGAACCAGACATTTGTTCATTGTTATGGAGTTTCTGTTAAATCAATTCTTAACAAAGTTCGTCTTTAGAAATTTTTAGGTTTGAACTGTTAGATTGTAGATAGCCCATGACGCCATCTTGGCTCGTGTTAAAGAGCGTTTTAAGTGCAACCACTTGGCATTGTTGGTTGACTTAGATCCTTTGTGGAAGAATAGGATGGATAAGGTTATGAAATTAAGAAAATTTGTTCACTTACATCACGTTTGCAAAGAGACTAGGACAATCCGCTATGCAGTTCAACTGATTTCACCCGAGAGAAATATAGACTGAACTTGCTAGGACTCAAAAGGCTTGACGGTGTTCTAGGTTAAAATTAATTGAATGCGGATAGATTGGAGTCCTTTTACATATGGAGATAAGTGCTGCATTAGTAAGTAACAGTTTGTTGTTCGATTTACTCTGAGGGTTTTATTTAGGATATTCCAAGTAAAGTTTCACTTTGAAAATGGCCACTTCTCTTATGGAAGTATTAACTATCAAGTATATAGTAGTATATAGATCCTTATTTGACCTTTGAGTTCAATGAATATTTAGTTTTAAAGTTACTGAAATCTGGATTTATAGGTTGTGCTCATATGCTAAATGAACTTTGATTCACTCCTAGCTTGGAAACGCAGAAGACTGACGAACATTGACCCTATGGATGTGGAGGCAGCCAGAGCAAAGCTAGAAGCTGCAAAAGAAAAATATGGAAGGGAAATCCGTGTATTTGAAACCACGATGACTTCTCAATCACCACCACCTGAAGCAGCTAATACTGAGGAAACAGATGAGTGTCTTGAGTTTACTGCAGAGGATTACTATCACCTCTTGGCAACCAAGAAAGAAGACAAGTACTTGAAGACGAGGAAATTACGAGAAGCCGAGACAGCAGCTCGTAGGTCTCGAATTACGAAAGCCGTGATTAGGATACGGTTTTTAGATGGTCATACATTGGAGGCCGTATTTCATCCATCAGAGCCATTACAGAGCATCTTTGATCTTTTGAAGAAAGTTCTAGCAAGACCAGAACTGCCCCATTATCTGTATACTACCCCACCAAAGAAGCAAATTAAGGATACTAATCAGGATTTCTTTGCTGCCGGTTTTATTCCGGGTGCAATTGTGCATTTCACATATGATCTGCCGAAAGAGGATGCTGCCAATGCGGGTCCCTTTCTTCAAGAAGATGTAGTGTCTCTAAAGGGCTTGGACCTTGTACCTGAACCAGTGAAAGAACTCACGGAATCAACCTCCGAAACTGCTATTGTGAATGATCGTCCTGTTGTTCCCGAGCGAAAACCAGCTAGCAAAAGGCTGTTAAGCCAAAGTGGCTGAAGATGTGACAGGTGATACTCATCTGCGAAGCAATTCAAATCAGAGGATTTACACTTCATTATATTTAAAAGGTTGAGGAGGAGAAGTGCATGATTGGTTTTTGTGATTATGAGCTTCAATCGATTAACATTGAAGGACACAAGGGGTTTTGTTGCTCATAGTGTTCATTTATGATTTGGTTAATGTTAATTACTGTTTATATCGTGGTAACTTTCTGCAATGCATCTTCTTCTAGTGCAGTTGATGTGATCTAGCATTATAACGCATTTTGCACCCGTCTTATGTCACTCTGCTATATATGTTCGGAAATTTATAATCGTCTACAATGATGAACATATAAATGAAATTACTTATTTGAAACTATTAATTTGTAGCATACAAAAAGCCCTGGCGATCGTGCGGCCAATAACTAGTTCAAGTAATTAAGTACTGATGATCAATAAGATATCCTATGTACGTAAGTTAAATTTAGAGTGTAGGAGTAATCCATAAAGGACAACAATAAGAAGACCGTGTATGATGATTGTTTCCCAAATCCAATGGTCGGATTGTCTTATCATCCATTTGGAAGATACCCATGTCGTTTCCTCCAAGTTTATCTTTGGTGAGCCTATAACAAGACCTATAATCATCGTTGAAGTAAATGCAATTGCATTCGCAGCCTACATCAGTTGCACAAACAGACATGGTTGCATTGTTCCCTACAAACAGAGCAACATCTAACAGATCTTGCAACTCCTCCCAACTCTTATCATTAGAGTGAAGCTTGTAGACCTTAAAATCAACCGTCGTGTAACGATCAATATTTTTATCATCATCTCTAATCGTGCCATCGTCGCTTCTGTCTAGATCAAATATCCTCAAAACCATGAGAAGATCCTGACCAGAATCAACGATGTAGCATATGTAATCTTGAAAATGATCAGTATAAGTTCCATCATAAGTTTTCGGCCACAATTCATCTAATATGTACTTATGATCACATCCATACCATCGTAGCGCTGTTTTAAGAGAATGGAGGTCAAAATATGCAATATTCCCCAGCTCGTTCAGAAATACAAGTGCACCAGCACCATGATCATCCTTATAATATGAAACATCCATAACCGTCTGTCGTGTGAATGATTCGCGATAAATTCCTGTCCACTCTGTGTCCCCAGGCTTGGCAATCGCAACACAAAGACCTTTGTCATAAAGTACAACCACTAGTAAAGTTTCATCATATTCATAACCATGGACATCACTACTTGGCAACTTGAGTATGACTGCTTTGTCTATAAAGTCATTGCGAAGGATGTGATCGTCATTTTTCCATAGGAAGGGCAATGTACGTCGAGAAGGGAGGTCGAGTCGAGCCTTGGTGAGAGGGTTGAACAAATACATGTTATGATCGAGGCCATTAGTTACTATCCAACCATGAGCAGAACCCCAACAAGCCTTTCCATATCCTTGAGGACAGTTGAAACGATAACACTTTCTCTGCTGCCTCAAATTCAACATGTTTCTTCTATAAAGGTTATTGTCACTACACTCATTTTCACCGTTGTCCACAGTATTGCAAACTTCTTCATTGTCTAATTCTCCAGGTTCATAATATACTATAGGCTCTCCAAACTCCTCGTCTGAGTACTCTTTTTCGCAAATCTCCTCATTGCCATCGGTTAGCATAAGCCACGGCATTTGACGAGCCCAGTTTTGTTTAAGTTTTACCAGATCACAAGCCAATGTTGCATCGAGCCAAGAACCACACACACTGGAAAGTGCTACGTAGTCATCGACTGAAAGCAAGTAATTTTCAATGACACGAACCAGTAATTCTACCGGCAGCTCTGCCCAATCAACAGTCATTCTAGCTGTTTTCCTAAAACAATCAACAGGAAACTATGAGATCAATCACAATAATGATGTTTAGTCGTGCCCATGAAAAGGATAATGTGTATACTAGTCACAGACACAGTCGTTGGTGATAATGTAATAAACCACAATGCAGTTTAGTAGTTTCCCATTATTCTATGACTAAGGCTCTGTTCTTTTGGACTGAATCAATGAAAATTCAGTTCAGTTCAGGAAAATTCAATTCTAATTTCCTCTCACAGTTTTCATTCACTTCAGTTCCAAATTAAGTTTAATTCAGTTCGGTTCGGACACAATTTCATTAATTGGGTTCGGTTCGAATCAAAAGAACATATCCTAATTATACTCCAAACAAGTAACGCCAGTCCAGCACCCATGGCTGATGCTATTGGCTAGTGCTAGTTTACTTGACAAACTACAGTATGTAGTATTAACACTCTGCTCAAAGTTGTACATAGTCTTTTATTAGGAAACGTATAAAATAATAACCAATTCAATAATAACCAATTCAAAATTAATAGATTTTCATATTACAATCAGATAGTACATGAAACTTGATAACAACCATTAAAGCACAATATAATCAAGCAACAAGCAATTAAGATGGTGGATGTATGAATCAGGCAGCAGCAACGAGCAAATCAGGAATTGGCTATTGTACCAGAAACTGTATTTCAAATATTGAACAAAAAAAAAAATCAACAATCCCAAATTGAATTATTTTGGGAACATATTATATATAATTCCATTACCTTGAGTCATACATCTGTGTTTTGAGTTTATATTTATTTCAGATTAGTTTGTTATATATATTTATGTTCCAAGTCATTTATATTTATGTGGAGTAAATAACATATCTAATAGTTGGTTGACATCGTAAAATATTTACTTTACTATTTATTAATCACATGTTCGAATCTTACCACACAAAGTTTTGTAGTAACCTCATAGCACCCCACACAAAAAATTGAATCGAACAACACAGATAAGAAGGCTGTCGGCTGAGGATGAAGAGAGAGCGAAAAGAGATGCCAAAAACAGAGAAAAACCCAAGGGAAGGAAGTATACAATAGATAGGAATTAAGAAACTTTTCTGGGGATAGATAAGAAACTTTTCCGAATTATAGCGGGGTTAGATAAGAAACTTTTCCGAATTGTAGTCGTAATAGAAACAAAGAGAAAGAAAAAGATTTGTGTTGCTATTTACTACCAATCTTACCATGATTCATAGGAAACACGTGCACATCCATGCAGACTCGAAGTTGACTTTTACGGAAAATATGTACACGGTAGACGGTACCACTTTTTTTTGGTCTTGCTAAATGTCAGCTCTGAAATTTCTTCGTAACGCCTTGTATTTTTATACAAAAATACATGGGTTGTATTTCCCCATTTCCCCCTTTCCTATTTCCTTTTCTTTATTTAAACTCCCACATGTGCCATGTTTTCCACACAAAGCCCACCACACTTTCTTTATTCACTTTCATTCTCTCTCACAATTTCCGACATTGACCAAGGTGTTTACCGGCGATGACCAAGGTATTTACTGGCGTTGACCAACTTTGACTGGCGTTGAACAAGCAGGAAAAATAAACTCCGGCGTCATGGCAAACAATGTAAGTTTATTTTCACCGTTAAAAGTAATTAGGCGTCTAAATAGGCGTTTGACCAGCTGGTCAGGCGACTAAAATAGGTGTTTGACCAGCTGGTCAGGCGCCTAACTTAGCCGCCTGAACCACTGGTCAGACGCTTAATTTAGACGCCTGACCATCTGGTCAAACGCCTATTTTAGGCGGCTGACCAGTTGATCAAACACCTATTTTAGGCGCTTGACCAGCTGGTCAGGCGCCTAACTTAGCCGCCTGAACCACTGGTCAGACGCCTAATTTAGACGCTTGACCATCTTGCCAAACGCCTATTTTAGGCGGCTGACCAGTTGGTCAAACACTTATTTTAGGCGTCTGACCAGCTGGTCAAACGCCTATTTTGGGCGCCTGACCAATGGATCAGCCGCCTAAAATAGGCTCCTGACCAGATGATCTGATATTTTTCTTTTGTAAAAGCATGGTTAATATTGTTTTTACTGATACATTGTAGCTTAAAATTTTGAATATATGTAGTTTTAACATGGTTAATACATCATGTAAATTTTGAATAATATGTTTACATGATATTTACTATGTCATATGGAGTAGAAATGTAGAATATATGTAAAATTTACATGATAGAATTTACTATGTTCATATGTAGTAGAAACATGATGTATTATATGAATTTTATGTACATTTTTAGCATATTAAAGTAGTTATATTTAGATTTTTAGCATATTAGAGTAGTTATAATATAGTAGACATAAATTATTTAAATAGTGAAAATTACGAGTAAATAATATTATTTTGCATATTAGAATGGTTATTAAGCTCACCTTAAATTAAAAATGCATGAAAATATGGGCGTTATATTTTTTTTCGCTTAAAAACATAAACATGACCCTAGTTTAAACGCTTATTCCTCAGGACAAGCGTCTAAATTAGGCACTCGCACCCGTAGTCGGGCCGCCTAATTTAGACGCTTGACCACCGGTGCACGCGCCTATTTTAGACGCCCCACTGTGGTGGAAGCGCCCAAATTAGGCGCCCGACCCGGTGGTTCAAGCGCTTATTTTAGGCGCCCCATCCCCATACGAATTACATTTCAAATTTTTCATTTTCATCAATACACATTGCAATCCTAGTCTAACATATGCAATTCTAACAAAGTTCTTTAACTATCTTTTCTATTATATTTCATTAATTTTCCGCAATAATACATTTTTCTACTTTAATACACCATAATTAACAAAGTTTTATAATTATTATTTTCTAAACTAAACAAATTTAAATATAAAACAAAAAAAAATTCAGAAATTAGGCGCCTAAAACTACAATAAGGGTTCAGGCGCCTAAAATAACCGCTTGCACCTTAAGTGGCACGCCTAAATTAGGCGCCCAACCACTGGTGCAAGCGCCTATTTTAGACGCTCCACCTGTGGTGGAAGCGCCTAAAATAGGCGCCTGACTTGTGGTTCAAGCGCTTATTTTAGCCCACCTCCCCATTCGAATTCCATTTCAATTTTATCATTTTCATCAATATCCTAGTCTAACATATGCAATTCTAACAATAAATTTACAATATTCGAATCAAATATGCAATTCTAGACATGCGATTTTTAAAATAAAAAAAATATATAAAAAAGTTGGTGGACGTCTGAAATAGGCGACCGACCATAGGTATAGCCGCCTAACTTTGGCGTTCCACCACAGGTGGAGGCGTCCTCATCAGGCGCCTATGCCTGTGGTGAAGCGTCTATTCTGGACGCCTGAAGATAATTTTACAATTTCAACACTAACATTGGTCGCCGGAGATCGTTGTTAGCCGAGGTCTTGCCGGAGTTCTTGTCGTCGGAGTTATGTTGCCGGATAAATGGCGCCGAAAAGTCTGCCACGTGTCATCGGAGATCGTAGGTGGCCGAGGTATTACCGGCGTTCTTGTCGCCGGAGTAATTTCAGGTCGCCGGGAAATAAACTTGAAGGGAGATCTTGTTGATGAGAGAGATGTAGTGAGAGAGTGAGGGAGAGTGAAGAGAGTGGGAGAGTAAGAGAGTGAAAGAGAGTGGGAGAATATAAATAGTGAAATACATGTATATGTATTTATAGAGGACGTTAGTAGGATATTTCAGGGCGACATTTAGCAAATGAGTTTTTTTCCCTTCATATTTAGGCTATGTTTGGGAACATAAGCTGGAATAGAGCTGAAACTGATAAGGTAGCTGAGAAAGGAGCTGAACTGATAAGGTAGCTGAACATTTCAGCACCTTAAATTGAGATGCTATATTTTATAGCAACTCAATTTCAGTCAATTTTTGAACTTCAATTTTAATTAAGCTCTTACCCCAAACACGACTATTTATTTTAGCTGGCTTAAACTTTTAGCACTTACTTATATTTAAGGTGACTTAAATGTATTGGCAAACAGAGCCTTAGAATTTGGGATTTTTCATGGGGTGCTATGAGGTTTGGGAAAATTCATATGGTAGGTTAAGATGGTACAAAAGAAGTCTGCTTGCCACGGTCGTTCTTTTTCTCGCTCTTTTTTTTGCTTCTTTGAACTCATTGAGGAGGGCCTCGGCCCGGGAAGTGGTTTACTTACTGATAGTAAGTTATGCTTAAAATCATTGACATATACTCCCTCCGGTCTTTATTAGTTTAACCGTTTCTTTTGCACAGAGTTTAGGAGAAATTATGTTGTGGGACATAGAAAGAAAGAGAAAATATCAATTTATATTAAAGTTGAATGTGTGTGTCATGGAAATTTAGTGGTCTCATTCCAAAAATAGAAACAAAAGAAATGAGTAAATTAATAAGGGACATCCCAAAAATGAATACGGGTAAACTAATAAAGACCAGAGGGAGTCAAACACTAGTCAATAATGTCACATTACGAGACATCTTGACATTTCCCACTTCATTACACGGTTTAACACTTCCATCGGGTAAACCTACTCGAATTTCTTTCCGACCAGAATAAGTTCCAGGAAGTGGTAAAGATGCAGTAGAGTTGGCATTTGATTGCCATATTGTTTACTTGAAATTCGCCTCTAACCTTGCACTAGTATAAGAAAGATTCCCAGTGGCCAAAAACTATTAGTCCTAGGGGAGAAGGTAGCTGTTGGGATTATCCTAGAAGAAAGAAGCAGACCAAGAGCGGGATTTCATATCCCTACATTGAGCTGATCTTCCTAACACCGATCGCATCTAATTCATCGAAACTGCAAAGATCATACCGCACAAAGAAAAATGATATAGAGGACACTAATGCTCTTATCAGGATGGCAGTGAGATGATTGTGCCTCTAATCGACTAGTGAATCAAGAACAAGAGGGGTTTTGGTGTGTCTTTTGAAATAATGTAGGTTTAATTTTTGCAAAGTTTGATTTAGCTGTGAATTTGTGATCACAAATATGATCTCCAAATATAAGTTGCAAAAATCACGTAACTGATTGCATATATCATGAGATTTTGGTTGTATTTTGGCCGAAAATTGAAACTTCAAAACAGTGATAATTGGGAAAATAAACCGCCACCAATTACCAAATCATAAACTTATCTTAATTTATGTTAACTTATCCTGAACTTATCTGAATTTATCTTAACTTATTTTATTTATAAGGACTGAAATTAGTTGAACATGAAGTATATCATATTTTTTGGTTGGGAGTGAATGGTTGACAAATAAGAGAGAGTTGGTTGTTATATGAGGAGAAATGGCGGGAAGTGGCTAAAATAAAGAAAAAGTTCAGGTCATGTGCCTCTGACGTGGGTATCTTAAGTGTAGAACGGAATCCGATTGGTCAATGCCTGAAAAGAAAACAACAATTTTTTTAAGGTCTTAAATTGCCTAGCAATTTATAAATGTTTCTTTCTCGCAAATAGTTATACTTCTCCGTCCAAAAATATAGTTCTTAATTATTTTTGCACGATATTCAAGACGTCTTTTGGTATTATATCTTTAATTTCGTATTAGTAAACAATGAAGTATAAGAAGTTGATATTATGAATGTATATGTTGAGGTGAATCTAACAAGACTGTATATATGAGTGCTTTTTTTTGTATACATTAATGACAATATTTGGTACATTTTTTTTTATAGTTGGACTCTCAAAATAGAACGTAAATTATACTTTAAGATGGAATAAAAACTTTATTTTGGCAAATTTTCCAAGAAGGAAAGATATTATTCCCTCCGTCCTACAATATAGTGCTTACTTCTTTTTTTTCACGGGAATTAAGGAGATTGGAGTGGAAGCTTGGGATTCTCAAAAAAGAAAATTTAATGATGCACTTTGTCTTGGAACTATTCCCTTTATTTTCTTTTTTCCTTAAAAAAAATCAAAAAGTAATAAATTTTCCTTAGAATGGTCCGAAAGTAATAAATAGGATCACACGTTTTGAAAACAAATGTAGGAATATTTTGGGAAGTTTGTGTAAAAATTGAAGATAATTTAGTCAAAACAAATTAATATAAAATGAAGTAGACACAATATTTTAGGACACCCAAAATGAAATGTAAGCGCTATGAGACGGAGGGAGTATTATTGTGTGATAAATCAAGAGAGAGAATTTCCCCCTCAAAGGAAAATTAAGGAAAGATTAAGAAAGAAACTGCCTTAAAATTTCCCACGTCTTAACTCTTGTGAACTGAAAGAAAGAAAACAATAATGGCTTCTTCATCTTCCCATAGTATTTTCTCTCTCCTCTACTCCTCTTCATCTTTATTTCTCTGTTACTACTACTAAATTCTCTCTCCTCTTCATCTTCGTTTCTTTGTTTAATATCTACTGAATTTTACGTCTCATTGCGTGCAGGTGATAATTTAAAACAGTGTATCATCACTGCAGCTTTTGCAGGGGACCTAGAAGTCTTGAAGAGTATTTTCTCCTTCTTTTCTTAAAAAAAAACTTTTTTTTCCTTGATTTAGGCTCCATTTAGAAGGACGTAAAACCTCGTAAACCTAGTTTTTCTCTCTAGCCGCCTCCCTTTTCCCCCCTTTCCCTTCATCAGTAAGGGGCTGCCATGGATGATCTCATCCATGGTAAGCCCCTTTTCGTCTCTTGTTTTCACTTCTTTTTAGTTTGTCCTTTTGTTTTGTTGAATAAGTTAGTCTTCGCATGAGAGTTTCTTGTTCCTAATATGGGAAGACTAGTCTTCTGCATTGTGGAGCCTCCTTCTCCCATGGGAGTTGTGAGTCTAGTTTTTTTATTTGTAGGTATGAAAAATTGTTACCGTTGGTTGAAGTCCAAAACTATCAACATAAAGGTATTGGAAGCTCGGATGCGGTCAATATGGATAGATCGAGAATGTTCTTCTCCAAACTATGTCAAAATGATGAGACGGCCCATTAATAGTTCTTGGAACAACAAATACAAGGGACTTGCGCCACAATATTCGATCCTGGTTCATTGTAGTTTCATCGAAGATGAAGTTGATCCGATCTTGTTTGATTGTATCCTGTTTTTTTTATTACTTATTGTAGATGTCGTTTGAGCACTTTCGATTAATGAAATTCTCTTTCAAAAAAAAAAAAAAAAAAAAGGGCGTAAAACATTTTCTTGAAAAACTATTTTGTCTATTTTCAATTTTACCTTGTTTAATTTGCGAAAAAGTGTAAAACCATTTTCCTTACGAGTTAAATTCTTTCTTCTCGTGATGGAAAACCATTTTCCGGGAAAAGCTGTTTTCTTTCCTTTTCTTTATCTCTCTTGGACACTCCTCTCGCTACCGCTTACTTCCATTTTCCTTTCGTTTCTTCATTTTTCTTACATTGAACCACACAACATAAAACAAATTTTAGAATTGTGTTTTTGTTGTAAATTGTTTTCCATGAAAATCATTTTACACTTAAAATATTTTACAACCAACCAAACGAAGCCTTGAGTGATGAAAAAGTTTTTTTTAATATTTTTTTATCATTAATTTATATGTTAATGTGAAGATGGCTAAAAAAATGATTGTAATGTGGAGTTTTTTTTTTGTTGGGTGTAATAACAGAGTTAGCAAAAGAAGTTGCAAATGGAGGTGAAATTGCAAAGTGTTTGAAGGAAATTTACGACTCTTTTGGTAGAAATGCCCTTCATGCTGCTGCAGCAAGTAGTAGTGAGCGCAAGCTTGATGTGTGCAAGTATCTTGTTGAGGAACTTAAATTTGATGTCAATGAACAAGATTCTAATGGTATTTACTCAAAATTCTCAACTTTTTGAGGCTTTTGTTTTTCTTTTGACGTGTTTTTTAGGTCATATATATGATCTTCATGCTTATTTGTGAGTTTCGTCGTTTGTATCATCAATATATGGAATAATTTAATGGGTTTTTTTTTATGTGGGAAAAATTGCTATTAGTGGGTGATTAGTTACTTAATTAAGTAATTATGGTGTTGTATACAACAGAGGAAATCAAATGGAAAAATTATATCAAAAGTGGAAGTAACCCAAGTTTATTCTTGATTAATGTTATCTAATTTGCTAAACCCTCCACGAACTGCGATCTGAAAAAGGTGAATTGGTACATGTGTAGCAAATTGCATTCTCGTAATCATTCTTGTACAAGAATTAGGTAACACTGTTTTGGACACAAAACATATAAACTAGTATTGGATCAAGCAATTCTGCACTATTAAGCACTATCACCAACAAGTGCTTGGATCAATTGGTAAGAGGTTGTTTTAGCTTAACCAACGGTCTCGAACCCATTGAACCCAACAACACTGGTTTGGAGAACTTTACGTCCAATTGGGCCTTTCCAGCTTGAATTTAGATTACTGTTCGGTAGCCTACTTCTTGATTTTATGATGTTACTCTCCTGGAAAGAATGTTTGGTTGGGCGGAAAAAGTTTTCATGGTGTTTTTTTTTTTTGGTTAAAGAGGAACAACAAATTTATTAAATAGTTTAGGCTTTCTGCCTTACATCCAAATATTATCATGTTTTACAAGCAAAGTATGTGTAGGAAACCTTTGTCAATATTGATTTAAGAGTTTTTTGTCCATTTTTCAGGAGATACTCCATTACATATATCCACTTTGGAGGAGGATTATGTTACTTCTGCTTATCTCCTTGATCACGGAGCAGACTGTAATATGGCTACGGATAAGGGATTTACTCCATTACATTATGCTGCAAAAAGAGGTATGTTGATAAAACAATCACATCCATCCATACATGTTCTTGTATAAAAATCTGGTGCTTAATCCTTCAAAAAAACAAACTGGTACCTATGTTTGGTACACCTGTACAAGTTGCGGTTGCAATAGGTTGTGGATATTATTAGTTGTCCCTCTGTATTTGATTGTCAATCATACTCAGAATCCTGTGGTCAAAGTCATTGTTTGAAAGAGTATAAGAAAAGAACATCGCAAAGATGTGTGATAATATTTTCCTTTTCTGAATTTTTACTAAGACACATTTAAAGATGGTAGTGCTCCAAGATGTGCATTGATGATCTACAAAATTTAGTTTAGAGAACAAAAGATATATAGTGAATACATGAGCGAGTAACATTTATATAGTCTTGTCTTTGTAGGACGAACAAATCTGTTGCGTTTGCTCATATCAAAAGGTGCAAAAGTGGATGCACAAGCTCGTGTAGGAACACCACTGCAAGCTGCTGTTGTTCATGGCATGAGCGATGCTGTTGAGTTTTTGCTCAAAAATCAGGCTAATGTACCTAATTTGAGGCTTTACCCCACATATGTCTAGTTATCAGTAGATCTTCTTGTTATTTTTCTCATTTTTTCTCTTTTTCATCCTATGCATGCAGCCTAATTTGGCTTCTCCTAACACATTATTACCCCCACTGATATGTGCCATTCAAGCAAAGTCCGTTCTTTGTGCAAGGTCATTGCTTGAGGTATGCTCTGCTATCATGCATTTTATTCACTGCCTGCACTTCTGTACTTTAAAGCTAATTTTGTCCATGGAGGAAACAACTTGATTCTTTCGCGAGCATACACGCACTATTTAACAATTAACACTCCTTGCTTTAAGCTTTTGTGAGAAGAGAGAACGTGAAGAGCAAGAGGGTCGAGGAAACTGTTGGAAATGAAATTGAAGAAATATGATTTGTGTGTCCCAGTTTGGCCTTTCAAACATTATTTCCGTATTTGAGTCTAATAGTTTTTTCTTATTTTTTTTACTCTGTAAAGTATTTAAATTCTCCAAGTTACCAAGTAGTAACTCTTTTTCTTCTTTTTTTGTGGTTGAGGGGGTACCAATTACCAACTTAATTTATGATAAAAAAACTTGTTTTCTTTTGAACTCATTGGAATTTGAAATGTTGTAACATAAGTACGAAAAAAGTAAATTATGAATTATTGAGCTGCTCGAGCTTTTTGAGTTAGAGCTCGCTCAGCTCGATCGTGAAGGTCAGTCATGATCGGGGGAGTTTGAGTTACTCGCGAGAAAACACCCTATTAGCAATTCTAGTCGTGATCATCGTTGTTCTTGGCCTGTTGTTTGTTGCAGCTGCTGTTTTTTTTTTGTCTTCTTCCTAAGCTGTTTTAATTTGTGTAGTGTGGAGCTAATCCGAATGCCGTGACACTTGGTATGACTCCCTTGATTGTGGCTGCTTCTGAAGGAGAAACTGAGATAATCATGTGCTTGCTTGCTTTAGGGGCTGATCCTGATGTCCGTGACTTTGTGAGTACTGAATTCTGTGACTTCTGCAAATTTCCATTGCTCCACATAATTTGTTTCATATTTGGAAATTCTGACTTGCATTATTTCGCCCTTTCAGTATGATCTTACACCAATACAAATTGCTGCACAACTCGGCCATCACGCCGATGTGATGGCGCTCTTTCCTGTTACTACACCAATTCCAGGCATTTCTGACTGGAGCGTGCGTGGAATAATTGAATATGTCAATTCTGCTGAAGCCAGAAATAAGGTTACCGGACATCTCTTCAATCTTTTTAAAACTAGTGAGTCCTGATATATTTGTTTTGGCTTTAATTCAGACGAATTTGCATAATTTGTAGATGAAACTTTTAAAAGAACAGAAATTTCTAGAAGCCAAAGCGAAGGGAGCAGAAGCTGTGAACAAGGGACATTATATGGGTGCAACATACTGGTATACCGAGGTGGGCATTTGCTCTAATATATTCAGATCCCTCCGTCCTGTAAGTAATGTTCCAGTTTGACTTTTAAGCTCTCTGATGCTCAACTTTGATCATCAATTGGTAAAAATTATAAAAATTGCTCTCAGTATTGTGTTTGAGAGTCAGAGTGTGATTTTTTCTGTATACTCGTAAAAATAAAATTATGGTAAAAGTGTGGTATGTGAATGATGCTATGTCGAAATGAAATAATTATTAGATAAAGGAGAGATTATTAGTCATGAACTTCAGCAGTTGTTTAGGTATGGACTATGGATTATGAACGAATTTTAATGTATATTGCTATGATAATTGTACAGGCACTAAGTCTGAAACCAACAGATGCAGCAGTGCTATCCAATAGGAGTCTTTGCTGGGCTCGTATGGAGGAAGGAGAGCGTGCTCTCCATGATGCCATGGCCTGCATTGAGCTAAGGGATGGCTGGCCAAAGGCGCATTACCGGGCTGGGGTGGCCTGGGCCCTTTTGCGTGTATGGATAAAATGTTGTAGACTTGTAGTACTATAAGTTTGTCCCCCTTACAGAGAAGGGGTTGTGTTTTTATTGTTCTTGTCGAACTTCGACCACTATTTTGATGGAGTTTCTTAGAGATTTTTTTTTTGATAAGATTAATGTAAATGTATCTCTTGGATTCTTATTGATGAGATTTTTTGGCATTTGTGTGTTTACTGGTGCAGGACTATGAAAATGCCAAAAAGGAGTATGAGCTTGCCCTCAAGTTGGATCCGAAGAACAAGGAGCTCCAAGAAAGTTACAGGTGATCTTTCAAATTCTTCTTGCCCTTATTCCAGTTCTTATGTCCTACGAAATTGTTTCAAACAAATAAATACACCGATACACGACAGCTCCCACTGGTCCCTATCTCACGGTAACGAGTGAGGTCTGCCTAGGAAAAAAGCTGAATGCAAAACAAGTCTCACCAATGAATAACAGAGGAAGTGGTGCAAGTTTTTACCAAACGACTTAACTAAATTACCCCCTATCACATATTCGCTGGAATTTTGCTCTCCATTATTAAGCCTCATTCTTTGCCTGGAGAGTTTAAGGTTTTCGGTCCTGTAGTATTGGAGATCGAAGGACACTCCAACCCCCCATTCCTTGACTAACTAGTACGCTGTCAAATGAACTTATATTATTTGTGCTTCTAAAACTCAAATTGAGGCGTTACAGAGTTATCGCACATTGATTGGTTATGCGTATAGCATGCATCAAACACAGGCCTCCTTACGAACTTGTTTTCGCATGTATAAACTTGTTATTGCAGGGAGGCAGTAGCGGATGTCCTCGCAGTAGAAAGGTACAAGAAGCAGCACGGCTTACCCTCTATGTATGAGATTGCAGATTAAACAACAACTAAGCCTTTTATTCCCAAAGTGATTTGGGGTGGCCTTAACATGAATCGTCAACTCGAAACCGTCACCAAAGGAGATGGCATCGCCAAGAGTGATAAAAAGGTTTTTTTTTTTTTTTTTTAAACGAGGTTTACACCAACAAAGTTTTAAAAGAGGTTTTTCTAAAAAAATAAAAATTATGTTGGTTGGATTTAATTCTACCCCCTCTAAAATTTTTTTATATGGGGGTTTCGTTTTTTCCTCTATGTATGACGTTGATCCACAAGAGGAATTATATGAAGAATATATGTCTTCCCTTCTGTAGTTTTTTCGCTAGACGAATTACCTTCACCTAAAAAAAACAGAACTTCAGCCATGGGTGTAGTCAAGAGGCTGCAGTATTAGTGATTGTGCCTCTTTTCTAGACTTTTGCTAGCGGTATAGTGATTGCTCTTGACTTTTGAGTAGCTGTACGCTAATGCGTGTTTGATCCTCGGTTGCTACATTAATCTCAATCCTCATGCTTGACCTCTCACAGTATGAATGATGGTATTTTGATCACTATTTTCTATGATAAATAGTATATTTTTGTATTATCATTATTACTTCCTCCTATCTTTTCTACTTCCACCATTTTGATTTTTTTTTTTACTATTTAGACATATTATGTTTGCTAAATTTTTTATTTATTATATTAAAACAAAAAAAAATATTGAATGTGTCCCAAAACATTTTTCAAAATAAAAATAAATATCAACTTTTTATAATGTATTCTAATCGTTTTGTTAAGATATTAATGGTGAAGTTGAGCTTAGTAAACCTATTGAGAATAATAAAAAACAAATACAAGCAGTGGATGTCAATTACTTAGTTTGTTAAAGTCTTGGGAGGTGTTATCCAAGACTTGGGATCAAATTCTATCTACATCTATCATTTGCCGTTGTGGCTCTCTCTACACTAATAAAAAAATAAATACAAATATGTAGTACAAGGAGAAATTAATTAGTATGAAAATAGTGATACTAAGCTTAATTTTTTTTTTTTATAAAAAAAATCTAGTTATTTCAGTGGTAAGAAACACAATTTGGAGTACTCTATACTTTTCTTTTTCATTGCATAGATCATGCCACAACAATCTTGAATCTTGATAACATTTTTTTTCCTTTTGGATTTTGAGGAATATATCACGTACGTAAATACGTAATTATCGCATGCATCATGCATGTATATAACCTACTAGGATAACAAGACTGTAAGACATACTTATTATGGTAACAAAATTAATATCATATTATTGTGCATAACAATCCAGTTCTTCAGCTACATTTTTGTACGAATAACCTATATAGCACTCCTAAATAAACTTGGCTAATTAATTCTTGACAGTTGCCATTAACTGATCAGATAGCTTATAATCAGCTTCAACGTTAAAAAACCCAGAAAAAACAGGAGGAGGTATAACAATTCCAGACACATTAAGTGCGGTATTACATTCTCCAAGCTTAGGAATAATCAAAGTACTAATAGTAGACCTAGCATCAGCAAATTTCCTCTCAAAAGCTTGTTGTTGCACTATTCCACCATTTCCTATAATAGCTTGAATTGTAGGGTTAATACTAAAAAGGGTACTTCTCGTTGTCGGGTCCGTGTTCGGGTCATCGAGAACCTTGGTTACGTCTGCCTCAAGCTTTAAAGCGTCGTCGTCGCCACATTTAAGCATTGCTTGAATTACATCCTGGTCGATATGAGCGCCAAGGTGATCGGCTTTTATGCATGCTTGGCATACATTAGGCGCATATGTTGCACCACACATAACATCGACTAGTGTATCGTTGTCACCTGCATGTGTTGATGTGATAGAGATTAGGCAAAGAAGAGAGATTAGTGTGAAAATTATGGTGTTTTGGTGGTAAGAAGCCATTTTATTTTGGGTAAGTGAGAGGGTTTTGGCAACTTTTTACAAAGTTAAGAAGAGTTGTGATGGGTATATATAATATATACATGTTATGTCATATGTGCATAACTATGTTAGTTAATGTAACAATATGCAATTATATGTGAATCACGAATATGATCTCCAAATTGAAGTTGCGAAAATCATGTAATTGATTGAATGCATTTATCATATTAATTGGGATATAGATATAAGATATGTATTCGGATATTTCGATATTGGCTCACCAAAGTTTAAGAGATTTACCAATATGCTTCACCAGGAGATCAGGTAAGCAAAGCAAGAGATGGGCATATGACCAAATCACAAGAGTTCAAACTTGCCTACATATTAAAAGATCTCAAATCAAATTTCCTTCATTCTCGAGATCTCAATCAAGCTACAGATGGATATAAACTAATTTGATTTATAATCAGTTATTATACATGTAGATCTTTTAGGTTAATTTTAGAATCGTGATATCAGCTCAGCTAGACAAGCAGCTATTCTTAGCGATTACTCTCTCTGTATTTTTCTATCTTTCTCACTTGGAATCTTGACACTATTCACAATTAGAAAGAGTCTTTTAACTTTTTCTCAATATATAAGAAAAAATATAGTCATGTGGGGTCTTGTTTGATTCGTCTCAATGAATATTTTATTAATATTCAATTATTATAATTTTTACTAATATGTAATGAAAGATATTTAAGGTAGAATAAGTGCGTTAAGAAACACAGAAGTCAAAGTAGGAAAGATATAAAAATACGAAGGAGTATTACATAAATGCTCGATATCAAACAAGACCTCACATAACTGTGTTTTCTCTTGTGCACGGAAGTGAAAAAGGCGGGTAATTTACCATAAAGGTATCCCTTTAATTAACTAGAGTAAGAGAGAGAAATAAATCCTCAATAAAGCAAATTGAGTAATTAATAATGGTTTTAGTAAGATAAAGGTTTTTTTGTCCCAACCTACCTTTAACTTTCGTGTTTTTTTTGGAAACTACCTTATAAAAAAATTGTTGTCCAAACTACCTTTACTTTTACCATTTTGTTGTTGCAAATTTACTCTTACGCCGGTTTCCGGCGTTGACTTTTGTTTTTTCCAGTTTTTTAATGTCACGTGACCTCTTCAAACCCTTATTTTTAATTGTGATGTGGGGTCATGTGGGGTCTTCTTCAAACACTTTTGGTAATTGTGATGTTGAGAATTTTTGTATGTTTTTAAAATGTGGAAGGTTGACATTGGTTGGCCTCCCCTATGTGCTACCGCTTTGTTTCATTGATAAATCTGGATATATCATTATTCATATTCACTCTCTATTTGACTGTTTGAGGATGAGCTATCTATTTATATTATACTTCACAAAATTTTGGTCTTGAAATGGAAATACAACCAATTCTCCATAGATATTCTTGTAAATTAGAGCTTTCGATAATCCAATTGGTTCTCTTTCAAAACAGCCAATTCTGAAAACTTAATGGTATATGAGTTAAGCTGTGGACAGATGAGTGTGTGCAGTAGGGCTGGCTATTTGCATGTCCAACCTGTTCTATAGAAAAAGGCCAAAAAAGTTTGTTTCTTGTGTTAGATTGACTTTGTTGTATAGGGATGTAGTACCCAATGACCATGGCTTCATTTGAATAAAGGACTACTAGTTCACATTTGTGTAAATTCTATACCTCTTGGTTTCCTCATTTGTAAGAAACTAGCATACTATGATCACCACAACTTGTGTAATCTATTTTTATTTTTAGATCTACACCATTCATTAAGTTGAATTTATATTTAATTATAATTAAAATTTATGCACTAATAAATTTGGATATTATTATTGTATATATTAATTGTCTTTATATTCCAAAAATCTTTGTTAATGTAATAAAAAAAATCTAAAGAAAGAAAAATGAATACTCCAAAAGGAAGAAAATGATTTTTTTTTTCTCTATTGTTCTATATTTTTAAGGTTCAATTAAATCAATGGACAAAATTAATCTATAAAAATAAGGGTTTAAGATTTCAAGCGTTACAGTGGCTACAATTTTATTATACCCATTGAATAATCATCTAAAAAAATAATATGATTGATGCCATTTATAATTTTCCATTTAATCTATTTAAAGGGCCTATTATCGATAATTAGCACATGACCTCTATATGATTTGAGTCGGCCCTGGTGTGCAGCTTATGTGAATGTGAATATAGTGTAATGCCATCCATTACTCGAGTTGTTTTGGGTTGGGGTAAGCATTACAGTAATTTCAGGGAAGACGATCTTAGTGAAATTGTGCATAAATTTGACTCTTTTTTTGTTCTAGTAGATGCTGGGGTATTTCTTGAATGAGTTTATCTTAGAACAAAAGTTGATCAGAGAAGATGGAACTAGAGTAAGAATCAAAAGTACTCTTCAATTTTTGTTTAGGGAATAGTTCTCTACTCAACACCTGATATTTGACTGGAAAACATTTTTAATCGAATATTTTTTTAGTAGAGGGAATATATGATTTAATGTTCTTGTATTTGGTCTTTCAAAAAAAGTTGGGGAGAAAGAAAAATGAATATGAAAAGAAGGGGATAGGGAAAAAAGAAACAAAGAAAAAGCTAATTTTCCACCATTTTACAAACAATAAACGAAGATGATGATATTAAATTTTGGGTAAGTAGTTTTACAACTAAACGTTATCTTACTCCTGACTGAATTGAGTTGCAAATTTGGTGGGCATTAAAACGGATATGTGATGATACCAATACAAAAAAGATTAAAAAACCAAAGTATAGAAACTTCTTTCAGCTAGAAAAAGTAACATAAACACGAGCCTCGTGAAAATTCTGAGAAATTAATTGCATCCGATAATTGATTACTATTTCTCATAATCAGTAAGTTTAAAATAGTACTTCCGAAAGTGCAGTTGTTTAGCAACAAGATACTTTTGAGTTTTGATATACTTTATGTTTCAATTTTTTTTGTTGTTGTTGAGAAATAGCTATAACTTGATCTTCCAATATGAGCATTGGGCATAATTCATACAATAATTAGCCAGCCAGAGACACTTCCAATTTTCCTTTCGCTAAAAAAAATTGCATTTCTTAATTAAAATGAAAGAAAGGATAGAGATGTGTATCCAAAAGGGGTTAAACTACCATCGCTAAGAGTCTAAGCCAATGGTGTGAACATCAAAGAGCTCATACCAGCAGCTTGATCCTGTTGCTTGTTACTGTTTGTAGCACCAACTTCAAGCGAACCGACCATTCTTCTCAGAGTTTCCCAAGTCCCAACGTATCCGTGTTTCATATGTCTTCCGAGAGCTATCATTGAGAATACTATCTCTAGCAAGGCGAACCGACCATTCTTCTCAGAGGTTCCCCAGTCCCAACGTATCCGTGTTTCATGTTTTCCGGGAGCTATCGTTGAGAATACTATCTCTAGCGCCCAAGGCACATATAGTTTCCAATAAGGCAATAATAAAGCTTATGGTCAAGAGGGACAGGAAAAACGATCAAAGCATCTCTCCTTTTCCAAAGCCACCAAGAGGTAGCTTTTTTGCATTACATAAACATAGTGATAAAAAATATCCTATATTAAGAAGTCCAGAGCCTTGTGGATATAGTGGTATGGTCCATGACTAATATCTAGTAGTAAATACTCTCAAAAATGTAGTGAGATACTGACTATAAACCTTGTAACTTGTAAGTATAGGTAATATCATCAAAGAGCAAATTTATCATCTAATCAGGCTTTGAAAAACACAAATACAACATTAACGCTGCCAATAAAAACCTATTTGCAAACTACTAAAATTTCAAAATACAGGAGAAAAAAAGATTACTAAGCATAATAGTTCAAGCTTGCTTTCTTCTTAGCTTGAACTTGAATAATACCTTCATTGAAGTCCTCATGGTTCACCTGGAAAAACAGGAATCGATTTTAGCAGGTACCTCTCAAAGAGGGAGGGAAGAAGAGAGAGAGAGAGAGAGAGAGAGAGAGAGAGACCTCAGTGGCATCTCGGCGAAGAGCCAACATGCCCGCCTCTACACAGACAGCCTTCAGTTGTGCACCATTGAAATCATCTGTTGACCGAGCTAATTCTTCAAAGTTCACATCTGGGTGAACATTCATCTTTCTTGAATGAATCTGCAACAGAGATCCAAAAAAATTAATAAATAGGAACCTTAGTTTTAAAAGGCGCGAGGCGCACCGAGGCGCAAAGCGCAAGGCGAAGGGAGGCGCAAGGCGCGAGGCGAAGGCGCACGCCTCTCGTAGGCGAGGCGCACTTTTAATGCCAAAGACCTTTAAAAATCAATTAGAGAATAATTTTAAAATGAAAAAAAATATAAGCTGTTGTAATTAAAAAGTATAACTTTAATTTATAAGCTATATACTTTTTGTAAAACCAGGTACTGTAAATTTATGGTTGCTGACTTGCTGTAATTTTAGTTTACCCATGATTTTTTTTTTTTTTGGAAAAAAATGTATTATCTTTTTTTTTTTTTTTAAAGAACAATCTGATGAGAGGTATCTTTGAGAAGAACTGGGCCTTATCAAGAACTCAAAAAGTACAGAAGCAGAAGAAGAAAAGTAGAGAAGGGAAAAGAAAAAAAAAATTGAGAAAAAAGAAAAGGAAAAAAAACTGAGAAAAGAGAGAAGAAAAAGAAAAACAAAAAAAAAGAAAGGTAAAAACTTAAAAAGAAAAGCACGTGATTACTAAAACATGAAGCACGAAGCAGGAAGCAGTAAGCAGTCATTATTTATTAAAAAAGAAAAAGAAAGGGGAGTGGTCAGTGGGGTCTTACTTCCTACTAGTGTCTTACAGCTCATTACACACAGTAAATAAAAGCCATGAACATTGAACAATGAACTAGTCGCACAAAGTAGAAGACAGAATAAACGAAGAACGAAGAAACAGAAAAGAACACCGGAACAACATTCTCGCCGGCGCCGGATACTGATGGTAGATGGTCCGCCGGCTTCCTCTGTCACCTCCGGCGATTTCGCGGTCATCAATTGCCACCAAATTATAAATTAGGGTTTTCTCTCAAATTTGGGTTTTTAAAATTAGGGTTCAATTTTACTGAAATTTGACCAATTATCAAAGGGCTTTTGCTCGAAATTGGTTAATCTAATGCCAAGTAAGTTTACATTTGAAAGATTTTTGTTTTTTTGCTGATTCTCAGTTCAGATCTACTCTCAACCCTCTCTCATGCGCCTCTTTACTCAAAGCGGTCAAGCGGTGCGCCTTGCGCCTCCCACAAAGGCGGCAAGAGGCGCGCGCCTTTCCTCGCCTGACGTTATGCGCCTCGCCTGAGGTTGAGGAGGCGATTTTCTCAGCGCCTCTACTCGCCTAGCGCCTGGGCGCGCCTTGGGCGCGCTTTTTAAAACTAAGATAGGAACATAGAGCTTAGTATTTAGAGCCAGATTCCCCATGAACCATACAAGGATGCATTAATATTAAATATCTCTGGAATGCATACCTGCAAAATTCGAGCTCTAGCCTCTTCAGTAGGGTGAGGGAATTCAATTTTACGGTCCAGTCGACCAGAACGCATGAGGGCAGGATCCAGAATATCTGCCCTGTTGGTAGCTGCAATGACCTGGAATATATAAATTGAGAATAAAATTTTGTTATTCTATCTACAAGTGTCACATTTTAAAATTGCCAGCAAAATATAATTTTGTGCTAGATAAATGACATCCGAAGTCTGAACCCAGAGATTATATTTTGTCAGGGAGGGGGGAGGGAACGGGGAGTGGTGATGAAGAACTAACAATACCTTAATCCTATCATCACTACTAAAACCATCAAGCTGGTTTAACAACTCCAACATTGTTCGTTGCACTTCCCTGTCACCACTCACTTCACTGCAGAAGAAGCAAACGATTATCAGAAGGCACCTTAATACCAAAGATGTCTAAAGTTTTATTAGAACACAGTTTTCAGTTTCACCAAGTAGGCTAACCAATACAGAACCAGCAGTGCAGCAAATAGATTACATAATTGTCACACATCTGATCACCTGTCAAATCGCTTGGTTCCAATGGCATCAATTTCATCAATAAATATGATGCAAGGCGCCTTCTCTTTTGCAAGTAGAAAAGCATCACGTACGAGCTTCGCTCCATCACCAATGAACATCTAAATAATCGAAAATAAGAAATTCAGACCACGCCTTGATATTTATAACCTGCCTCCTTAGTAATTAAATGCATCATGCATAACAAGTTCTACAAAGCAACTTCAACTTCTCGCTACGGTAACAAGATTAATAATCAGATCAGCTAGCAAGCAAGAAATTCTTGAAGTGTCCCCATCCAGAAATAATAACTTAGCAAACTGGCATTCTCCCACAGCCACATAAACTAGACAACCACTAGTCTTCATCAGCAAAATTCTGATCTGGAAATCATCGGTTCTGTAGATAGAGTTCATAACTCACTATGCTTATCAACTCAGTAGCAAGTTTCCATAAAAATGCTCAAGCTAATGTCTCGGGCTCTAGATCTAGCCACAAAAGGCAATGATATAAAGATACATAGGAAGAGAAACATCCATTGTAAATTAAAGTTTCTAGACCTTAACACATGATTCATGAAGCAGCCCTATTGGACGGGTGTCGCACACTTTTGTAAGGTTTATTAAAACACAAAGGTGATGTCTTAGGTACGATTTTGCAACTCATTTAGATTGATTTCCCTACATAGTTAAGGCTACATTTATAAGACTCCAGCTCATATGGTGCATGTAGAAGTTGATATTACATCAACGTCACTTGAGAAAAAGACAATATTAATTAGAAGCCTTAGCTGATTGGATAAATCCCTTTCCCTTGTCTTCAGAAAATCCCTTTCATTACTAGTTAACTTCTGAGACATAAGACACTAAATTGTTATCCAAATACCATTCCTCATGCACCCACACAACTTCAATCTTTTTTCTCTCTGCAGCCTTACATTGTTGAGTTCCCACTCCACAATCACATTAATTATCCATTAGAATTTTAAGAAGAATGACAGTGGAAAAGTACAGATATTAGGCGAGCCATTCAGCAGTAAAAGCAATCTACAGCTTTTCTAACCAAAATAATCTACTAGTTCAAACCCTTGGAAGAACCTCAATGACCCAAATCCTCAAATTCCACTTTATTTCAAATCCTTATTCCTATTGCTGGATAAACAAAAGCTTGACTTAATGTCTTAAAGCACTAAACAACCGCCTTAATAATACTGGTCTAGTCTCATAGGGCCAAAAGAGATGACAAGGGAGGAAATAAGAAACTCCACAAGAAAGACTACGATGAAGATGCAGATCCTTACAAATAAATAAAACCAGTGAATGGAGCCAGGAGGTGTGACAAATGATCTCACACCAAAATAAATCCAGATCCGGAACTGGAAGAGACCAATGAAGCAGGTAAAGTTCCTGATCTATAGACTCCTAGTCTCCTACCAATCATCCAACAATAGGCACCTCTCCTGCATAGAAATTTCTACAATGGATTTCAACATAACCTTAAGCATTATCACAGCACTCTGTGATCCATCTAGAAATATTGTTCAGGCTAGTGGATATCGAAAGGTCAATATTTGGTATGTGATTCTCAAAACAGGTGAAAGAGAGGATAAAGAAGTTATATTTAAGGTAATCACACACTATAGACATCCCTCACCAAGCACTTCCAATTAATCAAAGATAATCAGATCAATCATAAGGTATGCATTCTCAAATAGGCAAAAGGGGGGAAGAAGTTGCATTTCAGGTGAGTACACACAGTAACTACACATTCCTAGCCAAGCAATTAGTTGATCCAAGATAATAGTCAGATATTCAGACCCAACTATCCAAGTGCTACCACGAACTATTCAGGCCTGATTAATCATCTAAAATGTACATAACATAGCCTACAACAAGACATCTGATAATCCCCAGGAAGTGTTTACCACCACGCCAAGCTCAACAAGATAAAACACTTTCAAGAAAGACCTAATAGATCAGCATATTTAATTTTGCTCATATTTTAATCATGATCCCACCAAATTTTGATCTGAAGTCCTAAACCAACCATTCAGAAAACTACTAAACTCGCAAAACCTCGTATGCCAGCATCTAATCTCCAAAAGCAAGATAGACAATATGAACATACCTGAACAAGCTGTGGGCCAGCTAACTTCAGAAAAGTGGCATTTGTTTGCGCTGCACAAGCTCGTGCCATGAGAGTTTTCCCAGTTCCAGGAGGACCATAAAGAAGAACTCCTTTCGGTGGACGGATACCTATTGTCTGGAATCGTTCTTGGTGAGTCATTGGCAAAACTATAGCTTCAACAAGCTCTTGAATCTGTAGAGGCCAAAAAATTAATTAAAAAAAGCTACAGGCTCTACTCATGGTTGGTAGAAGAGCAGAGGAGAAAAAATTGCCTGTTTTTCTAGGCCTCCAATATCACTGTAATCCTCAGTTGGTTTCTCGTCAACCTCCATAGCCTTTACTCGAGAATCATATTCTGATGGCAGTGTGTCCAGGATCAAATAACTATCTTTGTTAACACCAACTAAATCCCCGGGCTTCAGCTTATCAGGATCAACAAGTCCAACAACAGGCAGAAATATGGTCTGCGAACAAAAAAAGAATCAATGCTGAGTTTTGTTCCACCAAGTTAAAAACCTAGATATGATAGAGAAAAAAAGAAAGCAAAGCCCAATATTTCTTAAGTATCAACACAACCTGAAGACATGGGCAGATAGTAGTAGACTACTTGTTCAGTCCGAAGTGACATAAACTAGACAAGTATGAGCAATTTCTACACAATAGTTTCCATTGACAATGTATCTACTTCTTTTATTAGACAATGAAAAGTCCAAAAATCCTAAGGAACAAAGCAATCTGAAGGACAAAGAAACAACCTAGTCTGATAGAATGGAAACCAATTACAATAGCAGTAATAGCACACCTGTCTGGTCGATGTTTTGAGCACAACACATTTCCCTTTTCTTTGAGAGTCAAGATCAATATTAGCACCATCTTCTTCAGCTTCATCTTCTGGATTCATTTCCAAAATCTGTGAACAAAAGAGAAGTAAGAAAACATAATGAGCCATCCATTTCTAGAAGAGCATACATAACACATTCCAATCTCTCTATATTTCATCAATCCCAACTCACATCCAGTAAAATGGAATCAAGATTCCAGCTAGTTAATTTCAATCCTTACCGTAGCAACACAAAGTGAATTACATAAACTAAGACAAACATGAAATGTTCATAATATAAATAATGCGTGGTAACGACTCAAACTGATTAATACCCTTATATGTTTAATTAACATTAGCATTGTCGTATGGACTCTTCATTTCAACATAAAAATTATAATTTTGGATATCAGTTATTTAGGAATTGTTTCCGATTTCTCAAATTAGGCCAAAAACATGCAAACCATTCAGAAATCTGAGTCACTGAAACTGAGACTTGCATTTGTGGGAGATGTTAGTATTTAAGTTCACATGACAGAGCAGCTGACACCATAGATGCTGTAAGCAGAATACTATACACACACTTCCAAAAAATTAGTGATGCAGTAAATAATATATATGAACAATGCATTACAACCAGAACCCCAATGATGTCAATTCTTTATTTACAATCTTAACAGCATTGAATTAAACTGATAGCTAACACATCTGATATCAATTTTTTTAAAATTCAACCCTGCAAAAATATAAACCACCTTAATTTCTTGTTGCCACAATCCATCCAAAATAAGGAGGTAGCCACAGCCTTAACTGTACTTCGACAACGATCAAAATTAAGATTACAAATTACACCAATGTAATTCTAGCAGACAATTGATTCCCAGAAAAGCAACAAAACTCAATAACTCGTCTTGCTTCTCAAATACCCCAATTAACTTGATTATAATCGCAAGCACAATCAAATCAGAAGACATCAATTGCATTAAAATTCAAATCTGACAACCAAAACCCTAATTGTAACAGACTGAAGTTCAACAATCAAATTTGTATAAATAAAATTCAATTCTGTGAAATGCTATAATCACGATTAGTAATTGAAAAAAGTTGTACCTCAACAATATTGCCGACGAGGTAAGGAAGCTGCTTATTAAGCTTAATTTTCTCTTGATTCTCCTTAATCTTCTCCTTAAATGAATCCAATTCTAAAGTTGTCCTCTGAACATCCTCCTACATAACAATAAACCGCAAATTGCAAAAAAAATGATTCAGTTTTGTGACAGAAAGTTCAAACCCTAAGTCAAAATTCCGCCATTTTTTGAGCTTTGAACATGACATAAGCAAAGAAAGAAAGTGAACCTTAAGAATGCGAATCTCGTTATCGAGGATACGAGAAGCCCTAACGATGTCTTCTGTGCTGAGATTCGCGAGCTGGTCTTCCTGTGGATCTTCCACCATCGCGGAAGCCATTGAAGCTAAGCAAGTAGAGCAGCGTTGATAGGCGACCGAGAGAGACGAGAGAGTGTTGCTCAAGAAAACAACCCAAAATTGGTACTAGTAGTATGAAGTCCGAGAGAAGGAGTTATAAACACACTTCTAAATTTTCTTTTAAATTTTCTTTTTTCGCATTTTACAACCTTAACTGAAATTTGTTTTGTGAGATCAAACCTCAGGGTTATTTTCCGACGTTAATTTTCGATCACAAGTGTCGGCCAAGGTATTGAAAACCTTTAAGTGCGATGATTGCAGATAGAAAACGCCCTGATCAACGGAAACGAGAATCAATGTCGGAAAAAAAAAACCATTAGGTCTGATCTCGCAAAAAAAAAATCAGTTAAAGTTGTTAAATGTCAAAAAGAAATTTAAAAGGTTGTTTCTCGCAAAAAAAGTGTTTATAAAAGGTTGTTTCTTACAAATTTTACAATTAAATAAGAGGAAAAATTGACATTATACGAGTCTTAACTATATGCATATTTATTTTTGAAAGGTACTAACTTTTGGTTATCTCAGAGTAATCTTAATTGTAGAGGGTCTCTTTTTAAAATGTCCATTAACTTAATAAAACATCTAAATTGGTTTACTGTGATTTATGACATATTCGATTATTCATTGACTTCAATTAATTAAAAAATGGTTAGTAGATGAGCATCATGTATTTTAAGTGAAAAAGGTGGGTAGTTTATCATAAAGGTACCCCTTTGATTAACTATAGTAGAATAGAGAAATAAATCCTTAAGCAACTTTATGAGACAGATTGAGTAATTAATGATGGTTTTAGTAAGAAAAAGTAAGCGCAATATTGTCTAACTTAAAGTTGTTTTTTTTACCAAAAGTAAAATTGTTACAATAGATGTGAACTTACCTAAAGTGATAATTGTTGCAATAGAAAAATATTAGAGGAAGTATATTGGAAAGAATTTAAAAGATATTCTCAATTTTTTATAGCACCAATATTCTATATAGGAAAAACAAAAGGAAACAATGACTATAGCAAGGGGATGGACCCATTTTGTTTGTTTGTGAACACATATTTCTCCACAGCAATAAATTTCCGATAAATAAAAATCGCAATGGAAATCATTAATCTTCAACTGGGTTTTCGCTAGGTTCATCTCAAAAGTACTCATTATTGGCCTTTGGCGATAAGTGGGATAGCCCACTAATATTATATGTTAGTCATCCGTTTTCTTCTCCTTCAATGTGGAACTCTTACGTGTGAAATTTCCTCTTAAAGAAAATCCATACAACTATACAATAATACAAGTATACAAGTATACAACTATACAAGCATACCATTGGGCGTGAAATTTGATTTGTGAATACTAAGAAAAAGATAAGTGAGAATGTTAACACAACAAATGAATTAAGAGAGAACGAAATAAGCTGCCTTTATGGGGCAGCATAAAGAGTAGAGAGAAGAATAAAGCATACTTTTTTCATTATAGTTAACACCATTTCAAAAACTTGTGCATAACCTTACATGACATTTACATTATTATTATTTTGAGAGGAAAACAACATGTAAATGGAACAAACAGTGTTAGGATAGATTCATCTAGGAGTGTTTATTTAGAGATAATATTTATTTCCTTGCGAGTTTACTGAAAGTAACACCACCACTAGCAGTCTTTCTCTTTTTCTTAATACGCCTATTATCATCACTGTCACTCTCATCTGAGCTTGAGGAGCCTGATGAGCTTGTTTCAGACCCACATTCATCTTCTGAGTCTGGTTTCTGTTGCATTATCATTCGCGACATATTCTTTAGGTGCTCTCGCGATTTCTCTGTTATACCTCCAAGACCAATCGAAGTGAAGAAATTAATACAGAAGCGTATATCTTTAGGATTATCTCGTGGGAACATAGACTCGAACTGGTCCACCGTTGTTGGATCATTAAGTCTTTCGTTCAGTAGGCGGATTCCTAGATGCTCAGACAGTTCCTGGAACAGGAACTTGATGAAGATACGGGATGAACAAGTAGTGTCCTGCTCTGTGAGGCGTATGTAAGCTAAGATGTTCCAAGGAAGAGCATCAGTAGCCAGCAAATGAGCAAAGAATTTAGCCACATTGCGTACCTTGTTCGTCTCAAGGCGATGAATCATCGAGTATTGCTGAACAAAGCACTTATCAAAATTCTCCTGATATACTTTGTTATGCATACAGAAGAGTTGTCCCAATAGACCATAATATCTGAGGTATGTCCTCTCTTGGCTGCAGCACTCCAACAACATTATACACAGCTCAATCTCTTGGCCGCGTTCAAGTTTGATCTTTAGCAACTTATGGCCTGCTTCTTCAACATCAACACTGGACATGATTGTTTGATATATTGTCCTTCGAAGATTTATAAGGTTCATCTCTGTTTCATCTGTGATTTGCATCTGCTCCTGATCTTCGTCTTCTTCCTCAGCATCAGTAGAATCCTTATCTTCTGACTCATCTCCTAGTATAGATATCTTCAACTCCTCGTAACGTGTCTCACTTTCGAAGAAATCAGGGTCTTGCCTGAAAACATCAAGACCAGTCTCAGGATCTATTTCATCTTCCAGGGATATCTCATGAGTGAGCTGATCTTCTGGCTCCACAAGATCCAATTCAGGCCGAACAGCAGGATGTCCACGGAATTTAGCCTTTCTGATGGCGAAAAGGCCTTCAATCAGAAACTGAACTCTTTTGTCGATTTCGCCTTCATGAAGGATACCTCTGAATCGCTCAAAGATACCATGCACACCCTTGGGACAAAGGTCTTCAAGAATACACCCGCATTCTGTGACTAAACCAACAGCAACTTCTACACTGTCATCAGTAGGCTGCTCCAACAGAATTGTTAGTAACTCCAACGCTATAAGCTCGTGAGCAACTCGATAATTCACAAGATGTGCTATGAATTTGATAGCTGCGATCAGTTGAGGCTTGTCGTTTCGTTTGTAAGCTCTTTTGAGCTGCAATACAATCCTCCTTAAAAGAAGATCACCAACTTCAGGGAACTTAGTATTAACCATAGCAACCAAAGCAGCAAATACATCAGTAAATCTTGGAGATGCCATCTGTGACTTTATGCATGATCGACAAAACAAACCTCTTCCTCTGATCAAGTTTTCACTAAAAAGTTCTACAATAATGTTCTTGATATTAGTAGAATTCGCTTTATTAACCAAACCATTGATGCTTTTCTTAAGGGCATCCCATGTTAGACGTTGATATTCTGGACTGTTTTTGCCCTCAATTTCTTTCATCATTCGAGCCATCTTAAAAAGGGTGGAAAAATAGATTTAAGGGAAAAACTTTGATTGTGATTTTTTTTAGAGAATTGATTATGATTATTAGATGAACCATATATATTTATAGTGCAATAATAAACCTAATTTAGATCGGAGTAGGAAAACATTCCTAAATTAACTGCAAGTCTACAATACCAAGAAAGAACGATTATCTTTAAATATACACTTCCGAATAGATTTAGGAAACTTACAAAAGGAGTATAACTTTATTTCTGATAGGAAGATTCTCGTAATTATGAAAGGGTATAAAAGTCATTAAAGGAGTATAACTTACCAATAATAATGAAGGATGCGAGGACAGGGAAGAAGTAACAAGAAGGAGATGAATTAGTATTTTTTGAGATGAAATTGGGTAAATTTTGGGAAGCCTTAACTCACACAAAATTGGGTAATATTTTGTGATGAAATTGGGTAAATTTGCAGTGAGAGATTAGGAAGAGGGAGAAGAGGATGGTAGTCATTCTTTTTATTTTTTTATTTTTATTAGCGAAAGAAAGAAACCTGGGGAGGACCCAATTAACCAGCGCCACCTAAAAGCATCCTTACGGATGATCTTTGAAAAAGCAATATCAAGAGATTCAAACCAATAACATGAGATTAGTGGTGGAATAACCACGATTTCGCACATCCAATCGAAATGATAATTAAACTTCTAAAAAATATACTTGAATATTATAATTATCAAATTTTCTCAGATCGCTGCATCAATAATAAGAGCAATTGATGCCAGTGTAAAATACTACATAAAGTAGATGTGGGGTCCAAGGAGTTGATCCAATTCACACAGGGAGAAATGGGTAGTGTATTAACCACAAATTTGGGTTGGATTAAGATGTATGGATTTAATTTTGGAGGGTGATAGGCATTAATGAAAAGTAAACTAGCTAGAACACTATGGAGGACAATGATTTACACAAAGAAATTACCCAAAAGAGAAATGATGCATCTATTAAGAAATATACATAAAAAGAATATGTTGTATTAATTGTATATATTAAGAAACGGAGGAAGTATAACGTGTATATATCTGAATGTCATCGTTAAGAGTCCCAAAATTCAACTAAAATTTATCTATCATAAAAAGAAAATCATGCTTTGTGTTCATAATATAAACATTGAATTTAAATATGAAATAATTAATCATGTTATTGAAATTACTCTTATAATTAAAAAAAATATGTCGTTTTTATCTTATATAATCTTTACAATTACTTTTACCAAACACTTATATTTTAAACAATTACTTTTTCCGCATATTATCGATAGACTAACAACAACTACTCCAATTATAACAACTACTCCAACATCTACTTTTGCCGAACAGGCCCTAAAAATCATTGTAGCGACCCAATTTGTTTTTTTGGCAAATCATACATATCATTATACGAGAAGTTTCCATTTCAAATCGAAACAAACTAAAAAAATCTTACATGATCATCTCTATATTAAGTATCTATCCTTATATATTATCTCCAAATAAAATCTTGTTGTATTATATTTTTTTAATGAAATCTTGAAATTCTTAGTAAAAAACTTACATGGATCTTGTCCACACTAAATTAGTGTGCTAATTCATGTGATTTATGAAAAAAAAAGGTCATTATATAAAAAAAAATAGATATAAAAGATGAGTAGATATAAATTATAAAGTTTGACTATGTGAAAAAAAATTACTATGTCACAAAGTGAAAATTTCATTATGGTAGATAGTATTTGTATAGAGTAAAAACTTAAGATTTTAAAAGGTACTATATGGAAAAAAAAAAAAAAAGAGTTACTGTGTTAAATAAGTAGTTTTGGTCCACAATAATATTAGTATGGACCAGGTCCAAGCAAGACTAACTCTAATTCTTAACCTATGCTATAAGAATTCCCGTCTTATATAACCACCAAACTATCAACCCGACTTGATTTTATTAAAGAAATAGAAACCAAATTATATGACTTAGCACCCAAATATAGCCCGAACCTTTGAATAACAAGGGCAAATTTATATTGCTTTTTCATTCATTAGTAGATTGTTTTGATAATACTTCATTAAAATTTGAATCAGGACATACATAAACTTCTTTAAAATTTGATTAATTGCTTCTTTTGCTCTACATACATAATCTGGCAAAACTGAAGATTTCAAGACGTTCTGTAAGGAAAAGCTATTAGACATTAACGTCACTTATTATGTGCACAACTCTAATACTTTCACATCTACTTCAACTACTTGCAGAATCTTCATTCTCCTTGCCATCCTCTCCAATAATCCTCCTCCAGATCGGATGCTGCTTCCATAACAAATCGATTTTCTCGAGAGGCACGTTCTTTGTCTCGGGCAAGAAAAAGTGCACAAAAGCAGTCATTAACACAATCCACCCCGCGAAGAAGAAGAAAATCCCAGCCTTAAAGTGGCATAACATGGTCAAAAGTGTTTGTGCAATAAGAAACGTGAAGATGAAGCTCAGCGCCACGGTTATACCTTGAGCAGCTGATCTTATTTCAAGCTGAAAGATTTCACTTGGTACCAACCATCCTAGTGGACCCCAAGAGAAACTAAAACCAGCACTGTAAATGCATAGAAGGATCAAAACCATATAAGAATATTCTTTACTTAAATTACCATGATCTCCTAGCTTTGCTGAGAGTATACTTCCTACCACTATAAATGGCACTAACATTAATATGCCGCCCCAGAGGAATAAACTTCTTCTGCCGAATTTGTCAACAGTTATGACCGCAAAGCCATCTGCAGCAATTGATACAACACCAACCACCACGGACGAAAAGAGAGATGCTGATTCACCAAACCCGATTGTGCGGAAGAACACTGGGGCATAGAAACCCACCACATTAATTCCTGTCATCTGCTGGAAGAATGGTATTGCTGTCGCCATCACAAGCTGAGGTCGGTAGTTTCTTTGTAAAAGAAACATCTTGAGTGTGATATTCTGAGAGCTTGAGCTTGCTTCAATGAGGTCATTGAGTTCTTCTTGGACATCAGTTGTACCTCTTATTCTTTGTAGCATAAGCCTAGCTTGTTGGTGATTGTTCTTCCTTTGGATTAAACTATTAGGGGTTTCAGGGAGGAAGAATGAACCCAAAGTTATGATAACAGCCGGGAAAGCTGTTGCAGCTATTGAAACTCGCCATCCCCAACCACCATTGATCTTTTCTGTTCCAAAGTTGACCAAGGTTGCTAAGAGTATTCCAAAGGAAAGACTGAGGTGGAAGCCATTGTTAAATGCTCCCCTGTATTTACTTGGTGCTATTTCCACCAGATAAATTGGGATAACCTGTGGAACAATATGGAGGAGTTATGGACCCAGAAATGTTAGATCTCTACTTATAAATAGCAATAGTCTAGTGCATAAAATAAGGAAAAATTGCATGGGAAGAATGCTCACGAATTTTATAAGGAAAAGTAAAAAAAAAGTTTAAAAAAAGACCATGTGCAGCTCATATGATTGTATTTACCACCTATAGAAGGTTACTTCATATGATTGCATTTACCACCTATAGAAGGTTACTATAGATCATTGGTGGATTTTAGGAAGGTATACTTAATAATTGGGATTATTCTCAATAATCAGTAGTTGAGCTTATTCTCAAATAATCAGTAGTTGAGATATGCTTCCACTCTACGCGAGATGGAAAGATCAAATGTTTGCAGCTTTACCTTTGTTACTCTTATGGCACGTATGCTAGATGGCAATAAATGGTGGTATGGCAATAAACTCAAACGTACATTTTGTATATACAGTATCTAGTCAATGTCCATAGTAATTCCTGTCACTCCCAAAATTGGTGATGGAATTTCATTACCACAGTAAGGAATATGGTATTTTCCTCACAAAGTATAGTTTTATTACATTACTGCTATATAGCCCTGTCGACCAAACGGGAATGACTATATGTGAGGTAATTCAACAAGCGATAGTCAACAAATCAGTGAACCTATCACTCCATAGATTTTGGAGTTGGCTAAGTTGGCTCATTAAGTCTTAGCATTAGTTATCTACTCTTTGAATTTTTTATTTGACAAGAAAAGAAGAGATACCATTGTTCTTGGAGAATTTTGCACACCCAATAAATCAACACCAAACACCACTAGAGTCGCTAATTAATTAATGGCGTGGCATTCACAAGGAAATGAAGCCGGACCACATCATTCTCACCAACTGGTGATGAACTCTGATTTTCTAACTAAACAACAAGAGTTCTGATTGACTAAAAAATCACTGTTTAAACATGCTTCCTCTAATGGGATTGGATGAAGCTCAGTGTATGATCAGCTCCCTTAGCTTAAGCTTTTACTTTGAATAAATCATTATCCAGCTAGTCTCTAGTTAGGACCATCATAGTTATTTCAAATGTAATATTTTGTCAGCCAAAAAAAATGAATGAACAATCCCTATATGACTTGCGCATAATAGAATGAGCTGATATACTGACCTGATTCGCAAAGCCAACTCCAATGCCAAGTAATACACGGCCTAAAATGAGCATATAAATATTAAGAGCAGCACCACTTAGAGCAGAACCGGCAACCACTGCTATGCCGCCTACAAGGATTGATAGCTTGCGTCCAAAGGCTTTCGTCACTTTAGAGGCTAGCAATGAAGCAAAAAGTCCCGAAAAGTACAGTGACGAGGTGAATGAAGTTAATAGCTCACTGTCAAATTTGCAGTAGTTGCTGATTTTAGTGTCTTCTTTCATCTTAATGTATACATCTGGGAAGAATTTCTTCAAAAATGGATCCATCGATGTCACACCACCTTTACATGGACAAGAATATATCATTAGTTTATTATAAATACTCTAGTTTTGTTTTCCCTTTCTGTGCACTGTTCTGCACAGCAGTAATAATATAGGAAGACTAAGGATTCTTAAATTTAGAAGGATGAACTTTAAATTAGAGTTCTCCGTCAGATTATGATTACAGACTATCGGACCTATATTTCTTGGAGTCTCGTACTCATGTCGGACACTTATATGCGTCCAACTGTCCAAGTGTCCGACTCAGATATTTTATAATGGAATTATATGATTTTGGCCCAAAATGAAGTGTCTGAGTATGTATGCCCATGCCCGGGTGTCGAGGATCCGACACGGGCACTTGAGGTAGAATAAAAAGTTCGACTAACATAGTTTTAAGCATAATACTTGAAAAGATTATGAGAGATAATCACCTGATACTCCGATGTCATAACCAAAGATAGCTCCTCCCAAAGCAGCCACTATGCAGGAAACAACAACAAAACAGGTTATCCTGCCCTTGTAATGCACATTTGGATCACTTGCTATGGCTAGTCCTCCTGCCATTACCAATTTACCATACAAAGAGAGAGAGAAAAGAGAGAGAGAGAGAGATAATGACACTAGCACCCTACACAGAGTTTGGCCAGCTTTGTTACATATCAGATGTTTCTTACACAATTAGCATCAATGGAAGGGCACATATTCTTAGCCATCACTTTCAATGAACATAATTTGTAGAGACTTCCCTTTCAGTAAGCAGAATTGTGTACATACATCTTGCAAATTTTATTCTCAAGGACAGGAAAAGTATTTGCACGCACAATGAGTAATGAGAAGAGCATCAGAGATCACTATCAAGATACAGTAACACATAACTTTTCAACTGCATGAAGCCGCTCTGGACATGTCTCTACCGCTAATAAATAAAACTGGTCCTTCAACCTTAAGAAGAGTATAATACACATCTTATTGTTCCGTAGACACCCCATGACCCATGACTTTTCTCTGCACCTCCTTTCACTTCCATCATTTAAATCCCGATAAGACCTTTATGACCAGCATAAGTCATTATCCATATGAACACGGATCCACTTGCCATTCCTGCGAGGATGACCACCTAAATAAAAGGTTTTAATACATCATTTTTTCCTCTTAAAGTACAGAAGAATCTAAGACTTGGAGTTAGTCAAGATACTTAATAAACAGACTAAGAAACTTGCACCCAGGTTAACATTAATTCTACTTAGGAGGGAAAAGAACATACCCATTTAAATAAATATTCATGGTTATCCCTCCATGTGTATGGGATGTTCATGCCGAATACCGCAGCTACCAAGGAATACACAGACAAGCAAAGAGTCCCAGAGCTAAGGAAAAGCTCTAGCTGCGTCAATTTGAGGGAGAAAAAATAAACATAGAGGAACACCAAAGAGACAGCTCTCCATAAAAAACACAAAAATATGATTCGACAAGTAAATTTTATTTTAGCTTAGAGACAACGATGTCACAAGGTTTGCACCTGAATCAGCTGGTTTCTGTGATTGTCCAGCTGCAGTATTAAAGGTTAGATAATCAGTATTCTTTCATAGAAGTGAGATACATTACTCCAAGACTAGATTTTCGTTCCTCATTTTTTTTTACCTGAATGTTTATGTAGTCCTCTGTATCATCAATATATTCACGAAGCTGGAGTGAGAAAATTTCCAATAACAGTCATATCTCGCTCATAGCACATGGAATAAGAAACACCAGCAAAACTATAGAACAACATGACAGGTACTTACAGTTGTTAGTTTGTTCATTGTGCTATCAATTTGCATAAAATAAGCCTGAAATGGTTTTACCCCAAAAAAAAAAACACTTATCTTAAGCTATATCCATCATTCCACCAATGAGATGACTGCAAATAATAGTACCAGTGTACCACTGTACCACACCTCACCTCAAGCAGCATTTCAAGTTCCTCCACGTCGCTTTCCTCATGATTCGATATTCCACTCGCTCGGCTTGTTCTGGATACCTTTGATCGGAAAGCAGGTGAGGCAGGACCCCAGTTTAGGGCACAAGAGATGCTGACAGGTGAAGTATTACGCGATAATTTTCTTGACAGGTAAAGATCTCCCATATCTTCATCGTCATCTAGGAGCTGTTCAATTTCATCCCTGACCTATCATTCAATCACATTGGAAAATAAATAATATAAGAACTAGAAAAATTTCCTAATAACTTGCCGTACAACAAAATTATAGGTTATAGCTTTGAAATTCTGAAAATAAAGCCTCATCTAGGTTCAAGCACAGGTTTACTACAGAGTGTTGATTCATAGCTTCCAAAGAGAATTGTGAAGCACTGCACCTTTTGAACCCGATTTGTCAGCCTTGTCATCGCGCTCTTCAATTTACGTACTCTATCCAAATTACGGCTGCTAATCTGTCATCATTCTTACCAAAATTACACTTTAAAAGCTGGAAAGAAAATCCAATGCATCATCATATACAACTAGAGCATAAGAAATTAGCAATAGTTCAAAAATTCGAATTTTACAGGAAACTTGCACCACTTGGAGCTTAGTACTGAACTTACCTTAGAAGTAAGCTCATCTAAAGCTGGATAGGCATCCGTTTCCAACTCAGTGGTACGAGCATCAAGGTAGCTACAAATTGCTTCTAGCATTACTTCCAATGCCCGGAACTCAAATGGGAAATCTATTTTTCAGCATGATTTTTACTCATTAGTAATCAGTAAAATAGAATGTATCAAAATGTAAAACAATTTTAAACACCATCTATCAAGTTAATCGGGATTACTATCATAAATAAAAATGATTCACTTTTAATACATGATAGACAACTATATAAACACAACGACACATATACAACGGATGTATCGTATACAACACGATTTAAACAACCAGATACCGCTTCACAAAGTTGCATCTTATTCGAAGTGGAGTGATTAAGCCTATTACAACCCATGTACTCAAAACCTAGTGCTAATTTATATATAAGTAATGTAGCAACAAACACAGCTATATATATTTTTTCATGGGATTAATTACCAGCAGCTTGCTCATCCTCCTCTCCAAACCCTTCCAAAAGAGCACCTGAAGCAACCAACCTTCTTTGTAGCTCCTCAACAACTGGAATCACATTTTCATCAAATGGATCCCTAAGCCATACCTAACCCCAATTATAATAATCATAATCATAATCATAAACAAAGTTTTCATTATATATAACAAAAAAGTGAAGGGGAAAAAAATGATCACTGATACAATAATTGCATTAAACTTTTAATAATATGAAAGCAGAAATTTAGTGGGTTACTTTACCTCTTCTGCTGTGATGATAGCTTTAATATGCTGATGAAAACACACGAACCCACAAATAAAACCAAAAATTAACATCAGAAAATAAAATCATAATGTAAAACTTAAAAAAATTACACTAATCATGTAAGAATTATACCTCCAAATTAACAATAATAGCTCTTTCTCTACCCAAAATAATTGAAGGGTATGACAAAAGAGGATCCAAAATCCTCAAATCTCTAGCATGAATTCTTAATCTTCTAAGAATAGAATACTTATCCAAGTCTAAAACTTTACTTTCTCCTTCACAATTGAACAAAACCCAACTGCTAGAAACCAAACTAATGTTTTTTAAGGCCATAGTTTCTTCAATTCATTCAATTTATGATTTGGGTAGTGAAGAATTTCATAGTTTGAGGTAATATTTTCAAAATTTAACTGGAATTTTGGTAGTGGGTTTGTGTAATATACAAAAGTTTGTATGAATTTGGGGAAGATGAATAGAGAAAAAAACTGAGAGGATAGAAAAAGAAAGGTGGGTTTATGGCACTGTGCAATTCGAAAATTGTGAGTGCGAAATTGGGTAGTCATCGTCAAGATTTGCATGGCGTTTAGCGGCAGGTGGTGTGGTGGGGGAGGGATTTGTGCACTGTGCAGCATGTGCTGTGTGAAGTGTGAAGTGTGAAGTGTGAAGTGTGAAGAGGGTAACAATATTTTTTTGTTCTTTTGGAAGACAAAGAGGGTAACAACTAACAAGTAACAACTATATGGAGAAATTTTATGAAAATTTGTTACTTGTTGTGGACTTTTTAAATCAAAGTAGATAATAAAATAACACTATATTTTGTTGAAAAAAAAACAAATAATTCAGTAAATTGGGTTTTATGATAAACATTTATCTTCTATTACCATGATGTTTCTCTTTCATTTTTTTCGCTTTTATTTGAAAAATTCTGTAAATAGCATCTTCATCACACAAGTATGATTTTTCTGGTAAAAAACAATAGTATTAAAATGAAAATTCATGATATGTAGTTGTGTTTAAAAAGTGAAATATATGGTGGGCTCATGCAATTGGTTTCAAGGATGAAATAGAGCGAATTATGAGAGATCGTGATGTATATTTCATTAGAGAATAATAGAATCAAGGGGGTGCCTTGTCCTTTTGTTATAGGAAGAGGAGGATTCAGGGCTCTTCTGTGGTGTGATAAAGACGGAAGAGATTATATGATTGAAGACTTGATGGGCATGGGATTGGATTTTGAAAAGTTTGTCACAAAGGAATATTAGACCTTTTAGAGATCAAGGGTGAACAAATGAAGTTCCTGATGTTGTTGACGAATAGAGCACATGGAATACCTCACGGCGTGAGCAGAAAGATTGAGGGGGAAAGCTAGTGGTGGGACACGACTGAGAATTTGGGAATTTGGGAAAGAGCACAGCTAGGATAGAGAACTAGGTATGGAGAGGGAACCAGGTCCTACCTTTCTATTACTCGGTTGCTACTTATCGAGTGTAGAATAGATTTTTCTCTTTGTCCTACAATAAATAGAAGTTAACATATCACTCTAATGACTATCTATAAAAGAATGAACCACTGAGCACCGTGCTCATTCCTTTTCATTGTCGTTCAGTATGTACAAGGGAATTATATCATGTAATCCTGATAAGAATGTCAATAAATAATATAATTTATATGCAATTCGAATGCACGTATGGGTCAACCAAACATAACTTAAGCAACAACCAATAAGCTTATGCACTATACGTAGCTCAAGCCACATATATATAGCTTTTACTTACTTTTTCGAAATAGGTAAATATTAAAAAGCCACTTATATTAGAATATGACAACAAATTTTATTTTTAAGTCAAGTTTTGGATACCACCTAAATAATTGGCTTTCATAAGTAGGTTGATACGTGAAATCATATAAAGCCCCCTCCCCTTTTAGCTGTGATATGATTTAGAAACACAATTTTCAACAATGATTGCAGTCAAAATTGTGTGTATCATGAAGAGAAACTTAATATTCTAAGGGAAATTCTCAATGGTAGCCACAAGGTTTGGCTTTTTATCAATGGTAGCCAAAAAAAAAAAATTATCAGAAATAGCACTCAACTTTTGCAACACTTAACAACATAACCTTAATGATGATTAAATTATTAACTTTACTTATTTTTCTGTTAAGTTTAGGATTTGTGGGTGCAATTGCTAACCTACCCTAAGTTAAGCTTTTCCCTCCATGTAGCTTAATTAATCGAAACACATAAAACTTCAACATCTATTTTTTGTTCTTCGGCTATATCCCAATACTCTATGATTAAGTCAGTTAGCATGACTTTATCAATGTCATCGACTATAATATCAACATCTTGACCCATATATTGAAATTTCAGAATAATTATATCACCCATAACTGCATTTTTAACAAAAGCAACAAATCACAACTTCAAACACCAACATAATAAAATCACTTCTGTAAAACACATATCCTATTAAACATGCAATTCAAATTTTGCCAACAAAAATTAACACTAAAAATATAAGAATAAATTTAAAACCAGAAAAGAAGGATAAAAAAACCTTACAACAGAGCACGTAACGGTCAACATGAATCAACCCTTGTTGTCCCAAAAATAATAAAAAAATATGTCAAAGTAAATGGTGATTGACACTGATACCTGTCTCCAGAAGCAAGAGGAAGCAAGCACTTCAATTTGTGAGCCAAAATTCTAAAGTTCGTGTGCAAAAAATAAAATAAAAACCAGTCCAAATTAAGCAACAGTTGCTCTACCAAAAATTCAAAAGCAATTTCAACCCAGATTGATGCGAAATTCTTAAACTACAAGACTAGTACTTCCATTTAGAATTAAAAAACATGAATTTTTATGTTTGAAGTGTGATGATGTAGTGGAGAAGCCATGGAGAAGGAAAGGATCGACAAAAGAGTAATAATGTAACACCCCAGAATTTCAAAGCGGAAAAGAAAGAAATAATAATAGTATTTAATAGGACGATGGCGGAAACATCGTCTTCTGGGAATGTCACTACTACAAGAATAGTGTTTAAATAACTAAGTGATAAAAACAAACTTAAGTAAATACTATAAATTAATTAATTACTTAGATTAAAATCGAAATGAGAAAAACTATCTCAAACTAAAAAGAAGTCTAGAACTAAAACACCTAATAGATTATTTCTCGCATCTCAACCCGAGCCCAAAATCAAAGAAAATCCCCATCAACAAAACCTGCAAAATATACAACAAATATCCACAATCAGTGGGGAGTAACTAACAGCTCTCCCAGCCTAATATAGGATTCAAATAGCAATTTTAAGTAAAGTTAAAATAAATGTTACTACACAGCAACATGCTTCTAATAACAATACGTAAATCAACAATAATGAACTTAAGATAATCATACAAGATCCATAGCATAAGCCTCCAAAATAATTAAACAAAATAATATAATAGGTTTTGAGAAAGAGCAGAACGCCAGTGGATCGCAACCCACTTCCTAAGGTTTGTCAGATCGAAATCTCCAGACAGCCTATGGGCTTACGTTCCCTACTGCCTGTGTCTAAGAATGGCCAAACTCCCGATGCAGGGTAGTACCCAGCTTAGTACTTCCCAACCTCTCGGACGACAACAATTAACCCAGGTAATACCCCTAAATCGCAACCTAGGTGGTTGGCATGTTCTTCACCGGGGACTACATCTATCCCACCAGATATCTTAATCTCAATAAAACAGTTCTACAAATAAATACAATAATTTATTCATCCATTAATCCTCAAATATAAATAATAAGGATGCCTTAAGGCCTTACACCCAAAATCAGCAGAAACTAGGATCGCAATCCAAGAGTTTCAATTCAACAATATTTATTCTTCCCAAAGTATTAGTAATAATAATACTAATAAAATTATTTCACCAGACTAAAAAGAATACACCTTCATTAAAACATAATTATGCACCAAAAACACAGTATAGTCAAATACTCTAACTACTACACTCTCGTTGTCTGAGTTTGGGTACAAGGTTAATTACAACGTTAGTTATAATACCCCCGGTACATAACTCTTGGCGAAACGGTACTAAAGACAGTATTATTCTCCCTCGAGTACTGTAACGTCGACAACTTAGATATTGATTAATGAAAGTACAACATTATTATAATCTCAATTTAATTACAAACAACAATACCATCATAAAATAAATAAGACACTCACAATATAACTATAAGTAAATATATCATTCAACTCCATAATAAAAATAAATAAATAAATAAAACATGCAACAATTCTTCAAAAAGCTCCATATATCAATATTTCACCTCAAAACAAGTTTTAACATGCTTCAACACAACAAGGTACACCTTTTGAAATGGTTTAAAACATAAGCAGCAACTTAAAATAGACATAACTTTCAGACTACACAGTATTTTTATGAAATTCCAAATGCATGTTAAAGCTTATCTCAATAGCTTTCCAACAAGTGGTCATAAGCTCAATTCTAAGGTAAAACGACTGAGATATGACACTTTGAACATACACTGTCCAAACTGGTCGCGGGTCGTGAAATAGCTCGCGGGCCGCGAAAGGCCTTTTGTTTCTTTTCCTCGTGCACAGCAATAGGTATGCTATTTCACCCAAATTTTTTCCACATATACTCATACATCAAAATGAAACATACCCAAGCCAATATATGATTACACCATAGAAATTAACTAGTTTAACATGAGGATTAACATGTAACATAAATTACATAGCCCCCATACATGATAATTCAACATATATTAACTATTCTAACATGATTAATCACAAAATACGTGAATCATAGCCCAAAATAAATAATTTTCAGATCACTAAAACCACAAGAATTCATCCAAAACCACACCCAACCTTAAACAACAATCAACAAACATGCTTAAACATAACCCAAACATCATGCTACTAATTTTTCACCAATTCCTAATACTTTCATGATAATAATACATATAACATCACAAGTATAACATTAGGCATGAAGAATAACATTTTATACAACCCTAACATGACACTAACATGAATAAAAATAGCAAAGAACAATTCTAATAACACCCTAGCATACTTCTAAGCCTAATAACAGAAATTCTAACTAACTAACATAAATCCTAACAAAACCAAAATCACTACTCTAATCCTAACGTGCTAGAAGAGATGCTAGTTACCTGGATTTTAGGTGGAAAATAATACTAGAATAGCAAAGAAAGAAGAGAATAACATTGCTCCCGAAAACTCCAAGAATACCGGATCAGTCGTCTGTTTGAAATGAAAACTGCAGATGCGTCTTTCACTTTCTTCAAAAACAAATTATATCAGGAGCAAGATCTTTCCGAGTAGATGAATTTTGACTACTCACACGTGTGACACGTCCAATTCCGATAAGAGACGAAGGATATATGATGCAGACAAGTTAGGTGTGCAGAAATGGCCGAAAATGCGAGAAGGGAGAAGGACTCTTTCTCTTCCTTTCTAAGACTGGCGTGAAGGGAGGTTTTGAGTGCAGCAAAATAATGTGATTATTCACCTCATTAAGCAAAGAGTTTAAGGGTGCATTAAGGTGGGTTAATGGCGAGTTAATGGTGGCAATTGATGGGGGGTTATGAAGGTTTGACTCCTCATCTCTTGGTGGTTACAAAGAGGGTTAGAAGATGCTAATACTATGCTTAATACTCCTCTAAATTTCGGACAGCATAAGAAGGAAATGGGGTTGCAAAATTCGTTACGTTGGTCGGTCCAAAGTATAATTAACGCTTAAAATAAAATCACACGCTACCTAATTTTACAGAATAAAAATTACTAACTATATTATAAAACAAATACGCACATTAATAATAATAACAAATAAAATTCCTAAATAAATATATACACTTTAAATTAATAATCACAACAACATAATACAATAATTAAATAATTATACACTTTCAAAAATAGTTTTTAATAATAAATTATTTTATTTTAACGCCAAATATCATTTTTAATGTAAACAACGCCAAAAATAAAGAGTGAAAATTACGGGGTGTTACAAATGAAATATGAGGGGTTAGTGTTTTCTTTTTCTTTTCTTTTCTTTTCTTTTTTTACGGGTAGTGTGTATTTTTTTGCGGTTAGTTAGTAATTTAGGTTTAAATAACTCAAGTTAGCTAAAACCCTAAACTTAACAGAAAAATAAGTAAAGTTAACATTTAATCATCATTAAGGTTATGTTGTTAAGTGTTGCAAAAGTTGAGTGTTATTTTTGATAATAATTTTTTTTTTTGGCTACCATTGATAAAAAGCCAAACCTTGTGCCTACCACTGATAATTTCCCATATTCTAATTTCAAATAAGGGAGATGGAGTATATGCTTTGAAAAGGTTGCATTAGTTGAATCATCAAAGAAAATAGGTCAATGGTATTGTATTCACTCATTACTAACTACTAAGAACTCGTTTGGTTACCGTTGGAACTTAATTCCCATGGGAAGTCTTATTTCATGGGAGTAAATTCCCTTGTATATATCCTAGGAAATGGCTTTGGGTGTTTGGTTGAGAATAGAAATTTGTAATTGACACAGGAATTTCTATTCACCAAGGGGGGTTGGTGATTAATTTCCTACACTACATAGGAATTTCCATTTCCTTGGAAATTCTATTTCCCATGAATTCCCTATTTCCTGCATACCAAACAACTACCCTATTTTGTAATTCCTAGGAAATCCAAATTCCATCGGAATTTGAGGTGAACCAAACGACCTCTAAGATAATACACATTGTTCAAGTTGGTACCAAACGTGGGATTTTCATGTATTGTCAACATTCCCTTTACATGTGAGTTGCCATACATAAGACATAGAGCTGATCAAAGTAAGTATGGATTGACCCGAAAAATTGCTTAGGTTTGGATTTTTGGGCCCGATCTTCAAGCCCGACATATATTTTTGTGCGTTTGAGACGGGTTTTGGCCAACCTAAAAATGGTTTTCAGTTTAAAGTTTGGTCTTACTCGAAAATGTCGTTGTTTTTTGGCCCGAAAATGCGGGATTTGGGCACAAAAAATTAGCCCGAATTTCGGCACAACCCAACAAGTGGGCAATTTTGTGACGGTGGTCTGGCCCGACAAGCTGGTATTTTTTTACGACAGCCCGGCCCAAATCTGACCCATCATTTGATCACCTCTAATAAGACCCAACTTTTTAGGCTCAACTTGGGCTTTGATACCAGGTTAAATTATGTCAACTGTTGATGAGTATGGGTTTGTGATGCATTATATTCTAAATCAATTTAAAAATAGGAGTAACTTCTTAAACCTAATTTCCTATTCTTGTTCAATGTGATACACTCACATAAAGTCTTGCTGAAAATCTGAAATCTCAACATCCAAAACACCAAAGTTCTTGTCAATGCAATAACTATGAAAGACTCAAGAAATATGCACATTGACATAATCAGTTTTGTTATTGATTAGTCAGGACCAATAAATGGGCTGGCTCAAGACTTAAACTGGCCCATGTCACGGATAAAGGCAAGCTGGGCAAGTTGACCCAGTGCTGGTCTTTTATAAGTTGGGTCGGGCCTGAACCAAAATTTTTACCGAGCTGGCCAAATGGTAAGGTTGCATGAGTTTGTTGGATGAATTTTCACTGCCCAGATTATTAAATCGTGGCCCAGTTCACCTTCAAACCGGACAAGGGTTAAATCAAAGCGGGGCCTCTAGTGGGCCAAGTTCGAAGGATGAGTGGGCCTGGGCCTGGCTGGTCCACTGACCATCACCACTGTCGATGAAAGCAAATCCGTATTCCTTAGTTATTATTGGTCCAATCATATCATAGGGAAATACTTAATTATATACTTCATCGTTCCATAATAAGTGAAACATGGGGATTGAAGCAAGATTTAATAAACATCATTTTCAAAAGCTAAAAAGCCATAAAATACCTTTTTCATTATCAAAAGGAGGAGAGAGAAAAGTAAACCACACATGTTTGTGGTGGGTACTCTTGTCATTTTGTCACTTTCTTTTTTCCATTTAAGGTATCTTTCACTTATTTTGAAACGTTCCATAATAAGTGAAACACTTACTATTTTAGATCGTTTCAAAATAAGTGAAACATACCTTAAATGGAAAAAAGAAAGTGACAAACGACAAAGAGCATCCATCACAAACTTGTTTTGGATTGTTTCTCTCTCCTTAATGAATTGACTTTTTCATAACTTTTATTTTAAATGCCTAATCTCTTTACATTTTATTATAGTCTATTTTTTAAAACTATCTAAAATAGTAAGTGTTTCACTTATTATGAAACGGAGGAAGTATTATAAGTTTATAATACGTAACTTTATTTACTAATGTATGTCCAACAATGCAGCCCGTGATCTTATCATTTAAGGTTGTTTGCCATGTTTTTTTCAAAATGGTGGTACTCCCCATGTGGGCTCTTAGTAACCCAATGATAGATTTCTTTTATTAAAAAAGTAAGTATTTGTTAATTCTATGTCACATTAAATGACAGATAGAACTTTTTACCAAGTTTTAGTTTTTTTTTTGTTTTTTGTTTTGAGAATGCTGACATTTAATTTTTGCCCATAGAAATTAAATGCACAGTTTTTAATGGCTTTAAGAGGAAAAGGAGTCAGATTTTTGCACTTTTGGGAACAATACAGACAGTTAGTCTATATCCTATCCTTGAAGCAAAGAACCATTTATGAAGTTCAGGTAAAAGGATATTCAGTGAAAGTTGGCCTATCAACCAAATATTAAATTTCTAACGATCTTTTTGTGAAATTTGTAATGGTTTGGAGATCAAGCGGTGCTGCGGTGGGGGGTGTCAAGCAAAGTAACCAGGTAAAGTGTTAATGTGTTATATCTCTACACAAATTCTTGGAAAAGACGGTCTCACGTTAGTCTTAACGTGAGACCAGCCCAAATCCAAGAGATATGTTTTTCAAAAACGGACCGCGTCTCACAAGTTCTCACGATAATATTTTTGGTGAATTAGTTAATGTTTTTGGCCAATTAGTTAAGTATTTTAGCACAATAGTTTAGAACTGGTAATCTATATGTAGACTTACATTATTTTTTAGTTAACATATCCAGTACATTAGTTAGCTAGTGTTGTTCTATAATTAGTTAAGATCTATTGAGCATTATTTAGTTTCCAATATAAACGAAGAAATAACTTTTTTATAAATCTAAAATGTCAATACAAAAGACAACCTGAAAAAAGAACTTTAAACAACATAGCATTTGAAGTAATTGAACCAATTTCAGTTTGGTTCTTGGAATTTATTTTTTTAGTCTTCTTAAAATTACTTTTCTTCCTTACACTTCTTTCCTTTAATTTGTTTTTGCACGATCGGAGTCTAAAATAACCAATGTAGTTGTACTTGATGAGCATTGTTCTTCTATAATTGGTTTTGTAGTTAAGACTTTGGTTAGACTTCAGCAGTGATAGTCTTGTAGGACTTCTTGCAACGCTTTCTTTGCATCTTTATTATCTTGACTTTTGAGAATGAGATTGGAGAACTTTCTTTCGATTTCATATCGCCATGGGGTTATGTTGTTTATAATTGCTCAAGAGATTTCTCTTTTCCACACTTCGCTTTTTGCAAATCTAGTCCACCTTTTACACATGTACCTATGTGGTATTGTTGTGATTGAACAAATAAGATGTGTTATAATCTGGTTTTTATGTTATGACTAATATATTTCAATTGGTTAACTAATATACTTCACCACTTAACTAATGTACTTCACCGTTTAACTAATATACTTCAAAGACTTAACTAATTCATCCGGAAGTAATTTAAAGGCTAGCATAACTAATAGGTTAAGCCGCTTAACTAATTCCGGGCTTTGGTTTGATGCACGTGCGTGATGTCAGCATGACATCAGCTGGTCTCACATTAATACTAACGTGAGACCGTCTCTTCAAAAACGGACTCATATCTCTATTATATAAGTCAACTCTTGAGAAGTTTCGTATCCACTTAAAATACCTTTAATATCCTTTATTTATTAAAACATATTTTGCAATTTGATGTTAATATACCATGACTATTGTACATCTTTTTATAACTTAAAGCACGCATTGCGTGCATTTGAATCTAGTATGTAGTATTGCAGCTATGCTCCTATAAGGAGAATTACTTAAAAGTTAAAAGGTATAATTTGGTAATTTTATGGGCTTGAAAGGTAAGTTGGTATCAAGTTTTTCACTTTAGTACCAAGTAGAATTTGGAACCAAAGTAAGATTCAACTTGATATCAAATTCTAACTTGGTACCAACTTGATTTTAATTTTGTATCAACTTAAGTTTTTAACTCGTAAAATTACCAACAAGTCCTTGTTGGAGTTTCAGTCAGATGTTTATCAAAACTCTCATCAAATGTATGAGTAATTAGCACTCAGTACTCACAATTTACATACTTGACTTTAATGTCATACAACACCCTCAATTAGAATCTAATTCAACCAAATATATATCTTGCATGTAGGATGTAGCCCCTAAGGGCTAATGAACATTAAGTTTTGCATATTCCTAAAAATGGTACTATTAGTTGAGAGAATCTATGACAAAATCACACATCTGAGTGTTTTTTTCTTTTGACACAAAAACAAGATTGCATTTATTCATTCATAAGTAGAACATCCTCCATTACAAAAGGACGAACCTCCTCAGGGGCTTCTTCCATCCACACTCTCATCTCCTTATAACTACTACTCAACTTTGCTAGAGTGTGGGCAGCATAAATACCCTTGCGATTTACATGTGTGAAAGAAATATAACTACATTGTTGAGCAATAACAAGAACATCACTAACTATGAGACCAAAGTTATAATTTCACTGATGCAATTCTGTAGGTGCTTTGTGAGTTTGAGGCAATCAGTCTCTAAAATCACCCTTTTAAACCCAGTTTCAATAGCCACTGTCAAGCCATGTCTTGCTGCCAATGCTTCAGCAATATCAGCCTCGAAACTTTTCGAGATTTTGCAACATGACGTTGCCATTACATCCCCAAGATAAATACTTAGTTATTGCTTAATATTTCCACTTTCAGAGGCTGACTATATTGTAAGGAAAGAATATATAGTTTATACACTAATATGTCGATTAGAGGTGGGCATGGGTCGGGCCTGTTCACGGGCTTGGGGAAATGGAGGGCCCGGCCCGGTCCAAGACCGTGAGTGACGGGGCGTGTCGTGCCAGGCCTAAAATTTTCAGATGTTGTCCACGGCCCGGCCCAGACCCACGGGCCTGCGGGCCTGGCGCATGTTTTATGTTGTTTTTTTGGATTCTTGGCAGTTTTAGTCTAAAAAACAAATAGAAGTGGCGTTCGGCCCACGGGCCATATAGGCGGGCTCGTGCCGGACCGGGCCTGAAATAAAATTTCTTGACCCCCCCACGACCCACATAGCGGACAACAGGCCGGACCGAGCCTCATGCGAGCTCGGGCCGGGCGAACCCAAATCGTGCCTGGCCCGGCCCCATGCCCACCTCTAATGTCGATCATTGACAATGCATGATTATAAAATCATCAGTCTTCATTTCCTTATTACCTCATACACTTTATAATAGTGATGAGTTATTGACAATTTAGCTTCTAATCCCATCTATCAATTTTTATACATATAAACCAATTCATACTGATTGCATCCTCAATTTTGTATTTATCTTACCTTATTGGTACTAATTATTCAAAACTAGAAGAAATTCATAAAAAAAAGTGGCAGGTATTATTTCTCTCCGTAAAACTGTTGAAAAAGTGTCAAAGTTGTACTTTGTACCGACGTACTACTAAAATACAATTCTCAACGTCACTTAGCCAGGGTGGTTCGTGACGTGTGGGTCCCACTCAATGACTAGAAGTAAACACTTCTTCGCGCAATTTAATAATTAACCGAGAAAATTAAATAAGCTTTCGCTTTAATAATAAGATACCTTACATTACATTACAACACAGCGCTAACATGGAAGCTTTCTCTCTCCTCTAACTTGATCGACATTTCCCCCTTTTTTTCTCAATTCTGTAATATTTCAAATCCCTAATTTTTCGGAAACCCTAGAAATTCGATCAACATTTCATTATTACTCTTCCAATACATTAATCGTTTTAGTTGATCGCATTTTAATTTGTAATTTTACGCAATTAATTTGATTTTGATTTGATCGATTTATGAAGCGGTTTAGAAGATGGCAGAGGATCTTCATCCTCTTCCTTCTCTCGATTTCTGTGTTTGCGCCGCTTGTTTTAGTTTCAATGAGACTAAAATCTCTCACTTCTGAAGGTATTTTTTCAGTCATTGATTTATATTAAGTTTTTTTTCTTTTTTTGGGGATTTTTTGAGTTTTTAATTGAATTTATGTGTGATTATTGATACTAGGTGGAAGTGGATTCGTTGAAGATTTGCCGAATATTGTATGAATCTGAATTTTTTACCATTTTTGGAGTTTAATTTATCTATGTGAAAGTCAATAGAATTGATGATTTTTTTCTGTTAAAAGATGCAGCAAATCAAGTCAGATGTAATACTACTAAATGCAGTTGGACAGGAGGTATTTGAAATGCATTTAATATTGTTTGTTGTTATTAGTACTTTTATGATTTATGTTGAGCTTGATTTAGTGATGATTTATTTTTGATGTTACTAAATTAGGAAGCAAGGGAGGATGTAAAAGAGCCTAATCCAGATGTTTATAGAGATCAGAATTACACTATAGTTAATCCTAGTCAAAATCAGGGTGGAAATTCGGCGGTGCCGGTTTTGAGGACCAGTGAGAGTAAGATGCATTATAGATCAGAGAGAATTGGTTAGTGAATTTAATTGTACTTTGCTTGGTGATTTAATAATTAGATGATGATTGAAAGATTGAGATCTCACTTTTTACCTTTTTCATTGTTAGCAATTGAACAAAATGTTGGAGAAAAAGTCATTCAGCCAAGGGAAGAACCTACCAGAAAAATCAAGGTACTTGCTGATTTCAGTACATAGGATTATTAATGTAAAAGAAAATCTTCTATGGAACCTTATATTTAGATCATAATATAAGGAGCTGTTGAACATTAATGGTGAAGCTGAAGTATGAAAGTTAGTTGAAAAGTTATTTTGGGCTTATATTTGCATTTTCTTATTGTCTATTTGATGTATGGAATTATTGGCGGGGGGGGAGAAAAGATTATGTTCTTTATAGTAGTCAAAATAGTACTGTGCAATAGTCCCATGATAGAGTCACTTGAACAACATTCCTCAGTAGTAAGTAGGGTCAGATGTTGCAGCTAGTTGAAGTTTTTGGGCTTTTTTTAAAATGAAAAAGGCTAGATGGAGAACATGAGAGGAGGAATAGGTCTGGGTTCCTTTGGATCTACCAAAATGACCCCTCTTCTCATGTTTGGGGGAGAACACTATTTTCCTAATAGTCTAACTCATTTTAAGGTACATTCTCTTCCCTTTAATAACATAAGTGTCGGGGTTGATGAGGCTCAGTCAGGTTTAACATAAGAAATTAGGGCTGCTTAGGTTTTCTGATCCAATCAAGTCTAATAACTTCAGTTCAAATAAGTTCAGGTCAAAGAGAACGCACCTAAATCTACATTGTTATAAGTGGTGACCTAGTTCTTGATGCAGTTTGTTCTCTTCTCCCTATCACATCTTGGCCATTTAGATCCCATGCTGATAATGTTAATCTAGCCACTTATCTACTAACATAATGATGCTTGATAGTGATTTATAACATGTTTTAGATATGATAATGTTTTATTGCTACATCATCAGTTGCTGTGGACATGACACTGAAGAGCTATTTGCAATTAGTTAGGGCTTCTATTATATCACATCATAACTGATAGATTCAATGCCACTACCTTGATGGTGACAAAGTTGTAAATATCAGTAATTAATTTATACATCATGTGTGAAGGGTAAAACCACCTTCTCTGATAATTGATGCATTAGCCGATGCTAGCTGGCAGCAGCTACTATTGACTTTCACTTTGCTACTTCAGGCGTAACCTTTTTACTGAAACATTATGTGAGGGTAGGGATAATCGTCCAGGTCTTATTGTGAAACAAAGAAGCCGCCCCGCCCCAGCAGGCTGGCTGTTGTCAAACCAGGTCGAATGCTCTATGAAATAAGCGTAGTAGCCACTGTCTGTTAGTCTAGTTGGTAGCAATCTAAGGATTCACAGTGGGGTAGTGATAACAAAGTTGTGTATCATTGTTTTATGTTTCTTCCTGATGGTTGCCATTCATCATCTTGCGGTGCTCATTAGTCATGGCCAAATTGGTTGTGAGTATTCATAAGATACAGTTTGTTGAACTTTGAGTGCTTCATTGCTCAGAATGAAAAAGGGACATTTTGTGCACCAGTTACAACCATATAATCTGTTTGGTAGGTGTATCAGATATCAACATCCTTTAGTCTGTTCTAACTTACCACATCCTTCTCCAATAAAGTATTTTCATCTAGCTCGGTAGCTAGATAGCATACACTTACTACTAGTGCATAACCTGAGATATACTGTCCTCTCTGTTACAGGACCACACAAATCAAAGATCTAGTCAACATGATCATGGAATTCGAGCCCCACATTTGACAACAGTTCCACATGGCAACAGATCGCCTTATGCTGCACGGAAGGCTACAGATGAGAAGTTAAAGCAAATGAAAGATCAGGTGATTAGGGCCAGGGCATACCTGAGTTTTGCTACGGCTGCAGGTAATACCCATTTAGTGAAAGAGTTGAGGTTACGTATAAAAGAAGTTGAGCGAGCATCGGGGGAAGCCAGAAAAGATTCAGATTTATCAAGAAGGTAATAATTCCGAGTTCAGAGTGTATGAGTCTGGTGCGTTATGACATGCCTTTTGGAAAAGCTTTCTCCTTGTTATCTTTTTTAAAGAGATATATAAGCGATTGTTTCTATTATTAATAGCTTTCTTTATTGTAGCTAAGTGCTATATATAGATATATATATATTTGTCGCTGTGAAGAAAATTAGTACTCTCTCCGTTCCCTTCTAACTGTTTTTAAGGTTATGCGGAATACTCCAGAAAATACCGGTTAAATTTTTGGTATTCAAAAGTAATAGTGCAGTCACATTCTAAAAATTCATCGATAATTAATATGGAATGAGAAAAGTTGGTAATGTGGTCGTCTGGTCGATAGTGGAATGGAGAGATTGGTCATTACACAGTTGTTGAAATATTTTCTGATTTCTAATACAATTTATGTATATGCAGTGGCTTGCAGAAAATGAAATATATGGAGAACACCTTGTCAAAAGCAAATCATGTATACCCGGTCTGCTCAAACATGGCTAATAAGATCCGTGCTATGACACACAGTGCTGAAGAACAAGTTCAGTCACAGATAAAGCAAACATCATTTCTCACAGAGCTTGCAGGAAGAACAACTCCAAAAGGCCTTCATTGTCTTTCTATGAGGCTCACTACTCAGTACTTTACGTTGCAGTCTGAGCAGCAAATGCTTCCCAATCAGCAGAATGTTTACAACCCAAATCATTTTCATTATGTTACCTTCTCTGACAATGTCTTGGCCGCTGCAGTAGTGGTGAACTCCACAGTGTCAAATGCCATGGTAATTTCCTAACACTTTTTTTTTTGTTTCAGCAACCATTTTCTTTGATGATTTGTTATTTTTGTAAATGACAAAAAGGAAAAATTTCTGCCCAAAAATATAGCACAATGAGAAGCCATGACCCTTTCGTTCTTTCACTTCTATGGCCTTTAGCTATTGTTCTATCACTTCTATGGCCCTTAGCTATTGTTCTATCACTTCTATGGCCTCTTTAGCTAGGTCTAAAATAATTGAAGTCTCCTGTGGGCTTGTTTCTCCTCTATCCGAGTTTCTTTATCTTCTGACAGGGCATCTAGCCATCTATATAATGAAAAGCTTCTGACTTGAGAAGGATTTTCAGCATGAATACCATTTAGGTTTCTCTTTTTATGAATTCATGCAGCTTTTTCGATGGATTGAATTTGTGGGTTGGAGCTCTGATGTCTCACTATCTCAGTTACATCAGCATCACCAGTGAGGGGACTTCGAAGAGATGTGGGTGGAGTATCTCACTTAACATGTTTCTGTTTTGTGTATAATTGACCACCTTTACTTTTTAGAACTGTAGTATGTATATCTTGACCTTTCCAGACCATTGCATTCATGGATCCCCTCAGGGCATTGCTGTCTTTCTAGTATTATACACTTGGTAGAAATTTCTATGAAATTGCATTGACAATCAGAATTATGGTGAAAGTGGCAGTTTGAGCCTGAGGTGTTTGGAAACAGGAAGAAACACCTGCAACCCCTCTCCCCCTCCCACGGTTCCTCTGGAAAAAGGAAAGGATTTTCCTTAAAGTTCTGTTATTGCCTAGAAACTTGCAAAACTAATTATTAGTATTTATGCTTATATCTAAATAAACTTTCATTGAGTTTTTCTTTGCAAGTATTCTTTAGCTGAAAGCCTTTTCTGTTTTCTGTTGTCCAAACAATATAAAGCAAATCAGTGGAAGGACCCGGGACACTGAAAACTGGTCTTTTTTTTTTTTTGAGGGGACACTGAAAACTGGTCTTATTAGTCAATAGTGCCTTACTTTCTGGTAAACTAGTTAAAGGCACCTAGTGTCAAGATTTAGGCTGGTAAACTGTATGTTCTGCAGGTGAGAGACCGTGACCAAGTGTAGTGTATGCTGGAAGAGAAATTTAACTTTTTTTTTGTTTTGGGGAAAGTTAACAAGGTATCAGAGTTGCTGGATTGTAAGTATTTGATGAGATTTGGTTGAATTTGGTTGAGAAGCAAAGAATTTATGTTTCTTCTGGATGGATCTGTGTATTGGTATATGATGATGCTAATGATCATGTTAAGCCTCACTTATTAAAAGTTAGCTTATAGCTTAGTTTACCTATGAGGGAAATTTAAGAATTGGTTCTACATTATTATTAATGTACTTAATGTGCTCCAGGATTATCACTTAATGTGACATTACATTTGTGTTGCTTGCAGGAACCAGAGAGAGTTGTCTTCCATGTGGTGACAGATTCTCTGAACTTTCCCGCATTCTCCATGTGGTTCTTATTAAATCCTCCAGGAAAAGCCACTGTCCAGGTCCTGAATGGGCAAGACTTTCAGTGGTGGAACACTTATGAAGCATCACATGGGAAGCAGAGAGCCCATGATCCTAGATATTCATCTCTACTTAATCACCTTCGCTTTTACCTTCCTGAAATTTTCCCACGGCTGGATAAGATAGTATTTCTCGACCATGATGTGGTGGTCCAAAGAGATCTAAGTGGTCTCTGGACTATCGATATGAAGGAGAAAGCTAATGGTGCAGTAGAGACGTGCCAAGAAGACAAGTCTTCATTCAGAAGGATGGATATGCTCATCAATTTTTCAGATCCGATGGTCGCCAGGAAGTTTGATGCCAATGCATGTACATGGGCATTTGGGATGAATTTATTTGACCTAAGACAGTGGAGGCAACATGATTTGACCTCAAGCTACCGTAGATTCCTACTAAAGGTAAAAGAAATTTCTCGTGAATGTACCATATTGTCATTTCCTTTCTGTTGTACTTCATTGCTTCATTGGGTCAAATTGTTGCATCTGTTGCATCTTTAATTGATGCTTTTTTCTAGATGTGCATCTTACTATTCATTTTCCTCCCTGTTCCCCTTCTCAGTCTGTGTGTCTGTCTCACCTTTATCTTGTTTCCCGAATATCCGTTTGTTTTCTGTTCTAAGCTCTTTGTATTACTCATGCTTTGAATGACCTGTGGCTTGATTCTGGTGGGGCATAAGACTCCCTCCGCCCATACTACATTATAATGTCCCTAAATGTATGCCCCTATCCCGTCATGGTCATATGATCCCGTATCTTTATTCTCTCATCAACTATATATGGTCCTCTCTCTTTATTCTATCACCAACTCCACTCAACCAAATATTATATATCGTGCCAAACTCTGATGAGGCATACAAATAGGGACAAGAGGAGCTGTGAATTACACTAGACTGTGTCATTGACTCATTGTAGAGCAATACTAGTAGCTATGACTGTTGTCCTCATAGTTTGTCCTTGTGATGCAATAGTATGCCTATTATTTTCTTAGTTTCATCTTAATCATTAGTGATTGACTTCTCTCTTTGCACCTGGTTTCAGGGTAATGAAAGCCCTCTTTGGAAGGCAGGAAGTTTGCCTTTAGGTTGGGTCACTTTCTATAATCGGACAGTAGCTTTGGACCAACGATGGCATCTTCTAGGATTAGGGTTTGATTCAGTGTTGAAGTTGGAGGACATTGAACAGGCAGCAGTTTTACACTATGATGGAATCATGAAACCTTGGTTGGATATTGGGATAAAGAAGTACAAAGCATACTGGACCAAATTCGCCAATTTTGATCATCCTTACATGCAACAATGTAATCTTCATGGGTAATAGTGTATTTAGTTCAAACTGAAACTTTAGATCACACGTTTGTTTGGAACCACATGAAGGAAGGTTCCTCTTACCATACATACAACACGAGGTTTGTCGGGGGATTGCAGATACATCAAGGATCAGGAATTTTGGTTACCAACAGCAGCAGCAACAACTCACATTATATTCTTTTGCCAATATTGGCACGTCATTAGCTGATCTTCTTGAGTCATACAAACAGATACAAACATAGTTCATTCTTTGTTCTGATAATTCATGTAAATTCAGCTGATATAATATATTCATTTTCCTGGTTATCCTGCTCAGAATATTAGGGAGCTGAACTGAGCCAGCTTATAGCAATAGTGAGGGCAGAACGAGACATATCTTGCAGAGTTTTTGTAATGACAGTTGCTTTACTTGTATATAACTCGTTCAGGAGCTCATGTATCTTAGAATTGGTTTCTAATTGAATGAAATCCGTTATTTTCAGTCTCTATCTTACAGCTACCTGTAAACGTGTTCTTACCTTTATCGTTGAGATTTAACTATGATTGAAAGCCTTTTCTTAAGCCAGGTACAAGTATGGGCCTACGGACTGGGCCTTCTATCACAAGAGATAGCCCGCCCATCACAAAAACCCTCCCCAAAGTACCCGACGTGGGTCCGTGGGCCATGGTAAACAACGAACGTCATTGAAAGCTCATAAGCAGCAGGCTAGCAGCTGAGCTAAAGATTACTGATGAGATCTTGGATTTCTTACAATCAACTGCATTTAAGCTGGAGATTAGCTTTCTTAATTGCATTTGAGTTGTAGCTTACTAGTTTTCCTTTCTTAAAGCTTATTGGTTGAGTAAATCATTGATTAAGTAATTTGGGCTTTCTCCACATACTTAGCTACTCTATGGCCTATGCTGATTATACTACAACCATATTCCAACACCACCAAAAAATAAATTCTATTTCTGAGTAAGTCTAAGCCAATATCTGATAAGGATTTTATTTTCCAATCATTCTTCAACTCTCATCTTTTCTCTCTCCTATTTCTTTATATTGTTTCTCTAGTCTCTCCTCATGCCCATGCAGAAGGGAAGCACCTGTGTTCACTCTAACACCATCCCTAGTTAGATTTTTTATTTTAAGAAGAGATGGGAAAAGAAAAAAAATATTAAAAAAAAGGTAATAGAAAAGAAAGAGGTAAGAAAAAAAAAAAAAAAAAAAAAAAAAAAAAAGAAAAAAAAAAAAAAAGTAGTTAGGTTGCAGAGTAGATATCTCTCCAAATATTAAGGTTTTCAGACGCGATAAGATAAATCAAATAGTACCTATTGATATTATTCTTCTACTGATTAGTACTCCCTTCATCTTCCAAACTATTGTCTTTGTTTTTTTTCAGTCTTCAAACACGTCGAAATTAATCTAAGAAGTAAATGTGACCAAAAGGATAATAATGTAACGGGCATTTTAGTAAATTAGGGTCATCTCTATTTCTTTTATATCATTTCCTATATTTAGATAATGACACCTAAATTAGATATTAACAAATTTTCCAAAAGAAAAACTCTATTTTTCTTTCCGTTGATATAAGAAATATATTACTTTTTTATATTAAAGAGGATCCTATTACATAGGATCATGTCGCTTATGTTAAACCACACTTTTTACTTGTGCTTCAAAAAAAAACACCTTCTTTTACTTCATAGTTTCGCTGTAAAATTAACCATATTGTAGACAAAATTACCTTATGTTTTTTTTTAATTAAACCCCAAAATAATTATTTTGAAGGACAATTTAGGAGGTCCCCAGCAATCCAAGGGTGAGTTCTCACTCCTCACAGCTTATTTTGGTTCTCCAAAAAACATTTGGTGCCACATAGGATTAACTAAACTGGATGATATGACACGTGGAGCTAATTAGTTGGTTCATTGGAGATAAAAGATATGAAATGAAGGCCATCAATCTATCTATCCACGTTATGTGGTTCACCTGCCACATATTTGGGTTCACCAATATTAATCTTTACATTACCATTAACTGAGAACTACATTTTCCACACTCCTTTCAGCAAATAAAAAAGTTGTGCACAAAGTAGCAAGTGGTCTAACATCCTTCAAAGAAATGGCCACCATTACTGCTAGTTCATCAGCTTCTTTGGTTGCACGTGCTAGTCTCGTGCAAAACAGAAGAGTTGGTGTTTCATCTTCACCTGTCCTTGGTTAGTCACCTCCTAAAAATTCTTTTTTTGGTAATTGTAATTTGATTTACTATTGAATTTTGACTATTGATATTGATCTAACTTGGTCTATTAAAATTTGAATTGTCATCCTTATTCCTTAGGGTAGGAATTTTTTTATTATACTAGATCTATGTGTGTACCTATGAAGAAATCAAATTCGTAGCCAGAGGTGAAAGTTCGATTCTCATATATTCCCTTGTCCCGTGGTTGGGGTCGTGGTTATTAAAACTTCGATTGATAGTCTTTGGTTAGTTTTTTTTGTGGGTTGGGATCCCCTCATTCTTTCCAATCTGATAGGAGTTGTCAGTTGTGCCTCCTAAATGAGTTAAAAATCAATGATAGATAACGAATAACTAAAAGCTATATAAGTATATTCATGCGAAAATGCGATTGAGTTAGTTTTTTTTTATGGGAGTGGTTGAGTTAGTTAGTTACATACAATACTAGGTTGCAATAACAAGATCACGTATTACCTATATTTAACTTAACACAAACTTGTAACAATACAAATATGCTAAATTAAAGGTCATCAAATAGTAATATGTAGCATGAACTATGTATTAAGACAAAAGGGCCGAACTATAAATTAAGCTAACAACGAAAGGCTTTGTGTTATTGAAGTTGGAATTTCAAACATCTAAAACACTTGAAATAATGAGAAGATAACGTTCCTAAGTGAAATTTCCCTTTTGACTTAATAAGAAAGTTTTCATATTAGTGAGTTAGATTATACCGGATTTCAAATTATACATCACTGACCCTATTTTTATTCACATGCTTCCTTCGTTCCATATTACTTGCAACACTTTGATCAAAAAGCTCTCACATTTTTGGTCAAAGTGTTGCAAGTAATTCAGAACATAGGAAATAATTTGTAGTCCAGTCTATATTTGTTAGTTACCTTATGTTTTATGCACTTTGATGTGTTTTGGGAACAATTCAAAATCAAAATTTACCATCAACCCCTTTATAAGCATTCTAATTTGTAATGAGATGGTAGGAATGACCCATGTTTATTTCAGGATTGCCAGCAATAACAAAGAAGGGAAAGGTAACATGCTCCATGGAGAGCAAGCCATCAAGCCAAGAGAGCACCACAAAGAAGGGCATGGGTGCCTCATTGTTAGCCGCCGCTGCCGCCGCCACCATCTCAAGCCCCGCAATGGCTCTTGTTGATGACAGAATGAGCACAGAAGGAACTGGACTTCCCTTTGGACTGAGCAACAACCTCCTTGGCTGGATCATATTTGGTGTCTTTGGACTCATTTGGGCTCTTTACTTTGTCTATGTTTCTGGTCTTGATGAGGATGAGGAGTCTGGCTTGTCCCTCTAAATTTAATCACACCACCCTCCTCCACTCAACCAAATGTATTTTGATGTGAATGTCATCTGAATTTGGTAAACTTATTATGTTCAATGTAGAAAATTACAAGAGATTATGGTTTATTTTGTTGTAAGATGACCTTGGGGCTTGTTGATATACTACTATTGTCCTATTAATTGCCAAGATTTGATGATTCAGATGGTAATAATGACTGTGAAAAACTCAAATCTTTATGTAAATTTATTAGGGAGTCCACTTGATTGCCTTAATAAGCTCAAAAGATCATGAGCATGTGAACATTTTATGTAAGAGGGCATACTACGACCTGTGTTACCGGAAACATAATGGACTAGATGGATCTTTGCGTATGTTCGGTATGTATATAGACAATATAGTACTATCAAATTCAAAATCTCATGAACTAACATAACTATGGAGTAAATGCATCTCAATTAAGAGCATCTCCAATGGTTGTAGCTAGGAATTGCTAGCAGTTTTAAAAATCTCTAGCTACTAGCTTGACCATTAAAGACAAATTTAGCAATTTGCTTGGGGGAAAATAATCTGTCAAAAGCAAACCCAAAATTATTGAAAAAGTGGGTCTCATTAATGGCAAGTGGGACCCCTTTAAATGGAAAGCTGTAGCTAACCATTGGGGTGGAAAGATCTCCAATGGCAAAGAACAACCCTATGTCGTCATTACGCCACATCACCTTTTCAGCCTACAATAAATTTAAGCCTACATACTACACCAACGAAAAAGAACAACTGATTTCTAGGCTTGAATACGCCCCACTTTTGCCAACTAACCTCTTATTCTCAACTATCATTGGTAATTTAACAAATGGGTCTCACCACTTTTAAAGCAAGCTATATAGCTTGTTTGAGCAACATTGCTCACCCAAGCTATATTGCTTGTTTTACTCCAATGGTTGGGCTACTAGCTATAAACTTCTATAAATTGCAAGCAAGTCCCATTTTGCAACCATTGGAGATGCTTAAGGCTGGCTCTAAGAGCATCTCCAACGGCAAGCTAATTGCCAAATTAGTTTGCTATGCCACATAGGATTTTCATTTCTAACTAAGAGCATACACAATAATTCTATTATAGGACTAGAATTTCTAAAAACTTGGAGCTAGTAGCTTAACCATTGGAGGAAAAAGTAAGTGGTAACTTTGACAAACCATATTGCTCTACAAAGCTAGTTGCTTTGCTTTACCTTAGTGGTCCCCAAAGCAACTTAACACAAACTTTTGGTGGAAAATAAAACTAAGAACCACAAGTGGGACCTACCAAAACGACAAGTGGTTGTGGCTTTCCATTGAGAGAAATTGTAACTTGGAAATGTTATAGCTTGGAAATATGATGTGGCAAATAAAGCTACAAAGGTTGTAACTTTCCATTGTGGATGCTCTAAAGAGCAAATTCAATGGTTAGCTAAAATGATCTTACTAAAAGAGGCCACATCATTTTCCTTAGCTAATTCTATCTTTAGCCAACTTCCCTTTAGTGGTTTAGCTAAATTATTTGTTGTTTGGGTAGGTCCCACAATCACCTTTTCCTTTTATATATATATATATATATATATATATATATATATATATATATATATATATATATATATATATATATATATATATATATATAAACCATCACTTATTCAAAAGTTATTTGTTGTGTGGGACCTAATATTTTGGCTAAGCCAATTTGCTCTATAGAGCCAATTTGCTTAGCAAAGCAAAACTCCACTTTGTACTCCAATGGTTTAGCAACTAGCTAGGTATTTTGCAAAATTGCTAGCAAGTCCTTCTGGAGTTGCTCATTATTTTACACTACGGCGTAAAGTTATTCTCTCTCACGTTTTCCCTTGCAATTTTTGCCACATAGTCATGTGAGAGTAGAAAATGTTAGGTAATACTCCCTCCGTCCCATAATATAGTGCTTGTTTCTCTCTTTTGAGGTCAAAACTTAAAAACTTTGACCAAATATTATCGTTAATATATACAAAAAAATCATACTCAGGTAGGATCTTGTTAGATTCGCCTCAATGTGTACTTTCATAATATCAACTTTTTATATTTTTTATTATTACAGAATTGAAGATATTAAAGGTCAAAGGTATATTTTGGAGACCGTGCAAAAAGGAAACAAGCACTATATTATGGAACGGAGGGAGTAAAATTTTACAGTTTACACCAGCTGTACAAGGTAATATGACTATATTTTATTTTATTTTTGTTCAGGAAAAATAATTGGTCCGAAAGAAACCCGGCCTGCTACTAGCCAAGCTTGTGACACCAAATTTCGTTAGTTTGGGTAGTGGGGATTTATACCCACAAAGCAAACATTTTTTATCTAACTCCCGATTTGGGAAGTGATGAAATCAGCACCGGCGCTCGCGGTTGGGAGGTGGGAGCACCAACCATTGGGCTCCCACGAGGACCTCAGGTAATATGACTATATGAGGCAATCAAATATCGATGACAATGAGCTCTTAGTAGAAAGACAAATATGAAGGCAAAGACCTCAACTTCCTTCCCAGCTCCAGCTGGATTGATGCAGCATAAAGGTCAAAGCGGTGACTACAATACTACTACATGCTACAGCAAGGCAAGCCGACATGCGGATGCTGAAATTGGCATATATGATAGCAAAAACAAAAAAATAGATGTGCACCAGCCGGGAATCGAACCCGGGTCTGTACCGTGGCAGGGTACTATTCTACCACTAGACCACTGGTGCGATTTGATAAGAGATATTGCTTACAAAAAGATTTTAACCAGGCTTTAGAAAATTTATTTGGACAAAAATACATGATTGAAGTTATAAATAATTCATCTTTCAACAGTTTTTTCAGTTTAGCACTACCATTTAAGATTGTGTTCGATAAAATTTTAAACTAATCAAAATATAATAAAGGATTTTTTTATAAGGAGATTTTGCCCAACAAAAAACAAAAAGTAAATACATGGTTTAATATTAGTCATGAAAATTTTAAAAGAAAAAAATTCTCAAATTTTCCTCATCACTATTGGTGGAATTGTTAGTCAAAAATTACTTCATCACACTTCCTCTGTTCCAGTTTAAACATATGGACTTTCACCCCTCCCAACGCACAACTTTAACCATTAATATCTTCAATTATCTATACGTAAAAATTACCAAATTTTGATAATTTGTAAGTATACATCGCAATAAATCTAACAAGATCTCATATGAATATGATTAACCTTACATATTAATCATACTAGATGACTAGTGTTCAGTGTATGAACAGTGTAAAGTCTATATGTTGCAAAAAAAAAATTGGAACAGAGGAAGCATAGTATTAGTATAACTAAAGTAGATTTCAAGTCTAAAATTTCAAAAGTTAATGGTGATAGCCGGGTATGACTTTTTGATTAAAATCATATTATAATTAAGTACATCACGAAAGGGATATTAGTTTATCCATATCTTCTGGAATCAAATTCTCTCTCTCTTTGTCATTTAATAATTACATAAATGCTTAATAAGCTACATGTAATAAACTTGAAAGAAAGGGTAGATTATGAACCAATGATCAAGCGAGTCGATCACTTAGGTCAACAATAATGCTTGAAATTGATTTGACTCAAATTCGAGTTCAATTCAAAACTAGTATTAGAACTTGAAATTTCAAGCTTAACTTAAACTTTAAATCTCAAATCAAACTAAAATACTTATTTATTCATATATTTTACTTTTACTTTTACTTTTACTTTTACTTTATGCTAGACTTTGTTTCAACTAAAGGATAGTGGAGGGCAGTGATGCACATGACTATCGGAGCGAGATAATTCCACCTTGATCCTTTCATATACTATCGAAGATAGATTTTTTCCATTATTCTACCAATTCAATTCGTTTGCTCTTCTTAAATACTGGAAAAATAGCCTAATCAAATCTCATCTTTTAATAAAGGTTTTGATATATGTAAACAACAGTGAGGACTAAAAATAAGCATTACATACATATTTGCATTCCGAGCTTGTTAATTGTTACTCATATTCAACAATTTTCCTACTCCAATTAAATCATCATCTCGAATAAAATCTAAAATAAAATTTTCGACATTACAAAGCAAGAATAACAAGCCCAACAAACCCAATTAATGTCATCAACACATCAATATCAATCCTCAAAAACACACATATACTTCCATAAATCCTCAAATTATTATCATAAATATCTTATAACCCCATATAGTATACACACACATTTACAAACTCCAAAAAAATGGCGACTTGCTTAAGCAACACCACCAGGCCTAAGCTCACCACCACCTTCTCATCATCATCATCTTCTTCTTCCTCTCAAACCCTTCAAATTCTCTGCAAACGACTTTCTCTCTCCTCCTTTCTCCCCCAATCTCTCTCCTCATCTTCTCGCCTTTCTTCCAAAACCCTACACTTTCTCTCTCCTCCACGTCACCTTCTTCTCCGACGCAATTTCTCAGCTCGAGCTGATTCTTCTTCGTCCGACAATGGCGCGCACTTCGATTTCGACCTCTTCACCATTGGTGCTGGAAGTGGCGGTGTTAGAGCGTCGCGTTTTGCTTCCAATTTCGGCGCTTCTGTCGCTGTTTGTGAACTTCCTTTCAGTACTATCTCGTCTGAGACTGCTGGAGGTGTTGGTGGAACGTAATTTCTAAACCTAATTTTTGTTGATTGAGATTTGATTTGTTTTCTATTTACGGTTTTATTGAGCAATTTGAGTTGATTATTGATGTTTGTTATAGTTGATGTTTTAGTGATTGTAGTGATTAGGTTTTTAGCTAGTTGAGTTTGATACTTTTTAGTTGTTTTGTTGTCAATTAATGTGTTGGAATCGATATATGAAGTTGTTGAATGTAGATTGATGAAGCAAAATGGCCTTGGATTCTTCTAAGGATCAAGGGAAATTTACTTAAGTAGTTCAAGGTATGCTATTGTTATATTTAGAAAGACGAAGTTTTGTGAATGTGGTGATTGTGTCTAAATTGGATTATTGAGCTAACTTGTTTAGTAGCATTGGCGTGGGTTTGTGTAAACCTATGTTGCTTTGACATAGAGGTATGATTCTTGGTGTGGTGTGGATTGCTGGATTGGACATGGCTATTGGGTGTAAGGATGATATCGGTAATGAGATGAATTAACTTGAGTTTGGGTAAGCATGACTCGAACTAGAAAAGCTCAGCTGAACTTGGCTTAAATCAACCGTGAGTGACCCTGGAATGTGCTCCGCAAATCTTGATAGACTCGTAGCGTGGGTCTGAGTTTAAATTACGCTAGTTGCTGTATATCATAGGGTTTTTTTTGGGAAAATTGAGGGGAAGAATGCTACTATAAGTCTCAGGATCATCTATATGGAGCATAGTTCGAAAATGCGGTTTCGGACACGATTGCGGTAACGGTCATGGTGATGCGGGAGCGGGGATGATGCGGTTGTCGTACCGCCAAATATCGGCTTAAACCATGAGATATCCCTAGAACCCGCCTAAAACACGGGATTTTTACACCTTTACGATGCGGGTAATATCGGTTCGGTAGATTTGAAAACCTTTACGCCACGGGTGATACGATACGATGCGGCCTTGTTTTGACACCATGATATGGAGGTAAAAAAATTGAAAATTATCTTTTTTTATTGGGAAATTTGTCAGAAACAACCTTTTAAAAACCATTTTTTGCGAGAAACAACCTTTTCAAAATTTTCTTGCAATTTCAGACCTTAAACAAAATTTTTTTTGTTGGAACCAACCTTGCTCCGGATTCCGGTGTTGACTATCGTTTTTTTCCTATTTTCTTCCCTTTCCCTCCAATTTCCCCTAAAATCTTTCCCTCTCCTCCTACCCCAGTTCATGGCACTTTTGCACATTGAATTCTGGAGAACTCTTCTCCTTCATCTCTCACTCCACCACCACAAGACCACCTCCTCCAGCCACTAACCTCCCGAACCCTAGCCCCCCACTACCACCAGCCACTAAAACACACTCAAAACCCCCACTACCCTCGCCCAGCCACCACCGTACCCCCTAGTCCCCCACCAACCTCGCCCAATCCCCACTACCCTCTTCTCTGGAAACCCACCGATTCTTCTTCCTCAAACGACACCATTCCGCTGCAACTCCTCTCATGGGGTCGTGGCTCGTCGGGTCAACACGGCATGGGAGCAGAACAAATTCGTCTTTACCCAACCCAGTTTTCTCTCTCCTCGTCCCTCCTTCGTTCCTTCGTTCCTTCGTTCCTTCTTTCCCCATCTCCCGGCTCTCTCTCTCCTCCATTGCCGCAAAAATCAACGGTGGAGATCGGAATCTCATGCGGGTTGTTCCATTCAGCGGTCCTGATTGATGGGCAGTGTTGGTTAAAAGTGCAAAAGTGCCATAATTGAAGAGAGAAGAGGAAGGAGTGAACTGGGGTAGGAGGAGAGAGAAAGATTTTAGGGGAAATTGGAGGGAAAGGGAAGAAAATAGGAAAAAAAAGATAGTCAATGCCGGAATATGGCTGGTCAACGCCGGAATCCGGAGTAAGGTTGGTTCCAACAAAAATTTTTTGTTTAAGGTCTTAAATTGCAATAAAAATTTTAAAAGGTTGTTTCTCGCAAAAAATGGTTTTTAAAAGGTTGTTTCCGACAAATTTCTCTTTTTTATTATTCTGCCATATATAATTATACTTGAATGCAAGGAAAATGGTATACATAATTACATACTATTATAAAAATTTTTAAAAAGGATTGATGGAGTATGATTAAATAAAAAGTTAAGTAACAAAGCAAAAACAAATTAGTTGGCCAGTTTTTCTAGTGTAGACTTGTTAGAGTCTTGAGTTTAGTTTGATCAAGAGTTGGTTTTTTTTACGAAGTTATAATTAAGTAGCTTGTAAGCTTTCTTATCTCACTATCATCAGATAATTTACTGTTCGGTCATAATATGAAGTGTCAACTTTCTACCACATTCAAGATCTAGACAGCTTCGCCTAACACAAATGTATTGAATTTGATGACATTGAGCAGGAGGACCTCATGTGCATTAGTGTTACATCTCTTATCATAAAGAGTCTTTTGAGACCTTTTTTGCACTCTAATGACCATTTAATTCAATGGTCTTCATCTTCTTTGGTGGAGCAGAACTATGAAGATCTTGAGATTTTGTGCTCATTAAATATTTTGGAAGCTAGAGCTTGAGAACCAGGCTTTGAAGGTTGTTTTTAATGACTAATATTTTTCTTTCAAATTGCAGCTGCGTACTTCGAGGATGTGTGCCGAAGAAGCTGCTTGTTTACTCTTCTAAATATTCACATGAATTTGAGGAGAGTCATGGGTTTGGATGGAGTTATGATGCTGAACCCAAGCATGACTGGAGCAGCTTGATTGCTAACAAGAATGCTGAACTTCAGCGTTTGACAGACATCTACAAGAATATCCTGAAAAATGCAAATGTCACACTTATTGAAGGCCGTGGAAAGGTTGGATGACTATGTTATGATGGTAGTTTAAACTTATTTAGGTGTTTATTCACTTTGACGTCTCACCAGCAATAACATCTTTGTCATTGAAACAGATTGTTGATCCCCACACAGTTAACGTTGATGGGAAACTTTATTCAGCGAGAAACATATTGATTTCTGTTGGGGGCCGTCCTTATATCCCTGATATTCCTGGAAGTGAGCATGCTATTGATTCTGATGCTGCTCTTGATCTCCCAGAAAGGCCTAAGAAAATTGCAATTGTCGGGGGTGGATACATTAGTTTGGAATTCGCTGGTATCTTCAATGGTTTGGGAAGTGATGTTCATGTTTTCATTCGTCAAAAGAAGATTTTGAGAGGCTTCGATGAGGAGGTACTGTTATGCCCATGTTGCACACATTAAGCTGTTGGCTACTCTCATTAAGCTGTTACTTTTCCTGTTTTGCAGGTCAGAGATTTTCTTGCCGAACAGATGGCCCTAAGAGGAATTGAGTTCCACACAGAAGAATCTCCCCTAGCTATCACAAAGTCTGCAGATGGTACACTGTCGTTGAAGACCAACAAGGAAACTATCGATGGTTTTTCACATATCATGTTTGCCACAGGGAGAAGACCAAATACTAAGGTCATCTTTCCTTTTCTTGCAGCAGATTATGGCTTGTACTCATTATAATGGTGGTTAATATGAAAACAGAAGTAGTATATAGTCAAGGTTTCACCAGTTACGTGCTGGCTTTGTAATTGACTGTGCATTCTGATTTCTGCGTTACTCATAATGTGAGTTCATACAAGCTGCAGAACTTGGGACTGGACGACGTGGGGGTAAAGATGGACAAAAATGGAGCCATAGAGGTAATATCTTTAATGGCAATGGTATATTTAACCTTTGCATATGCTCTTGCTTGCTCATTGGAGTGTTGCTGCAGGTCAACGAGTATTCTCAGACATCAGTTCCTTCTATATGGGCAGTAGGTGACGTCACTGATAGAGTGAATTTGACCCCTGTTGCTTTGATGGAGGGAGGGGCGTTAGCAAAGACAATATTTGGAAATGAACCAACAAAACCTGATTATCGGTATGTTTTGTTAAATCTTTATGTTATGTTGTAAATTGTAATGCTATGTTTATGATTCTGTAAAGTTCTAGTTGCTTCCTTTTTTTCGCAATCTGTTAGCTTTAGCCTTTAAGTACCATAGGATCTATTTTAGGTGGGTGACGCTTGACCCATATTGTCTTCATAATGCGCGTCTCATAGACATTATTGTATGCCAACCCAACTTAAACAGAAAGGGAGCACTTTAGGTTCAGTTGATTTCTAGTTGGAGCTTTTACACTAGACCCTTATCCTGTGAAGGTCCGTAAATCATGAAACCCTTTCTAAAATTGCTAAAAGATCTCAAAAGTAGAGGACAGCAAGTCTCTAGGGAATCAACTCAAGTACTCGACCTCTCAAGGTCCCTCGCGTCCACTTTGGTCATTATATGGCACTGCACTCAAAACCGTATGTGGGAAGCCCAATCTGATGGCCATACCTTCAAAAGTTCTTCTTGGGGACAATAAGATACATCAAGAAGTTGTTTTATGATTACGGGGGAACTGCCTACTTTAGCTGTTTTGTTCATAAATTGCATCAGACAAGGATCACTTTCACTTCATGGAAACCCATTTCAATTCATGAAATCCTTCCAGAGCCACTAAAGTCAGAGAGAAAACGCTCGTGATCATGCATGATGTGTGCTAAAGTTAAGCTGATAGAGCAGGTCATTCCTGGAAGGCCCTTTTTAGATGCATATGAATATACATGGAAGTCTTCCTGGTACCCCCATTCCAGAGGCTATAGGCAGGCATGTGAGAATTGGATGATATATACTTTGGAGGGGCAAAATCAGTAAGACTGTGGATTATAACCTACCAGCATAGATGCTGACAAGTCCAACCTAATGGCTGGAGATAGATTGTAAATAGCAAAGCTCATTCGCGAACTCACACCATCTGTCAGTGGTATTTGTTTTACACAACTTGATGGATGCCTATCTTTTGCGTAATTGTTTTTAGGTCCATATATGCCAATCGCTGTATATGAGTCCATTCATAAAGTATGGAGCCTAAGCCTAGCCAAGTTGTCCTCTTCGTAATGTCCAATAAGCTTCTCCATAGCCAAAGATAGAATCTATTTCTTCCTTCCTCAGGCACTGTAACTCCCTCGAGGACAGCTTCAAACGCATCAATTGCGCAATCTGGAATAATGGCGTGAACCTTTTCAGAATCCTTGGTATGGACTATGGAGCCTAATCCTAGCCAAGTTGAAAGCAACCATTGTATGTTGCCTATTTATCTGCTCCCTTTGTTTCTTTTTTTGAGTTGAATGGTTAGTCGAAGTGAACATTTTCTCAACCTGTGATTTGCACTTGTCACAAATTATTAAATTTGTAGCAACTTGTGATGATGTCTGTGCTTTCCCCATGTGCAGAGCTGTACCTTCTGCTGTGTTTTCTCAGCCACCTATCGGCCAAGTTGGTTTATCAGAGGAGCAAGTAAGAACTTTTCCTTACCTCACAAGTGTTGGTCATTGCTGATCAGTTTACTTAATAATTAATATTGCTGGGTTTTGCAGGCCATAGAAACATACGGGGATGTTGATGTTTTCACTGCAAATTTTAGGCCTTTAAAGGCCACTTTATCTGGTCTTCCAGACCGTGTTTTTATGAAACTTATAGTTTGTGCCAAGACTGACAAAGTTGTTGGGTTGCACATGTGCGGAGATGATGCACCAGAGATAGCACAGGTCTATGCATAATCTGTCTTTAGTGTATGTAACAAGTATTACAGTTCTATAATCCGCTATTATTTGACTGGCTGTTTAAAATCTCAGGGGTTTGCAGTTGCAGTAAAAGCTGGCTTGACAAAGGCAGACTTTGATGCAACAATTGGAATTCATCCTACAGCAGCAGAAGAATTTGTTACAATGAGGAAGCCTACGCGCCAAATTCGCAATGGACCACCAAAGGTTAGGAACTTGGTTATGATGATGGTAATTTTGTACTGATGTGGTTATGCACTACTCCTTATGCCTCATAGTCATGAAATAAGAATTTAGCATTTGCTATGATACTATTGATGGGTTTTAAAATAGTATCGCAAGTGCACGGTGTCTGTTGTTAATACGGGTCGATCCACAGGGAGAGGATTTCTATAGATTGATGTTCAATTACTTAACTACTTCAAGAGAAAAATTGATTGAATGAGTAATAACTAAACTAAAATAAACTAGATCACAAATGGATGTAAATCAGATAATTAAAACCTAGGGCATTTGCTCGGTCCACCATGCTTATACCAATTCAATCAATACAATACAATTCAACAATACTTGGATTAAGGGTCGAGTAATTAGAGTCTTTTGTTAATCCTACGGTCGGGTCTTAACACTCTTAGATCAACATATGATAGTACGGTCGCTCAACATAATCAGATCTACTAATTGTAACAAGCCTCTAATGAGTACGATCTTTTAATTCTAACTCCTATTAGCTAAATCATAACCCATGATATTGCGCAATTACATGAATTAAACAATTATAACAAATCAATAGAAATTACTCTAATCCAATCCAATCACTGAAGAACTTTAAATCACAATCAAAGAGGTATAAACATGGCTTCCCTCACTAAGCCCTAGAAATAGACTACTCACTTATGATATTAAAAAACGCAATAAACATAATCAAAGTAAAAGAATTCATCTAAATAGATTAAGTAGAAAAAAATACCGAATGATTGAAGAACAATTGAAGCGAAATCGACGATCTTTATAATCTTCAAAGCGAAGAGTTAATACAAAACTAGAAGAAACTAAGTGTTTTAAACCTAAAAACGAAGAATAAAGATAGTCTAAACTAAATTTCTAAAACCGTATTTATAGTCTTTGCAAAACGACTAAAAAAACAAGAAAAATAGTCAACCTGACAATCTGCCCGGTCGGGCGACAGTGATCTTCTCTAACGATCTCAGCTGGAAATTCCCTCGGTCAACCGGGAAAGGCTGCTCGGTCGGGCGCGCAAGCGTTTTTGGGGTTTTCTTCGCCTGGTTGGCCGGGCCAACTGCACAATGGCAAACTGATCTCGTCCGGTCGGGCAAATCCGCCGGGTCGACCGGGCGAAAGCGTTTCTTCAAGCTTTTCCGTAAATTCTTCATTCAAGCTTCTTGTGGACTTCCCGAATCTGCTTCGGGCCATGTGTGATCATTGGACTTCCCTTTTTTGACTCAGATCAAGGCCTTAGATGCCTGACGTGCACAATAACAGCTAACAAAAGAAAACAAGTCCAAACATATTAAATCACACAAAAACGAGCTCAAACCGGTGCTCAATGCTAAGGAAATGGGGCTAAAAACTCTATATAAAATAGACACATCAACTATTTATGACTCCCTGTGGTTCTGAGACTCTTAGCTGATCTTACCATACATATTGTGTTGACGATAAATTTATCTGCTAGTCAAAGGCATGTGTATAATATCTTGGTATTAGATCATTTCACTTTTCCATAAGCTCTGATGTCCTCCATGTTTAGGTTACAAAGGATTCCAAGCCTCAAGCTACAGCAGGAGTTTAAGCTCATGTACAGGCTCCAAAGCAAAATGAGATTTGTAACTCCTAGCAAGGTACTAACCTTCATTCACATTTTCATATTGATGTTGTATACCCTTGTCGCTTCAGTTAAAATCGTTTTGGAAGTTTTTACTTAAAAAAGAACTGTAAATTTCAGTTGTTTTCACACTTGAACGATTTCACTATAACCCTATGCTGCAATCTAATACCCCTTGGCTTTTTTTTTTTTAATAAAACCACGTAGCTGTTTTTAGTCTCCACTTAATGCCACAATTTTCCACAACAGGAACATCTAGTTGTTAATCTCCAAATAACGTCTTTCTTTCAAAACTTTTGCTTAGAAAACATTCTTTTACCTTTGCTAATTTTGCACATATAAATCTACCGGACAACCTATTGGACCCCATTGCTATCATGAATTCCGATGAAGTCAAAACCCACAGGAGAATACATAATGCTATTTGCTTAACTAGGCCTTGCAATCTTGAATTGCTGCGTGGAACAAAAATCATTGAGTAGAAGATTCTTTTTGGAAATAATTAGAGCAAATGGACAAGGATTTAACACCTCAAATAAAATTAGTGAGTTTTTTGGTTTATAAACTTTTCGATGTATCTTGTCATTTTGCTACATTTTTACACTTGTTTTCTTCAAGTTAAGTGCTTGGTTTACCCGCTCATTCTAGTTTCATAATGCTTCCTAATTCCTATCTTTGCAACAGTAACCAGATGCTTGCTTTGAGGAACCTTCCAAATCAATTTTGAGTTTTTGACTCCTCCATAGAGTCTGATCATTTCCCCCAAGTATGAACGATGAAGCTTTATCGTCATGCTTGTGAATGCCAAATACTTCAGCCGAGATCTATAGAGTTACCGGAGTCTGTTTTGTTGTAATTACGAGTAATGTGAAGATGATCAACTGCAATTGCACTTACTAAAGGTTGTTTGTTCTGTTGTATACCTATCATCCTCGACGGATCTGATACTGTACAGTACATTCTGATTTGTGGGATCCTGATTTTTTGTTTATACATTATTCTCCTTTCGAGTTGATCTGGAAGTGGGATTGTGCAGTTAAATAATAGTGTCTGGCAATATGTTTCCAGATCTTGACGAGCTAATACGTTGTTTAATCAGATTGTGCAGTGGGTTTCTTTTCAATGTTAATTCTATTATAGGCTTTAACATGGGATCATGTTGAGATTTTCAAACTAAACATCGTAGCTTGAAGTAAATGAAAAGCTCAACTACTACGACACTGAACTAGATAATACTTGGTAAGTGTTAGTATATGACTACATTCACATTCGGATATATCATATATGATGTGTGCAATAGACATAGGATAGATCAATGATAAAATTCTCATGTTGATTTTTGGAAAATGTACGTTCTTTTTTATAAGTTGTAGTGAAGAAATATGGTCAAAGTCGATGAGTGATGACCTTATAAATGGGATACACAAAGATGGGATTACTTGGAAGTAGAAAACCTTTTCCAAGAACTTGCAAGTGGTCGGATCTAAACCTCTCCCGTCACTTGCATTGCAACACAAAGCAAGCTTGGTGTAAATTATTAGACTATAGGAGTAGACTAACTGCTAAATACAATTATTCACATATTATGTTTCACTAGTTAGTCTTGCGTGGACCTGGTCCACAATAATATTATTGTGGACCAAAACCACTTATTTAACATAGTGACCATTTAGTTCCATATAGTAACCTTTTCAAATTTTAAGACCTAGGAAACTACGGTAAAAAAAATTGGAGCTTCAGTTTATCCATACTTTGTACATGATAAGAGAAGAGAATAGATAACTAGTGATTATGAAAAAGTCCTAATTGTCTAAGGTGGTGATGCGTATATTCAGGATGATCATCAAGAATTGGACGCTCAGCCTGAATCCAACGACCATCCTTACTCCTAACCATTCCTCTATTCTCATCTTGTCTCCAAAAAGGAGGGATTTGGTAGTGATCCTTCAAGAAATCACATGCTTTGTTCACTAATGCTATATCCCTTCCAATTGTGAGGTGAAATCTTCTTCCTTTTCCATGATACCTGCATTACATTATAGAATCATTGCACAAATTAAATAAAATTTTAAAAACAAATTTGATAATAGTAATAATCTAATGTATTTCTAAGTTCATTTTCTCTAAATTGGATGTGATTTAGTAGTCACAAAAGTAATGTTTTAGTGTATGTTATGATTGTCCACTTTTTTGGATCTTGATTTAACATACTTTTATATATAGTTGAAATATAGAGTACAAGTAAATTTACGTAAACAATTATATGTGCTGGATAGTAAATCCGAACAAATGGAACTCCTATTCGGGGTTGATAGGAGACTAAGTTTAAATAAGATTTGAGTGAATCTGATTACTAGTGTCACATCATCAATTGATAGATTAAACTTACATTTCTAAGTGATGATTTAGTCTAAATGTGACTCTAAAATAAATTGAAAAGAGTTAGATCAAATATGAAGTTCGACTTATTATCAACCCATTCTGTAACTTCCATTTGTCACTTTTGCATCTTGATATAAGAAACGTAAAAAATTAAGAAACATGTGGAGCTTAGCTCGCACCAGCCTTTTAAAACAGTGAGATAATGATAAATCAAGATGCTTTTTGACAATAAGTGCACTCTCAAGTGACAAGTCACACCCACGAACTATTAATTTATTAGGCTTACTATCTCAATCTTATACACTTAATCTAGCTGCCACATTATAGATTATAGATAATTTGTTGACTATTAAAGAGGTTGAAATGAACTTTACATGTTCAACATGGATAAGATCAACCAACACAATGAAATGAACTTATATAGTCTAGCATTGGTAAGAACTATTATGTTCGTAGTCATGTAAGATCTTACTAAATGTGTTTGTTTGTTTAGTATCCTTTTCGTAGAATTTTACATAATATATAGTAATTAATAAGTAGTGCAAATATGTATTAGCAACAAAAAAAATATGAATTGTAGAAAATAAAGTTCACTAACCCATCAAGTAAATGCAAATGGGCTTCCAAATTGTGGGCACAACTTGGGTCGTTGGTGTCTTTAATGAATGGAGAATTTTTATGGTCCAAAGCAAGCTCCACCCCTACATGACAATAACTCCAAGGCAACCCTTGAGCCATTTTCATCCACTCCGAAGGTAAATGTTCATTAAACACTAATCCTGGTGCCTTAGGAACCATATCATGCACATTTACCACCCTAAGTACTTTCACCCCTAGCTCCTCCAACCTCTCCTTAAACCTCACATTCCCGACCCGTGGGCCCGAGAACGAGAACACGCTTATGGGCCTAGCTTGGTTGCTTGGGCCCATGTGAATGCCCGTCTCAGCTATATCATGGGCACTCAAAATTGCTAGGGCACTACCCAAACTATGACCCGTTATACTTATACTAACTTCTTCATTATGGTACAACTCTAATAGACGTTTTACCTCACTTAGGACTTGCTCTCGGGCCGAGAACTTGCAATATCGACAATTCGGGTCCTTGTCGGTATAGAGGTCCAAGAACCCGGATTCGGCCTTGACACTCCGGTCCGGGCATGGGATGTTCTCGTCAGAGACGGGCCTAAGGAAGTCCATTAGATCATGGACCCACTCAAGCCGGGTCACCGTTCCCCTCCAAGAAATAATGATGTCCCTACGGCCCAATTTCTTGGACATCTCATCGTTGGATACAGCCACATAACCGATCCAATTAGCATTCTTGGACCAAACCTTGGGCCACCTTGAGTTCTTAAAAAAGTTGGGCAAGTTAATATTGGACGTGGCATAGAAGTACCTTGTTACCTCATAACCATGGGCCTCCATTTCTAGGCCCTTGAAGAAAGAATGCCTTGGGTACTTACAACTCCCACAATACTTAGAAAATGGATCAAAATCAAACCCATCATAGCAGGCTTGGGCCATTTCTCCATATCGGATTAGCTCAGCCCGTAAGAGAGAATCCATTGGATCAAGTAGCCCAACCCATTCATTCTCCCCATGAATTTCCCTCCAACGATCCACTAACTCATTTTCACCACTTTCCTCCATCACAGGCCCAAATACTTCTCTACCTTTCTCTAGTCCTGTTTCTCTCCAAGGTTCAACTATTCTTGATGTCAATGCATCATTTGTCCTTGATAAAACTTGAATTGTACTTGGTTTAGTGGTAAGACTTCGGCCTTCGGACCGTTTCGAAGGGTATGTTTGGGATGAAAAAGTTGTAGAAGATGAATTTTTAGATTGAAAAGGAAGATTATGGTTTGTAGTGAAGGGAAGAGCTTGCATTTTGGACAGGGAAAATGCCATTCTAGATATCTCTAAGGAAGATGATATTGGTGGTGATGATGTGTGTGAGGGAAAGTGATGCGTAAATAATTTGAAGTATGGGATTGATTTGTTTTTCTTTCTAGCATGACATTAATCACATTATATAATAAGTACGCATAGAAATCATGAATCATGCATGTGGGAGCCCACATAAAAACTATAGGTTAGTGGAGTATGAGTATTATATTGTTGGGAGGACAAAATTTAAGATATGACTTTTATTTTATCTGTCTGTTGGTCATTAGGCACAGTGCAGTCAAGCGTATCATGTTGCAATTGAAATACTGTACATGAGTTGGCTGCTTGATAGTTTAAATGAAAATAAATCACAAAGATCAAGCACCATTTTTGTCTCATTATTTGATCTTCAAATTTTGTGGCATGGAGATCATAATCGATGATATGAGAATCTTTCGTGCAGCGAAGCAAAATTATTTTTCTAATTATTGAAAAATATTGGGAAATTAAAAGTAATATCAAGGTAGATTTTACGTCAAAAAATAAATATTGATGTAGAGATTTCCAGTTTCATTGTATATCTATGATGATTTAAAATTAGATTAGTAATAAGATTGTATATCTTCATAATTGCATATTATATCTCATGTACATATATCGTAAAATAGATCTATGTTGTTGCTGCGTACGAATTACACCTCTATACTATTAGAGTACATATATGTATATATCTATAGTATCTTAGTATACATAATTAGCCTCATGTATATATCTATAGATATATACATATATGTACTCTAATATATACGTTATTATATTATGCACTTGGGTGCATATACTTCTAGATAACGCGTGTTTGCACCCTCGCTTGCGTATTATGCCAATGTATTATCCATATGTTGCCTATAAAAGACCGTGGGATATTTTTTTTCAATTGATAGAAAGTGGGTAGAGAGCAAAAGCCAAAAGTAGTGGGTCGACGTGTGCGATAAGTCTTTTCCTACATACTTCATCCGTTCTTTATTAATTCTAACATATGAGTTTGCCTTATTCTTTGATGAAATAAAAAAGGTGGTGGGATAGGATAAAAATATCCATATAGGGTGGGTAACCGATGAGATTTTTAATTAGATCTAAGAAAGACAATTCAGTCTATTTGACTAGCTTTTATTACCAAAAGTAAAATTGTTACAATTAATATGAAACTAGCTAAAGTAGTATATGTTGCAATCAATAAACAACGGGGGAAGTAGAATGGATTGAAATTAAAATAAAATGGATAGAATCAATATTAGAAAAAGGAAGTAATAAATTGTGTGTCTACCCATCAAATTAAACATGTTACATATGCATATAAATTTAGAGTATTAGACTTTTCAAATCTTATAAAAGTCATAAGAAACTATTGCTCCTTAATATAAAGTCGCCAAACAATCTATATTCGATGTCCTATACAGTTACACTTATCATCGACCAATCGTGAGATTGAAAGCCGAAAGGAGGATCAAGGTTGGTCTGATAGTTGTAAGGTCCTCCTTTCACCCTGTGACATGAGTTCCATTCTCATTTCTTGCAAAAAAGATCCCTAATTTCTCCCTCAACCTGTTAGGAATCTCCTTACCTTAGAAAAAGTTAATCGTAATATCGAAAGCCACGCATTTTCTCAAATTTTATATCCTAGTGAACCTCTTCGTCATATAATATACGACACAAGGAAAAATCTTTTATTGTTTAACCCAAAAGAAATATCGATAATATGGAGAGGGGGCATTATTTGCCATATTAAAATATATTAATTGTAATCCATAACATTTGCAACAAAAAAAAGATATTACTATACATAAAAAATATAGGGATTTGTAAATCGCGCACATACTGAAATTTTTGGCATATATAGGTTTTACCATCTTATACAAATAGATAAACTAGGGTATTGCTTTGATTGAAGGCAATCTTAGTTTTGGTGGTCCCCTTATACACAAAAAAAAAAAAGTTGTGACTTAGGACATTAATTAATAACTCCACCTTTATAATACGAACATGACATAATTTTATATATAAAAAAAATAAGCACCCGATATAACTATAGAATTGGGTCAATTATATCATCTCTCCAAAACTATATATAAAAAGTGGCATCAGTGGAAAATTGAATCAACAACCTACAACCAACATTATATTGGAAGAAGTTACAATATTATGAAAATCCTAACATAATATATATAGCCATTTTGTTTCGGGCATAAGCTAAGACATCTTATAGTCTATTGTTATTTATTAACATCATGACTTAATATGATGTTCTTGTTAAATATGACTCTAATGATGTTTGTAAGCATTAGCAGCTAATGTGAACGAGTTAATAGATAACGAGTTATACTTGGTCGTCTTCTTTTTTTCCCTTTGATAAGAAGTTCTACTTCTTATTTGACATCTCCAAAATGGACTTTGTCACTTTGACTTGGAAAAAGTTTTGTTCACACTAGAAGACTTTAGTTTCACTTGCGTTTACCAAAAGAATTGTCAAGTTCACGAATTATTCATTCAAAGTTTTAAACGCATTACTATTTATTGGTGGCTTCAAAATTCGTCATGGAAATTTTTATAGAATACTGTAGATTAGGCTACACGTACAATACCAAAAATTCCGTAGATTTCTATGTACTTTTCTCTCACACCGTCACACGAATAATACTGTGACTATTAAAATCATAGATGCATGAATTAAATTAATATAGTGTGTTCTAGTCATGTCGTCTGTTATAATTTCCGATTAATTTTGAGTTGGTCATTGTTAAACTCGATTACAGTATTATTTCAGTTGTAGTCATTGTTTTTATTCAAAGTTATAGTCGTTGTTAACCAGCATAATATTTCCCGTAAAAAAAAAAAAACAGCATAATAGTTGAGACTATGCCTATAAAATAATATATCTATACAAATATATTAAAAGTCGTGTCTAAGAAAGTCTATATGCCATGTGGCACTCTCCTCAAACTTATAATGCAAATGTTTTATGTCCATGTGACGTAGGAAGGTTAGCGAACAAGTTCGACGAAGAAGTTCGACAAAAGTCCTGAAATGATTTCTACTAATCAGGCCTCCGGAGTCCGATTGCTTATTGTGATACCTTTCTGGAAGCGGAACGGGCCAACGAGTCAAACACATCGCTTCGCTATGACGTACAGGCTTTTTAAGCCATCCGAGTTCGTTTAGGGCCCGAAAACAGCATTTTAAGTATTTCCGAATTTTATTATTGCCTTATTTTCGTATTAGGGTTTTGTTTTGAGTATTTAAACAACATTAGGTCATTATTTGGAGGCAGCTTTTGACTTTTAATAATATTTCAGAGTTTTACTCTTTTTCTGGTGGATTCCGGATTTCTACAGATTTATCGCTTGTAAATCTGTCTGTTCTTGACCGAGATTAGCGTTTGCTTTTCTTTTAGTTTTCCGACTGCGTCACCATGTGTACCCCTCAATAAAAAAAATTGTGTAATTGCAAGGTCTCGAACACGTGACCTTTGAAATGAAAAGTAAAAGCTTAATCATCAATACACTTTGACTTTATTGTCTAATGATTGAAATAAAAAATGATAAAGTCTTATAATAAATAGTAAATAACTTATATGGACTTGGTCCACACTAAATTAGTGTAGACCTAATGCTAATTCATGTGATTTATGAAAAAAAGGGTCACTATATTAAAAAAATAGATATAAAAGATGAGTAGCTATAGATTGTGAAGTTTGACTATGTGAAAAAAGGTTACTATGTCACAAAGTGAAAATTTCATCATGATAAACTAATGTGAAAAAGAGTGACTATATTAAAAAAAGTCACTATGGTAGATAGTAACTGTATAGCGTAACTTAATATTTTAAAAGGTTACTATATGGAAAAAAAGAGTTACTATGTTAAATAAGTGGTTTTTGTCCACAATAATATTATTGTGGACCAGGTCCACGCAAGACTAACTCTAATAAATATACTTGACTAAAAATACTTAAACAAGTATATACATCTCTCCCCTAAAAAAAAAGTATATACATATCTAACACTCTTATTACGTAACTAACAAGAGATTATTGATGTCATATTCTCTTACCACAATTCCTTTTGAGTTATTATTTTCAAACTTAAACCTTTTAGATTTTTTTAATTATCACGTCATGACGTAAACATTTCAATTTCTCAATGGACAAAAAATACAAAAAGTGGCAAAATAAATTATGGAATTTAAGAATAATAACATACTTCCTCCGTTCCAAAATAAGTGAAACACTTCTCTCATTTATGTGAGAGCTTTTTGAGACAAGTGTTTCACTTATTTTGGAATGGAGGAAGTATTTGTTTATTGTAACTGACCCGAGGCATCGCCCGGGCCAAAATACTAGTTAGAAACCTTAAATATGACACACTTAATTACGGAGTATGTATCTAAATTCTAAGCCTGGTGATAATTAATGAATGTTAACAAAATAATCTCTAATTCAGCAATTTGATACATTAGACATGAATTTGATTGAATCACATATATGCTGTAGATGTCGTTGAGAAAAAAATATTAGAAATGGGGCTACGCTGGATAATATAATGAATGAGAGAAGAAATTGGACTCACATAATCTTCATTGTGATTGAACATTCAATAGAAGGCTTATTTTTATTCCGAAACCAATTGATAATAGGTGAAATATAACTTCTTTAGCTTATAGGTTGGAAATTGCTTTTATCTTCTTTGATGTGGGACAGATGACAAATCAGATGTGCATAAGATGAGATTCAAGTTTTCAACAAATTAATATATCACTCAAATAATTAGCATTATCGATGTTATGGTAGTTGCTAATTATTTAATAATTTCTAAAGGGAGAAGATAACCTTGTAAGGAGATTCTGCCAAGTTAAGTTCACGTGATTTTTTTTTTTTAAAGAAAAATTTCATTAAAACGGGGCGCCAAACTAGGCATCTACAATAAGTATTAAAGAAAAACAAGATATAATCACACAAGATCAAATCAAATTCGTCTTCGAAGAAACTACAATGAACCAGATCGAGCCATACAGCGCAGCCCCCTTGTATTTGCTGAATCACGCAGCTATTGATGGGGAAGTCTATCATTCTAACATAGTTTGGGGAAGAAAATTCTTGATTCAACCAGGTTGACCGCATCCGAATTTCCAATATTTCGATGTTGATGATCTTGAACTTCAACCAATAGGAACAATCTCTGATACCAATTTTTAAACTTCCACGTGGGAAAAGACTAAAACTAAACTCCAAACTCCCATAAGAGGAGAGAAAGAACCCAAAAATTGGGTAGAAAACTCTCAAAAAGAGAGAGAATGGAATATTATTAATAACAAAAATAATAAAAACTAGAAGAAAAAAGAAGAATTGGGGGCTTACCACCATCGAAAGGATGATGGTAGCCCCAAACTAGAAGAAAAAATTAGGGTTTTTTTTTGGAGGAAGAGGAGAGAGGGGAGAGGAGGAGGCTAGGTTTCACGTGATTTGTTATATTGTTATAATTTAATGCATATTTCATATCAATTTATACATATATATATTCAATTGGCAAGGTTTTTTAAACCCACCGGTGAGATACACACGAAATACGTGTGGAATCATAATTAGAAACATCATTCATATTAGTTTTTCAATTTATATTTATTTGCTATCAGTTCAAGAATATATATTAGATATCAGTTTATGCATACTTTATATTAGTTAGTTTATGCATATTTCATATTAGTTTAAGATATGTATAAATTAATAACAAATGTGTTATCAAATATGCATAAATTGATATGATATATGTATAAAGTGATATGAAATATTGTCATAACATACTTTTTATATATCACTTTTTGTGTGAAACAACTTTTTATAATCTTTCTAAACAACTTTTTAAATTTTACGGAGTATTTTCTTTTTTAGAGAAACATTTTTATCCTATTTTCCGGCATTGAGCCTCTTAAATGCCCTATATGCTCTACACGTGCCAATATGTGTTGGGTTTTTAACACTCTTTTCAAGAAAAATATGAGGGAAAAAGAATAGGTTGACACACTTGTGGCTTGATAAAAGTCAGAAGAAGTGGTATATAAAAAACTCAGAGACTGATGGTTAAACGTCGGAAACTTGTGGGTTAACGCCTGAAAAGAGGGTAAGATTGCATCTCGCAATTTTTTTCCTTGATCAAAACAACTAACCAAAGCTCAATCTTAAAACACAGGGCTTTGACTCCTATAGGCCCGAGCCCAAAGTATCAAAAGCCAGGTTGCAAACACCTTAAGTTGTTGAAAGTAGGAACCCACTTAATGTATGTAAGAATTGAAAAGATCAGTCAGCTAAATGTTGACAAAATATCGCGCCTCATGCAGTCATGCATAACAGCATAAGTACTACTAAGCGGTTCAGACAGTCGCAAAACTAAAGTTTTCTTTTACGAGGCTTTAAAAGAGACCGTTTTCGGTTTCTGATAATTTTTTAAAATTTTATTAAAAAAAACTTAAATAGACCTAATTTATGTTAAATTTTGTTGAACTATGCCTTGAATTAACTATCTGGTGATAGACTTAACCAAGCACGGAGGTCTCGTTGTCAGTGGACGTAGCTAACACATTCACGTTAATTCCTTGTGTCAATTATTTATTAATTTTTACTTCGTTAATTGCATCTGTAAGACTGTAACAACAAATTTAATGTGGACCTAATGCTAACACATGTAATTGAAGATGGAAAGTGATGGTTATGTGACAAAAACATGTCCACAAAAGTCTTTATGTTCGTACTAATATACATTAAGTTCTATAATGTTGTCTCCTCTCCCCTCTCTGCTCTTCCTCCTCAAAAAAACCCTAATCTCCTCTAGTTTGGGGATGCCATCATCCTTTTGATGATGGTGATAGCCCCCCAATCTTTTTTTTTTCTTTGGTTTTCGTTGTTTTTGTTGTTAATAATCTTCCATCCTCTCTCTTTTTTAGAGTTTCCTACCCAATTTTTGGGTTCTTTATCTCCTTTCATGCGAGTTTGGAGTTTGATTTTATTCTCGTCCCACGTAGAAGTTTAAAATTGGTACGAAAAATTATTCTTATTGGTTGAAGTTCGAGACCATCAACATCGAAGTATTGGAAATTCGGATGCGGTCAACATGGTTAAATCAAGAATTTTCTTCCCCAAACTATGTCAAAATGATAGACTTCCCCATCAACAATTGCGTGATTCAGCAAATACAAGGGGGATTGTGTTGTATTGTTCGATCTGATTCATTGTAGTTTATTCGAAGACGAATTTGATTTGATCTTGTCTGATTATAATTTGTTTTTCTTTAATACTTATTGTAGTTGTCGTTTGGCCTTCAATTAATGAAACTTTTATTTCAAAAAGAAAAGGTCCATAATGTTGTAAGAATTCACTGGATTGGTGAATAGATTATTGTAAAATCTCATGTGTTCAAGATTTGTCAAGACAAACACCCAAATTTAAAGTTGGCAAAAGTTGACCCACCAGGATAATCCAACCAAACAGAACCCGAAATAAGCGGGTTAGAGTTGAGAATTTTTGACGATTAACCCATTTAATTAAACGGGTTACGTTTAGGTTGCCATTTCTGACCTGATAATAACCTACTTTGACCTTGTTAGCTTATACATATAGCACATGCTCGAAAATATATATAATAATTATTCCAAAAAACATGCATACTTTCAGATTTTCAGATTTCAAAATATAATAATAATTATGATTTAAATGGGTTAAACGGGTAACTCGTTTATTAAATAATAGGTCGGGTGAGAGTTGAGTTTTTTCAACTTGTTTATTAAATAAGTTAGGGTTAGATTGAGAGATTTTTGATCCATTTACCATCAATCGGAACACAAACCCCGACCCAACATGATTTATTTGATTGTCATCCCTACCCAAAATCCAAGCCAAGACATTGAGGATCATAGTTGAAAACACTAATTGGGCCAAATGACCCAAGCTTTTAGGCACTGTACGAAATGAACGCTCAAATGGATCACTTATGTAATGAACTTAATTATAATACGTCATGTGAATGGAGTGTCTCATATCAGATGTGTGTCCAACACGTATTGGACACCGACACACGTCGAATACGCCCTAGTATGTAGCAGATATTCCAACTACAGTGCCATGGACATTTGTGGCCTCTGGAAGACGTTCCAATTACCTACGAACTTCTTTTATAGAAATTGCATGAAATGAACACCTAATCAAAAGATGATAAAAATTAAGAAGGGACATAAAAAGTTACAAGAATTGTCTTATGTTTCGAACACAATAATATATAAAAATGAAAATTATATTCTAAAAAACGTTGTAGACTATTTTATCATAATAAGTTATTTTTTAAAAAAACAATACAACTCTTTATTACAATTCTCTTGAATATTCAAAATTTTTATGATAGCTTTTTTCTTAACCCGTATCATCTTCATACCTGATTGATATCCTTTTCTATAATCGATCTATACAACCTAAATTATACACATTCAAATATCCAATTATATATTTATATATATGTAAGAATTTTTCCAACAAAAAATATCAAGTTGAATGATATCGAATATAGAAACACATGACACACCTCTTCCATTATCTATCCACATTACATGATCTATCTCGTCCCCCTCCACCAACACCACCCAAAAAAAAAAGTCATTCATTCATTCATTCACATAAACAGCAAAAAACACACATCTATCACAATCTTCCCTTATTCCCCCCTCTAAAAAAAACCCCAAACTTCAAAAGAAAATTCCCCATCCACCAAAATCCCCAAACTACCCTCAACCCTAAACCCACCCACCTCAAAATCCCAACCCTATTTTCGTCATTTCCCCCTTAAAAAACACTCCAAAACTTTTTTAAAATCCTTCAAAAACAAAGGCGCCAAATCTCTCTTTTTCCCTCCCGCGCCTCATTTCCCCCCTCTATTAAACACCATCTCCAAATCCAAATCCAAACCCTTCTCTCTCTCTCTCTCTCTCCTCCCGCCACCACACTTCAACACTTTCTCTCTCTAACATTTTCTCTCTCCTAAAATCCCCTCCAATCAAAATGCGCCACCACATCGCCGCCACATCATCAACCCCAACAACCCCAGCAACACCATACTTAGATCCCTTCAAACGCGGCAAAAAACGCGGGAGTTACAACTGTGGCCGATGTGGCCTCCCTAAAAAAGGCCACGTATGCGATGGGTCCGGGCCCACCACCACCACCACCACCACTGATACTAATACTACTCCATCTACTCCTCGCCCGCCCCCGCCTCGGCCGCAACGAGCGTTGTCTTTCGACGATTTAGACGTCGGAGACTCGTCCGATACCGAGGCGGGGGATCGGGAAAGACGGATAATGTCTAGTCAATATGATTATTTTACGAATGCTGATGAGATTGTTTCGGGTGGATTACCAGTTAATTGTATGTGGGAGGTGATGAAAAGGTTGCCTCCTACATCACTTATGTTGGCTTCTGGGGTTTGTAAGGGGTGGAGAGATGTTGCTGTTCGGGTTTGGAAAGCTACTGAAGAGTTACGGGTTCGGGTTCCTGTTAATGGGTCGGTTGGATTTGTTGGGTCGCTTTTGAAGAAATGTAGTGATTCTCTTGTTAGGATCTCTCTTCGGATGGAGAGGTTTGGTTCTCGATTTTTTTTTTTTTTTTTGATTGTTTGATTTTGTTGGGTTGGATTGGATTGGATTAGATCTAGGGTTTTGTGAATTTGATATGGATTAAATTGAGTTGAAGTTTAAGATGATGATGATGATGATGATGTTTAAATCGGTGTTAGTTTGTGGTAGATGGGATGAGAAATGGTTGTGATTATTGGTTTGACTTTTTACTGGTTTTTTAGGGTTTATGAAATTTAGTATAAGAAGTTAATTTGATGCATCAGGGTGTTACAGTGAGTGTGAATCAAGGATTTCATGGGTGATGAGGTTATAGGATATGATTGGATTTTGGGGGGTAATGATCTTATTGAAGGATCTGTTGTTTGGGTGATTTTGGTTTTTGATTGTTGTCGAATTATTGTGGCGTAAGGTTTAGGGTTTTGAGGGATCTGATTTGGGTTTAACTGAGTGAAGATGTAAGATCATTAATTTGGAGGTGTGAGTGAGGAAATTTAGGGGAAAATGGTTGTGATTTAGTAGAGAATGTTCTAAAAGAGTTGTGAGTTTATGATATGAAAGTCTAATTTGATATTTAAGTGCAAAGAAGGGTAAGGGGAAAAACTGAGCTAAAATGGTGGTCCTAGTTAGCAAGAATTCCCTAGGGTGATTGTTAGACTTTCTTAGTTTCGATAAAGTTTCGGTTCTTTGTTGATTTTTCTAAAAGATTTGTCATACTTAAAGAAAGAATTGTTATATGGTGATTAGATATGGATTTAGGATCTCACTTAATTAACAAAAAGCAGGTGTTGATGAAATACTGAACATCATTCCATAGCTGAGCTTAATTTGTTAGTGGAAGTAGGTTGGATGTACACAATTTACCATTGTGACAATAGAGATATTAATGTAAATTAATCTTTGATCCGATATGTAATGATGGTATGTTACCCCAAAATAGATATGATAGGTAGATTAATGGGACATAATACATTAACTGATTATGATTTAAAAGCTGAATATTGAAATTTTCACTGACTTAAATTGGACAAGTATTAGTTGATTGGTATGAATAAAGAGTGCTTTGATCTTGCTAAATATTCAGCGTATAAGAGATTCATGTATGTAGTATGACATAGAACCTACAGATCCCGTTGATTCAAGTGCAATTTTAGGTACTAGGAGCCAGGAGGTGTTTTACGGGATGCTGTGCCCATGTTGAGTACAATTTGGTGTATGTTTGATTGAGCAGAACATGTAAAGCTATCTTTAATATCCCTAAAAGCTTAAATCAGCTCAAGATTGTGCTAAATGTTATTTATAAGAGGAGTTAGAAGCAGCATTGTTGTGGATGTGAGTTATGGATTAACAGGAAATAACTGGTTCTAAATCGTGTTATTTAGAACATAATATTGTTTTACTGGCATTTCTAGAGATGATTGTATTTATTACTTTTTGTGATCCCTTGCAGTGATGTGGATGCAACATTGCTGGCTTGCATTGCGTTCTCTTACCCAAATCTGGAATCGATGGAGATCTCTACCTTAGGCTCGTCTATTAACCGGATAACTGGGTATATATAATAAGTCCCTTTGATATTTTCTAGTACTTTCTATTGGAAATCTGCTCCATGTAGGGTTACATCTACTGTCATATATGCAATCATATTACATTTAACACACATATGCGGCTCACACATGACTTGCTTATTAAATGGGCTTCTGATCTTGCTCTTGGTACCTTTGCGGCTTTGGATGCTTGGATATGAACACTTGAACCCTCAAATTTAAGGACTTCGTGCAAAATGTTTAATAGGATAGGAAACTCTAGATTAATTGAAGTGTTTGCTATTACACAAGAAGATCATGTAGTGCAGGGAAAAATCTGTGTCACTCTTTATAGCAAAGGACTTGTGTTTGATTGATTACTGTCTGTAGTGGTCTGAGCACCTCAACTGATAGTTGATAGCTTGGCTCTGGTGGAGGAATAGCTGTTAGTTGTTTATATACATTGTTTCTTAATCTATTTATGTGATGATCAATATTTCATTTGCCAATTGGAAACAATGATGTCTAGTAAACTGGGAGAAGGGGGGGAAAGGGGGTTGTGTGCACTTTCTTATGCGATCACTATTGTTTGTCTTGAATCGCTGTATGTGCCTTTTCTTAGCTCCATACACACTGTGAGATGTAATCATGACCCAACTGACGCTGTTGTGCTTGTGCTACAGAGATGAGCTGGGTCGTTTTGTTGCTGATAGACGGTCTCTTACAAGTCTTAAGATGGAAGGGTGCTCTAATTTAGGATCGGTTGTAATCACTTCAAGTAGTCTTTCTACACTCTGGCTTTCTGATCTTCATTCTCTTTCTAAGACGGTGATTACTCTCTCCCTTCTGTTTCAATTTGAGAGGTCTAAATTTCCTCTGCTTAAAATCTTTTGCTGGACCTTTTTGTTCAATTTGTGCTTATTTGTGTCTAATTTTTGTAGATTCTCAACTGCCCTAATTTGAAGGAGGTTTCTTTGAACTTTTCACATCAAGAAAATGATATTACCGATGTCACAACCATGATGGATAACTTGGGAAAATATTGTCCAAAGTTGCAGAACATTCATGTTGCATCACCTAGATTGTCTCATGCTACTGTTCTTTCTCTGACAGCCGCAAATTTGAGGTTAGTACTACTCTCCAGTTCTTCTATTCTTATTATGAAAACAGGAAGCCACCTTTTGTTCTAACATTCAATGAAAAAAATGGGATGAGGTTTGATGAGTTTTATGGGCTAATCACTAATGTTTCCTAATATTCAGGGGATTGAGAATGCTCTCGTTAGTGTTGGGTTCTGGCATCACCGACGCTTCTGTTGCTGCCATTGCTTACAGCTTTTCAAAGTTAGAACTCCTTGACTTGAGCGGGTAATGGTTCATCCCTTTGTTTTGTTTTGGAGCCTATCAAAGTTGTCATTCACTAACAGCATTAGGTTTTTCTTTCTAGTTTGCTTGGTTTATTTGCATGAATCTTAGATTGTTTTGTTGTTAATTCAGGTCTAGCATCACTGATAGTGGCATCGGGATAATATGTAACGTGTTCTCCCGAAGTCTATCAAGATTATTGCTAGCTCTTTGCCCTAATATTACTTCAAGTAATTTTCTATTCCCTGCTCGATTTTCAGTATGTTACTATGAACATTTTGCTAGTTTTCGTTGCATCATACTAAAATCTATTGAGTTTAAAAGGTACCCTATATTTCTTCTATGATCAGGTGGTATTCAGTTTGCCACAGCGCAATTGCCTAGTCTTGAGCTAATGGACTGTGGTATGTCGATCTGTGATCCTAACATGGATGATGTTTCTGTGGATGAAAGCAATGATAATGAACCACAGAGAAGTAACAAGCTGCATCATATATACCAGAAGCTTATAGTCAAGCACAGTCGGCTGAAGAAACTTAGCTTGTGGGGTTGTTCTGGCTTAGATGTAAGTTGCCTGCCATGTAAATGTATATAGAGTAGGACTATTTGGAGGATTGGTTTCTATCGAACATGTGAAGAAGGGGAATTTTGGTACATCCACTTGGTAGGAGTCTCATACCAATTCCTCTCAGCTCGATGGATAACAAGCTCTCCATTTAGCCTTTTCGTTTCATATATCGCCTTGTTTCTAATTTAGGCATTAAAACAAAATGCAGGCTCTATACTTAAATTGTCCAGAGCTCAGTGACCTTAACCTTACCTCCTGTAGAAATTTGCATCCAGGTTTGTATTTTGGAATGCTTAATCAACAATGGTTGTGCTTTTGGTTCAGACCGTGAGTTTTAAGGTTTCTAATGATGTTCCTTGCTTTATACAGAGAGATTACTTCTTCAGTGTCCCAATTTGGAAAGTGTTCATGCTGCTGACTGTGTAAATTCGCTGCATGAAGTTATTGAAACTCAGGTATATCATCGGTTCCCTCAGAAAATGTTTAATGATGAACATTCCCCTAAAAATGCTTATCTCAGTGCAATTTCACTTTTTTGATTATGTAATTAAGTATGAAAAGTGTTCTTAAAAGGGTTCCTTTGAAATTGTAAGTTTAGATAAATCAAATTTAGTTCATATTATCCAAAGTTGTTGGTATATAGTTTTCACCTTTTGATGGTTTTATAATGTTCTAATGCTATTTTCACCAAAAAAAAAAATGTTCTAATGTTATGACACTGTAGTATCTTTCCCAACAATAATAGTTAGCTAAGTTCATGCCATTCATAACAAGTTCACGTCTTTCAACCTCAAGGTCTTATCATTATAATATGAAACTTTGAAAGAAATGAATCTCATTTGGCATGTTATAACCCAAATCAAGAAGTCGACACTGTTTGACATCAATACTGAAATACTTGCAGATTGATAATGCTCCACTAGAAAGCCAGTTACTAAGCAAGCGCATGGGTGATGGTTCCAAGAGAGTTAGAGTACCTCACATCCTCAGCCAGCAGGTAATAGCACACTTTATAACTTATAGAACAGCCTATGACCTATATGTCTCTGTGTTTCTATCGTCTAAATGACTGGTGCTAAGTCCTTTTCTGTTCAACATTGCTTTATCTGGCTCACTAAACTTCCGAGGAAGAGCTAAGTTAACACATTAGTCTTGTTTCTTTTCTGGGAGCAAAATCAGTAGCTTAATTCTTTGTCAGCATTTCTGCTGTTTGGGAGCAATCCTTTCAAATTTAGCCAATTTATATCATGCTGTGTTCTTTGGACTCTTTGTTTCAAGCTGATATGGATGTGTTTGATTCCTGAAAGCCAAATGATCTGCTACTTATGGCTGTATGACTCCTGCTCATGGTTCTGATCCTTGCTTTGTGCTTGGAGCAGACATGATTAATGGGAAGGGTTGTCCAATAGGCGAGATGATTTTTATTGGATACTGCCTTTTGATAACAAGAGCTTCATTGGACAAGATTGATACAATTATTTTGTATAAGGGAAAACATATGGTAAAATAAATCACATATGGTTTTGGGCCACTTTTGGCTATGTTCTTTTCTATTTATTTCATGAATGTATTAAGCATTTTTGTTAAAATCATATTAGACCAGACGAGATCAAGACACACCATAAAGTACTAGACTATACGAGACCAAAACATAAAGATTCAAATCAGACGAGATAAGTTTAGACCATATCAGACCAGAGAGAGATATAATAGAAACTGCAGCTCATTATCGTAAAGAATTTAGATGAGAACACCTTATTAGATGACAGACTTTTGACTCGACCTACTACTGACCCCCTCCCCAATTCCCCAGCCGAGCAAGTGAGCAACATACACTAGATGAGAACACCAGGTCTAGTTTTGAGTAAGCTAGTGTATGTTGCTCACCTGCTCCACTGCTGTGAGCTACCTTTGTGAGTTTGTGTGATGAACTAGTTTTCTGTCACTATTTCGTTTGAGTGTGTATGAATGTTGAGCTAAGCAAGTTTATACTATGAATTTATGCAGTGTTCTGACGATATTAAGGAATGCCAAGTTCGGAAGCGAAGATGTCTTGTATTTATGGAATGAATCCTCAAATTGTGATTTATGTACATCATTGAAAGCTCCTCCTTGTATTTCATTATGGGGTTACAGTCCTTGTTAATCTGGGGAGCAATTGCTTCTCCCCTTCATTCACAAAACTGCCTTTTGTTGTTCTAATTATTAAATCCAGCGTAGGAAGACACATTGGATGAACATTGAACAACGTTGTTGAAGTTAATCTGTAATTCATTCAAAATAAAGACAACTGTACTTTGTATACTGTTTAGAATTAGTTTTTCTAGTTTGTCCTTTCACAATCACTCTGATTTAATAGCTGAAAATCCAATGGCGTAAACACATGTTGTATCAATTGATGCCTCCAATCAGGAGTCTTAGTATCTTAACACTGTCTCTCTAATTTGACGTTAATAGAGTGAAATGTACTTTATGCTTGATTTTAAGTAAATATATATACACTAGTGATTATTTTTTCTTAACATTTTTTCAGTTTTATAGACATATAATGAAAAAATTCGATATATGCTCAACTTGAGTCTAATATGGTCAAACTAAACTTGCATCTGACATAATAGGCACATTGTCTAAGGGCCCGTTCTCCCCAGCTTATTTTCAGTTCAATTCGGTTAAGTTCAGTTCAATTCCTAAATTTATTCATTACTATTAGTTATAATTTAATTCAGTTCAGTTCAGTTGTTTTATGCCGAAGAGAACAGTAAGACGGCCTTATTTAAAATGCCTTGACTTAAACTCGATTAACACATTTAAATTAACATCTCTATCTTCCATACTTGCCAGTTGCAATGTGGTATGATACCTTACATTGTATCTTGTAATTTCTAGTATCATTTAGTTTGCTTTCACCAACTTTTTGGCTAATGAATAAGCTATTACAAGAACTTTTCTACAAAGTATGAAATGGAAGGTTTGCATATATTAGTTTATGACTTTTTTTTTACACTATAATGGTATCTAAAATTGTTTAAGATACCATTAGGATATTTTATAGCACTTGAAGTATCATTTGAACACTTTATAATACTCTACAATGTAACACTTCATATTATTATTAGAAATTTCCTATAAGAAACGATATTTACAAATGTTTTTGAAGAACTTTTTTTTTAAAAATGTACTATAAATATAAATTTAATTATCTAGAGAAAGAGTTCCACGTAAGCATGTTAGACGAACTAAAATAGATTTACAATTGAAAGAGGTCTATACTTTAAGATATGATCCATATATAATATGTTATACGCGAACATATTCCATCTTCCACTTACAGGTTGTTAGCTCGATTCTCATCAAGGGGGAGTTAGGGGGTTTTGGTGTAGAGAATTTAAATGCATTGAGAAAGGGCCTTAATGTAATTTATCTTAACAATTGTTTTTAAAAAATATACTTCATTCCTTTCGTAATAGATGCACTAGGAAGAAACATGTAACAAAAAAAATGATAATGAGGGAGTGGAAGGGTGGTAAGCCCTTTCATCTTCTACCCACATGTTGTGGGTTCTATTCTCATCAGGGGGCTTTGGGGTAGGTTGTATTTAGGTGCCCTGTGAGAGGGCGTTAATGTAATTTATCTTACCAAATTTTAAAAAAAATGTTAACAAAATACATTAAAATGAAATTTCTCAGAATCTTTCTGATGTTTCTAATGATGATATTATTACTATCTTTCATCTTGATGGATCTACTAAACTCTCCTTCATCTTTGGTAAGATTTGTTAGTGTGGTTATCAAATGTTATTTTATTTAAAAATTAGATGTGATAGGAGTTGGTGGGGTATTTTTATTAAAGAACCAGAGAAAGTTGGGTAACTTTTTATTAATAAAAGGTAGAGTGTGGGCCAGAGGAGTGTAAAAGAAATACTTCATATTAATAGTGGGACCAATACCACGTCAAATCGAAAATGAAAGTCTTTCAAACTAATTTGAGTCAAACATAAAAGTGAAAAGTGTGCAATATTAATTATGATGATTTGTTGTTTATAGTATAATTTTTATTAAAACCTATAGTAATAATCCTGTTTCTTTCCGTCTATAATCTCTGCATCATTGTTTGCTTGTGTTATGCTTGCTGTGCTCTAATTTTCTTTCTTGGTGCTAGACTTTTCGATGTCGGTTCCGCTTCAAGGGGTTGCGATTATAATATGAGGTCTGCAGCTGCAAGGTTCAGTTGCGCTAGTTTTACAGTTTGATTAGTAAAGAAGCTTCATGGATTTTCTGGGTTCTTTTATGTAATGTTATTTCAATATTGTTTTTGAATCCTATGTGCTTGTTGATTCTATTGAACTATTTTTTTTTGATTCCAAGATTGTGGACTCTCCATGATTTTAAGTAGTAGTACATTATGTTACTATACAATTTTTTTCATATTATTTTGAATGAAGGTAGGGTCTTTAGTTGCTGCTGCTCATAAATTTTTCATTTTCTGAATTCACTTTTGAGCAGAAAATGTAGTAGATAAGTTTGGGTGGTTCTTGAATTTCATGGAAGAAAATTTGGATCCATTAGTTTGCTGATAAATGAAATTGCCATAATTATTTCAGGAAGTGATCCTGTAACTGAGTTTAGTGTAGAACTGTTGCAATCGAATGCTGTTTTTGAACCATTGCCTGATTGTATATTAATCTGTGATGCTGTTATCCTGTCCGAGAAGATGAGGGAGGTGATCGATCATCTCGAAACAATTGGAAAAGATGAACTAGGTCCTTAATTATCCCTTGTTCTTTTAATAGATAAAGTTTTCTTCATGTATTTAAGCATTTTTTTATTTTAGCACTAGTGAGTTCTTTAGATAATCATATCATAACTTTAGTTAAGGGCTTGTTCTCTTCGGCATAAAACAACTGAGCTGAACTGATTGCAACTGAACTGAACTGATTGCAATTGAACTGAACTGAACTGAATTAAATTATAACTAATAGTAATGATAATAAATTAGAAACTCAACTGAACTGAACTGAACTAATTGGAACTGAACTGAAGTGATTGGAACTGAACTGAACTGATTGGAACTGAACTAAACTGATTGCAACTGAACTGAACTGTTTGGAACTGAACTAAACTGAACTGATTGCAACTAAACTGAACTGAAAATAAGCTGGGGAGAACATGCCCTAAGTTGTTCTTATATTTATGTTTTCTTCATGTGACCAGTTTGAGTAAACATATCTGAGAGTCTTGTGATTGTCTCCATAGGTAGAAGTCCTTGGTTGTTAGAGTGTGAGACTCAAGTAATGCTGATTTCTAGGAGTCAAATCAATCTGATTGATTATGTAGTTGGTATGATCCGACATTGATTTTGCGCTACTTGTGAGTTTTATAGACTACGGGAATCATACCAGGGCAGAAGCATAATGCTTGGTTCCACATGCCTCACGTGGAGTCACTGAAGAAAGCATCATTTCTTGCACCAGGGTTGCTGCTAGGTTTTCTTACTACGCCAAAAGATTGCATCATGATGCGATTGAACGTGCAAAAACTTGGTATTCATTACAAGGCGAATATAATGAATGGAACTTTGGAAGACATGACAGAATACTCTTTGCTAATGTTTTCCAAATGAACATGTAAGAAAAAGCAATTGATATCACTGTACTTGCTAAATCATCAACAAATGAATGATTAGAAGTTGATCAACAAGACATCCTATGAGATCTTCAAAGGAGAAAACATTGGTATTATGTTCTTAAGCGTTTGATTTTAAGTGTCTTGGTAATTAATAGCAATAAGAATCATCTAAGGAACTTTAAAAATAGAAGCGATGAGGTTGTGTTAGAACGCACCTTTAATTGTTAGAAACACAGAGTTTATAGCAAAATGATATATAATGTGTTATTAAGAGTTGACATATTTGTTATGAGACTAACTTGTTTTTTCCCAATAAACAGGTTAAAGATGTTTTTTAATTTTTTATGTTGAACTCACAAGTTCCTATAGAGCTAGAGTTCCTACATATAATATGTCACTCTCAAAAGCAACAATAGCCAGCTATATGACCTCATGAAGAATTAAGAGCTTAAAAACTGAAGATTAAGTTCAAGTTCATAAAATAAAAGTTCAACTCAATGAATATGTGGAAGCGAGTTCCTATCAGATTAGTAGGAACAGACAGTTCCAATAACCGAGTCCCTTGATTCTAACTGGAACATAAGAACTATTCCTACAACTCATTCACAGAGACATCGGCAAAGGAACTCTATACAGGTTAGTTGTTGAGAGGAACAACTAAACAAAGGTATTGACTTTGAGAAAACTTGTATTCATGTAGCTAGGTCATAAAATAACTGTACATTATTTTCTCTTGTTGCTTACATGGGATTTAAGTTGTTCTAAATAGATTTTCAATGCGTTCAAAATAAATTTTATTGTTGGAAATCTATGAGGAACAACATCAAGTTTCTTCTTGAAAAATGATTTCAAAATTAACAATAATTTCTGTTTTCAAGAGGAATTGACTTAGTAGTTGTATATGGTTATATGGATAATATTTTTGGTACAACTAACTATTTTATGCAAGGGTTTTTGCTAACCTTATAAGCAAATGTGTACGTGAGCATTATAAGGGAACACAACTACTCTCTTGGAATATAATGATGCAAGGACAAAAATATGTCAAGGAAAGTTTGAAGAAGCTAGGACGAGTATGAGTCGAGTTGGTATGAAAGTTTCCATCAGATGTGAAGACATCAAAATAATGGAACTAGCAGTTCAGAAACTCAAAAATAAGTCATCAAAATCAGTCTAGTACTTGAGGCAATATTATATTCATGGTGAAAAGTGACTTAAGTTATGATGTTCCTATTCACATTGTATCACGATTAATAAATTACATCGTTAAATTATTAATATGAATGCATAGCTTTTATAAGTCTTGCTTTAAATTATGTGAATATATGTTCTTTATAATTTCACCTATTCATGGACTGTTTAGAGGAACAAGACTTAATGAAGTATGACTTGAGTATAAACATGTTCTTTCCAAAAGTTTTGTCGAATTGGGCTCTTACACATACTAAAATTGAAGTGATTATATGTACACTAGCGTAAATATGTTACACTTAATTTTTGTGTCATAAAGGCATACTCACTTGCCTAAGAGTATTAGAGGTCTCATAATAGAACTGTGGATGCTGTCAAACATGAAAGTCCTAAGTTGTCAAAGGTACAATGAAAGAAACCTTGATGGAACATGACAGGTAAATTCCCATAATATATTTCATTTAACCTTTAGAGGGAACAAACCTATTCTTAGCCAACTATCATCAGTTCACACCACATTTCTTCAAATACCCTTTGATTGATTAATTCCTCATTCCATTCATATCCTGTCACTTTAAATCTCCTAATTCCCATGTGCTCTAAATTAAAATTCATGACTTTTAATGGTTCAATGATGCATAAAGAGTGATAAATGGTAAATACATTCTGAGGGGGAAGTTATGGAAGAAGTGAGAAGCAAGTATTTTATGATTTATCAATTGATGCTCAGAAGGATATATCATTAGATGGAACTACTCATATAAGTTCCTATTGATAAAGGAGTGGTAAGGAACTCAGGGGGAATAAGGAAGGAATCAGTATATATGTTTTCATTCTTAGTGGTGGATTTCACGTATGTGTGAGTAAGCAATTACTTCTTTGTGGTAGGTAAACGTGACATTCTAGGAAAAGTGCAACAACTTGTAATGACACCCTTGTTTTTTTTTTTTAAAAAAAAAAAGGAAAAAGAAAAAAGTAAACAAGGGTGATCAAATCTTTATTCTTTTCTAGAAGTCAATATTTCATACATATGGCTGTGAAAATGTTTACTCATGGATTTGATGATTTGAGAAGAGGAACATAAGCGAAAGATTGGAAGAACTTGATTACAAAGATAAATTCGTTCAAGTTTCTTCGGGGCAATGAGTTCCTCATGGTTGGTTGGTTGAGTAAAAGTGAACTTGATTGATACATATCAAGGTGTGTGTGGGGTTTGGTAGAGATTTCAAAAGTGTAAAGTGAAGTAATCAAATCTAATTATTGTTGAGAACCTCTTATCTAAAGTCTAAACCATAGAGCACACAATATCTCTCAAGTTCCCTCTACTCAAATTATTCCATAAACTTCTTTCATATTCTTTGAGCCTGGATATTACAATGTCCTATCTCTTAATCCATTCTTGACTTTCAAATCTAATTTTTTTTCTTGACTTTTATTTAATTATTTGTCAAGTTCCTTCGATGGTTTTGAAGTTGAGTATCTGGATTGTGAGTTGGAAATTTGTGTAGTACATGTATCCTAAGTTTGAAAATTGAGATTCTTGAGGCTTTTGCGACTATTAACAGTGTTTAACCTTTATGGTGGTAAGTGTAGCATATAACAATATGTGTATATGATTTACCTAAAACAAAATGTGTGTAAGATGATCCTTTTCGATAATGACAAAAGGGGGAAGAATATGTATGATGCTTATAGTCAAGCATAGTTAAGTCTAAATCCTTAAATGATGAAAGTTCTTTGTATGATGTGTTTATCTTATATTATAGTCAAGCATAGTTAAGTCGAAATCCTTAAATGATGAAAGTTCTTTGTATGATGTGTTTATCTTATATTGATATTTCCTTCACATACATGCATGACTTGTTTGTTAAGGGGAATTAATGTACATCATTTATTATTTAATTTGTGATAAGCATCATTTGTTTGTCATCATCAAAAAGGGGGAATATTGTTGAGACATGTAGTGTTTTGATGATGGTAAACAAATAATGATTATCTAACCAACATGTGTGTTTGAGATGTGCATATTACGTTACCATAGAACAAGTCATGAAAGGTAAAATATATCACATCATGGAGAGTTTCTAGAAGAAATCCAATAAGTGAAGTTCCTGAGGAAGAAATCCAAAGAGAGAAGAAGTTTGATTATACAGATGTGCTGCTAGATTTTATGTAAGTTCCTAAGATGGAACCAAGCATGAAGAGTTCAAGAAAAATGTTATAGAAGTAAGCACAAACAAAGTTCCTAGAAGAGTTCCTAGAAGGAACACAAACAGAGCAGTTCCTAGGTATATCCTAAGAGGAACATTGAATATGCAGTTCCTAAGTGGGAGCAATTCCTGAGTGGGAGCAGTTGCTGAGTCGGAGCAGTTTCTGAGTGGGAGAAGTTCTTGAAGTTTCATAGTTGAAACAAGCAGTTCCTGAGCAGGAACTATAGGTGCGAAGTTCCTGAAGTTTCATAGTTGAAACAAGCAGTTCCTGAGCAGGAACTATAGGTGCGAAGTTCCTTAAAGGAACTAGCACGTTGAAGTTCCAGAGGTGGAGCTATTGCATGCGGTTCCTGAGTTGGAGCAGCATGGTGCATGAAGACAGGAAGTATGAGTTTATTTTCTAGGATTCATGTAAGTATGTGGAAACGTGAAAGGTAAAGGAATAAAGGTGTCAAAAGGAACTCGTGGAACTAAGAGTCAAAAGTATCTAAGAGTCAGTAAGTTGTTGCATATTATTATCTTAATATGTAGTATTTATTTAGAGTTTGTTTCTTAATAAATCTCTACTTGATTAATTATTTTTAGATAATATGCATTAGTTGTTTTAGGATAAGATTTAGTTTTTAAATAAAAAAGATAAGTTTTAAATAAAATCAGTTTTAATTTAGGATTCTGATTTTAATTTATTTAATTCTATCTTATCAGTTTTTGGAAAATAAAAGCTAGATTTATATTACGTTCAATGAGTTTTTGAGTGCAGGAACTTGTAGACGCGAGTTCCTGTATGAATAGGAACTCATGTACTTATGTCAGGTTTATGAAAAAAGTTTTCAGTAAAATTTTTTTGCATGAGAAAATAAATAAAAAGTGAGTTTTGGAAAAATATTTCTTGGATTATATTTTGATAAAATGTTGCTTTTTCTCCAAGTATTTATTTTCTTTTTGTTTCCTATTTTTACTCTAACTGCTTTACTGTAAACGTGACATAAGTTGTGCCCAAGAAGTTGACTGCTTCTTCCCCAAGTTTCTCCCAACTAACTGATCATGGGTTAGTGGAGAAATAAGTGGAAGTGGTGCTCAAGTTTTGAACGTACTATAAATAGAGGCTTATGTATTCTTTTTAAGTTGTCTGACTGGTGTCTTTCCATAGTGTCTGACTTATGTCATTCCATAAGGTCTGGCTTAAGGAATAAAGTTATAGTAAGAATTATATTTTCTATTCCTTATTTTGAGTCAGTTCCTGTGAGTTCCAAGTTACTACGAGTGCCATGTTCCTTTACAGTTATTCAGTTTCTATATACTAGAGTTAATCCAAATTATCAAGCGTATGTATTTGAGTTTGGGGTTAAAGGGTTTGAGTGAACTCTTGTAATGGGAACTTGGTAAAGGGTTTGAGTGAGTTCTTGCATAAAGTTCGAGTGAGGAACTTGGGTAAGTTCTTATTGTTTATGTGTAGACTTGGGGTGAAGTCTATCCAGGGGTAAAGGGTTTGAGTAAACCTGTTGTAAAGAGTTGTGGGAACTCTTAAGGGACTTGGAGTTAAGTCTAGAGAGCTAAAGTTCCTAGTGGAACTTGTGAGAGAGTTGGAGTTCCGAGTGGAACTTGCGCATGTAATATGTTATATTATTTTGAATGAATGTAGGGTCTTTAGTTGCTGCTGCTCATAAATTTTTCATTTTCGAATTCACTTTTGAGCGGAAAATGTAGTAGATAAGTTTGGGTGGTTCTTGAATTTCATGGAAGAAAATTTGGATCCATTAGTTTGCCGATAAATGAAATTGCCATAATTATTTCAGAAGTGATCCCAGAATCGAGTTTAGTGTAGAACTGTTGCAATCGAATGTTTTTGAACCATTGCTCGATTGTATATTAATTTGTGATGCTGTTATCCTGTCCGAGAAGATGAGGGAGGTGATCGATCATCTCGAAACAATTGGAAAAGATGAACTAGGTCCTTAATTATCCCTTGTTCTTTTAATAGATAAAGTTTTCTTCATGTATTTAAGCATTTTTTTTATTTTAGCACTAGTGAGTTCTTTAGATAATCATATCATAACTTTAGTTAAGGGCCTGTTCTCTTCGGCATAAAACAACTGAGCTGAACTGATTGCAACTGAACTGAACTGATTGCAATTGAACTGAACTGAACTGAATTAAATTATAACTAATAGTAATGATAATAAATTAGAAACTCAACTGAACTGAACTGAACTAATTGGAACTGAACTGAAGTGATTGGAACTGAACTGAACTAAACTGATTGCAACTGAACTGAACTGTTTGGAACTGAACTAAACTGAACTGATTGCAACTAAACTGAATTGAAAATAAGGTGGGGAGAACATGCCCTAAGTTGTTCTTATATTTATGTTTTCTTCATGTGACCAGTTTGAGTAAACATATCTGAGAGTCTTGTGATTGTCTCCATAGGAGGAAGTCCTTGGTTGTTAGAGTGTGAGACTCAAGTAATGCTGATTTCTAGGAGTCAAGTCAATCTGATTGATTATGTAGTTGGTATGATCCGACATTGATTTTGCGCAACTTGTGAGTTTTATAGACTACGGGAATCATACCAGGGCAGAAGCATAATGCTTGGTTCCACATGCCTCACGTGGAGTCACTGAAGAAAGCATCATTTCTTGCACCAGGGTTGCTGCTAGGTTTTCTTACTACGCCAAAAGATTGCATCATGATGCGATTGAATGTGCAAGAACTTGGTGATATGGCGTTCATCCACAAAGCTACAATGGTCATCCCAGGCCCGGTTCAATTGTCAAGGAGGCCCCGTGTAATTAAGATTATATTGGGACTTTATTAATATATTTAAAGTATAAACATGTTTCAATTTTGATTTAATAGTATAAAATATGAAAATGTTCATATATTTAGGGGTGGTTTAGTTACCAAGCAGGCCATGTACAACGAAAATCATATTAGTCCGTTTCTTAATACATTAAAAGTACAAATATATTTCAAATTTTGGATTATAAAATAAAAAAATATTCACACATTAACATCATTGGTCTCCATTGACTTTAATCTATTTGCACCTAGGTAAGAGTTTATATTTTGTATTAGTTGGCTTACTGAATAGCCATGTGTTACAATCTTATCTTATACTATATATTTTAATAGTTAATAAACTCATGGTTTTACCATTACCCTTAAGATAAGAGTTTTACATGGTGCAGTGTTTAAGTTGGGCTTGTTTAAATCCAATAGGAGTCATATTCGGCATATGACTTAGTTTGTTATTAGTATAAATAAAAGGTGTCTAACATCATTTAAGGGTTAAAAATTGTAAAAAAAATTATTTTGAAATATTTGAGGAGTGATATCAATCTTTTATTCAGGAGTGTAGTAAAATTATTGCTTGATTAGGGTTGTTTAAGGGAACTAAAACCGTCTTTATGGTAGAAATGTGATAGATATGTAACCAGATAATAAACTAGTCCAAATATCATTCCTGATTATACAATGAGTCAATATCTGTAGTATAAAGTAGTATATGGGGGTCCAAAATTTTTGGTGGCCCTATGTTGTTGCGTATGTCGCACGTGTTCATCGCCGCTCTTGTTCAAAAACCACTATGGAAGTTGCTAAGAAGGGAGAATGTTGTCCTAGTTTCCGAGGGTCTTAGGAAGAGACTCAAGGGGATATGCTCATACATTGGATATGGATCTCTTATATACTAAGTATCTCACACCAGGGGATTTAGGTAATAGATGTATACTCCAAGGAAAAATAAGAGAGGGGGAATACTTACCCCAAATGAAAGTGTTTAATTTTTAGTATGTTTTTGGAAATAAAGGTAGGTTACCTTCCTTAGTTGGCTAGTGGCCAAATGTTATAAACTCAAATAAACTTCATATAGGGGACTTTATGTCCCTATATAGAGTCAAAGTACCTACCTTAGGTCAAATATTTTTCATTGAATTTACAAGAGATCATATAGGAACGAAGGAAATTGAAGACACTAACAAGGCAATCCAAGTGGCAGTGATGGGAAAAGATAGATCAGAGGATAATCCAAGTGGCAGTGATGGGAAAAGATAACTCAGAGGATAATTCAAGTGGGAGTGATAGAAAGTATGCTATCAATGAAGTTTATAGATACTTCAAAGTTCTCATTGTATATAGCACATATGTTGTAATTATTTTTACATGTTAGCCTATTTCAATAAAAAGTTCTCATTTATATATATATATATATAGAAGTGAGTTCATATGAGAATGCATACTTACATGAGAAATGAGAATGGATTTTACGCGCTATAACTCTAATGAATAAGTGATGTAACTCTAATGAAAAAGTGATGTGACTCCAAAAAAAACAAAATTTAGAAAAAAAATTTCGAAAAAAAAAAATATTTGGGCTCAATTTTTTTTTTGGGTATAACTCTAATGAACAAGTGTTGTAACTTTAATCCAATCGTGTGGTTGAGATTCATTCTCATTTCTCATGTAAGGAGCATTCTATAAATATATATATATATATATATATATATATATATATAAAATAACATATGATTCCAACAATTCTACACTAAACTCAAGTAGACTCGATATTAGGGACTTTATGTCTCTATATCGAGTCGAATTACCTACCTTGGGTCACATTTTTTTTATTGAATTTACAAGAATTCCAATAAAAAAGAAGGAAATTGAGGATACTAATAAGTCCATCAAATTGACAGTGATAGGAAAAGGTAGAAATAAATGAAAAGATAGCACATAAGCTAGTTGTAGAAAAAAAGGGAAAACATAGATAAGTTTGGGTGGTTCATGAATTTCATGGAAGAAAATTTGGATCCAATAGTTTGATCATAAATGAAATGGCCAAAATTATTTCAGGAAGTGATCCTATAACTGAGTTTAGTGTAGAACTGTTGCAACCGAATGTTGTTTTTTAAACCATTGTCTGATTGCATATTCTTCTGTGATGCTGTTATCCTGTCCGAGAAGCTGAGGGAGGTGATTGATCATCTCGAAACAATTAGAAAGGACGAACTAGGTTCTTAATCATCCCTTATTCTTTTTATAGGTAAAGTTTTCTTCATGTATTTAATCATTTCTTAATTTTAGCACTAGTGAGTTCTTTAGATAATCATATCATAACTTTAATTAACTTGTTCTTATATTTATGTTCTCTTCATATAACCAGTTTGAATAGACATAACATAGGATAAGATTGTAACACATGACTATTCATCAGTAAGCCAACTAATACAAAATATAAACTCTATATATTTTAATAGTAAATAAACTCATGGTTCTACTCTACCATTACCAGTACGGGTTTGTTATTAGTATAACTAAAAGGTTTCTAACCTCATTTAATGGTTAAAAATTGTAAGAAATATTCTTTTGAAATATTTGAGGAGTGACATCAATATTTCATTCATGAGTGTATTAAAATTGTTGTTTGATTACTTAAATTACGGGTTGTTTAAGGAAACTAAAACCGTAATTTGATGATCATGAATGATATTTGGACTAGTTTATTATCCGATTACATATCTATCACATCTCTCCAATAAAGACGGTGCATATATGATACCTCATCCGTTTCACAATACATGCACCATTTCTCATATGAAGCACTATTCATCAACCAACTTTGACAATCTTTCTCTCAAAATTATGTAAGAAAAAACATAGTCGAGTGGGGGTCTTATTAAATTCGTCTCAATGCAAAGGTTTCAAATATCAACTTTTTATAATTTTTACCTATACACAATTAAAGATATTATTATCGAAAGAAGAGCATTGGAGTGCGTGAAAAAGCAAATGGTGCATGTATTGTGAAACGGAGGTAATATATGATTATATGAGTCCAACGCCAACAATGAAAAATGTTTTATACAATGAGACAATATCTATTAATATAAAGTAGTATATGGGGCCCTAAATTCTTGGTGGCCTGTGCGGTTGCCTATGTCGCACGTGCTCAGCGTCGCCCCTGGGTCGTCCCCAACTCTGATCGAGCCCCAACCTCCGGCAGATATATATATATATATATATATGTATACAATAGCTCAAAACAGCTTTTCGTTCCACTAAATCTACCTCAAACTCAAATAGACTCGATATTAGGGACTTTATGTCCCTATATCGAGTCGAATTACCTACCTTGGGTCACATTTTTTTTTTATTGAATTTACAAGAATTCCAATAGAAAAGAAGAAAATTAAGGAGACTAATAAGTCCATCAAATTGGCAGTGATAGGAAAAGGTAGAAATAAAGGAAAAGATAGCACATAGGCTAGTTGTAGAAAAAAATGGAAAACATAGGTTTTATGTTGTATTCTGTTTTACATTTTACCCCATTTCAATAAAAGAGTTCTCATTTGTATGCTTTTTGAGGTACTCAATTTATACACTTGTCTCTCTTTTTTATTTGCATGATAAAGTTTATCATTTACCTAAGCACATATTAAATGAAAAACTAGTATTTTGGGTGATGCCCCAGGTCAATCACAATTATCAAATATATTTTTGTTCAAAAATTTCATAATTGAATTTATTAGCTTTTCGTAATATTTTGTCTAATGCGAAATTGGAAAATGGATGTTATGGCATGATAAGTTGTTTTAAAAAAAGCTTCTAAGGAATTGGGGATAAAAACAACAATTTTAATGGAATTAGGGTAAGAGAATATTATTACTTAACAAAAGTGTTAGAGATAAAAAAGCTTGTCTATGTCCTTATAATTACATATAATTATAAGACTTCATTATGATTTACTTTGAAACATTAACAATTGAAATTGTAGTGGATTAATGGTTAAACTCTACGATGTCAATCAAAGGAACTCTTATCGAAGTAATATAAACGACAACCTAATCACGCTTAATTAAGTTAATCTACGTCAATTCATTATTATACAATTCAAAAGTTTGAAAAATATTTAAATGCTATATTAGAATTTAGGTTTTAGCATCTACTAACTTTTTACAAAAGATCAAACATTTTCAGGCATATTATGAATATATTGACACCATAAACTATAGAAATTTAATGAGATATTACTTTTTATAAAAATCCACGAGTTACTCTCTTGTTTTTAAAGTTGCATCATGTACCCCTTTACTATGCAACATATAGATTATATACAACATTGTGATAATCCTAATTAACAAGATTCCCCGTGCATCTCTATATTATTTTACTTGTATATATAAAAAAGCAATAGATATACATTTAAGGAGAGATTATGGGTAGTGTACGTGCTAATGTTTTACTTTGCAACATCACAATTATGCTTCAAAGTCCTTAATCATGTTTTAACCAGTTGAACTTGAATCCTAGTTGTGTTCCATGTCTTGTCAATTCTCTATGCCTCTCTGTTCCCCCAACATGATAGACATTATTTTCTTTGGTGAAGATGACCCGATAATAGAAGCTTATATAGAAGATTATTTTGACTAACTTGAATTCGAGCCATATTGGGCGCGAAATGACGAAAATAATTTTCCAACAAAGGATGCAACATTTTTAGGAGCAAACTCGAGACCACCTTTGAAAATGCATAGTATTACATATATGCATATAAATGGTTTTTTTTGAATGAACAAGGATAATATTACCTGAATAGATATGCGAGTTTGTTGCAATCCGAATAATAATCATTCATTCAATAAGTAGGGGGTTGAGAAAAATCTTAATTGCATTCATGCATTTATCTAATCATCTAGCTTTTCTTGGAAAGAGAATCCACCACTTTGTTCTCCTCCTTTGGGATATGGATAAATTTCACCTTACTAGAAGTTGTGCATAGCTTCCTGCACCCGTAAAATTCGGATGCGAATCGGTCGTTCGTGTTTCCTTAATTTCCGTTTGTCTTCTGTGCATGCATGGCAATTACATGTTCCATATGTGCTATGATAAGTCCATGTTTACGCGTTTTTTACTTTTTTTTTTTTTTTGAAAGTAAAATTAATTCATTAATAAAGGAGTCATACGACATCTACAATAAAAATCAGGAATAACAAATACATAATAATTTTGAGCAAATAGAATTCAGAATTTGCAAAACTACGATCATTGTGTAGTAGATCTAACAATTCCGCATACCCTCTTCCACATCGCTGTTTGATACAACCTTCAACGAGGGGGTCTTCTGATATGTTGTAGTTTTGAAATAGAATTAAATCTGATACCATTGATTGTAATTGTAGATCTGAAATCTGCTTCGACACCACATAATTCTTCATCAATGATCCAAAATTACGATAATCCATCTAGAAACAAAGGAGTAAACTAAAGTCTCTCTCAAGGAGAAGAGAGAATAAACCATTCCTTTCAAAGGAGAAACGATCCTCTCTTTAAAGGAGGAAGTATTATTCAAACAAGAGCGAACATAAAACAAAGCTAAATAACAATGAAAATTAAAATTAAGGTGGGGCTATCCACCGATAAAATCGATGGAAGCCCCTTTGAAATTCACTAATGGAGGCTAGGGTTTAGGAGAGAAAGGGAAAAAGGGAGAGAAGGTTATACACGCGTTTTTTACTTTGCAATACCTCTTGAGTGTTGATCCTCAAAGTCTACAGTATTGGGACCTTTTAGGCTGTTAAATCATTTCAATAAAAAGGAAAAAAATAGGTTGTTACTTCCTAACAAAATTAAACCACATTCCCACAACAAAATATTTAAAAACAACACCACATTGTTAATAGTCCTTTTAGTCCATATATCATGGTCAATCTAAATCCATGCATGCATATATAAATACACATATTAAAGCTCTAAAAGTATATAACAACCCAACTTCATTAAAGAGTTATAGCACCTAATTAGCTTGTCTCACCCTAACTCTATATATGTTTCTCAATTTAAGCTTACTAATATTACAAGTGTTACTATACTATCTCCGTATTTTTTTAGTTGCAACATTTGCTTTTGTGGCACTATTCATCAACCAACTTTGCTAAACTATATCGCATCATTATATAAGAAAAAATATAGTCAAGTGGGGTCTTGTTAAATTCGTCTCAATGCGAGGATTCCAAATATCAAATTTTTATAATTTTTACTTACACCCAATAAGAGATATTAACGTTCAAAAAAGCGTCTCGACAAACGTGAAAAAACAAATGATGCAACTAAAAAAATACAGAGGTAGTATTATTCTCAGTTATCAACTTGAGACCTGATGTGACTATTGCAACGACCTCCTACCAGCTAATACATACACTTGTTGGCCAACTCTGATTATTGCATTGTCACAAATTTGATTCAAATCATACTATTAACAAAATGCATTGAGGATAGATAAATAGTAACATGTTAACAAAATACATTAACGATAGATGAATAGGATATTAATATACTTACGCCCTATTTTTACCTACTAACGCCCCATTATAGGAATAGGATATTAATAGAATGGGGACACATGGGTGTAGAAAAGAAAACCAAAAACAGGCATAGTTTCGGTTTTGTAGCATACTATGATATTAGTACCATGCGTGTGACATCTCCAGAAGACAAGAGAAAACAGTTAGTTTCAGCGAAGAAGTTACAATGGAGATCTCATCATTCTCGCCCACATCACGAACTCACACCCTCTTCCCTTCTTCACGAGGTTTTTCTCTCTCTCTCTTCTCATCACCTTTTTTTTCCCTCTTTTGCATGAATTTCAATCTTGGGGAATTTTCTGCTTTCTGCAAACTTTTAGTGAATTAAAGTTTCTGTAATTTTTATGAGTAATTTATCTAATTGTTGATTATACATCTTGTTCTTTCACTTGGTTTTTAATTTTACATGAAACTTCCTTTTGTTGCGTGTTAATTTGGCATTGGTTGTTGTCTTGTTGAACTACGATCAAAAAGGGAGGTGGGTTTCATTTCTATGAAATTTCTTGGAATTAATGAGTTTAAGTAATGAAGCCTTTGGAAAAATTGATGGGTTTGAACTTCTTTTAGTTCTGCTAGATTGTGTTGATTAGGTGTTTCTTAGGTGTGAATGTAATTAGCTTAAGCTAATACCAATGTCTAATTACCTATTTGGTAGTCGGTTTATAATTAATGGTATGTGTAAATTGTAATGAATTTATTAGTAATTTCGTTAAGAAAGTCGAATCACGAATGTCAAGTCTGTGGTAAATTGGTAATGATTGTTCATTCCAGAAGACCTTTTTTCTTCATAAATTTTAGTTACCATCCAGTATCACTAATGGAAATTTATGAAAAAGAACGTGTTTCAAGATAGAGTTCCATTACCATTGGTATTGACATGAAACTTCCTCCACAAATTTACATATGATTTTATTACCATTACCGCCGTTAATTACCGGCTACCAAATGCGCCGTAATAACGGGATCACTTTCTCTTGATGGTTTGAGGATTCAATAAATCTTCTTGATGTGGTGCTTGTGGTTGTTGTGATTGGTGGTAATGGAGTTGCAATCATAATTCGACAAAGGTTGAGAATTGTCTCATAGTGAAAAGCAGGGTGAGAGTAGGACTATTTGCATATAATCCTCTTTGTGGTCTTAAGGGTCTGTTCTTTTCAACTTTTTTTCCTTAACTTATCTTATCTTTTCTGAACTTTTTAAAAATTTTCAAAAGCGTATGAACTTTTCTTATTTGTTCTGAACTTTTCCTATTTTTTCAGTACTACCCTACTTTTCGTTAATTTTTACTTACTTTTCCTGAACTTTTCTTATTGTTTTTGAACTTTTCAGAATTTTCTTAACTTAATAAATCTTTTTAGAACTTTTATTATCTTTTCTGAACTTCTCCAGAAAATAAGTAAACATAAGTTGAAGAGAACAACAACCATTTGCATCGGCTTTAGTCTGAGGCGCTGGGGTAATGATGTACATGTGTTCATCATATTAAAATTGTTTATTGAGCTTGGTTTAGACTGCTGTGATACAGATTGGTTTTACCTTATTGATGAGAGTGTCACTATGGTATTCAACTTAGTACAAGAGGTCCCATTAAAATTGTTTATTGCGCTTAATTGAGAACCGTTTGAGTGAATTTATTGGCGTTGGAGTATGACTGAAAGCATTACAAGCTGGGCTAGAAGTATGCATGCATCTGTTGCTTGATTGTCGTCCTACAATTCTCACTGACCAGCGAGTTAAATTCTTTGCAGATGACTTAAATATGTGACACACTGACATGGTATAATAAGTGGCAAGTGGCCTTGTTGCTGCCACGATCAGAGTGGCGCTGCTTTCAACCTACCATTATCCATTGAGATTTAACCCTATATCGCTTGATTAGTCCTTCCCCTTAATCTCTAAACTTACCTATATAATACTCATAAAGGCTTATGAGGAATCTGAAATGATTTTTAGGCTATGGAAAGGCCGAGACTTTCATGGGAAGATGGTCTAAGGCAAGGTAGAGACTTTTATTGGAAGATAGTCTAAGGTAGGCACATGGGACCAAGGCCAAAGCTCAAGCTATGAAAGCCAATATGAAGCTATGAATGGTAAAAGCTAGAGAAGGTATTCTAAGACAATGTAAAGGCTCCTGCCCACTTGGAATTCATCCTGAGGTATCCCAAAACTGTTAGGAAGATCCCATAATAAAAAGTTCGCTGGGTCCGGAAAAGTCTCGAAATAGCTGAATTTGAAGGCTATAATACATGTTTTCGGGACATTTTCATGACCTGAGAAAAACATTATATGGGATGCTTCAACGAGGTCATGAATGACCATTTTAAAGCATATTCATGACTAAGAACGGATACATGGCGGTGTCGGAATACCTTTGAAGCTAATACAGGCTAGTTAAGGACGATATTCAATGGTTGATGCATTTTGTTGCGAAAACCAAGATATGACAGCAGGATGAAGCGATGAGAGCCAAACTATGAGTGAAGTCCCAAACTATGAAATTCAAATTATGAAAGCAAATTCATAAAGGTCAATATGAAGCTCTGAATGGAAAAAGTTGTAAAAGGCATGTATAGGATCCAAAGTATTTTGATACTGTTAGGAAGGTCACACATAGAAAATGTCGCTGAATTTCGGAAAAGAAAGCCATGAAATAGCCAAATTTATAGGCTATAATACATGCTTCTATGACGTTCCCAAAGCTCGAGAATAAAACCTCAAGGGATGCATCTTAGGGACATAAAGGACCATAAAAGCATATCCATGGCCAAGAGCGGTCATAGGGTTATGTGATGCATAATGTGTTGTTGTGAAAGACACAATATCAAATAAAAAGACCAAGATTTTAAGGACAATCTTAATGTGTGAAGTCCAAGTTATGAAAGCCAAGGCATAGAAGTGCAATAAAGGCCAAATAATGAAAGAAATTCTCTAAAAGTACAAGTTCGAAAAGATATGAAACAAGTTGTAAAAGGCATTCTTAGGCGATGTAGAGGCGTCGCGTCACCCGAGAATCATCTCAAGGTATCCGGATGAAGTTGGAAGAGTTCCAGAAGGATTCAAAAAGTCCCAATATGGCAATATGTCCCAAAGTACATTGGAAAGGAACGAACATCATGGCGTGCATCCTAAGGTCGTAAGAGACCATTTCAAAACCTTAAGGAATGATCTTGGTCATGAATGGTATCAGTTTGCCTTCATAGCTAATTCGGGTGGTATTATAGCGATCTATAATTGACGCATAATGCATTGCTATGAAAGCCAAGCTATATTGAGCAAAGGCCCCAATCGAATCTATGAAAGAGAAGGCCAAGATTTGAGGGGATGAGCTAAAAAGGCTAAGCAATTAAGCAATATTTTTAACGCAAAGCTATAAAAGAGGGTAAGTCATAAGTGCAAGCTCCAAAAGATTTTAAGCCATAAAAGGCAAATTAAGGAAATGTAAAGGTTCCCAACCACTTGAGAAGCATTCCAAGGTATGCCAATGTCCTTGGGAAGGTCTTTCGATCTGAAAACACCAAACTTGAAGTCTATATATAGTACATAGTTTTGGGACCTCCCTGAGAAGATAACCTGGAAAGATGCATCCTGTGGTCATCGGAGACCATTTAGGAGCTCAGCCCAAGAGAAGGCTTATGGTGGCGAATGGGGGCTTATGGAGCTATGAAATACGACCATATTTGGCATTCAACAAATAAAGCAAGTAGTTTCTGATACTATTAGCATATTTGAGCATAGGTTACCATCAAAGTGTAGTTGGTTTTGTAGAAGCGTTAATAATTACTATAATTGCATAAGGTAAATAAGTGACATGTGTCAAGGAGATATTTTGCACTTTTTACTTTCACAGCAAATCTTTAAATACCTTGCTTTGTAATATAGTAGTTAATAGTTTAATACTTTGTAGACTGTATTAGTTGGTCTGATTTATAGTTGGTATTGCATGGTAAACTACTAGCTCGTAGCTCCCAAAAGGTCAGTTGGTATTGTATTAGTTGGTCTGATTTATAGCTGGTTCAAAATATAAATTTCGCTATAATGCTAATCCAAAATGTGACTCCTCAGTCCTCATGACATTTTGCAAATTGGCATTCTGGTCAATGCTATTCATCAAACATGCTAGTAGCATGTTGACTTGGTCAGAGTGCTAAGTGCTAACATCTCCCATCATGCTAAATGTTAGGCAAAATGTTGTAAATTGACTGGTACAATATCATATTTGGCCCCACAACATGTAAATTTTTCAATATATCATTGCTAACTATCCCTCTTCCATAATGGGGTTGGTTTTTGGTTATGCTTAATATGTACCCATTGGAGAATTTCCTGTGGTAACTTTCATAATTCGTACTCGCTATGTGTGTATTTGTTGGCGTCATCCAACTTTGTCATAACAATATCTTTTTGCTTGTATGTTCAGATTTTCTCAGGGGAGTAGGACTCCCTTCATGGCACCAAGCTTCTATATCTGTAGCGTTGACTGCCAAAAGAATGCAGCCTTTACTCTATGTCGTCAGGCCTAACTCTAAAAATAAAGGCATTCTAAAGGTTAAATTCTTGAAGTGGTCATGTTTTACTTGTTTTTAGGAGTATGTAAGGAAGTAGAAGAAAATTATTCTTTTAAAAAAATCTACTTCCTACCTGTTTCAGGTGTCATGTAGCCGCAAGAGTGAGGCTTCTCTACTGGAAGCTAGGTATGACCAAGTCTTATATATAGTACGAACTATTATGTTATAATAGAAGAATGTTCCATGTCAATGAGAAGCAAATAAAGCAGACTAGAACATTTATATTGTGGTAGATTGAGTTAGTGTTATGAAAATAATTGTATAACTTGATTTCTTATTAAATTCTCTTTAATGGTTAGTGTTGTGAGAGTGAAATTTGAAACTAAAGAAACTCTGTTGCATAAACTTGTCTTGGCCAAAGGCTTAATTGTTCTTCATTATGATTTTATTTGGATGCAAGTTCATGGTCATGATCCTAAACACTTCATATTAAGAAGTAAAGAGATGATATATACCATTGTGGAATCTATAAGTTTTGCAACTACGTATTGGTCTTTTGATCATAAATGGCTGCTGGTCAAGATAGTGGGCTTCCAAGCTCATTCCTGATGTGTATATTTGATAGAGTGCAATCTAATCTTGAGCTCTAATGCACCCCGTGCTAGTTATAATGTGCTATTTTACTAATTCTGTAAGTGTCAAGAAAACAATGAAGGATGTCTAAATCTCAATTCTCAAAGCAAAGAAGAGAACTTCTAACCTGAGCTTTCATCTGATTTTTGATATATTGTTTTTTGAGTAGCTGAAAAACAAGGTTCTTAAATTAGAGGCTCCTGTCTAACTATAAGAGAAAAAGACTCGACAGTTTAGTCCAAACTCGTTTGAAGCTCCTGATTTGCTTTGTACCTAATTACGGTAGGTGTAGAAATTGTGATGAGCATGCAGTTTGTAGACATGGAAAATGAGTTTGGTAAGGAGTAAGGACTGCATCCATGCACGAAAACCAGTCTCTTTATCCAGAAAGGTGTAGGGAAAAAAAATTTCCTTTCACCATTAGGATTCCAGTAGAAGCCAGGGCCCAGAGGTCACAATGATTCGTAACGTTTGGGGACTAATATGCATTGTTTGGGGACTTGGTTTTTTTAAGATATGTAATAGCTGTGTTATATACTTTACTGGGACCTAGGGTGTTGGATTATTCTTGATCCAATGGCTTTCTTGTCCCTATTACCAACTGGAATCTTACCTAGGGTAGGTGAGGGATCTCAAGAATCCAATAAATTGCTAGAACTGACTGAAAGATGAACCACTAGTTTACTGTGCTGAGACCACTTGTATGTGGAGTTATGAAACGCTATTAACTTACCATTAACCTTTTTGTATCAGATATTGGTAACTGTCCATCTTTAATGAGGTTTAAAAGGTCTTTCTAGAATGATATGGACTGAATCAAATGTCTTACTGTTTATTAATTCTGTTAGAAAGTAGCTTGATAAGTAATCTTTTGATCAAGAATCTATTAGGTGTGGTGTCATATATCTTACAGAATCCATTGAATATCCTTGGGGGTTTACCTTGATTTCTAGTGAGTTTTGCGACAGATTCCTGGAAGGTGGCCTATTAAATTAGAATCTTTGGGCCATGTCTTGTCAGTTATTATATATGATCCTTTTAGCCATTATGTAATCCAAGGTACTCAGGATGATTGTGTGGGGGTTTTGAAATCCTTTCTTGCATGCCTCTTATTTCGAAAGGGTCTTCTAGGCATGGTTTAGCTTTGTCATGAACTGAAGCCTTTGTTACCAACAACTGATTATGGGTCTTATCCCTCCCAGCTTCTGGTGAGTGTTATTACCGACCTCGAATAAGGTTTATGAGGTGTGAGTAAATAGCCTATATTATGAGCTTCCTGTGGAACTTTTAGGCTATGATGTTATGCTGCTTTAGAGAAAGTTGTCAGGATCACGACCCTCCTTCAGATTAGGCATTCTTGCCTCGTCAAATAGTTTTGAGTTGGGGTGTCATGTAGGAAAACAATTAACAATTATCGAGCATGAGTCATGGGTTTCAATTTGGCTTCCTAGTTTACATTTTCTTTTTGTAGGAGGCCATTATAGGCCTCGGGGGACTTGGTAAGACTGCTTGGGAGATGGGGATGCTTCTGGCCAATATGCCCTCACAAGGTCACCTTTGCTCAATTTTAGATCTTGTTTCCAATGTCATATGCTTCGGAAGTCATTGGGAAACTCAAAAGGTTTCCTTTGTGTTTCTGCTGACTTTTGTTATGTGCCTCAGATGATCTCTTTGGTGCGAGTTGCAGCTTTTAAAACTAATTTTTTATTGGTGATCCTAAGTCCAATGTTGTATATCATCTGGACGAGTATAATGCACGGGGGGACCCCCTTCCTCCTAAGGGTTTTCTTCTTATTTTGTGTCAGGTGTGAAGGAATCTTTACGACATGACTTTATGCCTTTGCGAGCAATCATTAGGAAAACTGCCTTATTCCTGCTGTATTCTGTGGCAGTCTTCTAAGAAGAAAATTTGGGAGTAAGTTAAAGGCCTTAAAGCTAATGTCATATTTTATCATGATGGCTGCATGTGCCTGGTGAATCTTAGGAGGTTACTCATGCACTACTGATCCTCCCACGTCTTTTGAGGACTCTCCTTTTGTTGTACCCTTGTGGTCTCTTGGGCATAATTTATAAGTTATTTATTGGTGTTAAAAGTGTTGGCTTTAGTGTTATCCATGCTTAGGCAATTGAAAACTCAGAAAGGTTTGCTTCTGGTTGAGACTTTCCACCGGCCCTGGAAGGATCCCCTAAGCATGAATCATACCCTTTGCCAAGAGGGCAGGAGCTTTTTCCTGGGACGATGCTGTAAAATCAAGATAGCTATTATCAACTCTGGGGAACAGGGAGGTTTCTGTCTGGGCACCTTCAAGAATTTTAGGACTTTTCATCATGTACCTCGTTCCTCCTAGGGTTCTCTTGAGCATGAGGTTAGGCCTTTCTAGTTAGTGCCAACTAGTGAGGATCTAGTGTTATATATGTTTCCAGTGGTCATCATACCACCTCATAGAGCTTCAAACATTGGCCATTCTATAGGTTTGTCGCTTAGGTTTGAGCAATAGCCTTCAAAACTTCCTTTCTACATCTGGTATATTGTTATATATTCCCTTGGGGGACACCCAAGAAGCTTCTGTGGAGGCGAAACTCATTTTAGGCAACTTTTTTAGCACATTTCATCATGTTCTTGGAGGGTTTTTCCCCTCATCAACCAGTGTTATATCTAGTGTAATACATTTCATGGAAGGCTACAGGTCAACCTTAAGAGGCATCCCTCCTATTTCTATTGATGTTTACTGTTGGTTGTTCAGATGAGTTCTCCAAGTATGAGATTTAGCTTTAAAAACTTGGTTCCCCTAGCGCCTTTTGTGTTAGTAGTAGCCTTTACGGTCTTATGGTACCTTGAGTTGCTGCTTAGTAGTTGGGGGATTTTCGCATGTGCCACGAAGTAGTCTCTTGAGTAAGACGTTAGACTTCTGTTGGAATCAACCACTGGCAGATATGCCGTATATGATGCCAAAGGCTATTGAGCAATCATGAGCTATTCCAATTTTTCTTTAGTATTTCTTCATGATGGCCACCTTAGAAGCCTAAAACCATGAGGAGTTCCTTGGGAGCCAAGGATTCTTCAAGCTTTTTGGGGATTTGTCTTGTGTACAAAATTCGGACGCTAAGGCATATCCTGTACACATTGTTTGCATAGCAATGGTGGAGGGATTTGTCGGAGAGGGAAGGAGAGGGAAGGGGGAGGAAAGAAAGGGGAGAGAAGAGCGAGGTTCCATTTTCCTTCTAAATCTTTCCATCACTAATAGGATTTGGTTTATTAGGAGAGGAAGTAGAATGAAACCTTCCAATTCTCTTCACTTCCCTCTCTCCATGTTGTATTCAAACAATAGAATTTGTGCAAATTCCCCTATCTGGACAAACTATGAGTGTTGTGAGCATCACCCAGTGTTGGTACTAGTGTCATGGAGGCTTCCAGAAGCAGTTTAGTTCCACTCTACTTGAGATTCATCACCTGTTTAAGAAGTGTCCTTCGGGCATGAGTTGTATCTTTTGCCAGGGTGACATTTTGGGTTTGGTATTGTATATGATCATGACAACTAATATTGACCTTGGCAATCCTTAGAGGTTGCTTCAGCAATGGACCTTCTTTTTCAAGACTTCCCACTTAGAGAATTTTTGGGTCTTATGGATATGATTTGTGGCCAAGAAAATGTGTTTTCTTTAATATTTATAAGTCTTCCATAAATGATATTGATGGTCACTTAGGGCACTAGCGTTCTTTCTTTCCGTGATGTGAATGGGCATCCCTAAAGGGTCTTGCACGCCGTTTACCCATCAAATCTCTGAAATATGTTTCGTATATATGTCTCGGTTTCAGATTTTATCTTATCCACCATATTTCTGTTGAATATTAGATGGGCATGCATGATCCTTAATGCCTTATGATTTGTCCTATCAATGCTGATTGGTTTTTGATGATAATCTGCATTTTTTTTAGATCTATGGATGAGGTGTATGATTCCCTGGCACATCGTCTTCTTCCTACTGCAGCTGTGACATCAAACCCTAACTTAAAGTAAGCTCCAATCAAATGTAGCCTTTTATCTTTTTTTTTTCCTGGCGGTTTAGTTATTGCTATCATTGTGCAAGTCTTCTGTTATCACAAGCAGATCATGGAAGATATCCTGTTAGTTTAGGTTATACCAATTACTCATTGGATAATGTTTGTTTGGTTTGAAAGTAATCTTATACTACCATTTTGGGATGTTTCAAAATGGATGTTACATATTTTTTCTGGCACATGGGTCCTAAATATCCCTCTCCTCATTCAAAAAGCAAAGATTTCCTTTTCTTCTTATTTCTCTCCTCTTCCTTGGTAAACACACCCTAATTGGCTAATTGCATATGACATTTAATTTGAAATGGAGGGAGTTATATTATGCAAGTACTTTTTAAGATGAATCAAGCAATGGTATATTTATATATATTATTAACTTCAAACATATTATGAAATGTTAAGTAATAATATATGCAAGTACAATGCAGATATATTGTCGGCTTGGCTGGTCCTCCTGGTGCTGGGAAAAGTACGGTGGCCCATGAAGTGGTTCAGCGGATAAACAAACTGTGGCCCCAAAAATCACCTTCCATGGATGAACAAGTAGGATCACCAGATGTTGCTATTGTTCTCCCCATGGATGGATTCCATCTTTATCGTAGTCAACTAGATGCAATGGAGGTTTGTCTATTTCTGTGTCATACTGTTTCATATTCTGCACTTAATTTCTTGAGTTACTATAGAAACAATCTGATAATTCCTTGTTATTTCCAATATGAATAGATTATGGTGAGCCTTTTAATTATTAATGGATACTTTTTTGGTATTATATGATTGCTAGAACTTGTAGTGTTAAATGAAGTCTCAAATACCGCTTTAAAAGTAGAAATGCTAAGTTCAGTATGGTAGAAATGACAAATGACATTGGTAGCACATATAAAGTCCAAGTTGTGATGACTTATGTGCGCTTAATACTATGTTGATTTTGATTTTTTTTATAGCAAACTCTTGTATGTGGCTACTTATACCTTTTAAACATTGATTCTTTCTCTTTAACTTTTTTTCCTCCTGTTGTCCTCCTTAGGATCCAAAAGAGGCTCATGCAAGAAGAGGAGGTAAAGTTCTTTCTGCTTGGTGCCGCTTATTGTGATTTTGAAATGTTGACAGAGTTTCTCCTCTTTTTTAACATCAGCTCCATGGACATTTGACCCGGCAAGGTTACTTAAATGTCTCCAGACTTTGAGGAGTCAGGTAGCTTCTGCTTTTGATATTGAAAGATGATATAATTGTATCTAGTTCTTAACATATGATGCTAAAACATACTACGACTGGTAAAATTGATGCTAAAAAAAGACATAACATGGTATTTGTATTTACTGTGTTTGCCTAATTTTCTGATACACGATCAATTTACCAGGGATCGGTTTGTGTACCATCATTTGATCATGGCATAGGAGATCCTATCGAAGATGACATCTTTGTCTCCCTCCAGTGAGTAAATTATTCTTTTAGTAGTTTATCTATGTCCCTTGTCAATTATCATTGGTAATCTCTGTTTTTTGGACCATCACCATTTAGCTCAAGATATTCACGTAACTGGTTATGCATACCATATAGGGAATGGCTGCCATTATCATAGGGAATGGTTGTGCATTTTCATAATATGTTCTGAGTTAATAAACATTAACATACCCGAGTTAGCTCCTCTTTGGTATTTTGGACCATCACTATTTAGCTCAAGATATTCACGCAACTGGTTGTGCACATGGGGTACTTATTTGAGTGTCTGAATTGGCTATTTTATGATAAATTGCCATGATTTTGGACCAAAATGAAGTGTCACCAAATAATTCGGGTACAAACTTAGATGGCCTTGTGGCATTTTTTTGTCCTCGTTCTACACAAATAGGCCTTTGAGATAAATGTTAATACTGTGCTTATGCCGTTAGCAATGTCTTGCAGCTCACTGTTTGATCAGTCAAAATCTTGACTAGTTATCTATTCATGACATTTTTTTTTGCGTTGTATATGCGAATTAGAAACCTTTTGGTAGGTAATATATCTACTTAAAGTCCAGGAATGTTTTAGTAGGTAACAAAACCAGATTAAATCCAGGGAATATCAAATTTTATGTCGATTTGTCAAATAGCACGCAAACACGTGCGTGCTTTGCGTGTGTGTGTGCATAGTGCATGTTGCGTGTGCATGTATGTTTTGTACAACCTCACCTATCCCCATTAGCACTTGACCCGGTGATGGAAGAATCTGGATCTCTCAAGTCTGACCGCGTGACATCTCGTGTGGGTGTGTTTTATACAACCTCACCTATCCCCGTTAGCACATGACCTAGTGATGGAAGAATCTGTATATCTCAAGTCCGACTGCATGATATTTCTTTCCAGCTAACTATTCTAATGTGTTGGTGTAACTCTGTTTTCTTTCTGATTAGGATAGCATCTGTACGAAGGGGAAAATTTGACGAGGTGTTTTGTGTGAATTATTTGACTGCAGGCACAAAGTTGTGATCCTAGAAGGAAATTACTTGCTCCTAGATGAAGGGGTTTGGAACGATATATCTACTATGTTTGACGAAAAATGGTACATCTGTTTGTTGTTTTATGATGCTTCTGTTGTAGTCATCGTATTGAAGCGAGAGAAAATAAAATTTGATTTTGAGAGAAGTTAAAAGTTCAGTGAAATACGTAAAGATCGTGTGACCAAATTCAGACCGCCTAACAAACTAGTCGGTCAAAAGTTATTATCTTGCATCTTACCCCATATAGGCTGACAAAGTAAGTTGTTTTGTTGAGTCAGAAGAAGCTTAATAATCATTCAATATAGTGCTTTACATATCTGGATATTTATATTTATCTATACCAAAACTTTGACAAGAAAATTATATTTGTTGGTGATATTTTATGATTGTGAAACGTTACGTTCACTATTATACAATCTGGTTTCAACAATTTCAAGTGATATTGATGTTGTGAATGTGAAGGTTCATTGATGTTGACCTCGATACAGCCATGCAACGGGTTCTGAAGCGGCATGTTTCTAAGTGTATGTATAATTTTTAATTACAAATGGTTTTAGTACGGACTATCAGTCATCAACTCTAATATTGCCTTTTGCTGCATGACTTCTCACAGCTAGGAAGCCTCTTGATGAAGCGAAATGGCGGGTAAGTATTATGATCACTATGCTGCTTCTTTTTCCCACTTTTCTTTATCGCTCGTCTCCTATGTGACACGAATTTGCACGCTTAAGTGATAGTGTAACATTATGGGTTGGTTTCCTTCACCTATAAAGACAAAGTTTCGGGAAAAATGAGCTCAAATTAGTTCATATATATTCTAATAAGTTTTGATTTGGCAAGTTCTGTCAACAAAGTTTAGGTGAAGAAAACGCATCTTATAACTAACCCCATATATGCATTATTGAGAACCTCATTTGTTCTAGTCCGTAACTCCATGTATCTTAGTAATCCTTATAAGCTATCTCATATATGCATTTTTCTTTAGTAATTGAAATTTTAATCGCAGATAGAATACAACGACCGTCCAAACGCGGAAACGATTATGAAGTCGAAGAAAAATGCAGACTTGATTATAAGGTCAATTGAAATCTCATAAATCTCATTGACTATGTATTTCTTTGACAACACTTAAATAAATTTTTGTGTAAATAAAACCGGAGAGACAGGAATAGTCAGTAAAAGGACTCAAAATGAGTTCCTTCTTGCTCCAGTTTCTTCTAAATGTAAACACTAATTTTGACTTTTGACTTAGAAGTTGCTCCTATATCCTTGGATCTCTCTAAGAACCTTCATTTTCATATTTTATGAAAAAATGGTTCCATTTATTTATGTTATTGTTACTCCATAAATAATGTTATAATATGTGTGGTACCATAAATAATGTCCATAAAGGGTAATGTGGGAACTTGAGCTATGCGTGATCCAAGATGGATGGGTCAACAGAACTTTTTGAGTGATTCACTGAGCGCAGTTCCCTGAACAGAGGCAAAAGTTAATAGATCAACCGTACATACATTTATTCACTAATTTGCTCCTTTTTAGTGGTGATTATGCATACTAATCTATGGCCTTGCTTGCCCTTATCCATCATCAACACAGAGAAAGGGGGTGGAAAAATTAGTCTTAAAAGGCGCTCATGAGATCTTCTGGAAATTGTTTTTGAGTATCGTCTTGATTAAACTAGCTAAAGGTAGGTCTCATTATTTGTTAAAGAGGTTTTTAAGTAGAGGTGATCACGGACGAGATGGCTTGTTAAGTTTGTCTTGCATAGTTCGCTAAAAAAATAGGGATTGGACATTATCAAGTAAAATCAATTGATATGTGTGATTATAAAGTGTTTATAAACCTTCATGCGAATTTGGTAGCATAAGCAAATATGACTTTTTTTGTGGTCAGATATAAGCTAAAGCAAATATACTTGGTATGCAAGTAGACAACAAAAAAAATTGTTATGATAATACAATAGTTTTTGTAATAATAGCTAGATATTTTCTGTATAGGATTTTATGGGGGTAGTTGTTGGAACATAGAGATTAAAACGGAAATAGAAGATTGCAAGCTCATAATTCAGGTTTGCTTTTGTGGGGAGAGGAATAAAAGTGGATTTAGAGTAGGTGTAAATTTTTTTTTTTGACAAGTAGGTGTAAAATTAATGACAATAGATGTATGAAAATATGAAAATTTTGAATTACTTAGGGCTTGTTTAGGAACTAATTGTTATAGGAGTTAATATTTGCAATTGTTAATGGTAATTAGTTGTGAAAGTAGTTGTTCGATAACACAACTTGTTATGAAGTAAAATAAACTAAAAAAAATTAGCGTAAAAAGTTATCATTAACCTTTTGCATAACGCTAACCTGAATCCAAAATTTTCTAAATTTTGCAAAACACTATCCCAAAAGTTAAAAGCAAGCTAATCCTCACCATTACTACTATTTAAAAATTGATCAGTAATTCAACATTAAAATTACTTAACAAATTCAACAAATTTCTCTTGAATTATCAATATAAAAATTTGAATACTAATAAGACATTTGAGCAATTAGCAACTTCAATTCTAACCTATCCCCATCACAAAATCAAACAAACCAGTAAAATTATCCACTAATTTTTCTCAATCATCATTTCTCACTTCCTAATCCTCAAACTTTCTTGCTCATCTCCTAATCACAAGTTTCAAGTATTCCCTTAACTAATAATCTCTCAAATTAATTCTTATTCCCTTGGTCCCCCCTCTCTTTACTAGCCCAAAAAAATGGGTATAATTCTCTAACAATTTATGAAAGTTTTATTCATAGTATTATTAATTTTCATTTATGAGACAAAGATTTATATATAAAGAGAGAAAAAAGAAAGAGAAGGGTTATCACACATAGTAAAATTAACATTAAGATTGAAACCACCAATCTCCATCATAATTGAAGAATATAGTCTGGCCTAAACAGATAGGCAAAGAAATATAAATGCCAACCCCCCATCAACATCCACATGATCTTGCTCCCTGAGTCAGCCAACCCATGGAACATGCACATTATTTCAGTCCCCACATATAAATTAATTTATTGAAACAGACAACTAATTAATAAAAGACCATATAATAGAGGATTGTATGGTTCAAAGAATCCAATGAAAGAGAAAATAAGTAAATAGATTAACAACAATAAACAATATTAATAACATAAAAACTATAATATCAATAAAAATTTCATACTATTATATGATCAAAAAGAACAAAAGGAATATTTTTATCAATCCCATTGATTGCTATCACAAGCAGCATGACTTAAACTATAATTATAGTTTTTTCTTAAAGGCAAACCATAGTAATTAATACATGAAAACATAACACAAACATATTGGGGCCAGCCAAACATGGTCTTAATTGTGGACACAATTTAGTTACTGTTTCTATGTCTAGTCATAAATTTCAGCACCATACAACTCACAGACTTTAATAGTAGTAATATGATAAATCTATATCAAATCATAGTACAAGAAATGCAAAAAAAGTAAAATTAAAAATAAAAAAATAATAAAAAAAGGAACAAGTACACATGAAATTACAAATTCACCCTGCTCAATCCATCTGTTAGGCATGCACCCTCATTCAATTTTTTCTCTTTAAACTGATTTTTTGATGGTGCCCTTAAGATCAAAGGAGCAGGACTGTTCCATTTCTTTGCTTAGCTCCTGTTCTTGCACTTCTCCATGGCTCTTGGAGCTGAAAAACATACATAAAATAGTAAGTTTTTATTACATTATCAAATAATTTTATCAAGAGAAATAAAAAAATTAGCAAATAATTAGGTACTTGTGGTGGTATATATGGGTAATTATGAAATTACACAAGGTGAATTCGTGTCATTATTGTTTGTTATGAATTATGTTGGAACAATATAATTGCCTTTGATATATAATTGTGAAATAAAATCATATCACGGATCTGTTAAACAAATATAGAAATAAAAAAAGTATGTTGGAAGAATATAATGCCTTTGATATAAATATTGTGAAATAAAATCATAATTTATAAAAATATAAAATTTTAGACTTGTCTTGATGTATCGTATTAGTAATAATGGTATGTAATTACAAATGATATAGATATCTTTGTAATATAATACAGCTCAATTATACATATGTAAGATGATCATAATTACTTGTAAAAAAGAAGTGATTTTTGCTATGATACAATGATAAAAATAGACGTTATAATTATGAATCTCGTCCCCCTCCTTCTAGGAAAGGTTTCGATTAATAAGTTAGATCTACGTAGTTATGATTCTTTTTAGTATATAGTATGAGAACTAAATTATAATGAACTAGCTTGATTGCATCTTTAACAAAATTAAAGCCTTAAATCTTAATTTATGCATATATATCTCTGAATGATAATTCAATCAATGGTTGATAATTGAGATGGAAGATATATATTAAGAGGATTAGTTACTAACCAAGACCAGCAGCCTCCTTTCCTTTCATAATGCGAAGTCGTTTGCATGACTCCACAAACATCCTAAATAGAAACAATTATAAAAAATGTTAAAAAATATAATCAATACTAAGTAATCAAATGAAGTGATCATGCATATACACTTCGGTTATCACACTAAAAGGATTATTCAAACGAGTAGCGTGAAACATTAATTGCTAAATCCCTACGAGTTTTCATAAACAGGGATGTACTGTGAGCATGATACATAAGGTTATTTTTTGCTCTTTGCTCATCTAAAAACCTTCAAATGAGCAAACTTCGCATAATAGCGAGAGCTCCAAATGAGGCGAAAAGATCATTGGGTATGATGTACCATGCATATGGTACATCCGGGTGTACAATGAATGCTCTCCTAAATCCGGACAGAGGGAATAAATATAGAGATGATTAGTATCATAAGGAACTTACTCCCATGGAACATCACCAACAAGCATCCAATCTCCATCCTTGTCCTCATATGTTGGTACATAATCAGAATCATTAAGGAGATCCATCAGCTTGCTCTCATTCATGAAATCAATCATCCCTTGAGCTCCATAGTTGCCTAAATCAGTAAATCCAGCCATCAAAGTTAAAAAATTAGACACGTGAAAGGAAACTTGTCTTAACATACATGATACTTCAAAAAGTATACGCCGAAATAACAATGGAATTATTCTGAAATAGCTCATCGTAACATGAGAAAACGACCCATAATCAGAATTATACTAATGTGATTTTCTTTAAAGAAATCTTATTAGGGTAAAAATGGTTGATTAATTACTTAATTTGCAAGATTAAAGAGTAGATATTAGTTGATTACCTAGGGTGAAAGAACTGAACATCTTGCCCAAAGCATCAGAAAGGTCTTGGTAACTCTTGTACATTTTCAAGTCCACCTTACGTAGGTATGGTGCACCATCCATGCTGACCTTCACCAGGGCCCCACCGCCGTTCATTGGCTTCTCAGTCTCGGAATCCGGTCCGCCGGTGGTCTTCTGGACTGCCAGCATGTTCTTTCTGTATGATCGCACTGGTGGCCAACCCACAACTTGTGCCCTACATTATTAACGTTTCAATGTTAAATATAATAGATATATATAGGTAGTATATGATTGATTTATTATATGTTAGATTTACTTGCTTTTTTCCCTTTTATAAGGATAGGAAACTAGGTGAGTCCTAGGAAAAGGACTAACGAAACTCATCCTTGCAGATGATTAAAGAAAAAACGTTTAAACTACTACAGGAAAGTATATATCGTATGTGTATGCGTGAGTATGTATATTGCACGATTAAATCTCTAGATAGTCAATAGAGTATATCGTATATAACATAATAGTCATTTGTGGCCATGGAATATGGATAAATGAGAAGGAGTTCATCTGTTCATGCATATGATATTGATTTTTCTTTTGTTTAAACTTTATTAAACAAATCTAGCTTTTTTTAGAAAAATCTTTCCTCCGGCACAAAATTGATGCATATACTTGAAAAGGCTTAGTATTACTCTTGAGTACTCTTTAATCATTTGTATGCGGACATCTACTTTGGTCATCATCTTAGATGTTACCTAGCTAAAAATATTTAATATGGATAGATTTAATATATAGTTTGTGGCACTAAAGAACCCTTTTGGTGGGGGAAGATGAGGGAAAGTTTGCTTCTTCCCTAGACCCCCAATTTGTGCCACTATTTCCTTACTTTAATCATTATTTTTTTTCATGATGATTATGATTTCTCAATTTAAAATTGATTTCTTAACATACATGTTTCCAAATATCTCAAGAAATTGAAGATGCATGCAAACTAATAGAGATATTTATACATTACATTCCAATTCATATATCACCAATATAAACCATCAAAATATTATATATTATTCATAAACGGGATTTAAAATATATTACTACTATGCTGTTGTTGTTGTTGTTATGATCATTGTAATATCGTACATATTATGATCAATGTTTTTAAAAAAAACAAACCAACAATAATAATTTTTTTGGCACCAAATTAATTATTAGTGCTAAGCTAAAAAAGGGTAGTAATAATATTCTAAAAACCCACCCAAAAAGGAAAGTAACACAAAATTTTACTTGAAATGTAAAAAAAAAAACTTGATCATATTTATGAAGTACTTTTTTTTGAGGGGAAAAATTAGGCCGAGATATTATTGCAGATCATATTTATACTTACTTGGCAGGAGGCTTAACCGAATCAGCATTAACCTTTGAGGAAATCTCCTTAGCAGCAGAAACATCAGCTTTATTATCATTTTTCATCAGATCCAAAGGAGCTGAAGTAGCAGTTTGCTCTTTCCCAGAATTAATATTATTATTATGATCATTCTTATTGTTGTTTGTACTAAAATTCAGCTTCAAGTCTACAGTTTCAGAAAAACCTCTTTTATTTCCAACACCACTACCACTCTTAATCACAACCATCTCAGCTGGTTTCTCTAAACCGCAACCGTTTCCGCCACCGCCTCCGGGGAGCCCGAGCCCGAGACCGAGCCCGAGGTTGAGCTCTGTGTCCTTCATCTTCATCAACCCAACTTCCATTTTTCTCTCTTTTCTTAATTTTTGGTTCTTAGATGTTTATCTTTTCTTACTCTTTAATTCTCACCTCTCTCTCTATATATATGATTGGTAGTGTATAATAATACTCTCCCTCTTTCTTTTCTCTCTCCTCTATAGTTGGGTTGTATATGCTCTTTCCTGGTTGGTTCTTTTTTGAGAGAAATATGAAAATATATATAATATACTTAGTATATATCATAATAGATTGTGGGGAAGGGTATAATAATGCTACTACAATTATTATAGGAGCAGTCTTGTAGGAGTTTTATTATTATTATTATTATTGTTGTTATTATTATTACAATTATACAAAAGAAGTGTATAATGTTACTTATTACAGTTAAGTGTCACCGAAATAATTTATTAGAAAATGTAACAAGAAGCTTGGGAAAAAAGAGGAGGGGGGGTTTTGGCCATGTGGGCAATAAATATGCTGATTGGTGCATTGTCTGCTGCTAGAAAAATTCTATATTATTTTAATGTAAATATATTCCAAATCAGAATAATTATTTATACAATTTCTTATAGTCAAAGGAAAATATAAAATTGATCCAGAAAAAGGAAAATGTGAAATCCCATTTTGCTGTAATGGATACAATTTTTTTTATTTATTATCTAGCTGAGATTTTGTTTCATTAATTTACAACCAAGTTTCAAACCCAGTGAGTAAACCAACTAGTAGTATAATTACATTTTATCTACCCTATACACTTATATATGACTCCTATTTTGATAGAATTCATGTTGATCGCGAGCAGATATCTTCTCGACTTGATGCAAAAACTAGTCTACTCTGCTGATCAACTCGTGCTCGATACACGTTCAGCTCGATATATCATTGGACTCTTGCTCGTTAAGCTCTACTCGTAGCTTGACTTATTCAACTCATGTTCGAGCTCAGATTGCTCGACTCAAACTCGACTTGAGCTCGATTTTTCCTAAACATATGTTCCTTTTTTTTTTTGCTAGTTGAAGTGATTTACAATAATGCCACTTACGTACCAACTTGATTTCTATATAATGAAAGCTACTCAATTTGCTCCTCAAAAGAAATTTGTAATAATAATTATAATGAAAAAATTAGCTAGCTGCTCACAAGTTTATCAAGGTCGAGTTGAGCAAACTCAACTCGACCCATTAAGATCTCAAGTTGAGTTTGAGTTCGATTCACCTTAGCTAGAGTCGAATTATGGCCGAGACGAGTACAAATTACTCGCAATAAACTCAAACATTTTGGAATATTGGCGAAAATTATTAATTGAAAGTGCGAGAAAAGAGCGGGTTGCTGGAATAGTAATTTTTCAAGTAGGAAGATGAAATAGAAATAATGGAAAGAGTTATAAGATCTTGTATTAGACTATGATTTTCCTCATAAAGCAACGTAAAACATGGTCAAAATTTTTAATGAGATCAAAAGATCAAACGAGCTCTAATAAACTCAAATGAAATCACCAATAGAACAAAACCTTATTGTATATTAACAACAAATATATATAATATGCATCGGTTGCACAATAAATTTATTGTCAGGCCATTTCACTTAGCCAGAATGGGTCATTGTATAAGTTAAAGGGGTTGTTATATCTTAAAAGGGTTTTATATAAATGATCAATTTATGACAAAATGATATCCACATGTGACAACAACTTATTTATTGTACACCTAACACGGTAACACCCCTCTTATTTAAGAATATGTGTACATTATATGATTACTAAAACTTGCACAACGTCGTACTCAGTTTTACCGTAAATAAAAGAGGGAAAGATCAAAGGGGTGGTAATATTAATATGGTATATACATATTTTTTCTGCTTATCAGATGGTATATATTCAAATTTATATGGTGGACACGACATCCAGTTGGCTTTGCTTGCCATTTTAGGACCCTAGCTACTATTTTGGAGCCTGCATGCATAGTTAGACTTTGGGACATGTAACTCTTTTTTATTACTCCTAGAGTCCTAGTATAAAGTTGTCATTCACGGGATTCACAATTTTGCGTTGGGATAAAATGTTCATTCTTTACGTAAGTAGTAATTTTTTTCCATCCCTTTTTATGCATTATTTGCTTTCATTTCAATATCCGAGTACATCGATTAGCTAATTGATGGGTAGTATTCTCACTTTTCAGTTTCATGGGATTTGAGATTGAGTGCTCCTAAACATTACAACTCCTGTGTTCTAGAAAAATTCATTACATTTTTTATAGCTTATATACGTCCATGCACGATGCATGCATTGGATTACATCATACTTCTTTGACCATATTTGATCATACATCATATCGTCCATGCTCCCCCCGTCCCCTTTTTTGCTTCCCCAATTCAATTAAAATGAGGCAAAACGTTGTTCCATTTATCTTATTTCCATTTTGAACATCACTTTTTCCTCTCTCTCCACCTTTTACAGTGTATTTTTTTTTTTTTTTTTTTATTTGGCCATACAACAATAATCATTTTTTACTCTTCTCTCCCCTTTTCACATGCCCACCCATTTAATATTCTCATTCTTTTTCATTTTTTTATGACAATAATTCCAAAAAGAACAACAACTCCCCATGCAAGTACATAATAATCATTGTTTCCTTAATTTCCGTGCCTAAAATGAAAGGGGAACTATAAAATGGGACGGAGGGAGTATATATTTGTAATATATTTAAGTTATATTCACATAAATTAATTTTTTTCTGAACTTTTAGAATTATTTTTATCAAGTAATTAAATAAAACTTATTATACAGATTTAAATCGATATTTGTTTTAAAAAATTCTTATCAAATGTGTAATATTTGTAACAAATTTTCTTTCAGGGTTTTTGTTAATTGTTTCTTAAAATCTATTCTATTTTTCCTTTACTAGCTTAAATAGTCTAACATCATTAGTTTAGAGTAATAAATTAAAGTCCAATAATCTAATATTGTTGATTCAAATTAAATCAAAATGATGATATAAAAACGTTTGAAAAATATTCAGACTTTGCATGAGACATGAAGTAAGATATCGATCACATAAGCCTGAGTTACTTTAAATGGTAATGAAAAACATGCTTTAACTTAAGTTTCTATTTATACTATTTGATCATATGATGTGAATATGATATATAAGATAATCCTTATGTCTCTTTCTTAACTTTATTTTTCACGATAGTTTCTATTAAGTAATTAAATTGACCATGTCTTTTTTTGTAATACAAAATTAATATAATTTTAAAAAGACGTATATGAAAGTACTATTAAAGTCAATTTTTTATAAGACTATTTCTCACAATGTAGTAGAAATTCAAAAAATAGATTTTCCCATCTTCCAGTGCATCATTCACAAGAAGTGCCAAAGTTGTTATTTTCAATAGTGGAGATAATGAATTTCTCATAAATTATTACAATTTTATAACAAAATTGTGATCAAACACATATATATATATATACACTTCCTCCGTTCCATAATAAGTGAAACACTTACTATTTTAGTACATTTCAAAATAAGTGAAACATACCTTAAATGGAAAAAAGAAAGTGACAAAATGAAAAGACCATCACAAACTGGCTTTTTTCTCTCTCTTTTGATAATGAAAAGGGTATTTTATGACTTTTTGCTTTTAAGTGATGTTTATTTAAATCTCATATTGCTCCACTTATTACGAAGGAAGTATAAGCTTAATCATAAAAAGGAAATAAGAAAACTAGCTAGAAAAGAAAGAGGAAGTAATACTACTATTATTTTGAAGAGATTGATGGTAGTACTGTATACTGATGGGAATGGAATACATAAAGCCGTGGACGTGCTACACCACGGCATAAACCAACATGAATAATACTTCTATCAGCATCACATCATCATCTATGTGGCACGCGTAGAAAGAACGTTTCTCCTTAGGGCACTTACCAATTACCATGCTACCTCATTTTGTACTCGCTAAATCATGCTTACTTTGGTCGTTACTCGTTCATTGACCAAGTATCTATTAAAAATGGAAAACAAAATATTCTTAATAGTGAGGGCGGGTAAGTGTGCGTTCTTTTCAGTTAATTAACCTGAACTAATTGAACTAAGTTTTGATGGTGGCGGAACCACCCCCTTCTCTCTCTTTTTTTTCTCAAACCTTTCTCCCCTACCCCTTTTTCAAAAAGTGAGGTGTATAGTTCCCCTTTTTCCCCTTTTATTTTCACTTTTTAGTTCATTTATTTCTTGTTTTGTTGAATAAATTAGTCTCTCTTTGTGAGATTTTTTCAAACCCTATTATGGGGATTTTAGTCTCTGCTGTGGAGATCTCCTTCTCCCCTGTGGGAGTTGTGAGTATGGTTTTTTTGTCTTTAGGTATGAGAAATTATTCTCATTGGTTGAAGTTCGAGACTCAACGGGAAGGTATTCGAATCTCGGATGTATGGCCAACTAGCTCGATCAAGGTGCTTCTTCCCAAACTATATCGGAATGATGGACTTCCTCATCAATAGCCGCTTGATTCAGCCTAATACAAGGGGATTGTGACGTATTACTCGATCTGGTTCATTGTAGTTTTTTCGAAGACGAATTTGATTTAACCTTGTCTTATTGTATTTTGTTTTTCTTTAATACCTATTGTAGATGTCGTTTGACCTTCAATTAATGAAATTTCTCTTTCAAAAAAAAAAAAACTAATTGAACTATAATTATCAGAATTTATTGAGACTTATCTAGATATATTGGATTTTATACAATGATGAATTTGATATGACTGAAAATGGGCCTGGGTAACCCAATAAGGAGGAGGAGAGTTCGGTCCACATACAAGCCCAAATGAGGTTCCATACTAAAACCAATTGGCAATAGTAGGAGTAGCTCCTCTAGCTTATATTGTGGTACTTTCTCTCATCTTTCTCCAATGTGGGTCAACTCACATGTGCACAACATACATAGGGTTTAACACTCCCCCTCACATGTGAGTGTCTTTAGAATTATAGCATACTGGTAAGACAATCCTTATTGGGAATGATCGTCCAATAGAGGGACTTATCCAGTTGCATGACAAATGCCCAATATGAAAGGGCTCTGATACCATGGTAAATTTGATATAACCGATTAAGGATGAGTTTGGCCCACAAATAAAAGGAAAGGAGGTTCCATACTAAAACCAATTGGAAATAGTTTGAGCACAACATACATAGGGTTTAACATACAAGGTTATCTTATAAAGTATACGTTAGAGTTTATGAGAACTTATTAGAACTAGTTTGAGCTTATATAAACTAATTTGAACTTATCTGACCTGAAACCTATTTCTTAAAAAGTGAAAAGAACACACCCTAGTTATCGTTTTCTACTCTTTAACTAGCACAAATAGCTAAGCCAAGTGCAATTATTAGATAATGATGATTCATTGGTTGCTTATTGCTTATTGCTTATTGCTTATTGCATATTGAAATTTTACAAGGAGCTTTTCAATGCCCATGGAAGGTTTCATCCAACCAATTGCGCTCATATCTATCCATGTAGAGGCAAACGTCTTGGACACTTCACACTTTATTGATTGCTCACCAAAATGTTGATCCTTTTCGATCAAATTAAAGATAACAAAAGTTAATACTTCATTTTCTTAGATCAATTAGAACTCTTACTTGAGAGATTACTACCTCGGATATAGGGCTTTAAGAACACTATGAAGAAAATAGGTTTATAGGATGGCGGCTAATGATCTTTGTAGACAAGCATTGGAGATATAATGTTGACTCATTAGTGTTGTAGTGAATTTTAAATTATAACTTTTTAAAATATTGCGAATATGTAATCAAAGATGAAAGACAATTGTTGAATTAACTTTTTTCCGGTTTGTAAGGTCTTAACATTGATCACACGCCAAGTACATTTTCGTGCACTTGCGTTTTCTAATAGATATTGGTCATGGTGGGTAAACACAGTTCATAATCATAAGACGAACATGCAGAACATTGATTTCGAGTTATTTCTATTGATTAAGTCATCAAGGATTGGCCTTTTGTTATCAAGAAGGCAAAAAACGAAAATACAAAGGCAATGTCAGCTAATTTGCTTCACATAAAATTGGCCATGACATGGGCAAAAGTAAAGGATAGCCAAAGAAGGTAGAGAATAATAATAGTAGACTTAAGAATACCAAACTCTGGTCTGGCTTTTCTTGTGTAAATTAACAAATAAGTGGAAACTTCATTTCGTGCATTTACTGTTGGAAGTTTCAATCTATATTCAAAGAAAAGGAATCCCTCTTGTCCCACATGGAAGAATTATCTAGTTTCTTCTTTGTTTATATAGGGAAGTACCTTAGAATACCTTGTTGGATAATGGGCTAAGTGGATTGGTAACCACACACGCGCGCCGGCCGGCCCGGGCTCGGGCTCGTGGCGAGCGCGGCGTGGGCTGTGGGCCTGTGATCCTTTTAAACTCCAGTCAGTTTTTAGTAGACGCTAATTGCAAGGATCGTGTTCTTGCCGTTTCCTCCGAGATTTCTGCCTTTATTTACTTCCCTGATTTTAGCCTTTCCGTTTTCTTTTTTATTGTTCCCTCCTTATAAACCGATTCTTCCCATCAGTTATCATACACAAAAAAATAAAACACAGTCACTTTTTCTCTCTCTCTCTCTCTGTTATTGGGCAAAGTTCTGATCTCCAACCGTAGTTTGTGAGTGCACACGTTCTACGGTGCTGTGCTAATCCTGGGAGGCGATCGCGGTTGTTCTACTTGCACCGGGGTAGCGCGAAATCGTCTTTTAGGACAGTGGTTCTTCCACGACACGGCTATTGCTCTCGGTTCTCGCTTCAACAGATAAGTATCATTTATTGTTATTGTTTTAATTGCAACAATCTAAAAGACGAATATGGCTTCCAAATTCTCTATTCCTGACATGTCTAAACTAGAACCTTTAGATGGTAAAAACTACAAACGTTGGGCTGTTAGGATGCAATTTTATTTGGAACAAATTGATGTTGCGTATGTTCTTGAAGATGTAACTTTACCTTCTAATGAAACTGAGAAATCTGAATTTGAAGCGAAATTTGCTAAGGACGACAGAACTTGTAAGGGAATGCTGTTGCACCATATGTCTAATGCTCTGCTTGATATATACATGTTGTTTGATCATGCTAAGAATATTTGGGATGCACTTAAGGGGAAATATGGGTCTGACGATGCTGGAACTAAACGTTATTGTGTTAGTAAGTGGTTAGGTTTTCAACTTGATGATGATAAACCTATAATTGACCAGATTCATGACTATGAGAATATCTGTATTGCTATGGCTGGTGAAGGACTGTGTATCTGTGATTATACCCTTGCCATAGTATTGATTGAGAAACTGCCTCCCTCATGGAAAGACTTTCGTAACCAGTTGATGCATAAAAAGACAGACCTAACCTTAGAGGAGCTCATAGGTCACCTAAAAATTGAGGAGGAAAATCGTATTAAGGATAAGGGGACTAATATTTTTGGCGGTTCTTCTAAGGCAAATCTGGTGGAACCTAAGAACCATTCTGGTAAGACCTTTAGAAAGGATTTCAAACCTCAAGGAGGAGTACAGAAATACAAATTTAGGGGAAACTGTCATAATTGTGGTAAGCCAGGTCATAAAGCTAAAGACTGCAGAAGTAAGAAGAAATCTGGGCAGAACCAAGCTAACATTGCAGAAGCTGTTGAGAACTTTGTAGCTGTTGTGTCAGAAGTTAATCTTGCAGGTAATGTAACTGAATGGATCGTTGATACTGGAGCAACGAGACACATCCGCACAAATCGGAACATGTTCTCAACCTACGACAAAGCGATGGTGAGAATGTATTCATGGGCAACTCGGCTCGGCAAGTGTTCAAGGGAAAGGGAAGATAATTCTCAAACTTAGTTCGGGAAAGCTTCTCACTCTTACTAATGTTTTACATGTTCCTGAAATGCGTAGGAATTTAATGTCTGGTAGTCTGCTTATGAAAGCTGGTCTTAGACTTTCTTTTGACTACGATAGGCTTGTTCTTACTCATAATGGGGATTTTGTAGGGAAGGGGGTTTTGTAATGGGGGGCTCTTTATTCTCGATGCTTCGTTGAAACTATGAATAAAATGGCTAGTACTTCTTCGCTTATATTCTCGAGTCTATTGATTTGTGGCATGCAAGGTTGGGTCATGTTAATGTTGCCTCCATTAAAAGGCTTAAACATTTGAACTTAATTCCAAACTTCTCTAAAACTGAATTTTCAAAATGCGAAATATGTGTTGAAGCCAAATTTGCAAAGAAGCCATTCAAATCAATAGATAGACAGACTGAAGTACTAGAACTTGTTCATAGTGATTTGGGGGATTTTAAAAATCATGAGAGCAGGGGGTGGTAAAAGGTATTACATTACTTTTGTTGATGATCGTTCTCGTTTTACCATGATTTATCTTCTCAGGTCAAAGGATGAAGCAGAGGAAATGTTCCTCAAATACAAGGCCGAGGTAGAAAATCAGCTAGATCGAAAGATCAAGAGACTTAGGAGTGATAGGGGTGGAGAATATGACCCTAACTCTCTTAAAACTTTTTGTGAGCAAAATGGTATAGTTCATGAAATGACTTGCCCCCTATACCCCCGAACAAAATGGAATTCTTGAAAGAAAGAATAGGACTCTTAAGAACATGATGAATGCCATGCTTATCGGTTCGGTCTTCCTAATAATATGTGGGGGAAGCTATACTTTACGCTTGTCATGTTTTGAACCGAGTACCTCACAAGAAACTAGACAAAACTCCTTATGAATTATGGAAGGGTAGAGCACCCAACCTGAATTACTTGAAAGTGTGGGGGTGTTTGGCGAAAGTGGGGGTTCCTAGCTTCAAAAGAGACAAAATAGGTCCAAAAACAGTTGATTCAATTTTTATTGGATATGCTTATCAAAGTGTCTTGCCTTTCGTTTCCTTGTTAAAGGTGCTAATAATTCTTATGCAGGTGGTAACATTATTGAATCAAGAGATGCAGAGTTCTTTGAACACATTTTTCCAATGAAAACCACTTGCATTAGTAATGATTTGCCATCTTCTAGCTCTGCACCTAACTTATGCGCTGCTCCTCTTTCAGATAATCATGTTACAGATTTGGAGCCAAGGAGAAGCAAAAGGGCTCGGAAAGAAAATAGTTTTGGATCCGACTTTATTCTTTGCTTTCTTGATCGAACCTTATTTGATTGATTGTGATTTTGTCTCTGCTTTCAATTTGGAAGATGACCCTAAAACTTATGATGAGGCAATGAGGTCTATTGATGCAGTGTTTTGGAAAGAAGCTATTAATAATGAACTTGATTCAATCCTAAGTAATAACACTTGGGAATTGACTGATTTACCAAGGGGTTGCAAGCCCATTACTTGTAAGTGGATCTTTAAGAAAAAACTAAAACCTGATGGATCCATTGACAAGTATAAGGCTAGAGTTGTTGTCAGGGGATTTACTCAAAAACATGGAATAGATTATTTTGATACTTATTCCCCTGTCACCAAAATTGCAACAATTAGAACCTTGATAGCTCTTGCTTGCATTCATAATCTTGTTGTGCATCAAATGGATGTGAAAACTGCATTTTTGAATGGAGACTTGAAAGAAGAGATTTACTTGACTCAACCTGAGGGGTTCGTCGTTCCTGGTCAGGAAAATAAGGTTTGTAAGTTGGTCAAGTCATTGTATGGACTTAAACAAGCTCCAAAACAATGGCATGATAAATTTGACAAACCGTGGTAAGTAATGGTTTTCATGTAAATGAAGGTGATTCTTGTGTTTACTCTAAGCATGATGCTTACGGATGTGTTATCATTTGTTTGTATGTAGATGATATGCTAATATTCGATGCTCGACTTGGATCGTATCAAAGAGACAAAGAATTTCTTAAGTTCAAAATTTGAAATGAAAGACATGGGTGAGGCTGATGTTATTTTGGGAGTTAAAATAAAAAGAACTCCAAGTGGTATTTGTTTAAATCAGTCTCACTATGTAGAAAAACTTCTTAAAAAGTTTAACTCATTTGATGTTGATCCAGTCAGAACCCCCTATGACCCAAGTTTTCATTTAATGAAAAATAAGGGTGATCCAAGATGTCAATCCGAGTATGCCAAAGTTATTGGAAGTGTTATGTTTCTTATGAACTACACAAGACCCGATATTGCTTATGCGGTAAGTAGATTAAGCGGAGTACACTCATAACCCCAACAAGGACCATTGGGATGCTCTTCGTCGCTTGCTTAGGTACCTTAAAGGTACCATGGATTGGGGTCCGCACTTCTCTAACTCTCCAATTTGTTTTGGAAGGTTTCGTGATGCAACCGGGTATCTGGTAATGATGAAATTAACTCCACTAGTGGCTATGTTTTCACACTAGGTGGTGGAGCTGTATCTTGGAAATCATGTAAGCAATCTTGTACTGCTATGTCAACTATGGAATCTGAATTTATTGCTCTTGAATTGGCAGGACATGAGGCAGATTGGTTGAGAAACCTGCTTGCAGATATTCCACTGTGGGGGAAGCCAGCTCCTTCAGTTGCTATGCATTGTGACTCGCAAGCTGCTATTGCTGTTGCAAACAACAATGCCTACAATGGAAAGAAAAGGCACATTCGCTTGAGACATAAGGCAGTTAAGGACCTTCTGTCAAATGGAGTGATATCACTAGACTATGTAAAGTCTGAAAAGAACACCGCGGATCCGCTCACGAAAGGCCTATGTAGAAAACTAGTTTTGGAAACATCGAAAGGGATGGGCTTGAGACCCATTGATTGAATTGTAAGTAATGAACTCCTACTCTCTATGAGTTCAAGGGAGAACATTATGTAATAATTCGGGAGCACTAAAATTTATTTCTCCATCCCTAGATGTTTGATTGTAATAGTGCTTGCTACATTGTGAATGAGGATGAGCAAAAGGCTCTTAATGAACCCATATCCATATATTTGGTGGTGTGATGTAGCTCACACTTGATGGGATTCACCTAAGTAGGTGTGGAAGTGTGGCCGCTTCCTATGAGAATTGCTTGGGTTGATTCTCTAAAACACCTATGAGTATCCAGGCATTGGACGTATGGCCAAGTATAAGGCGTCACTTTTATTCGCGGAGTATCAGAACTATTTACATATATGATTGCGTGTTTTAAGTAATAGGTCTCTTACTCCCTACTAAGTTCAAGACTAAGGTCACTTAATGGGAAGGAGATTTTAGCTTAATATCACTAAGTGTTAATTCAAGTCGCAAGACATTAACACTGATGCGATTATTTTGTTATTGCCCAAATCATTCTTATGTTTCGATTCTTCTTTTCTTTTTCTCATATGTTGAACCTGTGGGGGATTGTTGGAAGTTTCAATCTATATTCAAAGAAAAGGAATCCCTCTTGTCCCACATGGAAGAATTATCTAGTTTCTTCTTTGTTTATATAGGGAAGTACCTTAGAATACCTTGTTGGATAATGGGCTAAGTGGATTGGTAACCACACACCGCGCGCGCGCCGGCGGGCCGGGCTCGGGCTCGTGGCGAGCGCGGCGCGGGCTGTGGGCCTGTGATCCTTTTAAACTCCAGTCAGTTTTTAGTAGACGCTAATTGCAAGGATCGTGTTCTTGCCGTTATTAGCGAGATACTTAGCCGTTTCCTCCGAGATTTCTGCCTTTATTTACTTCCCTGATTTTAGCCTTTCCGTTTTCTTTTTGATTGTTCCCTCCTTATAAACCGATTCTTCCCATCAGTTATCATACACAAAAAAATAAAACACAGTCACTTTTTCTCTCTCTCTCTCTCTGTTATTGGGCAAAGTTCTGATCTCCAACCGTAGTTTGTGAGTGCACACGTTCTACGGTGCTGTGCTAATCCTGGGAGGCGATCGCGGTTGTTCTACTTGCACCGGGGTAGCGCGAAATCGTCTTTTAGGACAGTGGTTCTTCCACGACACGGCTATTGCTCTCGGTTCTCGCTTCAACAGATAAGTATCATTTATTGTTATTGTTTTAATTGCAACATTTACCTCTATTTCCCAAGCCACACAAACATCGAAAGACATACCACAAGCTTGGTGTCCTGCACTTATAGAAGTTTAGTTGCTAAATTAAATGCAATAGAAGTATAATCTATATCTACCCACTCAACCTTTCACTATCACTTTAATTGGTGGGTCTCCCCTCAAGTGAACAATATATGATTTTATGGACTAGATTTTGAGAGGAGTAGAATGTAAGCTTAATTTGTTCATGAAATAGAGTGAGGAACTCTTTTGGTTGATATTTTTTTGAATCACATAAGTAATTTCCTATCTTTGTCGATATAATTTAATTAATTGTTATCTTTGGGGGTTTCCACAAGGTAACTCTGTGTTTGTCTTTATATATGTAATTCTACGTCCTTTTACTTTTTGTAATGATCAAGGCCGGAAACAATGGAGGGTAGGGGTAGGGTCAATTTAACTATAAAACTTTTCTAACACGACTTTGTTAATAAACATTTTCTAATTGAAAATTATGCCACTGGTGATTGTATGTGTTTTAATATTCCATAAAAATGGTCATAGTAACTTTTAAACATAGTATGTAATCATTATTCTTGACACAAATTTCAAAGGAGTATTATGTAGGCGTTGTTAGTAGTTAGTGAGATTCAAAAATAATTATTGAAGTAATTTTACATTCAATTTATTAGATGAACCCAAACCATATAGAATATGGTAAAGTACTATATTTGTTTTAAATAATTGAAGATTGCCATCTAGGTTCATTTTTCTAAAGAATAATGACAACTTTCTTTAACTCTTTGTTAAGATAGAAAAATAAATAGCAAGTGCACTCTTTAACTCTTCGTTAGGAATAAAAAATGAATAGCAATTGCACTCTTCTTTTTCTAAAAAGAAATTCACCGCAAGTGAAAAATATATTCTTGTCAATATGACAATTAGTTAGATATTACAATCTCCATTTAGATTTTTCTTTTCAACATAAGACTTTTTAAGTTCTTTTTGATGGAATTAAGGGGAAAAAATTGAATTAGGAATGGTGCTTATGCTTTAAAATTTTCACCGCAAGTGGGAAACTAACAGTTTCCGGTAAACGCTCATGTATAAAAGGAGGCAAGAGGCACGGGAGAGTAAAAACATGGGCAATTTCACATGTTGGTGTTATGTCTGTCCCTACATAGTTTGATAGCTTTTACATGCTGTTAAATTTTTTTTAGTAATAATAATAATAAGAGTTTTTTTATCAGGAATGACCTAATAAAATACAAGTTTTGTAGAGAAGGACCTAAATACAAGTTTTGTAGGGAATGACCTAATAATTTTTTTTGTCTAAAAGGACCTATTAAAATACTTCCGATTGTTAATAGGAACCAGTTTATGAATTTCAGGCTAAAAAACTCTATATTTTTTTCAGAAATTGAAGGAAAATGTGTGCGAAATCATGTTCAAGCAATAAAATTCCTGTCAAATGTAGTTGTGGTGTCCCAATTGCAAAAAGTCAACGCCGGATTATGGTAATTTTGGCCTGAAATTCATAAACTGGTTCCTATTAACAATCAGAAGTATTTTAATAGGTCCTTTTAGACAAAAAAAATTATTAGGTCATTTCCTACAAAACTTGTATTTTATTAGGTCCTTTCTGATAAAAAAAACCCTAATAATAATAATAATAATAATAATAATAATAATAACAATAATAATAATAATAATAATAATTATTATTATTATCATTATTATTATTATTATTATTATTTTCTGTTTCTCCAAAATACTCCAAAAAGAAAAAAGTTTTATGGACACTCAGTACTAAGTACTAACACAAATCATGCCAATGCTTCAAGAGGAGGAGCACCAAGCTGTTTTGTAATTAAGGAGTTTCACATGCTTTATTATGTACTTGGTGGACAAGGTTTATTACTCTATTATGCATCTGCAAACTCGGTTCCTTGACTTCTTCTGTTTATTCCAAAACAATGTCTAATATGTATTCTCCATAGAAACTAGAACAATTCTACGGAAGAAAGAAAGATTCCTTCACCTCCAAGTTATTCTAATGATTTACTATTATTCCACATATGTAATATACAGTTGCATCATTGCATGCATGAACATTAGTCTTGAGTCTTGGGGGGGGGTGTTACTACTGTTAGTTAACTCTAAAATTATACTTCTATGTAATTAAGGCTAATCCTTACATTTACGATTAATGGATTGCAATTTTTTTTCAAGTAAGGGAATAATCTTATTAGACGGACACATATGACATATCATAACCTCACAATTATTCAACCCAATTTAATCTAACTCGTCAGACTCCTTGAATGTGGCCTGTGGGAGGAATGTGATTTACTGATTATGGAATTCCCACCTCCAAAGTGCTCATAGTGGAGTTTAACCTATGACGACTTAAGATTATGAAGATCACCTCTTTACCACTAGTCACTGGACTATATACTACTTGGTAACATTTGAAACTAGGATTAAAATGCTCGTAATTGACTAGTGTTCATGTTTGGTATAGTCTGGATTGTTATTGGTTGTTTATAAAATAACCGAAACTGTATGTCTGAAAGGTTAATTGATCAAATTGGATCAGTTTGATTTTGTGCCATGTCCTATAAAAATATAATATTGTATGTCTCTCCCAAACTTTGTGTATGTATCATGTTAAATTTGATCGTATTATTATGTTGTGTCAAAGATTGGCAACTCTAACATTATAAGAAGCTATATAGCTACTTATAGTCGAATTCTTTATGGTTGTGACTTATGGAAAACCATTTGTACAACTGATACATACTTCCTTTGTTTTTAAATAGATGTTCCATTTTGGTAAGCCACATTTTTGACCATTAATATCTCTAATTGTTCATTACTTCCTCCGTCTCGGAATATCTTTTTACACTTTCCTTTTTAAATCATTCAAGAATCTCTTTACACTTCTATTTTTGGATATGACCCACTATTATTTTAATCCTTCTACCTTTTAAACATTGGCCCACACTCTCTCTCCTCCAAATAAAATAATACCACTCCTATTACATACCAACTCTAACCATGACCCACATTCTCTCTCCTTAAAATAAAATAATACTACTTTTACTAACTACTAACTCCTATCACATCTACTTTTCAATAAAATAACAATTGATAACCAAACAACAACTTATCATCTAAAACTACGTGCCTTGATAAGTGTCAAGAGTATTTTGGAACGGAGGGAGTACTAAATAAATTATGAAATTTTGATATTTTGAAAATATACGTTAGGACTCAAGACAAATTCAACAACATATTGTATGCTAATATTGTTTTTTGCACATATCTAGAAAAATATGGACAAAGTAAAGTCTTTGAATAGCTCAAAAGTCAAAGTGGAACATCTATTTAAAAACAGAGGAAGTATTTAATAAAAATGTTTTATTAGGAGTGTGTCACCTTACTTTCCATGAGGTATGTAGAACTTGGACGAGTTAGCTGTTTTAGTACGTTACGCGGTTCTTTCTCCGTGTATGCAAGAGATAGTGCCATAGTGGAGTGATGGAATTTACTAATTTTGAGCGAAAATGGGCTTCTTGTCCCATTCTTTGCATTAAATTCTCCATTGGAGAAAATTTAAGGAGATAGGGGTTGAAATTACAACTTTACAAGTACGTTGGGGCCAATCTTGGGTTGGGGGGGGGTTGTTGAATACCATTAAAAAGAGCTATAAGCCACAAATTGTTTAGGCCATGTTCTTTTGAACTTATTTTCAGTTCAGTTCAGTTCAATTCAGACACTCTATCATGTTCAGATTTCTCCCAGTTTAGTCCAGTTCACTTCAGTTTAGTTTCTCCCTTATAAGTAATAGTGATACTCCAAATAAACCCAATTATCAGTACATGATGAAAGTAGGCTATCAGTATTGGGATTTATAAATATGCAAAAATTATATAATTGTACCTGAAAATGTCCCGCGGCAAGAGAGTCACTGCCTTATAAACGAATTTCGCCATTTCCGGTGCGGATTCTTGATAACATTCGTCCCCAAAGATTAACACAACTATCCCCGGTCCGTCTCCATGCATCTGGATCAAGGGTTGAAATTTCTCAAGAACTGCTCAATTCTCAGATGAAGAGGGCGTATACTATGTGTTTTAGGTTAATATTTTGTGAATAGACAAGAATATGGCCAAAAAGGTATTTACAGAAATAAAATCGAAATAAATCCGTAAACAATAAAAAAATTAGGTTTTCCAGAACTCACCGACAATCGTGGGCCACGGTCGGTAACGCGTTCTCTGCAACCCACCGCGAGTCGCGGCTGAAACCGCGAGATATATATAAAATTTGATCCCGGGAAACAAATATTGCAACTAATAAAACCTCGAATGTAGATATAACTCAAAAATGAGTGGGGTAGAAGGATAGGACGAGGCATGTGCATGGAGAGACGATTCAATAATAAGAGAAAATGTGCAGGAGCATGCATGTGATGGCCGATGAGAACCTAGTTTTTGGAATATGGAGGGCGTCAAATAATGTCAACCCCTTCCAAAACTCTCCTTGTCCATGTGCATAGTTATCATCCTCGGACGTTTCAATATAGTGCAATGGTTATAGTCTAGGACTTACAATCTTCAACAAAAATGATCCTTCACAATACCTGAATACCATATTATGATTCTGAAGTCATTCTTCAAATTGATGATGGATTGATGCCATTAAAAGAATTTTGCATATATCCTATCTATCGAAGACACGAACCAAAGTGACTCCATGTGTGGCATTATAATCATCATATGTGATATGACCTAAAATGAATAGAGCTAAATGTTGAACGTGGAGTATGATAACGCTTGACTCCGCGGCTTCATAGCAAGAAACGGCGTTTAGTTCTTTACCATTTATTTATGTCACATAAACTATATAAATTATGCATAAATGAAACTTAACGTTAAGGTACAATCTATCTATCTATCTATCTCTCTATCTATTTATACAAATATATTAAAAAGTCGTTAAACGAGTTTATATGTCATCATGACACTATTTCTTTAGTTTGCCGTTTGTCCATGTCATCAACATACATTAAAAAAATTAGAAAGCATCTTCCGTATAAGATTCGACAGTGTGACGCCAAGTTAATAATACGATAAAGTCTAACTTAGATAAACTATGCATTATTAGATGCTACTCTTTTAACATAAAAATATTAATAGCCCGGGGCATCGCCTGAGCCTAATAACTAGTTATATTGTAGTACTAAAACAATAATTAAATCTGGCACATGCCATTTTCTCATTAAAAACTTTCCTGCCTAAATCATTTGTGAGAGATATTTTTGTATACCTTGTAATTACAAAATCACAATAGTCCTCATTGTCTCACTAAGCTAAATCTAAAACAATAACTTGGAGCATGCACGAGTCACTACTCACTAGGGAAAAAAATCCATGTCAGTTGGCCGAGAAGGATATAACTCATATTATTTACTTAAGGATCTGAGTTAATCCTCCTATTACCAATTTACTTTAGAATGAGATCTTGATCTCATTTGGACTTATAAGTGGTCTAAACTCTAAAATATTTTTAAGTAATAGGTGCAACTCAAATTCACGATTAACGAAATTTAACAATCAAGATATGCAAAGATACTATATTATAATATTGTAAGGGTCTAGTAATTAATATCTTATAGAGACACCTGTGTAGGTGGATCCACCATCATTTGACAATTTAGCAAGTTTTGGCTCATTATCGGCCGACATCAAGGAAGTCTTTCATACTTAACTTGTTTAGCTTTCCGATGATGATTGGACCTTGAATTGGAACGTAGGAAAAGGAAAAAAAAAAGAAGGGAGAGAAGTGCACCTAAAAAAAAAACAAGGGAGACTGGGAGAGTAGTGAAAGGAAGAAATTATTGTTTTTTCTTTTGGAAAATTTGGATTCCTCGATTTTGTACATATTTTTAAGATTACCCAAATTTATGATAATTCAAAAATAATCCCAATCCTTTAAAGATCTTCTCATATTATTGATATCAGGTGATATTAGTGATTACTTGTTTAACAAGTTTATTTTTTTTAGTTCCAAATTTTAACTCTTTTTTCTCTTTTCCACCTGTTGAGCTATTATGGCGAATTAGAGCATGCCACATTATATTTGTAATCTGTTGAATCAATCGACCTTAAATTATCACTAAAATTGAAATTATTTATAAATGAATCATATTTGTAATTAATATTAAATGACACACCTCAAATTTGTGATTTGTGGTGTTAATTTCACGCCTAAATTTTGATAAACTCGTGTCATTTAATTGAACAATTTTCACGATATATATACATTTGAAAGGCCTTTAGTAATATCTCATTTTCTAAATACATGCAATATTCCCTTCCTATACGTTATCCAATGCACTACTTTGTTCCTTAATATATTTTAATTATATAATTAAGTAAAAATTATATGAAGTTGATATTATAAAAGTATGCATTAAGACAATCAAATAAGACTGCACTTGACCATATTTTTTCGTAAATTTGAGAGAGAATATGGGATAAGGTGGGTATTAATGAATAGCGTGGTTATTGTGCAAATATTGCGTGTCGGACGTGTAGAATTGTGTAATTCTCCCTTGGGAGGCATATTCTCATTATCATAGTATATATAACTATAAGAATACAACCCTAATCTATGTAGGGAAACTATGATAATATCTATCTTTACAAGATTACACAAAGAATATTTATCTTTACAAAATATTAAGAGAATATTTTCATATTCTCTATCACACCCCCGCAGTCGGAGCGGGAGGAGGGCGGACACTCAGACTGGATCTAAAGTCCAGGAATAGTTGCCGAGGAAGGCCTTTTGTGAAGATGTCTGCATATTGGTAAGAGGAGGGTACATGTAGGACACGAACACGGCCAAGAGCAACCTGCTCGCGAACAAAATGAATGTCCAATTCAACATGTTTGGTACGTTAATGTTGGACAGGATTACTAGATAAATACAAAGCAGAAACATTATCACAATAAACAAGAGTGGCCTTTTGAAGAGGACAATGAAGCTCAAGAAGAAGGTTTCGGAGTCAGCATGTCTCGGCAACGATGTTGGCGACGCCGCGATATTCTGCCTCAGCACTAGAACGGGAGAGAGTAGCCTGCCGTTTAGAGGACCAAGAAATGAGATTATCAACAAGGAAGACACAATACCTAGAGGTAGAACGACGTGTGTCTGGACAACCACCCCAATCGGCGTCCGTATAGGTGATGAGCTTGGTTGGTGCAGAGGGATAAAGATGAAGACCATAATCAAGAGTCTGTTTGACATACCGGATGATGCGCTTGAGAGCATTAAAATGAGGTTCACGAGGGGCATGCATGAACAAGCAACATTGTTGAACAGCGTAGGCAATATCCGGTCTAGTGAAGGTGAGATACTGTAAAGCCCCGGCCCGGCAAGACTGCGGTACAAGGTGGGATCAAGAACGGGGTCCCCATCATCAGCACTGAGTTTTGACTTTGAGTTTGCAGGAGTAGCTACAGGTTTACAGTTGTCCATCTTCACCCGATGTATGATTTCTTCAGCATATTTCTTTTGATGTAAAAACATACTCGGAGAAGTGCGAGTGACAGAGATACCCAAAAATAAACTCAATTTACCCAAATCAGTCATGGCAAATTCGGACTTGAGGAGCTCAATAATATCCAATTTCAGTCGGTTAGTGGAAGCGGTGAGAACAATGTCATCCACATAGAGGAGCAGATAGGCAGTAGTAATACCACGACGGTAAATGAACAAGGAAGAGTCACTCTTAGAACATACAAACCCAATATGCTGAATATAGTGAGCAAAGCGCTGGTACCAGGCACGAGGGGCCTGTTTGAGGCCATATAAATACTTGCGAAGGAGACAAACATGATGAGGAGCTGAGGGGTTGACAAACCCTGGAGGTTGGTGCATATAGACTGTTTGCTTAAGATCACCATGAAGAAAAACATTCTTTACGTCAAGCTGATGAATAGGCCAGTTTTTACCCATAACAATACTTTAAACAATGCGGATGGTGGCCGGTTTTACGACCGGGCTAAAAGTCTCATCACATTCAATGCCCACTTGTTGAGACTTACCATTAACAACCAAGCGTGCTTTGTGCCGTTCAAGCTCTCCTGTTTCCCTGTATTTATGCCGATACAACCACATACAACGAATAACATTCACCCGTGGAGGAGGGCGAGGTACCAAGTCCCATGTATGTTGCTTAATAAGAGCATTATATTCATCAGTCATAACCTTATTCCAGTTAGAGTCAAGCATAGCCAATTTGGGATTTTTTGGTTGAGGGGAGGCAGATTTGGCTTGTGGTGTTTGGGCTGTGAGGTTGAAAATAGGTTTGGGCTTGTAAATGCCATGACTGGCACGTGTGGCCATGCATGGCGTGGGCTCGGCAGGAGGTAGGGAAATAGGGATGGGGGGTAGCGTCCCAAATTGAATGGAGGGACTGGGCTTGGGAGGAGAGTTTTGGGGCTGGGTCGTGGGTTATGGCGTGTGAGGAGATGCACGAGAAGAGGGAGGGGTGTCCAGCGGTGGGCACGAGTGAGTAAGCGGCTGGGCCGAGAGAGATGGCACGGTTGGCCTTGAGTGTAGGGGTGTAAGTGGATTGGACTGGATTGAACTTTGTCAAATCCAAATCCAGTCCAAAGTTTTTTGGACTCGAAATTTTGAGTCCAAATCCGATCCAAACTTTTTTTGAGTCCAGTCCAGTTCAGTCCAAAACTTTTTTCTTGAGTCCGAATCCAGTCCAGTCCAATCCGATTATTATATAATTTTTTTCCCGATTTAGGCTCACAATTTTTTCAAATCATTAAAATTTGAAAAATTACTCTCATTACATCCATTTCATAAAGTAAGTTACATACATCTTTTAAGTCTTATAAAATGCAAATTGCAAAATACAAAAGGCGTCAAAAGGGTTAAAGTAACTTTTGTCATTCCAGTTCTCAATTTAGGCTTTTGGAGGGTAATTAAGTGAAAATTATGGCACCAGGTAAAAGATTTTAGAGCAGCAATGTTAGAAAGTCCAAAATTTCAACAAAAATGTTAAATAATTTTTAAAAAATATTATATATATATATATATATATATATATATATATTGCGAAAAAAAAATTTTTGGACTGGATTGAACTTATTGGACTCCAAAAGGGTGAGTCCAAATCCAGTCCGAAAATATTTGGACTCGAAAATTTGAGTCCGAGTCCAGTCCAAACATTTTTTAGTCCAGTCCAGTCCGACAAATTTGGACTGGACTGGATTGGACTCTGGACTTTTCGCAGTCCACTTACACCCCTACCTGAGTGGGAAGGTGCAATTTCAGTGAGCTGGGCACGAGTGGGGCACGCTGCTGGGCCAGAGGAGAGAGAGGCATTGGGCTGGGCGAGAATATGAGTAATAAGAGGAGAGGGGCCCAAATCATTTAAGAAATTGAAATCAGATTCATTTGTTTTAGCCAAAGTATGAAAGGGATAGCTATTTTCCACAAAAATTACATGACGCGAAATGATGATTTTGTTAGAGGAGAGGTCATAACATTTATACCCCCGATGATTAGCCGGAAAACCCAAGAAAACGCAAGGAGTAGAGCGCGGGGCTAGTTTGTGAGACGCGGTGGAGGTAAGATTGGGATAGCATAAGCAACCAAAGACGCGAAGATGGTCATAGGAAGGGGTTTTGTGGAAAAGAGCTTCAGTGGGAGTATGGTTTTGGAGAGTGCGAGTAGGCAAGATATTGAGTAAGTAGGCTGTCATATCTAATGCATGAACCCAAAAGAATGGGGGAAGGTTTGCATGAATGAGAAGAGTGCGAACCATGTTGTTGAGGGTGCGAATGAGGCGTTCAGCTTTGCCATTTTGAGAAGAGGTGTATGGACAAGAGAAGCGGAAAATCATACCATGATCATGAGCAAATTTATGAAAAGGGGCATTATCAAATTCGCAACCGTTATCACATTGGAAAGCCTTAATTTCTTTTTCGAATTGAGTGTGGACATAATTTCGAAATTTGAGGATAAAGGAAAAGACTTGTGATTTGTGTTTAAGAGGGAAAACCCAAGTGAAATGTGTATAATCATCAAGCAAGCACACATAATATCGATGTCCAGAATTGCTTTTAACAGGGGAAGTCCATAAATCAGCATGAACAATATCAAAAGCAGCAACAGTATTATTCAATGATTTATTAAAAGGAAGTCTTACATGCTTTCCTAAAGGACAAGACGGACATGAAGCATAGTCAAGCCGTTTATTACAAGAGATAGACTTTTGAGACTTAAGTAAGCTAAAAACTGGATCACCGGGATGACCAAGACGATAGTGCCATGTAGAGGAAGAGACAACAGAGAATGCAACATGTGGATGAGCGGAAGGTGGAGAGGTACAGAAGGGATAGAGGTCCCCGACACTATTGCATCTCGTAAGAATAGTCCCCGTACGAAGGTCCTTCACAGAAAAACCAAAAGGGTCAAACTCAATGGAGACATGATTATCACTAGCAAATTTTCGGACAGAGATGAGGTTAGTAATGATATGGAGAGCATAAAGGACATTTTTTAGGGTGAAGGGTGGATGAGGGGGAGGTATATTAGTTGTGCCAATGCCTTTAACTGGAATACGTGAACCATTACCGACCAATATAAATTGGGAATTACTCGTATTAAACAAGTTGGGAAGTGTACCTGAATTTTTGGTGAGGTGGGAGGATGCACCGGTATCCATATACCATTGGTCATCGGGCTGCTGCAAGGTCATAGTGTTGAAAGCTTGGCCAAGGTCAGTCAAGGACATGGGCTGACCATACTTAGAAGCGTGGGCCAAAAATGCTTGTTGAGGAGGAGGCCCGCGTGGGCTTGGACCTAGAAGACCAGGAGAAGGGCGCGCAGGCCCTAGAGCGTACTGAGTTGGATATGGGCATGGTGTTGTGGCCCAAGTGTGCTGGGCAGTCCACTGCTGCTGAGGACGGGCCTATTGAGGCTGCTGCTGGGGTACAAACCACTGGGCCTTGGCAGGTCCAGTGAATTGTTGCTGATTCGTGGGAGTGGAGGATCCGTTGGGAGAGTGACGCCCACCACGTCCTGTGTCTTTGCCCCCACGCCAATTCCCACGGCCTCTGCCACCGTGTCTACCACCGCGGTGGTTGCCACCACCACGGGAGTTGGTGGCCGGTTGGAGCGCCGCAGCCAGTGGTGGTCGGTGCGGCAGTAACAAGGGCGGTTTCGGTGTGTTCTTCTTGTTTCGCACGCCGAGTTTCTTCTAACAGTAATTGAGATCGGGCATGATTAAAGCTAGGCAAAGGATTAGATTGTTGGATGAGTGTAGCAAGTGTGTCATATTCGCCCTTGGGTAAACCAGAAATCATTTGCAGCACCATTTTTTCTCAGAAATAGGGTTATCAACATTAGCAAGTTGATTGGCAAGTAGCTTTATTTGTTTACAGTAATCCGTAACATTGTTAAAATTCTCAAGACGAGTTCCTGTGAATTGTTCCTCCAAATATACAGCACGGGTATGTTTGTTATCATAAAAAATTTCTTCTAACCTTGTCCATAAGTCGTTTGCGGTGGCTCCGGGTTTCATGATCGTGTGGGCAAGATCTCTGGAGATAGTTCCATATATCCATTGTTTAACAATGGCATCCAAACGAGACCAAGTGACGACATCCACGTTAGAGGGACAAGTGACGGTGGAATCAATATGATCACGAACGTTGTATGCGCAAACATGAATCTTGAAGTATTCGACCCAAGCCGCATAGTGGCTTTCTTCTTGATCAAGAATCATAGGAATAGAGTTCTTGATGTTGGTGACCGCAAAAGCAGGATGAAAGGTGGAGGATGGGGGGGGGTAGCTTCGAGTTTTTGGACTTCAGTATTGTCGCCCATGGTGAGGAGAGAAGGGAAGTAGTAGGCGTTGATGAAGAGAGTAGGGCCGAAAAAAAATAGGGTTAGAAGATAGAGGAGGCTCTTGATACCATGTAGAATTGTGTAATTCTCCCTTGGGAGGCATATTCTCATTATCATAATATATATAAGAATACAACCCTAATCTATGTAGGGAAACTATGATAATATCTATCTTTTCAAGATTACACAAAGAATATTTATCTTTACAGAATATCAAGAGAATCTTTCCATATTCTCTATCAGTACGTATCTAAAAATAGTGGAAGTATATCATTTGCTAAGACCAAACTAAGAGCTCGGAGTTCACAATATTGTATTAGGACTGTATTTTTTTTTTCTTGGTAAACAAATACCTTCATTCATTCACTAATATTGTTCAAGCTATTACAATCTAGAGTTAATTGTTCAATACAAAAACTAGGGAGGGGGGGTGGGGAGAATCCTAGTTACAAGACAAGTTGTTTCCATGGCCCTACATGTCTTGGCCTTACTATCCGCTACATGATTGAACTGTCGATGACAATGCTTAATCTGAGTCCTCGGGAACGCCCTGAGCCACTGCCTGCAAGAGTTCATGTAACAACCCTGAATTGTCCATGTTTTGTACTCTGTTATGTTTTCTAAAGAAAATGGAAATTCACCCTGAATTTCCATTTTCTTTAGAAAACATAACAGAGTACAAAACATGGACAATTCAAGAGTTGTTACAGTTCAGTATATTAAGACATATATCAGATCTACCCCCTAGAATGAGTTCCACCGCGTTCTTACAATCAGAATAAATGATGACATTATGAAAATTCTGGTTCTCCACACATTGCATAGCTTCCAGGATGGCGAGAAGCTCCGCTGCAAGAGATGTGTGAGTGTAGACACGCTTCCCAAAACCCCCAGAGCCAATTACCCCTACTATCCCTAACCACACACCGTAGCCCGACAATCTCACTAGGACCAACAAATTAAAGGAAGCATCAACAAGAACCATAAAGCAACTCAAGGGGTGGTCAAATCGCAAGTCAACTATCATACTTTGCTCCTTATGAGAGGATAAAGCAGTTATAAACTCTCTCGCACCTCCCGAGGCTCGAAAACTAATCACTTGGATAGGGGAAGGGTCTTTGGCCTTGAACACACACATATTCCTGTCTTTCCAGATTTCGTGGCAGTATTAGGATTGTATTAGGACAACAGTTACAAGTTAACCATTCCAATATGAGTCAATATCTCTAAAACTAGTCCTTGTTGTGCAAGAGTATCCATAGTGGAATTAAATTCTCTCTCCATATAAGCGTAATTCTTGAATTAAAGTTCCTCCATATGTTCCTCTTCTGTTCCTTTTTTTTTGTTGACATCGGCTTAATCATATACATAAAGAAAAGCTTAAGGTAATACAACATAAACTACTAGGCCTCTTAAAACCCTTGCATGAACGAATATATATATAACAAAGCGAGCAACAATTATTGCTCTTAACACAAACTCTTAAGAACCGAAACAAAAGCAATAGGTTGAAATGTTCGTCTTCCACTTTCATTTTTTTGTCCAGCCAGGAAGCTTAGGTTAAAACGCTTGAGATGATCCGAAGAAAACTTGTGGAGCTTGAAAGCAAGAAACAGAAGGAAAGGAACTGCAAGATAGGTTGGAACTCGAATTCTCCCCTTAAAAAAAGACACTCATACTTGGTAGCATGTTATGAACCCCCAAAAATCGGGGAGCAGCGCTCATATATGGATTTTTGAATGCAATGAGAACACTATAAAAGCTTTGGTCTCATTACTTAATTATCTCCTCATTTAATTTTTTTAAGATAAGGTAATATAATCATGAAGGTATTAGAGATTATGAGAGCCCAAAATTAAGTTTAGTTAAGGTTGGTTAATGGTGATTTTTTTTACCAAGGAAAGAAAAATGGTTAATGGTGTTATTAAGGAGGTAAGATAAGGGCTTATTAAGAGCTAAAGAAACGGGTCAAGTAACTTCCGATAAGGTCCCATAAGTTTTATTTAATTCGGATAGGTTAACTTTAGGCCGAAAAAAATACATCTTCAGTCACATTCTTCATTATACATGTTTATCGAGAAAACTTTTTTTTAAAAGTATTTCACTATTATTAGTAACAAGATTCAACTGATTATTTGCAAAGGCATCCAGCAATGCTTTTTTCTATTTTTTTTTTTTGGGTGGGGGAAGGCAAACGTAATGATAGTGTAGAGTTTTTAGATGTGTGAACACATGAAAGAGGAACAGCCTAGCTTAAATAATACAGTAAAATAAAGAAAAAAGAAATGCAGAGAGAGATTCCATTATAGCACAAACATATGCTGTTGGTTGACGGTGCAATATATAGTTGGTAGTTGGTTCGTTAATGATTTCTGGTCGTTATATTAAAGTGTTGTTGGCTAAAAGGATCACTATGCAGTATAAAAGTAGAAACTATTCAACTTCTTTATTTTTCCATTTCTATGCTATCCTTTTCTGCCTTCTCCTTTTAAGTGAGTAATCTACTGACTCAATTGTTGTATGAAATTAAGGAAAAATGGCTCCCTAAACTCTTAAGTATACTATAGACCAATCAAGTTTGGCTGCATTCATTTGATCAGGATTCCACCTCATGACCTCAAGATCAGGGGTTCAAATCCTACCAAGTTAGAAGGATTCTTCTTGTCATTCTCTCCTCTTTTCAAGTGCTTGGACCTCTGGTTTAGACCCTGTATTTTTTTTTTGAAAGTAAGGTTTAGACCCTGTATAAACACAACTCAGAGGTTATTCATCTTACCAATAAAAAAAAAACAATAGACCACAATGACTTATAGTTACAAATTTTTGTTCAATTAAAATTTGATCCTATAATACATTGTTATGTCCTTCCATTATATATGTCGCTATATGTTGGGAAAAAATGCATAACATACAAGAATTTACGAAGTAGGCATGTATGTTTTTGTCATCATATACTCCATCTCTTTGTCAAAGTTATTCCTTCTACTCTTCATCTAACTCATGTTCTTAAAATTGTTCCCCCTTTTCTTTATATCATTGTTTACTAAAAGTCTTCACCCTTTTACCCCCATTAGCCTATCTCTCATCTCTTGAAAGTTGAACTCACCACACCTCACAAACCCTCCTCACCCTTTGCTAACATCACCAAAATGAAGAAACACATAAAGCCTCATCCCTTCCCCTTTCTCCTCCTCTTAGAAGGCGTTTAGTTGTTCTTGTAGGAAAAAAAATAAAAGAGAAGTAAGATGTTTGGTTCACATTTTTGGAATGAAATAATATGACAACCTAATAGATGTACGTGGCGTGAAATTCCATGCGACCATCAAAGCAACTAAAATCACCAACCCACTACAACCATCAAATGAACTTAACTACCAATTAACACCATCCTTCCCTCCACCTTCATGCAATAACACACCCCCCCTCCCCATTGCTCAAGTGATTTTGATTACATTATCTATACGAGTAAGGTGTAACTTCCTTTTACCTAGGAAGTGTATATGATATGATACTCAACATTATTCTAGCCAGTATATGCTTGATTGGAAGTAATCTTCGAAAGGTGACTTTCTAGAAAGTTTCCTAGGATGTGTATGAGTGAGTACAAAAAGTGTTAAATTAAAGAACATTTGTTGGATTGTAAAGACATTTGTCAATCCTAGATGCACATTCAATATTTGATAACGACTTGCAATTCATGAAGCTAAGGTCGGGGTGTTACACTTCCTCCTCCTCCCTATCTCACTCTATGATTCCAAGTCCAACCCTGTTTACTCCACCATGCAATAACATTTTTTTTTCCTTTCTGATTAGGAAAGATAATTGGTCCGAAGACCAACCCCCTGCTAGGCTACTAGCCTGCAGGGCACACCAACTCAAAGGTTGGGTACAAGGCTAAATGTACTGTAAGAATGCCTAACATATTGTTGGGATGAGGATCGAACCCCGGGCATGCCCGAAATTCGGGGTGGCACTCCACACCGAGCCTACCACCTCTCCCCCACCATACAATAATATGAAACTTGTTAATGGACTGCTAGCTAATTAATAATTTTAGGAATATAAGTAAATAATAAAATCACCATAATTTACGCACGTGAATAAAATGACAATTCACTACAATACTATTGCCACCTAAATGAAGAACAAGAACTTACCGACTATTGTTTCATAGGGAGGCAAAACATTAAATTATGCCTATCAAAGGCCCGAAATCGAGCAATTACTATCAAGTCATTTCCCAATCAACATTAATTTTAAAATGCAGATGTTTGACAAAACCGAAGAAATTACCATGATTTCTCGGTACACAATAGTCTTGTATGTATCTTTATAGGCTAAGCTAAGATGAGTGATCTAGAAACGTGCATGAATATGTGATTTGAGACATATATATGATTATATCCAGTTGAGTCATGATAAGATATTGTACAACACCAACCATGTCCCATTATCAGTTAAATCAATAGATAATTTTCCATCTATATAAGGAACAAAACTGCCTTACAAGAAGTTATTAGCAATTGGTGTGTGTAGCTTTAATTTTGTGCAAAGGTGAAATGTGTAGATGAGGTCCATTTATAGTCTGAATTCTTCGTTTAAAATGCTTGAACCTTATTCATGAGTAAGTAATTTAAATTTCAAGCAATCAAATGTAACTGTTCTGAATTATATACTCCCGATTTTTATTACTTTACCTACTTCTTTTGACACAAAAGTTTTAAGATAGAAAACAAATATCTTAGTCATAGAAGGAAATATAAAGTATTAATTCATCGCATATTGTAGTGAAGTTAATGTTGTGCCGTGAAAAATAGAAGCGAGTACAAACTTATAATACTATATAAAATTGGTAGGATCATTCCAAAACAGAAAAAAAGGAAGAAGTGGATAAACTAATAAATGACAACTCAAAAAAGAAAGCAGGTAAACTAATAAAAATCTCAGTGAGTATGCTGGAGTATAGTGCCTATTTTCTATGCACATGAAGTGTCATGATAAGAGAATTGCTATAACTTCTAGAGTTGTAGATACTACCTCTATTTTTTTTAGATGCAACATTTAATTATTTTAATCTACTCACCAAAAAGGCAAATATTGCATCTGAAAAATTGACTATAGAGGAATGTTAGAAAGCTAATACGAGCGAGAAACCCATGAAAATTAAAAAAACTAGAGTGAGTTTTCATCCCAAAATGAACCGATAATGAAGGGAGTAAACCATGTATAGGGACATAGGCTTGTATTAGAAGTTGAGGAGATTAGCATTTTAGCAATATATAGGTCTCTGCTGCTACACAAATCAGCACGAAAGACATCATACAATGGTTTGATATATTAACTAGTTTTTTTAGGCATTTACGGGTAATTATATTATGTCTTTAAAATCATAACACCAAACATTACTTGGTTTAGTGGTTGAGACTTTAGTATATAAGGCTTGAAGTCGTAGGATCAAATCTTATACTACGATTTTTAATTTTTTTATTGTATGTGAAGTTCACGAAGAACACTCTAAGGGATAGCGTGGCGTGCCACGCGATACGCTCCGTTAGGAACATCTTTTAATATATTTGTATAGATATGTGGTTTGGGACTAGTCGGAACTCAAAAGGAGGACAATCACTAAAGTATAAAGCTAGTGAACTACTTGTCGATTGGTCTCAATATATTCAACCCCGTTGTAGGACTTGTACAGTTGTACTTGATCAAATTTTCTCCTTCGAGAACCCATGTGATGTCCAATATAGGTTTCGAATATGTTAAAAACCTATTTGAACAATCAGCTCAAATATCACCTTAAGGGAAAAGGGGAGACATACGAGGTTTTACAGGTATTTATCTGGTGGAGTCTAAATGAGATTCTATTAGATAGATTGGTAGTATAAAAGTTGCAAAATGAAACTAACTTGAGTACGAAATAGAAAGATTTTGAATATTGAAATTTTTTGTGGACTACAACATTGTGCTGTCTAGAATTTATCAGTTAGATATTAGCACTTTCTCGAGGGGAGATTAGTACTATAACTGGAAGGGTCTTGAGGTTTTTCTACAAGAATGTGGATAACATACTCACAACAATTACAAAGAATATAAATCAATAATAATTCAAGAAAATTATATATTGTATGCACTCTTTATTTATAGAGATTTATTGAATTCCAAGGAAAAACGTATATATTTTCTAACTTAACGACTTAACATACCACCATACATGTTAGACAATTTAGACAAAAAAATAAGGCCCAAATTTAAAGATAGACAAAATTTCATCTTGGTATAAATAAAAGTTTTGACAAGTTGTTATAAAAAAAAGTCATTGGCGGACATATTGATATAAAAAATAGGAGCATTTTGACAAATTGGTATACCAAAACAGCCACGGTGTCATATAAGCCCTAAATTTTTACCGAAATTAACTTTTTGCCCCCTTATTATTTTTTTTCTTAATAGCAATATCATTATTATTGTTTTTGTTATTCTCATTAACAAGGAGAAAAAGAGGAAAAACAAAGTGCAAATGAGATTTAAAATTGTTTGTTATAAGCACAAGTTTAAGTTAAGCAATAAAACTAAATCCGACAAAAATTTAGGTCTATATGATATCAATGATGTTTTTGCACCAATTTGTTAACATACACCTATTTTTTATACCAACATATCGTCGGTGACTTCTTTTATACCAGTTTGTCAAAATTCCCTCTTTTTTAATATTAAAATGATAATGCAAACATTCAAAGATCGATCTAGAATCTAATTTTTTTTGCTGATGCTAAATTTTCTAGACCAAAGCTCATAATTATATCAAACACACATGAATCCTTATCCCACGGATGGAAGGAGCCCACTTATCTCATGCATTCAATGTTCAAAACTTGACTATATAGCATCATGTCCTACTCCTAGATATATACATCTAATTTTGTCTCTCTCTTCAATCTTTAGTATATACTGGCGATCGAGGTTGATTTAGTAGTTGTGAGGCATCCTCTTTCTACCTTGTGTCGGGGTTAGATTATTACTCCTTATAGAAGCGACCCCTAATTCCATCTTAGTTTACTCCAATTTTGACATCATATAGCTATTAGAGCACATATATATATCTCATCTTATATAAAGTATTAATTAATCAAATCCGACTCAAGAAACTTTAGAGATACACTCTCAATTTCAAAAGTATATTAAATTTATCTTAGTAAATATTAATGCAATCTTCTTTGTAGATTTTTCTCAATCAAACCTACTTCCCCGAAAAGCTCTACAACCACTTACAAATTAAATTAAGTGTTATCCAACTTACTAATACCATCGTACTTGTCTACTTGAGTTTTAAATTAACATGTATTATCCTGTATGCACCAAAAAAACATGTATTATCCTGTCCTTTAGAGGTTTGTTTTGGTGCAAAACACCCTTTTTTCACAACCATCCCATGCATTAATAAAATTCTGGCACCAATCTGTTTTCAGTTCCTTTGTCCCATAACAACATGTAACCACTTCGTGTAATATCTAGGAGCATGTAAAAATTGCATTGCCCCACTAGTGATTCATTTTCCTATTAAGCTAGCATTAACAATTAACGAAAAGAAACAAAACCCACACACACATGTGTCATTATGTTAATTGTGTTATTATTTGTTTGGGAGCAAACCATATCCCTTCAATCAATGATGGGTGAGCAGGGCACCACTTCTTATGATAAAACTGCCATTATAATCTAGCCTAAACTGTTTACAACTATTCTGTTGTTGCCCTAATATCTTCCCCTCTATTGAGAATACTCAAATTCTTAATAGTGATGATCTTTTCGAAGACAATATTCACTATTTTTTTTTTTTGATAATTAGACAATATTCACTATTAATCAGACGATTTTAGCTGAAATAATATTATCTATTTAACTAAACTTGCATTGGCAATTTACAACATGAATATTATAGTCTTTCAGAAATCCTTACTATTTCTTTTTTATTATGATTATAAGGAAAAGAAAATCAGGCTAATATCTAGACAAACACCAACTTAACTCATCCTTTCGCATGATGGAGAGGAGCAAATCATTATAAATATCAACCAACAAATTAACTTGTGATAATTCTCCATATATCATTTCTTCACATGGAAATATTTTCATCAACAACCTCTATTGGGACGCGTTTCTCCAAACTTTATTTTCGCTTGGTTCGCTTCGCTTCCTAAATTATTATCATTACTATTAATTAGGGCTTATAATTTAATCTCGCCCGATTCAACCCGCCCGTTCGCTTCAATCCGGCCCATTAATTCGATTGTTTTACGTCAGAAATAACACGCTCTTGACCAAATAAAATTAACTTTTTTTTTTTTTGAAGTTACTACTTATTACAAAAGCTTAATTTAGCATAAGAAAAGTAATACTACAAGTGTACACTGTACAACTATCTAAGATTGAACATCTCAATGGCTTCACAGACCAATCATAGTCTACAACACGTGGTGGTTGGCCATGCATAAGGAGCATAGAATAGGATACATGAATGGCAATGGCCAATGGCCAATGGCCAACCACTATGAACCTAAATAAGGCCATACATGCCATCATACATGTATTACATAGAGGAAGTTAGGAACAAAACAAAAACAAAAATTATTGGAACATTGTAAGGGCCTTCGCATATGGGCTGTGGGCCTAAGACCCATATTCTTTTCAAAGGATCCAAAAAAAATACTTGGGCCCACCATCCCACGTGTGGAAAGTTCCCACATCTCACTTTCATCATTTATTACTTCACACGTACGTGGGGTGGTGTTTGCAACAACATTGACATTGATATTTGATGGGTACATTTAACATAGTTACATAGATGAGCATGAACATATTCACTTTAGGTTATATATTATTCATGTTAATTAATAAAAAGAAAAAAGGAGTTGTACATAATAATATAGTGGTATATAGATGAGTTATTTTCCAAAAAAGCTAGCTTCCAGTATAGTGCCTTTTCTTTTGCTTTTATATTTCTGAACATGGTTTGTCTCAACTTTTTAGCTCCATTCAACTATGATTGAGCATAAAATACAGACAAGCCTTGGCTTTTGCTACCAATAAGAAAAGCAACACTTTCAACCTTTTTTTTACCAAGTGGATTTCAATTCTCAAGTGTCTCTAGTCGTTCTCATTCTAGTCTTTCTACTGAATTTCAAAGGCTTTTTTTATCACTATTGTCTTTACATGTCTATTACTTCATGTATTATCCTTTGATATTATAAACGTTATAAAGGATATGGATAATTCAATCTTAATTCGTTATATCAGTTTTAACACCTTAACAACATATTGAATTACTTTAGAAGACGACATCAGTATTTTTCTACTATTTTTAAATTTCTCCTCCATTCCTTTCACTCCATGTACCTCTGTCTTTTACAAAATTGTAGATATCACATCTTGCATCCTATTATGTGGCGAATCCTGGTCCAAAGATTAGGACATTTATTTGTCAAAGCAAAATATAAACATGGACTATATATATGGAGAGTTATTCTCCACAAAAAGAAAATATATGAAGAGTAACACTTGTTAATGCGATTTTATTAAGCCTCCATACATACTGGGCCCAAGTGTTCCTAATCCCTAAATGTGTTATGTTGAAGATAACTCAATTGTGCAGAGCTTTTTTGTGGGAGGGGAGACATTTTCTCACCAAACCTCCTCCTGTTTCTTGGAGTCAGGTTTGTCTCCCTAAAAGCAAGGGAGGGCTGGGTGTGAGAGATTGTGTTAGATGGAATATTGCAGCCTTGGGGAAGTATGTTTGGCAAATTGCAAATAAGGAAGATTTACTTTGGATTAAATGGGTGCATAGCATCTATATTCGAGACAGGCCATGGTGAGTATGTTGCCCCTCAATCTGCTAGTTGGGGTTGGATAAATGTTTGTAGGGTTAAAGAGGTGATGAAGGCTGGCTATGGGGTGGATAATAAGTGGCTTAATGAAGACAAACCATATTCTGCTAAAAGTGGTTACAAATGGCTTACTCAACAGCCTGTTAATGTGAGATGGAGCCATTGGGTGTGGGGGTCTTATAACATTCCTAAGCACTGCATAATTGCGTGGTTTGTGGCTTTGGGAAAATTAAGAACCAGGGAACGGTTGATTCAGGCTGGTGTCTGTAGTGATGATCAGTGCTTGGTGTGTTCTGAAGGCCAAGATTCATGTCATCATCTATTTTTCAGATGCAAATTCAGCAGATTAGTGTATGGGAATGTCATGAATTGGCTGGGGATTAGGATGGGATCTGATGAATGTATTTACACTAGTTGGAAGAAGTGGGGGAGGAAATTCAAAGATAGAAAGAAGCAGCTGGTGTGCTATGCTGCTCTGGCAGCTTGTGTGTATTATGTGTGGAATGCCAAGAACAATGCTTTGTGGCATAATGCAGTCCCTAGGCCTGAGATGGTAAGTAAACGCATTAAAGGTGATGTGTGTAGCAGGGCTAAAGCCAAAGTGAATGATAAATGGGGTGTAGATGACAAGAACTGGTTAGAATCACTTGTAATTAGTTCTTAGTCTGGTGTGGTTGTTGATTTGTAGTAGCTGGTTTTTTGGCTCTATAGGGTACTGTCCTATAGCTGCAGTAGTTTGTAATGTTTACTTGTTAATATACTCTTACAGATTACCAAAAAAAAAAAAAAATATATGAAGAGTTATTGCACAATACACAATTACATAGAAATGCAAAAGTTTCTATTATATATAAGTACACCTTTCTTTTGGGAAATAAAACATGATGGATGATTCCCAAAGAAAGCTAAAAGAAGCTACCCATAGGCCATAAGGTTCTTATATATATAGAAATTTCTTGTCCAATAATTTTGATGATAATAATAGGGTATAATTCAATCAAGTTAATTTTTCTTTTCATCATCTTTTACAGGATAGAATGAATAGAGCTACAAGCTTTTGTCTAGTACTACCTTCATTTCAAAATAGATGACACAGTTTGACTTTTGTATTATTCATACACTCTCTTTGACCGTATTTTGTGATTTTTACGTACGGAAAAAATATAGTCATGCGAGATCTTGTTAGATTCGACTCGATATTTTCACAAGATCAACTTTTTATAATTTTTACATTTAGGGAATTAGAGATATTAGTAGTTGAAGTTATGCGTTAGAAACGTGCCCTGAGAAAATGTGTCAAGTATTTTGAAACAAAAGAAGTATATTAATACAATTTGACTATTGTATGCATCTGGAAAGATGAAAAAATGATAATCTTACTAACCTATGTTGCGCGCAGTTTTTATTATTATTATTTGGAGGTTTTATATTAATTAGCTTTAAAAGTCCATATTACATCATATTTCTAGAGAGGTACAGAGTAGACAATAAATAGCTTGCACTAATTGGGAAAAACAAAGACGGAAGCCCATCATGAATCCTTTCTAAATCCAGGCAAGGGACTGGGAGTGCGGACTAAGACTCGTTTTTTTAAGTTGAATCGAACCGAAACCGAATCGAACTTAAGTGAACCAAACCGAACTAAAAAAACTAAACATATTAAAAATTATTGTAATTTAACAACAACAAAGCAACAACAACACCACCACCACCACCAAGACTACCAACACCGACACCACCACCACCACCACCACCACCAACATCGCCACCACCACCACCACCACCAACAACAACAACAACAATAACTTTGTAAAATGCCCTTTTTTCGATAAACTATCTTAAAAAACATATGGCATAAATCTACCTTATCTAAATCATTTTTAATTTGAGGCAAAAAGTACCAGTTGCTGGATTCTGGTGGATTGATTTTGTTTTCTAGCGTTGACTCACACGTGTCTTGCACTTGATTTTTGTTTTACCTCTTTTTGCTCCTTTTCCCTCTCTTTTCGGCGTGATTTTTCCTCTTCCCTTCCTTGTGTTGTGTTTTGAACTTTGAATATTTTGATGATGATAAACACTCTATGCTATGCTATAACATGAATATTTGTAGCAGTGATCAAGCTATCAAGATTGGATGATTGAAGACAAGGAAGCTTAGGTCTAGTTATATTGAATTCATGTGTATGCAATGTAATTAACATATTAGAACTTTGTGCTAAAATTAGAAATATGAAATTAGGATGATTAACTATTTTCTTAGAGTTAAGAAAATAGGTGATTATAGTAATTTCATGTTTATATGGTTTAAAGAAAAAGAAGAGAGAGTTTTGTTAAAACAAGGATTTCGAAAATCAGTTTTAGAAAGAAAAAAGATTTTTATTTTCGAAAATAAGTTTTGAAAAGAAAAAGATTTTTATTTTCGAAAAACAGTTTTAAAAAGAAAAAGAATTTTTATTTTCGAAAAATCAAGTTTTGAAAAAGATAAAAGTTTTGTTTTCGAAAAAGATAAAGAAAACGTAGTTGAAGATTTTCGGAAAAAAGGAAAGTGTTTATGAAAAGAAAATCTGATTTTTAAAGAAAAGATTTTGATAAAGATTTTGGATAAAAAACTGATATGAATAAAATTGGGATAAGATATGGAGTAATCCTTATCTTACAAGGAGTAAAGGAAATCAGTTTTTTATAAAAGATAGAATTGGATTTTGAAAAGGAAAAGAATTCTATCCCTTTATTTTAGGAATAAAAATTATTCAAGAAGATAATTATTTCTTGATGTTGGTAAGTGGTTTGAAAAAAATTTGTTAAGCATATCCCAACTGTGTGATCAAGGTAATTCTTGTTGAATTTCATGCATGAATATTTTACAAGACAATTTGTGGCTTTGGGATTAATTTCTGGAAATTAGTTGAGTATTATGCTTGTTGTCCTCCATTAAATATGTTAATTAGAGTGTTGATGCATGTCTTTGTGAAACAATGTGAGAAAAAGTCTACTTGATATAAAAAGGACTCGTAATGGTCTAATGATGTTGTCCTAATGTCATGACTCATGATCCTAAGTTGTCAAACTAATGAGCTATATGAACCTAAGTTGTTGAGTTATTGAGCTATGAAATGCTAATTCTTTCTCCTATGACAAGCTTGATCTTTATCCCGATATTCTGATTTTCTATTTATGAGTTTGACATTCGTGCCTCATTATTTCTTTCTTTCATATGTCTCACCTTATCATCATTTCCCTATTATTATCCTTCTTTTCCTCACCCATTGATCCAAAGTTCAACAAGTGCTTTTAATCTTGATTAATGATAATTTATGGGGCAAGAACATCTTGATAAGATGATGGAAGAAAAAGACGCATCAGTTAAGGGGGAACATAAAAAGGTTGGAATGAAACACAAATACGTGAAAGAATGAAAAGTATTGATTCTCACTGTGCAAGGCACAAGGTCCGGGAGATGCATCAAAAAGAAAATGAGGTCAGAATTAACTTATTATTTTTGATCTCTTATTGATTGACTCTTGTATTATTGTATGGTCTGCCTCTCCTTTTTAAAAAAAAAAAAGAGAAAGAAAGGAAAGAAAAATAAAATAAAAGAAAAAAAGAAGACAAGGAGAGTATGACACTTGTGTTAGATAAATCTTAGAGTTCAATTCACAGATGAAAAACATTATCAAAGTTTTGAAGATCATCATTTTGGATTCCAAGATATCCGAAGATCGCTTATATTTGGAAGGGAATAGATTGTTCTCGGGCACGTAAAACACACAAGGTCCGCAGTTGATGAAAGTCCTATTATGTTTATTTGCGGAAGTTGAAAATCTAAAAAGAAAGGTTTAAGCACTTGTTGAACCAATTGCCATTTCAAATCTTCAAGCTTGCATTACCTTTCTTTATCTTACTTTCTTAGCTATCAACCATGATCCTTCATGATTATTTCTTACTTCATAATTTCGGATTGTGAGTTGGATTATTTTTTGATTAATGACTTCGGATTGTGAGTTGGATTATGACATAGCACCAGCATCCTTAGTATCTTTTACTTGAGCTACTTGCATTATTTTGATGACTATATCTCTGTTTTGTGTAGCTTGACATGTTATTGCTCTCTTTTTGATAATGTCAAAAGGGGGAACGAAGATGGGTATAATACTTAAACTAATGAATGAAATTACTAATGAATGAAATTACTAATGAATGAAATTTGGTATGTTGGCTATTGGATTATGGTGATTGATGTTGTGAATGGTGTTATGTTGATGCATTATTTGAGGGGGAAGTATTATGTGTTTGTCATCATCAAAAAGGGGGAATTTGTTGTGTTTTGAACTTTGAATATTTTGATGATGATAAACACCCTATGCTATGCTATAACATGAATATTTGTAACAGTGATCAAGCTATCAAGATTGGATGATGGAAGACAATGAAGCTTAGGTCTAGTTATATTGAATTCATGTGTATTCAATGTAATTAACATATTAGAACTTTGTGCTAAAATTAGAAATATAAAATTAGGATGATTAACTATTTTCTTAGAGTTAAGAAAATAGGTGATTATAGTAATTTCATGTTTATATGGTTTAAAGAAAAAGAAGGGAGAGTTTTGTTAAAACAAGGATTTCGAAAATCAGTTTTAGAAAGTAAAAAGATTTTTATTTTCGAAAATAAGTTTTGAAAAGAAAAAGATTTTTATTTTCGAAAAACAGTTTTAAAAAGAAAAAGAATTTTTATTTTCGAAAAATCAGGTTTTGAAAAAGATAAAAGTTTTGTTTTCGAAAAAAGATAAAGAAAACGTAGTTGAAGATTTTCGGAAAAAAGGAAAGTGTTTATGAAAAGAAAATCTGATTTTTAACGAAAAGATTTTGGATAAAAAACTGATATGAATAAAATTGGGATAAGATATGGAGTAATCCTTATCTTACAAGGAGTAAAGGAAATCAGTTTTTTATAAAAGATAAAATTGGATTTTAAAAAGGAAAAGAATTATATCCCTTTATTTTAGGAATAAAAATTATTCAAGAAGATAATTATTTCTTGGAGAATAATTCTTATTCAGTTGATGAAGTTATATAAGGGATATAAATCAGTATACTATCACACGTTTTCAGATTTGGTGACATTAATATTTTGATAGCTGAAAACGATCTCCCAGAGCCCAGTGTACATCACAGAGTTCTAGTATGTTAAGGTCTCTAAACAAAGTTTGTAACGATCCTCTATTTGCTTGAATAAGAAGCACGCTTTTGAGGAATCATTCTTTATGTAATCTTTCATATTATAGAGAGTAGCAACACTTAGGGTTAAGTGTTGGGGAGTACTACTAGAGTTAGTAGTGGAGGAATCGAATTGTATCAAGGGTTTGGTATTTTACGATTCAAATAAAAAAAGAGTAGTTTGTGTGGACGTAGATCTCAGAGGTGAGATTGAACCACGTTAAATTTCGTGTCTTATTATTTGATTTCATTGTTTTATTGTTTGATACAATTTTGTTCGAGCAAAAACATTAATAGGAGAATTTACGAGTGAATAACACAAGTGCACCCGATCGTGCCATAAGAGTGTTTTTGGGAAAATCGATTAGTTTTAGCCACTCAATCAATTCAAACCCCCCTTCTTGAGTGTCACCTTGTGTTCCAACAAGTGGTATCAGAGCAGGCTATTCTCGAAAGGCTCATCCCTAGAGAATAGAAGTCATGAACATGCAAGATGACTCTCGAGATATATAGACACACCAAGTGTCCCATTTTCAACGGAAAAGACTACGGATGGTGGAAGGCTATGATGAGGATCTACATCCAAGGATTGGACTATGAATGCTGGAAAGTCATAAGAAAAGGACCAATCCTTATCCAAGCCAAAAATGCTGAAGGAAAGATGGTCGACAAGGATGAAGACGACTACAATTCAGTTGACTATGCAAAAGCCGAAAAGAACTTCAAAGCTATGAGTATTCTCCAATATGGAATTGGACCTGATGAATACTCAAAGATCTCGGCATGCTCTACAGCAAAGGAGATATGGGATACTTTAGCATTGGCCCACGAATACGAATGAGGTAAAACAATCTCGAATTGATTTACTTGTGCAACAATATGAACTGTTTACTATGAATAAGGAAGAATCAATTAAAGAGATGATCACTAGATTTACACTAATCACTAATGAATTGCGTTCTCTAGGTAAAATCTATCCTTCAGAAGATTTAGTGAGAAAGGTGTTAAGAAGTATAACAAATCGTTGGCTCCCTAAAATAACTGCTATTCAAGAAGCTAAAGATTTGACAAAATTCTCACTAGAACAACTTATTGAATCATTAATGACTCATGAACTTGTTTTAGATTCTAAAACTAATGAACCAAAAAATAAAGGTCTAGCCTTGAGAACTGAATTGGAAAGTGAAGATAGTGATAGCGATGATGATGTTGATCTTCTTACTAGGAGATTTAAAAATTTTCTCAAAAAGAACAAAAATAACAATCCTAGAAAAGGTGGAAATTTCAAAGGTAAGAGTACTACCTCGAACTCTAAGAAAAGTGCTACTAACTCCGGTTGTTTCAAGTGTGGAGATTTCAATCACATGATTAAGGAATGTCCCTTATGGGATGACTAGAAGCCCAAAGAAAGAAGGGAGCAATCCAAGAAAGAATTCAAAAAGGCTATGATAGCTGCTGTTTGGGGAGATTCGGATTCTGATGAAGAACAGTCAGAGGCACAGTGCCATGAAGAAAAATTATGTCTGAATGCTGTACAGACATCACATAGAAGGGCACAGTGCCAGGACGACTCTCACTTGTGTCTAATGGCGAAAAGTTCAAACTCCCAAGATGAAATCGAAGACAAGTGAGGTAAGTCTTCTTTCTCTAAAACCTTCAATACATCTTCTTCCAAAAAACCAACTTGTTACTTTGCTTGGAAATATCATTGATGATTGTCATGAAATGAATGATGATTTTTCAATCATGAAAAAGGAAGTAAAAAATTTAACTAAGCAAAAGATTGGGTTGGAATTGGAATATAAGGATTTATTAAAGGATTGTAAAGAACTGATGAAGAAGACTGATGAACTTGAAAAAACCGTTGAAGAGAAAAATGTTGAGTTAAATGCGTTAAGGTACGAAAAGTCTCTCGCAAAAGAAGTTGTTAATAACACTGTGCCATACACTGTGCTAGAGGCTAAAAATTCGGATCTTGAAAATCAAATTGAATCGTTAAAACATGAGTTAACTGAGTTGAAAGAATCAAGACAAAGATCTAGAATTGTTCCACTTATGCTACCTCATGATGCTAAGTTAAGTGATGAACTTGATAAAGTTAAAAGAGATTTGGAAATTTCGAGAAAAAGAAATAGCGATCTAAACACTTCTGTTGAATTCTTAGAATCACAATTGACTATTGCTCGGAAAATGTATGAAAAATGGTTAGATGGTCAAAAAGCCTTAGACTATATCTCCTATACAACTAGCAATCGAAACAGAATTGGTTTAGAATATACAGACCAGAGGCACAGTGTAAGGCACAGTGCCAAAAAATTTGAAAGAGACTTTCGTAAAAGAAAATATGTCGATCTACCTGAATATTTGATTTGCAACTTCTGTGGAAAGAATGGACATCTTATGGATAATTGTAACGTCAAGAAAAAGAGTGTTGCGAAAAATGTAAAGTATGTAACTCAAATATGGGTTAGAAAATACTTGTTAGAAGCTCAACGAAAGAAAAAGGGACCCAAACAGATTTGGGTTCCTAAAACTAACAAGTGATCTTTTTGCAGACAAACGTGAGAGGAAGCAGCCTATGGTATCTCGCCAGTGGCTGCTCAAGACATATGACTGGTGATAAAACTCAATTCCTCTCACTAGTAGCCTACCATGGAGGTTGTGTTACATTTGGCGACAACAAAAAGGGAGAAATAAGTGGTATTGGAAACGTCGGCAAATCCCTAACACACTCCATAGAGAATGTGATGTTGGTAAGTGGTTTGAAAAAAAATTGTTAAGCATATCCCAACTGTGTGATCAAGGTAATTCTGTTGAATTTCATGCATGAATATTTTACAAGACAATTTGTGGCTTTGGGATTAATTTCTGGAAATTAGTTGAGTATTATGCTTGTTGTCCTCCATTAAATATGTTAATTAGAGTGTTGATGCATGTCTTTGTGAAACAATGTGAGAAAAAGTCTACTTGATATAAAAAGGACTCGTAATGGTCTAATGATGCTGTCCTAATGTCATGATCCTAAGTTGCCAAACTAATGAGCTATATGAACCTAAGTTGCTGAGTTATTGAGCTATGAAATGGTAATTCTTTCTCCTATGGCAAGCTTGATCTTTATCCCGATATTCTGATTTTCTATTTATGAGTTTGACATTCGTGCCTCATTATTTCATTCTTTCATATGTCTCACCTTATCATCATTTCCCTATTATTATCCTTCTTTTCCTCACCCATTTATCCAAAGTTCAACAAGTGCTTTTAATCTTGATTAATGATAATTTATGGGGCAAGAACATCTTGATAAGATGATGGAAGAAAAAGACGCATCAGTTAAGGGGGAACATGAAAAGGTTGGAATGAAACACAAATACGTGAAAGAATGAAAAGTACTAATTCACACTGTGTAAGGCACAGTGCCAGGAGATGCATCAAAAAGAAAATGAGTGTCACCTTGTGTTCCAACACCTTGGTTCAGCGTGCCCTTCTTTTTATGGGACATAAAGTCGTGAAATTGGCGTGATTCAGTTCCACATTTTGCCGCCAAAGACATATGTTGAGCAGAAAATTGACAGCTTTATTATACACAAATGAAACATCATTTTTTTATGCTATGGGTGATTTGAAGATTGGGATGGGAAAGAATTTTGTTAAAACGAAATAGAAATGGGAAAAATAAAAAGTCAACATCGCAAAATAAATTTAACGTACCAGAATACCCACTGGTACCTTTTTGCTACAAAAAGTTATATAGTTACTTTCGTGCTATATTTTTTAAATTAAGTAGTTTCTTGCAAAAGAATGTATTTATAAGGTAGTTTTTTTACAAAGTTTCCTTATACAAAACCATTCGAATCAAGTTTTGTGCGATGTTTTTTTTTCATTCTTTTGTACAATTTTTGTGTTTTTCTTGTGCAATTTTATGCCTTCATAAAAATAATTAACCTTAAATAACCTCAAACGAGTATGATTAATAAAAAGTTTTTAACAAGTTTCATCATTAATGCTACTTGGGTCTCGGTGTGTCTTGCGGGGGGAGGGGGTTCTCGCGCGTGTACCGCTGCGGGGGGTGGGGGTGAATGGGTTAGGGTGGCTACCGCGGGGGGGGGGGGGGGGTGTTGCGGGGCTACGGGGGTGGGGGAGGGGGGGGGAGGGGGCGCTGGGGTGGTGGGAGGGGGAGGGGAGGGAAGGGGCGGCCGGGGTGGTGGGGGGAGGGGGTTGGGGTGGTGGGGGAGGGGGGTTAGGGTTAGGGGGTTAGGGTAGGGTTTAGGGGGTTTAGGGTTTAGGGTTAGGAGTTAACAATGGCAAAATGGTAAATAAAGCTAACAGAAACTTGACATCGTTAGGAATTAAGGGCATTTCGTACATTTGTTGGAAACAAGAAGTGCGCACTCGCGCATTTTTTAAAAACAAGTGCATTCCACTGAATTTTAAAAAACCACAAGTGCATCTGAAAAAACCGAAAAATCTATAATACATGACTATTGCATAAAATAAAAAAAGATATTCTTAGCTACGAAATGTAAATTGTCAAAATACAAATCACTTATAGAATTTTCCGTAACTCATTCAATCTTTTTTAACGGTTCTGTTAATTTACGGAATAAAGATGAGTCCAAAAAGGACGTACGGTATAGACGACGGTGATGGCAGGCTTAAGAACATTGCAATAATATAAGTAAGAAACTTTAGGGAACATGAAATTATGGATGGAAACTTTGTGGGGGCTCTATATCTTTGGTGGCATTTATGAGGAAGAAAGTATCGTAGACTAAGAACCTCCAGAAAAGATAGAAAGCATAGTAGATTAAGACTGTTTTTTTGGATCGAATTAATAAAAATTCATTCCGTTCGTCGGTTCGCCTGCAGACACATTTATTTCGGTTCGGTTCGGTTTAGTTTATTTTAGTTCAGTTAGTTTTCTCACATTTTTCATTCATTTTGGGCTTCGGTTCGGTTTAGTCACATTCATTTCGCCCGCTTGGGTCGCATTTCTCTCTCACGTTTTCATTCATTTGGTTCGCTTCGCTTTATTTTATTTCGCCAGTTCGATCCAAATGAATAGAGCCCAAACGCATTAAAATTTTCAAAAATGATTTACCAAATTTTTAAAAAAATCAAAATTCCTGCAGCATCCAATCAACTTTTTTATGAAATTATTTATTTATAAGGATGCAAAAATTAAAATGTAGTAGTACCATATTATTGGAATTAAAGTTTCAAAAGAGCCGTTTAATAGCACCCAATCATTGTTTACGTCTAGATGTAAATTTTAAAAATTTCAAGAGTAAAATCATATAATCTACTATTATAAAATTAGTAGTCGACAACCAAAATAAAACATGAACATCCCTCAGAAAGAAAAAAAAAAGTACCACATGAACATATGTAACCATTTGCATTTGGAAAATTGTCATTGATAACTTTGTGTTTTGACTATTTATGTTTGGTAACCAAGAAAATGACCCTGTATTAGAGATTATTCTATACCTTGACAATATTGATGAAATTTGTTTAAAGATTTTATTAATGAACACTTTCAAGGTTAGTTAAAGTTAATACTTCCATCAAGGTGCAAAATTTGCACAAGAAAAATACAAAATTGTATTGAAAAAAAATTGCACATAAGTCAATTCAAATGATTATGTGATATTATGTTTTTGTGTTAGTACTTTTTTGTAGTTTATGCTCTAATAAAATTATTTAACATTAATTAATTTCAAAAGTTAGCGAAAAAATAACCAAATTTCATCATTCCATTCATGTCGCCTTTTAGAATAAACAACTAGTGTGTGGCTCGGGTGATGCCCCGAGTTTTTACTTTGAATAATACTTTTATGTTTTGAACTTATATTTATTCTAGATTAGTTTGTTATATATTTGTATGTTCCATGCTATATACATATTTATTTGGAGTAAAGAACACATATAATAGTTGGTTGAGATGGTAAGATTTTTACTTTACAACGTATTGGTAGCATGTTCGAATCTTATTATACAATTTTTTGTAATACATATTTCTAGTGAGTATATGTATTGGTATCTTATTATTACAAAGTATATGACATGACATGTTTCTAGTGAGTGGAGGTTCCACATGACAGCATATACTTTCCTAGGAACACCTTTTAATATATTAGTATATATATTATAGTCTATAGGGTCATTTGATAGAATAAACCTTATTGTTGGTAATCATATAAATAGTCAACACATGAAGTTACCAATGAGAATTTCCCTTTTCATTTTCAATGTGCAAACTATACCAAAAATATTCAATTTTTAATGTTTACAACGGTTAATAGCATACAATTTGATTTTTGGCACAAGAATAAGTCCGACCTAGGCATGTTTGGAAATAGTCTCACTTATCTCAATTTATAACCACTTCTTTAAAATTTGAGTGATTCTATGTATTATTTAAATAAAAGGAATTTAAACCAATTTTAAAATGGAACTAAAGTGTTGTGAAATTTAATAATTGTAGGTGAGATTAGTTTCTCATTGGGGGCAAACTTTTTCATGTCCATATTTTTAAAATATTGCTCATACTTTGGAGTGGATTATAATTTATATCGAGTAGCTTTATGTCAGAACATATACTCTCCAATGTATCTACTAAATTGACACTTTATAGGTTCATTATAGATAAATTGGAATAAAAAGATATTGAAAAAAGGCAAAAAAAAATTTAAAGAAAAGAAAAGTGGACCTCTAATGTTCTGTAGTTCTGGCACTATGAATAGAATTTTGTTAAACAAAAAAAAACTCTTTCATTCACAACTCCACAAGGCATATCTTTGAGCCCTAAGACAATGACACCTCAAAAAATGTCCGTTGCTTATCGTCTTTCCTTTTGCCCATATTTTTTTCAATGTGCACAAGCCTTGTGAGGGGTAACACCTCTAAAAGGTGTGTTAGGCTTGAGATAGACAAAGAAGGTTTGCATGAACTGGCTTTTCTTGGTCTCCCATGCCAACTTGTTGCTAAATTTTTCCAAAAAGGATTTTGTAAAAATTAGAGAAAGGATCTTCCATGTGAAAATTGGGTGGAATTTTATAATATTTAATTAGCATAATAATTTATAATATTTTCTTACAAGATGGTGCAATTCCACATACTTTCACATTGTTCTCTTCATGTTCTGTAAAAAGAGAATGTGAAAGTTATTAAATTTCATAATTGGGTCTGAGATAAATCCAGAAGGAGGGACAAAAGTCCAATTCGTAAATTTAAAAGAGGTTTCATTTCAAAACCATAATGACAAAGAAGAATAGTCTTTTAAGTCTCAACCTATAAAGTGAACGTCCTTATCTCTTTTTTATTATTTTGAGACACTCACAAGTCACACGTGTTATATATCAAATATTGCATGGGCACCAATTTAAGGAGTCTTAACACTCTTCCCATCCCCTTGTTGGGTATGATGTTGAAGTCGATATTCATGAAGCAAGTAAAAGCTAGCGAAAACAAGCAAAGAAGAGCAAAGCAAAAAACGATGAAGAAGGTGCAGCAAAAATGCTGCCTAGGCAGGCAGGCGAGGCAGGAAAAAATCCGACCTTCTTTGCTTCGAGTAACGGAGCAGACTCTATCCATGCCTAGGTGGGCAAGTCTCAGAGGCAATTCGCAACGCGGTTTTCTTATTTTAGTAGGCTCATGATTCTTCCCTATACATATATGGTCGTCTAATTCATTAGATGTTATAGATTGAGAGAGATATTAATTTAGAGAGACTAAAGAACCCCAGAAAAAGGTTAGAGAGTCGAAAAAGATGTACTAGCTATATGTTGTACTACATTCACCGGAACACACAAAATTAATATAAATATTCAAGTTCAACAAGCTTGACATCAAGCACCTTAATGCTCTAATTGACTGCAACTAGTCCATCATACAGACATACACCTGATTTACAATTTTATGAAATTTAACATGGTATTAGAGGCTTAGAGCCCAAGATTAAGTCTTAAATAATATGGGCCAATTTTTAAATGTTTACCATAAATTTAACTTATTCACCCTCTATATTTTCAACACAACCAATAATTGTATACAAGTTCAATATATGTATTGTAACTAGTATTTTTGGCCCAGGCAATGCCGCGGGTTAGTTACAATTATCAAATATAATATTATTCATAAATCTCTCATTCTTGATTTTATTAGTTTTTCATCATATTCTGTCTAGTGCAAAATTGAAAAATAGACGTTATGGCATGATAAAATGTTTTTAAAAAACTTGCAAGAAATTGGGGATAAAAATAATAATTTCAATGGAATTAGGGTAAGAGAATGTTATTACTTAATAAAAGTGTTAGAGATTAAAAAAATCTTGTTTATGTCTTTATGATTCCATATAATTATAAGAGTTTATTATTTTTTACTTTGAAACATTATGCATTGAAATTGTAGTGGATTAGTGGTTAAACACTCACATTTTATTTCAAAGGTCATGTGTTCGAATCCTAGTAACAACATATTGTTAATATTTTTAAATGAAATTATAAAAACGTGTATTAGAAGCTTGAGCAGAGTGCCAGTGGCATCGTTCCTTTGACAGGAACGCCTTTTAATCTATTTGTATAGATATAGGAGTCTTTTTCCTATCACACTAAGAATAGAAAAAAAAAACAATTGCAAAAAAGAAACGTGATATTTTCTGAAATGTTACTCTCTTTATTTGATTATAACAGGCTACCTTTGATTTTGTATGATCAAACCTCACTATGACGTCATAATATGTTATTATGAATCATCATGAGAAGAAAAAAAACAACTTAAATGTATATTAACTATAGTATCAGTTAGGGTCGAATAATCAAAAGCTCATAATATTTTCTCCATGAAAGATATTTCTTGCTCATAATGCATGTACCTTTAAAGCAACACAAAGACTAGTAAAATAAAGGCAAGAAACCTATTTCTTTGTGTTTTTAGTCCTACCACTTGGACTAAATACATCCGCCAAGACGTCAAAGCATAACTTTAATAATTAATATATTTATTTATGTTGAAAAATTATAAAAAGGTGATTTTCAAATATATATCGAGATAAATATCTCGCAAGATTCCACATACATGATTTATTTTATATAAAATTATAAATGATCAAAATAGAGTATATAATAGTGTTAAAGGTTAAACCGCTATAACTAATAGAGCATGGATAAAGTATTTCAAATTGCACTCAAACAAAAGGTATGCACATATAATTAACTAGTCCACGAAAGAAGTTGCGATAACTAAACACTTCCGATTACCATAAAGAAAAACCCACCACTTTATGTTAAATTAAAATATGTTTGGCACCATATAATAGTAAGTACATGTCGATATGTCAAGATATTTCATTTTTAAGTAGTAAATGTTGCGTCGCTGGCAATGTCTCATCCTCTAAAATGAACTAGTACAAAGATAAGAAAAAGAAATCTGCCAATAAAATCACAGCAAGAAACCACGAACAAAAGAAGAGATCACAGCTAATTATATGTGAGTGTGACCCCCTTAGTTTTTGTCCCTAAGTAAGCTTAATCAATAACTAAAATTAACAATTTAATAGGTCTTGCATGAGGGAGACGGATCCTCTCCAGAGTATCCAGTTCTATATGAGGATCAGATGTGAACGACGGGAAAGTTTAGGATGGGTATTCTAATTTAAGGACAAGGATTGCAAGGTAACACTTGAAGAATATTTTGATTGTTGCATGTAACCCGTTTTATTTGGGGTGTTATTGTGTTAACAGGCCGAGTCAAGCCTGCAACCAGGGTTGCTTGGCTTAGCTCGTAACACTTATAGCTAAACTTGAGCCGAATCTTGAGCACGTTTCGAGCCTATTTTTTAGTTGAACTTAACATTTTCATAATTACGTTCTTGCTGCTCTTTTTTTTTTTTAATATTTTGCACGATTTCACTATGTTAACTTCTATGATATTTAAGATGAAATAGCAAAACATATTTTGAACATACATGAGCTTATAGAGTCGAACTTGGCTACACTTGGCTTATGAAAATTTCGAGTCGAGTCCAAATGGTTCACACGTCAGTTAAGACTCATTAGCAACCCTAAAACTCACTATATATATAGGACCGAAAGTTAGCAATATAGTATACTAACATAGTCTTTGGAGTTACTTTAAAAGTTGCAATGTGAATTTTTTTAAAGAAAGTACCTCAAAAAAAACTTAAACTTAAGCGAAATTATGTGGAAAATTACCCTATTAAGTTTTAAATTAACTAATGATAACAGGTCTTGTCGTGAAATCGTCTCACACAAGTTCTTGCCATGAACCATCTCTCTCTAAGGAAATAAGATATATTTTTCACAATTAAACATAAACAATATAATCATCATAATCAAAAAGCAAGATTTTGTTTGTTGGGAGATCAATGGCTGCAAAACTTAGGATCAATAAGTGTGATGCTTTCTGCTCCTTCATTCAGCAATAAAAATATAAAAAGTCAGTATTATATAAAAAAGAAGCTTATCTTAATATCATGTAATATATGATGTATCCACTTGGAATTAATTAATAATCAAGAATAATATTGAAGAATTAGGCAAAATTTTCATGTAAAGAATTAACAAGTTGCATTAGAAAGCAAATCATATGGGAGAAAATCCCACCTTGAATCCTGCATGCATATGATAATCTCCAACGTATAATCTGCTTCTTCCAACGAAAGAAAAGCACCATTTACGCGCTTTTTGCCACAGATCAATGAAAATCAGGGCAGAGATATTTCACCATCAAACTATAATTTGCAAAAGCATGTTGGAAGAAGGTAGTTGGCCGTGAAAATCTCAGCATTTGTTGTGACAAGAACCAGCAATAAATCATAACAAGTGTAGTAACAAATCTTATTCTTACATGAAAATGTACATTTTATTTTATATGCAGTCGCTTATCAGGAAATTATTACAAATTCAAGGACCACTTGTATTATATGAAGTTTCACATAAATTTAAAAAACAAAAATAGAACACAAAACTTGACTTATGACATTGATAGCCCATGCAAAAGTCATATGTAACGAAGTGTGGAATACAAATCGTTTGAATTAGATTCAATTTAGTTTCGCAGTTTTGCTGATATTCGTGTAATAAGTCGTTTGGTTTGGTTCTGAATTCAATTTGAGTCGGTTTAAGACATAATCAACGTATGATAAACAAATTAAAACCAATCAATATTAGCCATAATAATTATCGGGTCGTATCATTTCAAACTATTCAGTTCGTTTGGGTACAATTTAGATTAGGGTTGAATAATAGATTAGTTGAGGTAACGAGTATATGCCAATTTTACCAAGTCTACCTCATAGACTTTTATTTCTCCCTACAAGGGTTGGGGGTACATTGGAAGCACATAAGCGTGTAATGTTTATCTATGAAGCACAAAAACCTATTGGACTGTTTCTATTTCCCCGAACCCCAAACGTTTTAGTGCTAATGAAACCCGAAAATGTCTGCGACATGAGGCTTCAGCGTTTCCGTGCTACATAGATGTTTACAACAGGGTTTTGGTTCTAGTGTACCCACTCTATCACTTTTTAAGGTGAAGTCAATACCTCATAGGCATGCTTCATCCAATCACAAACTTAATTATAACTAGTGACAATATATGAGCTCAACTACAATTTCAAAAATCCCAGATTTACAATGTTATTTTATGTGTGAGTATCAGATCCCAAACTTATGAAAATGACATGTCGAAATCCTGCTTTGTCCAACACAGAATATCGTTACTGCCACCATCATATAAGAATCTTTTAGGATATGGCCGTTTTAATATGTTAAGAACAAAATAACAGTAAAGCTTATAGTATTCTAATACTAAAATTGAAGGCACCTGAAAAATCTTGCAACTTGAAAAAGATGCAGGTAAAATAAGAAAATTTGTAAGAAGCTTCTTTCTACATTTGGCTAATTATTGGAAAAAAAGGGTTGAATGAGATTGAAATGAACCAGATTTTCAAAGAAGAATGCTAGACAAAATTGACCAAATTCACCCTCTTCCTGGAAAAACCCAGGTTTAAGAAGTGAATTATAAATTTGTTTTTCCAAGTGCAATTATAAGTCAAAAGTCTTAAATGGTGTGATGACTAACAATGAATCAAGTACTCCATCACCTAAACTAAACCCCACATGTCATTGATGTCATGAGGCAAAACACAAATGAAATCAATAATGAATAGTATTACCCAAAAAGAAGAGGTCCCTTAATATAAACACAACCTCAAAACCACATGGACATGCTCTCTACATTGGTATATATGCAACATCCATCATCATCCATGTGGGGACTTATATCACATGGTGAACAATAACATCTTCTTCTTCTTCTACTTCTTGCTCTGATCTCTTTCTCTCTCCTTATGATCGGACGCTCCGAAATCCACTCAAGGATCCATCTTGTCCGTCCATCGAATTCGGGTCCACAGTTTTCTAGACTAAATTGGTTGTTCTTTGTCCCTCCTATGTCTCCAAACCACAATGCAATATCCCAACACCTATTAGCTGTTTTATATTGTGCCCATAAACAAAGCTAAACACAAAAGAATACCCTTAACCATAAACTATCCCCCACAAGACTAAAGACTAAGCTTGATGTTTGAGTCATCATCATTCATCAGACTCCATCTACACCGACCCTTCCGATCAGACGGTCCACACGAGGCGCGTGGGCCAGGACCGAGCCTCAGGATAGCTTTCCTTATGTGAATGGCTAATAAACAATTCCCTGTATATGCACATAGAAAGCAGAATAAATTCCAACTTAGATGTGTGTTTTATTCTGTCTCCTTTGCCTAATCAATCTCTCTTTTATATAATACTATACCTCTCCTTCCTATCTCCTCACCACAACTTAGCACATTTTACATTTCTCTCAAGCTAAACTTTGAAATAGCCAAAGGAGTTTTCAGTTTCCCTTATCATCCATCAACAACAACAACAACAACAAGGTTTCTTACATTTGATTGATCAAACTGTTTAACTCCAACAAATTAAAACAAGGATTGATTTTTAGCATACAAAACAAGAAATGGCAAGATCAGAGACATACGAAAACGACCTTCATCTCGAAGCAACGGAGCTCAGATTAGGCTTACCAGGGAGCAAAGAGCCAGAGAAACAATCAACTTCTAATAATGTAGTTAGAAGTAACAAGAGATCATCACCTGATCAACTGCTTGAAGACTCCTCCCTCAACAAACAATTCCAGCGTTTCGGATGCTAGGAATGAAGATTGTCCCCCTCCTTCCAAGTAAGTTTTGAGAGATTCTTTCATCAATCCTCAACACACAAAATGAAAATAAACATATGGTTTTTAATCAGTCCCAACTATGCTACAGCAGGTTTCTAACCTGCTGGGACTAAGATTGTAAAATACCCCTAAAAGTTGGAACCGAACAATAATAAATTGAAGTTGGACTGTTTTTATCAGGGCGCCGTAGTTGGGACTGATTATATCAATTTTTCCTATATTTGGAGGTTGAAAACTTACAAATTTCATTATCAATTCTGCAGGACACAAATAGTGGGATGGCCGCCAATACGATCATACAGGAAGAACAATCTGCAGCCTAAAAAAACAGAAACTGATGCATCAGGGATGTATGTGAAAGTAAGCATGGATGGAGCACCATATCTGAGGAAGATTGACCTGAAGATGTATCAGAGTTATGCAGAGCTGTTAAAAGGTTTAGAAAGTATGTTCAGAATCTGCATCGGAAAATACTCCGAAAGAGACGGATATAATGGATCTGATGTTGCACCTACCTATGAAGATAAGGATGGTGATTGGATGCTGGTTGGAGATGTACCATGGGAGATGTTCATCACTTCCTGTAAGAGGCTTCGGATCATGAAGTCTTCAGAAGCTAAGGGACTTGGTTGTCTATGAGAAAAGACACAGTTTTACTTTGTGATTCTGAAAGGCTTAGGAAAACACACACAGAAGATTGTCAGATCAGAGATATTTTCTTCTTTTTTTGTCAATTTTTTTTTTCCTGTTTTTGGTTCTTTTTGACCTGCTTGGACGCTAAGAAGCACGAAAACCTTTGGAACTTGAGGTTTCTCTGTTTCAGAAACGTTTCGGTTCCTAAAAACCAGCTGTTTTCGTGCTAATGAAGCCCATAAATGACTGGGGCTTGAGGTTTCCCGGTTCCAGAAACGTTTCCATTTTCGAATCTCCAACTGTTTCCGTGCTACATAGCTTGGATGATGGATTTGAGTTTCATTCTGGTTTTGCAACAAACTGATATCAAAATGTCAAAATTTGTACTGCTTTATATACTTTGGATATATATGTATTTGCCTAAGATTCAATTGTACAGATGCAAAAAGAAATAGATTTGACACTGAAAAAGCCAAAAGTGAAAAATAACATTGTTGGCAAGATATATACTCTATGTTCTATAGGTGTATTCCTCTATTTCATCTGGCAATACTTTCATTCAGATATCCTCAGAATTTACTTTCATATGCAGGATATGACAACAAAACAATCTGAATCCTCAATTATCATTAGAAATGAGAACTATTTCTCCAGATTAAGACCCAAGACCAAAAAACCAAAAAAAGTTTGTAAAATAGAAAGGAACTCTTAATCTAAAGTTCATAAAAACACATCACAAATGTTCACTGAGTTCAGACTTCAGTACAGGCAAATCTCAATCTAAAGTATCTAAGTTTAACCACTTAACACCTGAGTGTAATACAACATTATTAGGATCACTTCATTTAGACCCGAATCTCAGAGGGAAGCATGAGATACCCTAAGCCATAGAAGTTTTCAATTTCGCATCCATACAATTGTTCAGTTCCTGTATTGAACCCACAGTAGCAAACACAGGTCTCCGCAAAGTCATAAGACCATGTATGAGGGCTGACGCCTGCCCAGTGCCGGAAGGTCAAGGAAGCTGGTGACCTGATGACACGGGAGCTGGCGATCGAAGCCCCGGTGAACTCTCGGGAATGTGTTGTGCCGTTCTGGAGGGCCACTACAAGAATAACTAGTCATTCATTATGTGAAGCTAGATGCAGGCTTATGCAATCATTCTTTTTATCAAATGGCCACTGGTTAGCAACAAACAGAAGGTTCCTTCACAGACATGAATGATAAGAGACAATCCACTGCTACTAAAATGGCATCATTAGTCATTAAGTCATTACCGTTCAAAATGCAGGTTCAACTCCTACAATCTGTACTAAAATTTTGAGAAAGTCATAGCACTACCACTGCCACAAGGCCCACAACATATCATGTCTAGGAAATGTATTAAGCATGGCAAATTAGAGAAACAAGTAAAAATCAGACTGCACAACACTGTAACTTGTATTGTTAGGCCGCCTTTGTGTTCGCGGACATGAAAAATGGCCATGTTTCTAGATATTACAACCAAAAACCAGTATGATAAATCTTTATAATGGAAATTCATCAAATTAACTTGATTTCAGATTCAACAATCAGGATCTTGAAAGAATTCCATTCGTTAAGAATCTATTAAGTTAGGACAGCCCTCTGATATTAAGTTCTGGAAGGTAGGCTCATCCGAGTTTCATAATAAAAAAGAAAAAAATATTATAATAGCTATGTTACTTAGACTTGGATACTCTTGCTGGATATGAGTACATGTCTAAGTGTCCGACTATAATATTTTATTAAAACTTTCCATTAATCAGCTCAAAACGAAGTCCTGAAGTGTTCATACTCATTTGGGAGTGTTGAGATCGACACTTACTTGAGATAAAATGAAGAGGGTAAGGAGCAAAGCAAAGGCAGCGAGTATGCAAGTTGAATGGGAACATAATACTTCACCAACAAGAAAAGTCTGTGTGAAAATTTAAACTAGATCCGAAAATAATTAGAGTCATTTTAGGGTTGACCCTTCTTAATAGGTACTTTGTTCACAAGGAGGCCAGCACTAATCCCTCAAACATTGATGGTAATCATGAAAGTACAATGAAGAAAGATACAGTGTATGTGAATATGAGGTAAGTTGGTCAAACTACCCTTAAGGCTTGGGAGCACACAATAGGGCTTTAATTAAAAGCCAACAGAAAACCAAACTGTCATAACAACGGCTCGGCCTCAGACATATACAGTGTCTCCCATTAAATACAAGGCTTTGGTGTATGTATTTAATTACTTGATAAAAGTAATAGACAAATCATCAGTAAACTACAGTTACACAACACCCATTTCTGACCAAAAGTTAAGTAGCCAACTGATTCTTCTCCTTGTATGTCAAGTAGATTACAGATACCATGTCAGTAAGAAACACAACACAGAAGTAAAAGCAAATAGTACACTTCCTCATATATCTAAGGAATTTTTTTTACTCGTACTCTTCAGTTAACCTCGAATATCCATGTTAGATCTGTCACACTCCGACATAGGTATGAACAGTTGGAAACTTCATTATGGGTCAAAATCATGAAGAGTTTACACAAAATAGCCGAGTGACACTTGGACACATTATATATCCGTGTCCGACACATGTACCGTTTACTGAGAAAAGAGGAAGAAGGGAAAAAAACGTTCAATCATGCTCAAAATTCTTATACATGTAGCCATGTTGATGTCCTGCCCGTTGCCCAGTTAGTGGCGGTATCCCTCCAATACTGATATTTGGTATCCATCGGACTTCCTACAGCAACATGATCTTCCATAATATTTGGGTTCATACAGAATTCAAAAGACAAAAGAATCTAAAGAGTGCAGAAAATTCATCACAACAACTCGATAAGATTCTTCTGGCCTGATCAGTGATTACAAGTCCACCCAAGTGGAAAAGGGGTTTGTTAAACGTCGCCCCAAAATTACTTAAAATCGCCCCAGATTTATTTTTATAGACTATTTTACCCTTCCTCTTTTCCACACCACCCACCACCACCTGCCCCCCCTCGCAACCACCCACCATCACCTACCTCCCCACTTGCCACCCACCACCTCCTCCACCACCCACTGGGAGCGAGGCGAAATTTTTTTTAGGCCGATGGGCGAACGTCGGCCTGGACGTTCGCTCCATGGGGCGAACGTCTGGCTCGGACGTTCGCTCCATGGGGCAAACGCCCAAAGCGCACGTTCGCCCCATGGAGCGAACGTCCGGCCGCGACGTTCGCCCATCGGCCTAAAAAAATTTCGCCTGCTTCTAGGTGGGTGGTGGGTGGCTGTGGCGATGGGGTGGTGGTGGCAGGAGGTGGATGGTGGTGGAGTGAGGTGGGTGGTGGTGGGTGGTGGTGGTGGTTTAGGGAAAAAGAAGGAAAAGGTTAGAGATGTAATTTCAACTTTTTTTGGGAAGATTTTAAGTACTTTTAGGGCGATAAATTTTCCACCCAAGTGGAAAAGGGTAGACAGCAGCCTCACACGAAATTGTACACTCACTAAAAAGGCTATGAGAAAAAACAAAATATCTTTCCTGTACAATAGAAACATCCTGGTCCAAAAATTTAAAAATCACCCGACAACCCATAATTTGTCCGACATATAGGAATAATATAGGCAATAACGAGCAGATGAGCACGTAATTATACAGAAATGATCCAATAGAACCGTATAAGAAGTCACCAAAAATGAGAATCTAGTAACCACCATTGAAATAATCAGAAAAACTAGGGCCTTCCTGCTTTTGAAGAGATTGCATCATCCTCGAATCCAATATTTCCAATTGAGATTTCACCCATGGAGGATTATACCTGCTTTCCACCCACAGAGCTTCCCCAGTATCTTTGTGCTTGAAATCAGGAGATTTAAGATTTTTCTGCAGAGCAAATATCAGCAGCAAAATTTAGAATATGGATAAAACCATGTTTTGTCAACAGACTCAACACCACTGCGAACAACCAAAGCATGAACTTGGCCTTAACTTCAACTAGCTCGGACTATCAAGGACAACTTTCAGAAGACCACAAATGAGAAGAAATAGAAAATAATTAGATATGAGAGGAAATGAGTATTAACATTGCACACAGGGAAGTTCAGAGACGAAAAAATGATAAAATCATTGCTACTCATATTTTCTATAGCAATTTCCTAGCTGGAGTAGCTTTAGTTTTTGTCAAACTAACTTGGAAACAAATGTCGAGATAAAAATCACATGTAAGATGTTCCCATCCATCTTCCCTCTCATTGTTATTCCATACAATTATGCAACTTTGTAAGCTCAGTAAATAGATCTATAACAAATGACATATAGCTAGCATTGTGTAAAAAGAATGTTTATAATTCAAGCTACTTTTTCACGTTGAAGGTTGAGAAGAACAACCCAATAAGAATTAATCCCCACTATTACATCTGTTAGATCCAATGTCTAAGATGAGATATGCATCACTAATGGAATTAAAACTCTCCCGTTCCGTTACACATCGGTCACCATGTAACGGATTTTGAATTTGCCATTCCGTGAAATCTCGTTACGGAACGCTATAATAAAAATCACATACTTCTCGCCGCGTTGTCCGTTCCGCAACGCAAACTCGCCGTGTCAGAACGTTGTTATCCCCGTTATATCCGTTCTTTTCAGACATCGGCCAAAATATTTTATAAATCAATTATATAGCTGATGAAACATGATATTCTGATAGATTTGATTATATTATGTTGTAATAATGCTTCATAAACTAAAACAATGCAAATAAGGTAGAACATATTAATATGAATTATTTGAAAAAATTCATGCCGCATCGGCCGCGATCCGTTACATGCATCCGTTACAAGCTGCTTCCGCGACAACGCAAACGTTACCGCGATCACAACCGCATCCACGATTTTTTTCCTTGAATTAAACAATTATAAACTTATTTAGCTACCTCACCTAGTATTACCTATAGAAGGGAAGCAAGAATTAGAATATAACCCAGAAAACTCCCATGCCCTTGGACCTTGTCTTTCCGCCATCTCTTTCCCTCCTACATCCCTAGCTGTGTCATTAAGCTTCCTTGCAATGATGCAAGGATCAAATAGCCTTCCTGTAATTTTCTGACTCTGCCATATTGCTTCACTTTGCCTTCCAGTGATCGCCGAACACTCTGCTGTTTTCTCTCACCCCCCCCCTTCCTCCCCAGTCCCCGGACCCTCCCCAACCTTCACAGTTTGTTAAAACCAGCCATTGGAAACAAATTTCTGCCGACAATCAGACAGCAGACAACAATGACTGTCATAAATCTCCGTTGAAGACAGATGATTATTGAGGTTGTCTGATGTTCCCTACTTCAAAAGCTACAATTCACTCCTACGACACCCTTTCTGGGCCTACTGATTCACATAAGTCCTGGAGGGTCCCTGGGTCTCTTTATGGCCCAATACAGACCATATATGAAGATGGTTCTACAGTTCCCCCAAGCAAATCTCATTTCAAATATTATAACTCATCTCATGAGGAGTTGTGGACCTATTTTCGATTCTCATATTTCATGCCAATCTTACAGGGAAGGCTCCTATGGTCTCTCCAAGTCCAAGACCATTAAAGACACTGATATACTTGACCTATAGATACCTTCACTAAAATCAATTTTGAAGGTTTCAACTGTTACCCATGAGAACTTGATAGGGGCTTAAACATTTTCTCCACATATTGTATTAGAGAAGAACATAAGCCTCCCATGAGGTCACCCTGAATGGCAATCCAAAAACATAGACAATACTAATACCACATTACATTGTGACGAGTATGACAACACATCGGACACCACTTGAGGTCCTGCAATGGCCGCCAGAGCCTCAAAATTTCCCATCGTGAAACTTCAACTCATGTCTGTCAGACCCATCTAAAAGTTGGTGAAAAATTCTCAGCAACATTTGTCTTAGGTCTAAAGAACAGACCTGATAACTTTTAACAAATAGATGACTGCAACCATCATGAGTTCATATCAAAAGTTATAACTCATAACTTAAGAGCCTCATAAAGCCAATGTTCTTTCTCCTAAAGTGAAAGGTCTTCTAGCAACCAAGGGAACCAAAGATGCATCAAACATACTACATACCCAATTAAGCCCATCTTGATGGCATAACTTACAACTAAGAGACTCTTTTAGATAATGATGCGACGTTTCCATAAAAAAAAAAAAGAATTCATGCCTAAGAACGGGTAGGGATGGCAATTTAGTTCATATCCCATTCAAATCCGACCTGATCCAAAAATAAAAAATCCGATCCGCATCCATTTCAAAAAAGTTTGTACCCGAATCCAAATCCGACAAAAGAAGTCCAACCCAATCCGACCCGAGTTCGATATAATCTACGCGCTGCTTTGTAATGTATTTATTATTTTCCATATAAAACAAAAGGAAAAACTAAAGGCTAAAACTCACCTACCCCTAAAAAAAAACCCAAAACTCACCATTTCCCTTACTCTTCTAATTCACTAGCAGAAAGCCGTTACTCCTCTCTCTTCTACCTCCATTTCTCCCTCTTTATTCCACATCCCTCAATCTCTCTTCCCCAACCTGTATCATAGCATTGTCTCCCTTTCTGCATTTTCTGGTTCTCACTCTTGCTTCTGTTATCTCCATATATCTATTATGTCCAAGAGAACAAAAGCAATTACTAAAGCCATGCAATTTCCAAGCGGTGGAACTTGCGCAAATTTCAGGAATGTAATGATGAAGATAAAGATAAAGAGAAAAGAAACAATCTCATCTTTCATTGTTTGTGGGCCGTTTAATTAGTTTATGAAGGGTAGGTTTCGGTAAGAAATGTATACGCAACATAAAAACGGTTGAATTAAGGTAAAAAATTGTTCCATTAATCTGTTTCTATTATTTGTAAATGCCTGATTCATCTTTGCTCACTGAGTTTGAATCACAAAATTCAAGTGAGATTCGAAGGTAGATCAGGTCAGACACGGAGTTCATGGAATCTAGTCGGGTCGGACACTGAAATCTACTCGGGTCAGACTCGGGCTTTGTAGATTTGCAGTCAAATCAATAGTGGAGGTCTGATTAATTATCCAGTAGATTTGGGTCTGTGCCATTCCTAAGAACGGACATATGGCTGCCTTCAATTAATTATCCAATAGATTCGGGTCTGTGCCATTCCTAACAATGGACATATGGCTGCCTTCAAAACTATCTCGGGGTTAAACAAAACAAAAAGGCAAAACAAGCTACAGAAGACATTTTAAGACAATATAGAGAGTCCCAACCACTCCAGAGTCATCTCGGGTCCCTCGAAAAAGTCCCGGATATCAAACATTGTCAAGGTCGAAAAAGTCCAAAAAGTCCCAGATATCAAACATTGTAAAGGTCGAAAAAGTCCAAAAAAGTCCCCAAAATAGCCAAATTCAAAGGTTATAATTAGGGGTGTTAACGAGCCGAGCCGAGACCGAACATGGCCAGGCTCGGCTCGAGATTGGGAGGGACCGAGCTCGGCTCGAGCTCGAAAATCCGGGCTCGGCTCGAGCTCGAAAATCCGGGCTCGGCTCGAGCTCGAAAATCCGGGCTCGGCTCGAGCTCGAAAAAACAAACTTCGGCTCAGCTCGAGGCTCGGCTCGAGTTCGAAGTTCGCGACATTCTCGGGGCCCGGGGCAACAGACCCCATGAGATGCATCACAAGGCCATAAGAGACCATTTGAAAGCATATACATGCCTAAAAACAAGTATATAACTGCCTTAAGGGTTATTTTGGCGTTGAATTGGAAAGATGCAAAACAAGTCATATAATTACAAGGCATTCAAGGCGATGTAGAGGGTCCCAACTACTTAGGAAACATCCCAAACCCCTCAGAGAGATCACAAAAATAAAACATCTTTGGGCGCTGAAAACTCCGAAAACGGACACAAATTAGCACGTTATTTGACATTACCGGGATCGGGCGACAAACCCCACAAGATGCATCCTTGGGCAATAGGAGACCATTTGAAACCTAATACGTGCCTAAGAACGGAGATATGGATGCTTTAGAAGCTATTTCAGGGTTAAGGTGGAGAGATAGAAATTAAGGTAATAAAAGGCTTTGTAAGGCAATGTAAAGGCACAACCACCCATGAATCATCCTGAAGCATCCCGAGCCCCTCCGGAAGGTCCAAGACAAAAAAATCCTGCATCACAAATTCTACTCACCAATAATTGCCCACTAGAGCTCTTACTTCCGTGGTGTCGGTCAAAAAAGCAATCAAAATATCCTAGCGAAATAGGTCGAGGGAATTGAGTCCCTGATGACTCTAATCAGTGGCTTTACCGCATAACACTAGCGAATATGCTCATCCCCAGGGAAACTTAAGAGGGATCTAGCTAGTGAGCGACTTGATTAGTCTTTCTCCCCTATACCGAAGTCAGACGAAAGATTTGCACGTAATATTGCTTCGGGTCTCACTAAATTTTCCTATGGCTTTGCCCAACTCAAACATAGTTCACCATCTTTAGCGGCAGGTATGCTCTTACTCGAACCTTCTCAGAAGATCAAGGTCAGTAGACATTGCTCATGCTAAGGGATCCAGCCAATTAGCTTCCTTTTTGGTACACTAGCCCATTAACTCGCACACATGTTAGACTCTTTGGTTCATATTTCGAGACAGGCAGAATAAGGGGGCCCTTTTGCTAATGCATGTACTACACAGGCTAACGACGCACACAGCCTGACACGTCGAGGGGACAACGCTCCAGAAACCCGATTTAGCTGCTCTTCGAATCTGCATCAGCTGCATCCTAGCCAATTGGCAGACCACAAACCGACTTTCGGTCGTTCCACATTCGACCAGGGTACATTTTCAACCCCCATCCGCTTCGAAACCGACAATTTCAAGCACTCTTTAACTGTTTTTTCAAAATCCTTTTCGTATTCTCTCTCTACTTTGAAGATTAGGAGTTAGGACTCGTGCCTTTGAAATCTTCTGGCAATGAGGTGGAAATACTCAATACAGATAGATTCAAAAAGCCATATATAATGTCACACCTAATATTATTCCCAAGCTGTGAATGATAATCATGGCATTGAAATCTTTCAATTGCTTTTAATACTAGCCTTCAGCATCTAATAATATTGAGAATATTATATGGCACTAATCACAAAATTAACCCTTGTTAAGTACCATTTTTAAGTATGGTCTTCCTACATCCCAAAGTTAAAAACAAGTCTCCACAGGTTTATCAAAACATTTTTTGATAGCCATTATCACAAAATGTTGTGACTTTACACTATACTCGAAAACAACACCTCGCTATTTCAAAGACAATAACTAGTATCTAATTACTCTTTATCATTATAATCAAAGGAGACGTATTGCCAAACTCCAACCCTACCCCCTACCGTCGCTCTCATAGGAGCAATTTAAATACCTTTTTCAAACACTTATACTCAGTGCTTAAGAAACCCTAAATGCTAAAGAAATTTTCGAAGTGAAATTAGAGGTTGACCAAGTGACAATATGACAATAGATGACACCACACAAAAAGAGTTCCTATAATAAGCCCAATTCCATAGTTACTCGACTTTTTGAGACCCTTATGAAGTCTTGTAAGATACAAATATACAATACCATGACCACTTTGCTTCTTTCGAAGCTCCCATTTGGAGTAGGGTAAAGGACTTGAATGTATGCAACTTTATCCTAAGAGCTTGTTTCAATGCAACCTATTAAATAGAAAACTCTTTAAAAGCTCCGAAGAAGACATGAAGTAATCTAATGGTCACTAGCAGTAATTGGCATTTTTTTCTTTTTCAAAAGATGCATAAGGTGAACACCGTTTTAAATAACTAAAATTGGCCATGAAACCCTTATAAAGGCTTACAAATAATCACAAGTAACATTAGACATTACGTTAAACCATATAAATACCCCTAATAATGCCCATTTTAAAGGAGAAAAGTCTATGACTCACATCTTATAACCCTTTTCAACGCGACACTTTTTTATAAGGCCATTGAATTTCTTTTTAATAATTGGAGCCTGGAGAGAATGCTCCTACTAGAGACCATGGTAACCCCATATTCCACCTATCATATATTGCCTCCACGCAACGCACTAAAAACAACTTAATTCTCAAACCACCCAAAAGCTACCAAGACAGTGGATATCACCACACCTGAATTTGCCACCGAAAAAGCCAAGTTGAAATCTTTGTGCTCACTGAAGCCAGAGAAACTCTCATGAAGATTGGGGCTTTTCTAGACAAGATTCTGGAGTGAAAAACTTTTTTAATGAAGAACATTCCAACTAGGAACCTTAAAATAAACTGCCTTGGGTATTTAGGGGATTGTCTACCTTAGCTATGAAGCTATAATTTCTTATGAGAGATAGGCCTATAACGGCACCGAAGAGAGAGAGAGAGAGAGAGAGATGTTCCACATATATATTTCTGGTATGGAAGATTTGCATGCATAAACAAATGGGGCTACATGTAGCACAATGCATCAAACTCTTGTACTACAGTCATCCTACATCTAGTCTAGAGGTTGATGGATCTATAAAATTACCGACTTTGGGTGCAACAGGAAGGCAAGTATGATATCCAAAGAGGTGATACATAGCCACCTAGGGTGGGGCAATTTTCTAAATCAATAAATTGTGGCACTTTAAAAGTTGGGGTCATCTTCCCCACCACAAAAGTTACTAAAAGTTGGAGTCAGCTTAAAGAGTGTGTCGACATCTTTGAGCATAACAAATAACAATGAAAAAAATAAGAAAACTTGAAACAAGAGTAAAGAATTCTTCAAAACTCAATCAACTACCTTGTTCTTCCGGTTATCCCACCAGTCTGTTGGATTAGCAAAATATGCTTGCCATAGTTCTTGAGTGGAAAGCTTATTAATTGCAGGAGCCTTGACAAACTTCCCAACTATTAAACAGTCAGAGAAAGCAAGCACTGTCAGTGAAAAAGTCGCGGATAAAAGGAAAAGAGAATATCAACAACCAAGCCCATAAAAGATCATGATGCTAAATGGAGATTAATCACCTGCTCCGGTTGAATCAGAGTTATCATCATACAAGGCCACTGGAGAGGAAGAGTTCCTTTCAACAAAATTAAGTTGCTGAACAACAACCTGAGTCATGAATTATGAATTTGCATATTAGAAGCCTTATTCAAAGATAAGCAACAACTGCAAGAGCTGAAATCATATATATATCAGGTAACCTTGTAGTAGGTCTGTTGTTTTCCATCTTCATTATCAACAGTATCTGATACGAGACGACCTGAGACATATATCTGCTGACCTTTCTCCAAATGCTGGTGAGCTACATGAGCCAGTTCATCCCAAAGTGTCAAATTAATCCTATAACACAAAAGTATCATTGACTGCCTTCTATCCTTCACTAAAGAAACTAAAATTTCTACCACAACAAATTTTTGCTTGCATTCAACAAGTCAAATGCTCAAGGTAATCTAACAGCCATTAGTGAGGAGATAAATTTTCTCAGCAGAGTCTTGACTCCTACAGGCACCCATTTTGTAAAGGAAGAACACTCACTTATCCAGCGACCCACAGTCTTCTCTAACCAAAGGATATCCTTTGCTAAAAGGAAAGAGATGCAGGTCCCATTAAAGTACATCGATAGTATTCTACTCGCAGCTAAAACCTTGAAAGATACTTTTTGCTCAAGCAAAACTTTAAAAACCTTACATAATTTCCGATACAAGAACAAATTGGAGCATAGTAGTCTATGACTTTTACGCTAGCCACTTTATTTCCTTGTACAGAGCATCTGTACAGAGAGAATACATCTCACACTAATTAGTGTAATAGTGTTTGGGGGTCGTTACATATAATTAAAGAAACTCGACTCCACAAAAGAATGCATGAAAAGTTTTGTTTGAATACTCCATCTAAGAGAAAAATGGAGAAAAATATTACTAAGAATATCACCATCGTATAAATTGACAATTTCATCAACATAATGTTAATGAACTGTAAAGGCATATGTCTCAGGTCATTAAAGAAAAAGGCATGTTGGTCTTCTAAATGTGGCTACGCACTGTATTTGAGATCCAAGCAGAAATCAGAGTGAAGGGAAGTACTGCCAGGATTAACCGAGAGCAGCACCTAATTTCATCTTCTAGTCAGGCAAGTGGGAGCTTTTAGCTTGATCAGGACATGTTTCCTGTGATAGACTAGCCTGGGGGGGGCAAGGGTACTTTTGCTAATACACACTAGTTATTATGTTAGCTTGGGGAGGAAAGCAGCTAGTTAGAGGAAGCAGTAGCCAAGTCTACTATAAATAACGGAGATTAGGGAGAGAAGAAATCAGAGAATAATTGAGAAATTATTTAGCTTGTTTAGTCAACATTGGGAGAATGTCATTTCTGTATTTTCTCACTTGTTAATATAAATCATCATCTTCATCCCTTAGACTATCTGCTTAGATTTCCAGTTCATTACATTTCCCACCATAAAGGGGGCAAGTCATTGGTCATCTTGCCCCAACCAAAGAGAAGGTACCGAAATAACCAGTTTAAATTATGCATAAGCAAGCAACAGGATGCGTCCACATTTCTCCTCTGAAAAAGCTTCTAGTTCCTCAGTTCATTGATAAATTGCACTCATTTGCATTTATTGTTGTCAAGCTTATTGCTTACAAACATAGAAAGTCAACTGAAACATCCAAACCTAATTTCTCTCGTTACGTGAATGCTATTTCCGACTTTATGTATTACCATGTCCAGATAACACTCTCCAAAATCTAGTGAAGCCACATAATCCCTGTCCACAACCTCTAACTTCTTATCAATTCACCCACTAAAATCTCTATCTCTAACTACATATTTCTTGCAAAATATACACATCTCCGACCTCAAACTTGAGTCCAGCCCCCAAATTTGCCATAAACAAAAGCTCCTATCCTTTATTATAAGCAGCACATAACCTTTGTACCATCTTGAAATAATAACTGGCATAAACAATGTTGCATACACTCTTTATGCTCGCCAAAATAATCCTACACAACCATAATGTATGAATGTCCAACATAAAACATGAGAACAAAAAACAATAACATGACAACAAAAATCACTCCAACCACCCACTTTCCATATCATGCTGATTTAATATAAACAACATTCCAAGTTCCAACATTACCCAATTACCCACTAACTAAAAGAGCTCAAATTTCGATTTCAAACCATATAAGGAATTAAGTGAAACTATAATGAAATACATCATTAAAATTTTAATTACCCACTAACAAAAAGAACTCAATTTTGGATTTCAAACCATATAAGGAATTAAGTGAAACTACAATCATATAAATCATAAAAATTCAATTACTTACTAACAAAAAGAACTCAAATTTCGATTTCAAACAATATAAAGAATAAATAATCAAATAACTCATTAAAATTTTAATTACCAACTGGTATCAGTGGGAGATTTTCGGACAGCAAGACGAGTAGAAGCAACGACTTTGCCAGAACTAAGGTGAGTAAGTTGAACAGGCAATGCTACAATTCCAATAAGTTGCACGGAATTACAGAGTTCTTTCTTCCACTGGATTTCTGAGGGCCGTGGGTATGTTCCGATTGAATCGTAAGACTCTTGGTTGCTTAGTGAACATCTTGTTTCTGTCTTGCACACCAAGTGTTTGATATTTTGCCTAAGTGAAAATGAAATGAATGAAGGTAAGGATGAAGATGAACATGAGATGGGTATTAGGGTTTTTAGTAGGATTTGAGGTTTGCAAAAAAGGGTTTTCGTCGATGTTGCCATTTTTGTCTTGGGTTGTTAACGATGATTCGTCTTCCTTATTCTTATGAGATTTTATGTGTGTCAGTGTCTCGGCGCCAAAATAACCATAATTCGTGGGAAGACAAAAGTCTCCCCTAATTTTTTGGAAATGGATGAAACGTGTGAAAAAACACTAAAACACTGTCTTTATCCGAAAGATATTAAGAATCAAGGTTGGTCTGAACTCTAAAGCCCTCATTTCACTTCTTTACCAGGTGAAAATTTCACTAATTGAAATGATTATTCAAATTGGATATTATCGATTCAAATTAGTTTGTGCTAATTCAAGTTGATTAATATATCCATTCAAAAAAAAAAGTTGATTACTATATTAATTGTATTGAAATTGATTTTTTTGGTAAAAAAATTAATGATTTTAGTGCATATTAAATAATTCCCCGCAAGCTTTATGAGAAATGATTCAAATATGGAGAGTCGAAGCAAGGGCAATCAAATCTAAGTTATCATGATGCTTGAGAACCTTTAGGTAGGGTGGTGGTGAACAGGTAGTAGACAAAGTCTAGCACGATCCACAATTCTCCTTGAAATCCAAATGTTAAATTGAGGATGTAAACAGGTCGAGTTTCAGGTTGTTCGAGGTAAGCTTGATAAGAATTATAGGTATTTGAGCATTGCTCGATCTCATACAAGGTTTTAGTTTCTTGTTCAAGCTTTTACTCACACGTCTTAGCTCAACAAATTTGTAAATGAGCTGATTCAATACTCATGCTTTGGTTTTAATAACTAAGAGTTCAAAATAAAGAAATTCAATTAAACTATTACCCAACTACCAATAAGTGCACATGTCTTCAATTTCCAAGGAAAACAACCACCAACCATAAATAAGTAAAAAGATAACTTGCATGGTATTTTATTCTAACAAAACAAATTGTTTTGAAAAAAAAAACTTATAGGTCTCTAAAAGAGTTATTTTTTAACATTAATGAATTCATAAAGGTGTTTTAACTCGCCTCATTTAATGAATACAATGTTTTGTTTTGACCAAATTTACACTCGAGTACTTGACAAACATATCGACTCATTTGCAACCCTAATTCCATGCCGTTTCTAGCTTTTGATTGATACTTGTATCTGTTCTAATAAGTGTTTGATTAGGAGCCCAAAGCATAGAGGAGTCCATATCCTGTCTCTTGGGCCAAATTTGTGGCTACCACACTCACCTCGCTGGAGACTAAACACAACTCTTTTTCTCTCTCCTCCTCTCTCCTCCCAAAATCTCCATTGTTGCAACTCCCGAGTTTTCTCTCTCCTCCGAAAAATGTTCGCTCGTCGGGCGGCCCAACGAATGTTGGAGATCCGTCATGTTTTGCGTCAATCTCCTCAGGTAAATTGAAAATTATGTCTTTCTTTTTCTGATTCGTCCTCGATTTTTTTTCCTCGCATTTTCAATCCAATCAAACGACATGGAAACTTCTCAGATGCTTTCTCTCTCCTCATTTGCAGGCTTCTCGATCGTTTTCTACTGCTCTCAACTATGTAAGTTGTTGATTCATCATTTTCTTCGTATTCAGCTCATTTCTTTAATTTTCGCTGATTTTTTTTTTCTTTTTTTGGGGAAATTAGATGTTAATTTGAATGTAAACTTACTTTGTTTCATCTGTTTATGTGACAGCACCTTGATTCACCTGATAACAATCCTAACATTAATTGGAAGTTCAGTGAAGCAAACCAACAAAAGGTGATTAATATGATCTTATTTTTTTCTTTAAATAAACACGAATTTCACCATTTGCAGCTGATTATATGAGAATTTCCTGTTGCAATTATGGTCACTTTTAGTCTAATTAATCATTTAACCGTTGCTGGAGTATATTTTGATGTCATTTAATTGCTTTGCTAATGAATCATGATATGATAGACATGTTTATACAAAGTTAATATGCAAAGGATCACATGTTTTAGCTATATAAAGGTAGTTTTTTGTTTCCAATAACTGCTTCATTGATTAGTTTTCATGCTAAGATATGTGGTGAAATGGCCTTAGTATCTACATTAAGCTGTTCGACGAAAATCTTAGAGGCTTGGACATCAAAATTGTTAAGGATATGATGTTTATGAATTTTAAGAGCATGAAAAGCTATTGAACAGGAACGTTAGTACTCTAGTCCAACCTGAAACTGCAGAAGTAACAAGTTCTATGAGAAATGTAATCTCGTAGACGGTTGCTCCCTAGCGGGCATGTTCGTGAATTTTGAGATTCCTTGCGTAGCCATGTTCAAACCCCAGACTGAAGAATTCGTGTCTCTCTAATCTTTGTCCATAAGGCTTGAAAACATACCCAACAGTGGAGGAGTCTGTTCAGGAGGTTAATCTTATTTGACTTCAGATATTGTTTGCACTTGCCTATCCAATATGTCTGGCTAAGAATGCAAGTATTTTCTTAAGTTTGATGTTAGGGGAATTATGCTAGTGTCTAACCAGCGAACTAGTGCTGATTGTTGTGCATGTGCCGAGGAACACTGCGATGATATGGTTTATGAGGTTCATTGTGCTCTGAGGACGACTTATATCTGATGAACTTGTCATACATCGAAGCCTGATGATCATTACATAGCTGCAGTCAGTCACTTTGAGCTTGAGTTATAGTTACAGTGTCTTATAGAAATCAGTTCTCTTGTAAGATAACGGGTAATGGCAGCATTTTATTTTTATTTTTATCCTGAGGTTATTAGCTTGCAAAATTCGCTTATGTCCATATTTCCTTCGATCTTTCTTTATCCTCTTGCCTGGCTAGAGGCTGCTAGTATTGTTCATCTTTATTATCTGAAGTACTTTGACAGTTGAAACTATTGTTTCTGAATTATACTACTATTATCAGTTATCTCTACTCCTTCTCCAGGCCTCGTCCTTGTTCTTTGCTGATAGTACTTTTACTGCCTTTCTTTTAACTGTTTGTCTATCTGAAACTGCCTCTATGCTACTTTTCTGAAATTCTTGGCTGAAGTGCTACAAGACATGTAGAGTTAGCTTGACTATCTGAGTTTGACTGTATGCTGCAATCTGTTCATCTCAGGTTCTTCTGTTTTGAATTGGAGATTCATGATAGGATAGTTGGTTTTCGATCGGCTTTATTGTTCAAATTGCTGTTCAACATCAACTTATTTGCACTCAGTTATGCCCCAAGCTGTTAGACCTTAATTCTGATGTTCACGCTCACTAATTGTTAATTTGAATATCTGACTAGCAAGATCAACATTGTAACAATGATTAGTTATATTTTTGAAATGAGTACATATTTTAAGTTTTGACAATTAAATGTCCTTTCGAGCTTTAATATTGGTAAGTTTTTAAGAAGGAAATGGAGATCTTTGCGGTATTCATAACCTATTGTTTATTTATGCCTTTTATTTTTCTTAATTTCCCTGTTGTAGGTGAGGGAGATATTATCTCACTACCCATCAAACTACAAGCAGTCTGCTGTCATTCCTTTGCTGGATCTTGCTCAACAGCAGCATGGTGGTTGGCTTTCTGTTTCAGCGATGAACGAGGTATGCCAAGCCATATTTTGTTAATGATATTTTATTATAGTTTTTACGAATATCTTTCCTTTGAGAAAAATTGTTTATTAAGACAAATTACAGAGAAAATTGATTATTACATTTTACATCTAAAATTAGAGCATGTTAGAGTTTAGACTGAAAAATTGTGATGCTTAATTGAATCGAAGAATTGCTAGAAGTCGACAATATAGCTATTGTTCTCTGTCGTTTCTCAGATATATGAATATATTAACTCAGCTGGTATGCAATGCCGAACTGGACTTTTGCAACACATCAAATCATTAACGTTCTTTCTGTCCCCAACAAACAATTTATATTCATGCTAGGTCTGCTGTTGCACTGGTGTAGATTGAGTGCCATGCCTATCTATTTCTCAAACTCAAATATGAGCGATTACTCACGCTCTTTGGAGATGTTGGACATGTACGAAATATTCAACATAGATACAGAGGGCTTTTTCTTTGCTTTCCTTCCATGTTGCATGGATCACACCCATGTATTCATATCTATTTGAGGTGTAAGGCACATGTTGGATACCAGTATGACTAAGTAGTATGACGAGTCACAGTAATTAAGCAGATGAGTTTGGCCTGATAAGCTGGATAAAGTGACACAGGTTGCTTGATGATCGCTGGGCTCTTTTGTTTAAGATGACTTGATTTTTTAGGGTGACGATTGGTTGAGGTTCGATTAATTGGTCTGGCTCCATTTTTGAAATATCATACATCCTAGCTCTTTTGTTTGTGGAATGACATGTAGCACGAAATCAATCTTGCATCAGTATTGCTTTGTGTTGTTCATTGGTTCTGCAAGTATTCTGTACATGACCTTCACTGTATGAATCACTCTTAAAAGGAAATTAGTAAGGAAACAGTGACTTTTATGTTCTTCAGGACTCACGTGTACAGAGCTTGCATGAGTACAATATTTTTGTTGCCATTTCAGAAATTAAGTATCCTCTGGCAATTTGAATGTCACTTGGCATTTCCTATATGCAACGTCCTTGCTAGATAAATTCCTCAGGGAACCATTTTGAGAAGAACAATTACATTCTTTAAGAGATTCATGGGAGCATTTTTAGTATGTCGTTTCACTTTGTTCAAGTAGGACCTTTTCTTTTATTAGAGTTAATTATGAGTAATGCAGGTGGCCAGGATAATAGAGGTTGCTCCTATCCGTGTTTTTGAGGTTGCAACTTTCTACTCAATGTTCAATCGGACAAAGGTCAGACATTGTTTATTGATTGATTCGCAATTATCTATGTCTGATGCTTTCCCCTTGTGTTCTCAGAATTATTTTTATCTTGTTCAGGTGGGAAAATATCATCTTTTAGTTTGTGGAACAACACCTTGTATGATCCGTGGCTCACGAGAAATTGAAGAAGCCCTGTTGAAACACCTAGGGGTGAAGCGAAATGGTTAGTCTAGTGTACTGAACTTTCTTGTAGACTACCTAAAAAATGCTTCATAATGAACTGAGGAAATGTGTAATAGTTTAATCTTGTGACTGTTTAACAGAGGTAACAAAGGATGGTCTTTTTTCTGTTGGAGAAATGGAGTGCATGGTGAATGCTTCTGTCATTGAATTACCTCTTTGATGCAGTTTATCTAATTTCTCTCTTTCTGTCTCTTAACTCTTAAGTATGAAACTTAACATGTTTTATATTTACAGGGATGTTGTGTGAATGCTCCTATGATTACTGTTGCTGATTACTCCAATGGATCTGAAGGATATACTTACAACTACTATGTAAGCCTTGATAACACATTTCTCACTTTGTAAAAAAGTCAGTTAGGGGATCATTAGACATTTATGTTTGGTCTCTTTGTCAACTGCAGGAGGATGTTACTCCAAAACGTGTAGTGGAATTAGTTGAGATGTTGAGGAGAGGAGAGAAGCCTCCTGTAAGTCAACTAAGCTGGCATTTTGTTGTTTCCTAACTTTTGAAAAAATATGTAACTTTTTATTCTGTGCAGATAGAAAGGCTATCATACTATTAGTCAGCATGTCTGACTCTGAAAATCTGAATTCCTTTTCCATTGTTCTATCCCATACAAGATACTATTATGCATGAAATTTGTAAGTGATTAATGTGTGATTCTGGTAATGACGTAGATATAGTGATATACTGTTGGCCAAGAAGTCAATCTCCAGAAAAGATAAAAAGTAACATCCAAATTTAAGCACAATAAAGCTTAGTTCCAGGAATTTGCTGTGGAATGAAAAAACGATCTTCTGGAATTGTTATTCTTGGTCTTAATCAATTATATGCACGCATTCTTTTTTCCTGAAAAATCATTAAACTATGATATGGTAATTTGATCCGGCTTCATGCTTTAGGTCCTAGTGAGGGTCAGTCTGATCAGTTTATCTTCTATTTACCTTGGCAAGAAGTAATTTGTAAGGGTCATATATAAGTTACTCAGGGTATTTCGCACTGTTCCAAAACCATTTCCTGCAAGTGTTGGAGATAGTGCCACTAGCAGCAAAACGTCACCAAGTGTGTTGACTGCTCTGTGAGTCTTGTGCTTGTCATATCTGGAACGCCTTTGACCACTGAAGAGCAGAGCTACGCAAATAAGCCTCATTATAGTGGTTTGCAGCCCAAGGGCTTTTATGACCCATTAGGTAGTGTAATTTGGTAGCCGGTAATAGGCTTCTCGACACAATTAGGCCTCGTTATACTGGTAATGTATTCATATATAATTTTGTAAGGGGAGTTTCATGTTAGTGCTCATGGCAATGGACCATCATCATAAATTCGTATTACCACTTTAGAAGTGATAATGGATGGTAATGAAAATTTGTGAAGGAAAAGAGATATTTGGGGATGGAAGAGTATTACCATGTATCTCGATATAAAACTTCATTCACAAAGTTACCTACAAATTCATTACTATTGCCACCATATATCAACGCCTACCAAGTACCAAACAGGCAGGTAGTATTCTGTATGAAAGAGCTGCCAGTCTGCTGTGATGCTATAATGTGCTATCTGTTGCTAATAGTGCTCTCAATCCCTCATTGAAGCCACCACTCTTCCTTATCAGTGTTTATTATTGTTGCCAAAGCGAACACTATTGTCGTCTCCTAATCTCTTTATTAAGAAACTTGAAGAAAATAAATTTTGTTGAATGCTATTTTAAAGCTTATTCTGATTTGCTGTTTCAGGCTGGCACCCAAAATCCAAACAGAATCAGGTCAAGCCCAGAAGGAGGACCTAAAACATTGTTAGGGGAACCGAAGCCTCCTCCGTGCAGGGATCTTGATGCTTGCTGAGGTTGGCATCTGGAGGATGATGCTTCAAATAACATGATGTTTATTTCTACCATACACCCCCATGCTCTGAAGAGCTTGTAGCATTTTTGCTGTACTGATGCCGTTATTCACATATGTGGTATTTTGTTTTAGCTTTCACTTTAGGTGTCGGATTATTGTTCGAAGAGCTCCTGTTGACCTGCATGAGCTCGATGATGGGAAGAACAGAATAACCCCTACTTATTTACTTCCAATATCTCCTTGTGGGAAAAGCTTTAAGTTGAATGAGCATTATTTGGAGTTTACTGTACTTTGCATTTGATTTGCCAAACGTTGCCCTCCACCCCCTCCCAGCCTCCCATTTTCATAGATGTTGAAAAGTTGGTATATGCACACAACTTCACGATCACATGGGTCAGGTCAGCAGCTTTAGGATCAATGATAAGTGGGCATCTGATGTACGACTCCTAATTGCAACCTATTTTTTGGGATATTAGAAATGATTTTACTGGTCAAATGTCATACGACATTTACAATAATAATCATCATCTAACAAATTGATGAGAAATTATAATCTCAGTCCTTTGTTTCTCCTTGCAACTTTCCAGGTTGAGAGATGTATATTGTTATTCTCTATCTGTCTTTTTTTTTGTTTTTTTTTTTGACAACGGTAAATCATGCATTAATTAAAAGATGATGTACAGCCTAATGCTAATACAACCAAAACTAAAGCAAATAAACAAACCTAAAGGAGCTTTATGAGCTCGTACATTCCATCTAAAACAAAAACAAGCAAGAACGATAATAACTCGCGTAGGAGGAAGAGCGTCGCTGGTCATATCTTGTGATGGTGGAGTCAAACCTCGGACAGTTGATGGAAATGATAGAATAAGCAGATGACTTTCACGATCCGGACAACGAACAACCAACAACGAGCGTCGCGGCTCGCCGCATGAGCAATCCCAGCAATCTGCTATCGCTTAGGCTTCTGGGCTCATGATCTTTGGAAGAGTCACGTTTCGGTGTGACTCATTACTCTCACTCGAGATCATTTCAGGTTTCTCCATAAAAAAGGAGAAACGCAGATGAGTGAGCGTGCTGAAAACCCCCAGATGCACCTGGGGTGCCGCCTTCAGATTTTCAGTTGTCAAGGCAAGGACCATTAAGATCAATGCCAAGCTAGAAAGAGAGTTAAACAAGGTGAGCTCTCGAACACACCTCCGGTTTGCAAAATCGGAAAACATACGTCCCAATCATGAAATACTTTCATCGCCTCGTCCATACTCACAAACTTTAGTCACTTTTTCCCTCAGCACAGATTCCAAAAAACCGACATATGTTACTATTACAACCTTGAACCACCAATCCCGACCTAACTTACAACCACTTATCAATGGCCACAACCAACCACTGACAATTTAGTTACCAACTCGAAAACAACGCACTCCTATTATTTGGAGATTTAACACACACTTTAAGAAAAAACCAAACATACTAACATCAAACTACTAGTTTGAAAGCTTAACAACCAGGGGGAGGGGAAGCCCGACACTAACAAGGGGAAGGGAAAAGGGGAGCCCGACACTAACTGGGGAAGGGGAATGGGGATCCCGAATTCCCGATACCAAACTAAACACACTAAACCGGGGAAGGGGAAGGGAACTACCTAAAAAACTAACACTATAGGGGAAAGGGGGAGGGGAATACTCGACACTACGGGGATTGAGGGAACCGACTGGGCGGGGACTGGGAGGAGGGACCGACGAACCACGGCGACTGGGGACCGAGAAACCTACAGGGGGAGGGGGGGAAACAACAGAGCAGGGGAGGGACAACCGGGGGACATGGGTGGGGGACCTTAGAACGAAAACGACGGCGAGACACTTGAATAGAGGAACACCAACTTCGACTGGAAAACCGACTAACAACTGGGGCGACGCGAACAGAAGACACGAGGTGAAAGAACATGGGAAGGGGGAAGAAACGGCGGCAGGGGAGGGGGAAGACTATGGGGAGGACAAGAGGACCAAAATAAAAGAAACGACGATAGGGGATGGGGAGAACACTACACCTAAACTACTGCAGATGAGGGGAGCAGGCTTGCCGGCAAGCCGGTGAGCGGCGCGCGCTCTGGCCGGCCACCGGCAAGCCTGCTGTGAAGCGGCGCTTGAAGAGAGGGCTAGGGTTTGTACGTTGTAGAGAGGTTTCTTTAGAGAGAGGAAAGGTTGTCCCTCTATCTGTCTATATTACCAAAGAAAAGGGCACAAAAGATTTCCACACTACGTTTATGTAGTAAATCTCATTTTAGACTTTCCTAATGACAAACTTGTTTATAAAACCGTTATGCAACAAATTATTGTAATATGAGGATGACGATGCTGTCCTCAAGTGATTCTTCTAATGTAAAATATAATCTTTTTAAAGTATGGTGGTTTTACAATAATTTTATTAGAAGATGGTTTTGTACAAGACTTATCAATGTTGTATATATATACATGCTCACCTAAAACCTAATATGCTGAGTTATAGAATAAAGTAAAACTTAACGAAAACAATTGCACAAAAGAACAAGAAAATTATTCGTGGATCAATAACAATAGGATGTTACATAAAAATGAATTACTTCCTCCGTTTTTTTTACATGTTACACGTTTGAAAATTGCAGTTACCTAGGCAAAAATTTAATTGGGGATTAAGTAAAAGTAAGGGTGGGGATTAAAGGGAGTGGGGACCACCCCTCCCCCACCCACCCCAGCAGCCCAACCCCTTCCCTCTTCCCTCCACCTCCACCCCAGCCCCCCCACCCCCTCCCTCTCGCCCTCCACTCCACCGCCGCAGCCCCTCCCCCCCCCCCTCCCCGTCGATTTCTCCCTCCCTTTCCACCACCGCAGCCCCCTCCCCAACCCCACCCCTCCACGTCGGGGCAAAAAAGCGAGAACAGTCGGGGCAAAACCAACCAGCAAATTCGACGAACAAACTATCCAAAACCAGCAAATTCAACAAACAAACAATCCAAACCAGCAAATTCGCCGAATAAAAAAGAGACAAAAATTCATGGGGGAAAATCTAGGGTTTACTTACCTACATAAGAATGAGAAATTAACGAAAATGGCGGATTTCTAGGGTTTTATATTCAGCGTGAATTGAAGCAAAAATTGGGGAAAAAATTAGATGGAAATGCCAGGTAGAAGATCAAATTACACACTGGCACTTTTCGATTTTTGGGGCTCTATCTTCGCCGTCTTCGCTCTTCGATTTTCTCTCTCCTCCTCTTCTTGGTCTTTCAAAGCTGATACAAGAAGAACGAATTTCACAACAGAGAAAGAATTCAAGGATACTACTATTTGCGCTTCCGATTCTGGTTGCTGCTGCAACGACGTCGTTTTTACCTCCGATTCGACTGAAAACGGTCGAGAAATGCCGGCGTTATTGGCATCGGCAAAGCAAACTGGCGCTTCGATGATGGAGCAATTTGTGCCGGAAATTACGACGGTGGAAGGGGAGGGGGGGGGGGAGGGGCTGCGGCGGTGGAGTGGAGGGCAAAGGGAGGGGGTGGGGAAGGGGTTTAATTAATTGAGATTAGTATATAATGAGGTTGAATTAAGTAGGTTTAATTTTGGTTAATTGTTATAAGTAAGGGTAGATTGGTAATTTTACAGCATAAGACTTTCCATTTGGGGAAAGAAAAAAAAGTGTAATATGTATGTTGCACCATTCCATTTAAGGAAAGTGTAACATGTAAACGGAGGAAATATATGTTTTGACTATATTCTAGGAATAAAAATGTGTACTAATATGCTCATTTTGCTAATTTTATGTTTTTTGTTTATTTTAAGAAATTCTTGCTCAATTTATGTATATGCTTATTTTATGTTTTGTTTTCAGTTTTCAACATAAAAAATGGTTTTCACATGATCATATATATATATATATATATATATATATATATATATATATATATATATATATATATATATATATATATATATATAATAAAAAGGAAAAATTCTACCTGACGACCATGTGTTTTGCAAAATTTGAAATGGTGGATATTTTATTTTCTCATTCTACATGGTGACTTTTAACTTTATAGAAGGTAACTTTTATGACCTTATCTTCTAAATTTTGTTCGTAAATCCTTATCTAACTAAAAAAATGACTTTATTAAGAAAAAGTGAAGTTTTTCCTTTCTCAATACATTTTGAATGTAGTGGGATCTCACTCTAAACTATAACCTTCATACATAGCCGCTGAACATCTTTTAAAATACACCTAAAAAGTGGCAGCTTTGATGAAGTAGAGGCTACTAAGTATGAAGATTGGAGCTAGTGAAGAGAACCCCCCACCAAACTATATTGAAATTCCACTAGAAAAATATAAATCTTTTAAACAAATAACCATTTTTTCTTAATTAGATAACAATTTGTTGAATAATTTAGAAAGTAAGGTAATGTAAACTAATCTCTATTATACTCCCTCCGTTTCTTTTTAATCTACACACTTTTCTTTTTGGTCTGTTTCCTTTTAATCTACACACTGTTGCTTTTTCTATTTTTGGTAACATGTCACATTTACTTTCTCCTCTTTTTCCACCCATGTCATCCACTTTTTAATATTTTAACCCACTTTTTAATTTCTCTCTTTCACTTTTCAATTTCTCTCTCCACCTTTTTAGTTTCTCTCTCATACTTTTGCACTTTCTCCTTGGTTCTCCCCCAAAGTGAAGTGAGTAAATTAAAATGAAACGGAGGGAGTATAAGTGAAGGGGGAGCAATGGTGTTCCCCTATGAATTTACTTTCTTGACCTCATTAATAATAAGTTTTATTATATAAAATAAAAGGAAACACAAATCAACACAATTTAACCAACTTACATTTAAAGCAATAAGGAAATCCCAAATACTAGAAACGCAAATCCCGCATAAGCAGCAAAATCAAAGTGATTACGAAAAGACAATTTTGAAGTTGGGAAATTACCATAAGTACAAGACATTGAAATTTGTTTAGAGAATTACACTATTTTAAAAAAAAATATAAAAAAAATTATACAAAGCATTACACAGAAGCCATAAACATTCAAAATACAATCTCAATTTACAAATCTATGATGAAAATTATGCTTGAAATTACAAAAAAATCACTTGAGAAAATTTATCTATGCACGCATCGTGTGCTCAGAAAGCTAGTTTATCCAAAGATAAGGGTCACTATCTCAAATGAAGCAAAAAATTTCTACATTTTGCAAAATATAAGATCACCAAAAAAAAAACTTTGACGGGAGGATCACCAATTCACCATCTAGGATTTGGTAAATTTTTTGTCTGCAATTAGTATCAATATTTCATCGCACTGGATTAAATAAAACCAAAAAAATAAGAGACATCCGTCAAAGAGTTGCTCCACAAGTTTTTTTTTTCGAATTAATGACACCATTGCTATATTGCCTGCTATTTTTTTATTTCTTCCTATAATCAAATACTTCCTTCTTTTAAAAAAAAAAATTGATAAATTTGTTTAAGCAAAAAGATAATTTCTATTAATTTTTTATAATTTATATTTAATAAAAACTCTCCCGTAGAAAGGAATTTTGACGACTTTAAAAGAAAGAGAGGAAATATGTAATACTTCCTCCGTTCCATAATAAGTGAAACATATGGATTGAGCACAAGATTTAATAAACATCACTTTCAAAAGGCAAAAAGTCTAAAATACCATTTTCATTATCAAAAGAGAGAAACACACAACAAACTTTCTTTCATTTAAGGTATGTTTCTTATTTTGAAACGTCTAAAATAGTGTTTCACTTTTATAACAGGAAGTATGTTTTAAACTTTCAACAATAATAATAACAAAAATAAGGTTCTTCTCAAAGTCTAATGCAGTAATACAAAATCATATTGCGGATCATTTCAAAGTTTCCTCCTTTCCTCTTTTCAGTCTATATTCTTCATTTTCTTCGGTCTTTCTGGTTAGATACTACCAAAAGGTAACAATCTTGTTTCATGTTGTTTGAACATTCTTGTGGGCTGTTAAATCTCTCTGTTTTGTGGGTTTTTTAAGTACGATATTTCCATTTTTATGGGCTGTTAAATCTCTCTGTTTTCTTCTTTGTTACATTTCAAGCATGCATTCTGGATTTTTAGTTGGATTTTTAACATTTGAACCCTTCCCTTCCCATCCCTCTTTTCAGTCTACCCTTTTGTCTTTCTAGTTAGAGATTAGCAAGAATGTGCTTCTGGGTTTTAACAGAAATATAGAACTGTATTTCTTGGTGTTTTCATTTTTCTGGGATGTTAAATATCTCTGTTTTCTGGGTTTTTTTAAGTACGATATTTCCATTTTTAAGGGTTATTAATTTAAATATTAGACTTTGCACCTTCCCTCCCCTGCTCTTTTAAGTATATTATTCTTTCTCGTTCTGATCTTGTGATTGTATTAATTAAAATCTACAATCAATTATATGTATTCGAACTCTAGATGTGGAGAAACTTCAACAAGAACATCCTGATACTAAAATAGTAGAATTGACGAGCGCTCGGACTGAGGAAACTAAAGAAGATGATACTCATCATCTAAGTGCAATCTTGATTAAGTACTCTCAAAATATGCAACCGAGAAACCTCACAATGTTTTACTGGGTCATCCCCAAACTTTTTGGTTTTCAACTTGATATTAATCCGATTCCTAGAGCCTTTGATCAAGAAGGATCGAATGATTGTGTTCCACATTCTCTCAAACAACTATTTCAGTTACAAGCCAATATAATGGCAAGTGAAGCCAACATCAATTCTGCTCAAATCTCGCTATTCTATTTGGTTTATGCTTATAATCACCTAATCAAGTAAAAAAAACATCAAAACCTTCCTACAATGGCTAACGGTAAATGGGTTTGAGGAAAATAAAGCTGAGGTAAGATGATATCATAATTTATTTATTTAATTTTATAATGGTAGAGTTGTTTGGGTTAATTATATTTGTATAAGATATTAGGGACATGTTATGAGGAAATACAAAATTATATGGACTCGGGGAATTGACGCGGAAGACAGTGACTTCTCTGGGAAAGTGAAAGAAGCCATCTTCTGTGAAGGTGGGTGTATTAGGGGAGATAATCATGAGAAATGATTTTGAAGATGATGGTTTAACTACATATGAAGGAAAAGGCAAGTCTGTGAATACAACAATTGACGTTGTCGGCAAAATATAGGATCACTATTTTATCACCATCTAGAATTTGGTAATTTTTTTGTCTGCAATTAGTATCAATATTTTATCGTTGCTATATTGGCTGTTATTTTTTTTCTTCCTTCCTATAATCAAATACTTACTTTTTAAAAAGATTCTATTAATTTTTTAAAATTTGATAAAAAATCTCTAGGTAGAAAGGAATTTTAGCGACTTTAAAAGAAAGAGAGGAAAGATGTAATATATTTCAAACTTTCAACAATAATAATAACAACAAATTTAGGATTCTTCTCAAAGTCTAATGCAGCAATACAGAATTACATTGCGGTTCATTTCAAAGTTCCCTCCCTTCCTCTTTTCAGTCTATATTTTTCATTTTCTTCGGTATCTATGAGTTAGATACTAGCAAAGGTAACAATTTTGTTTCATGTATGTTTGAACATTCTTATGGTCTTAATAGAATCATATAATTATACCCACTCTGTTTTCTTTGAACTTTAAAGATTCTTTTATCTGTTTTCTGGGTTCTTTTAGTAAGATATTTCCATGCTATGTTTTTCTTGGTTATTAATATAAATATATGACTCTGCATTCTCTTTTCCAAGAAAATCTTTGTTGAATTTCAATAATGCTTTCTGGATTTATTAGTTGGATTTTTACGTTCAAACCCTTCCCTCCCATACCTTTTTTCAATCTATTTTTCGGTCTATTTTTCGGTCTTTTTTTGGTCTTTTTTTCGGTCTTTTGGGGTTAGAGATTAGCAAAGGTAACAATTTTGGTTCATATCTGTTTGATTTGTTCTTTTGGGTTTAATAGAAATATAGAATTGTAAAGACTCTGTTTTCTTGATTGTTAGACGAACTTTAAAAATTTAAGGTGATATAATATGTTCATAAGATATTTAAAGTAACTAGTCTATTTCCCACAAGAATGAAGACTAAAGGATAAAGTGAGTCATCATCATTATCTGATTTTCCAGTTGTGAGAATAACAATAACATAATTAACAGTTTTTTCTCCTTTGTCTGTTTTTCTTCTTTCTTCTTCATATTATTCTCTGATGAAACGATTATTGTCCTGCCTTCTAAAAGAATGTTACTCAGGGCCGTTCCTGACAATTCATAGGCTCTGAGCGACATAATAAATAAGGGCCCCTAATTTGAAATTGTACGTCAAAATTTTTTTATGCATTGCAATAGAAAATAAACAAATCATTTACACGAGAATCAACCTATCTAAGTTAGGGTTGAGCACGAACCAGATATCCGATCCAGGGGCGAGGCTTGGTAGGCGCAATCTGCGCGACGGCACAGGTTCCCGAGGCGTCGGGGGCCTCCGATTATTACGATAATTATATACAACTTTTTGCATATTTAAATCATGTGGTCACTCATGTCGTAGTGGTTTTTTTAGAATGCAACATAACATTGTAAAACTGTCATTGATCACAGGTTCGAATAACAAGAGGTTATCTTTTTCACTCCTTCAAGTATTTTTTTAATACCACCATTAATGCATAGATTAAAGGGTGTTGCTCTCTTTATCATAACCCACTGAACTAAAATTACAATTCCCACAACCCTGTCATAAATATTTGAATTAATTGGGAAAATATTTTTGTTGTCAAGCATTAATACAGTATAGTGTTGGTTTGTCATTGATTATCGATTTGATTAATTTGTGTTCTTTTACATTTTTCCAGATTTAGGTGGTGTTTTTCCTTTTCTTCCTCACAAATTTTCATTTTCGTCAATGGTGAATTGTTTTGATATTAAAAAAGTAAAAGTTTTTTTCGCTTTTCCTATCACCAAAAAAAATAATAATGAAAATGATGAAAGTTAGGATGTAATTTTAATTTCATACTCTCAAAGTTCATATTAGGCAGCCTTCTCTTCAAATGAAGTATTTCCATTTATTGAGTGAGAGTAATTGAAGACTTGACGAGCATATTTTAGATGTTGCTAAAAATTTGTATACTGAAGCTTTGCTTTAATCTAGTCTTAGCATGTTATATTTGCACCATACACTTATCTTCCTTTTTTTTTAACTTCTCATTATTTGTAATATAAACTGATCCAGAGTTATGATAGTGGTTTCTTGATAATGGTTTTTTTTTTCCAGATTTTGTGGCTTACAATATTTTTATTATTGTTTTTATTATTCATTACCTTGGTATTCAACTACATAGGTTCCCGTCAAAAAAAAAAAACTACATAGGTTGATCTTTAAAGCATGCATTTATCTCTTACTTCTACATTTTATGGAAGTTAAGCTTGATTGAGGGCCCACTTTTATCCTAATCGCGCAGGGCCTCGCTAACATTTGCACCGCCCCTGGTCTGATCTAAATGTTAACAAACATTTATCAAAAATTCGTTTGTAATTTCACTAACTCTTGTTAATATTTTCTCTTTTTATTTTTTTACTTCCAGATAAGTGCTCTTTGTAAAAACAATAGAATTTGAAAGAATAGATAGGATAATATAATGCTTCTTTCGTTTTTCAGTGTCATAATTTATATTTTATGTGAAAGAGAAGCCCCAAACAAACTAAGAAAAGAAACTAGAAAAGAAAAACAAAGCAAAGAATAGAGGGTGTCCCCAATTATAGTGTTTTTTACTCTACATTTTTCTCTAATTTGACTAGATTAACCTTGTCGTCATCATTTATTTGATTATTGGAATGAGTTTTTTTTGCTTTGTTTATTAAACCCAAGGGTTCAATTCAGATTTTTTTTATATATAATCTAACCCAGTTAGTACAAAATTATAGGTAGAATAATATAATTATGATAACAATGTTAATTTAGAGTGTAGAATCTAGTCGTTTGAAACATGAATTTGGAAAATGAAGAAATGTAATGGAAACTTTTTAACGTAAGCAGTGGAAGTGAAAGATGAGATAAGGAGGATGAAGTCATGAAGATACAATTTTTTTTTAACATGTCTATGACAATTGGTATGTAAAACTTACATAGGGGAGGAAAACTTTACTAATTACTACTAGTCATTTAATTCCTTTTTTTTTAAATTTCCTTTGACAGTTATGGCTACTAGCTAGAGTGAAATAGGCAAGGAGTACTTCGTTGACTCTAACCTCCAACCTTTTTTTTTTTAAACAAAAAAACTAGAAAGGCTGATTTTTGTTTTTAATATGGGCCTTCTTCAAGCCTGAGCCCTGGGAGGTGGCCCTCCTTGCCAGCCCTCAGGGCCGGGCCTGATGTTACTGAGTGCGTAAGCTGAAATTTCACAATTTAACTAGATTGCATGTTTGGGTGACTAGAGGACTGGGTTAACCCGAGCCTACGCAACTCAACCAAGTAACTGAGTCAAGCTTAACGTAAAATGATCAAGTAAGCAAGCAGGTTATTCACCAAGTTCCATTAATCGACCTGACATAAATTGGTCCACTTAAGGCCGAACCAGTTAGCAGCCTTTCAAAGCGAGACAACCCTATATCAGCCTAGCCCGGTTGCTTAACCATCCCCCTCCTTGCGTGGGCCACCCCCAAATGAAAAACTACTACTTAAAGATGCCCAACCACCTCATAGTATATGTGTTGTTCAAAAACTTGAGCACTACAAGTATGGGCTTGTGGCTTGTGGCTTGTGGCTTGTGACTTGTGACTGTGAGAAATTAAACTTTTTGACCAAGCGTTGGAAAGATATCGAGCCAAATTTTTATCTTCAACTTGAATCTTACCAAAACGTTAAGTGTAGTGCTGTGAGAAATGTCCATTTGAAGTTGACCTTGTGCACAAACCCTTCCCCTGTGCATAAATCCTTCCAGAATAAACATCTTATTTTACCCCCGAGGAACCCTTCGAATTCTATGCTCGGTGTGTGGGATGATGATCTTGGATGCAACACCTAAAACACAAAAGGGTGCATTATTAAGTTCTAAAAAGATAGTTAAAATACTAACGAATAAAAGGGGTTACTCCTATGAATGAATGGAGTTACTCGTATGAATAGATGTGGTTACTCTTACGACTAAGGTTACTCTGACGACTAAGGTTGTAATACCCCTCATGATTGCTTTAAAGAGATTTAGTAGACTACTCATTCCAACAAGATGCATCTTTCTTTTAGGGAGCTTAATCATTAGTTACTCCACAATTAAGCGTGCTTGGCTGGGAGTAGTCTTGGGATGGGTGACCTCCTGGGAAGTTTCTCAGGGTGCACATGAGTGAGGACAAAATGCGCCGGAAGAACTTGTGTTGGTTATTGAGGACATTTGTTGGCCCTGGATGCACATTGGTGACAATATACTTGACTCCGGATGAGTCGGGTGTTACAAAGGTTACTCTTAACCATAAAAAAATGTTATTCTTAACAATAAAAGGCGTTACTCTTATAAACAAATGAGATTACTGGAATGAATGAATGAAGTTACTTTTGAGAACTATTGGGGTTACTCGCATGATTAAATGGGATCGTCGTATAATTAATGAGTTAGTCGTACGATTAAATGTGGTTATCGTTGACAGATGAAGTTACTCTTAACAATAAAATGGGTTACTCTTTTAAACAAATGATGTTACTTTTATAACAAAAGAAAATATTAATCAGTTTACTCTTATGAACGAATATGTTACTAGTATAAATAAATGCGGTTAATTTTGTGAACATTTGGTTGTTACTCGTATGATTAATTTAGGTAAGAACTGGTATGAATAAATGAGTTTTATGATTAAATAGGGTTACTCATAAGATTAAATGAGATTACTCATATGATTAAACGAGGTTACTCGTATGCTTAAACGAGATTACGCCAAAAAATAATTGAGGTTATTCATATAATATTTTTCAGGTTATGCATAATAATAGAAGGGTTTACTTTTATAAACAAAAGGGGATACTAATGAGCTTACTCTTATGAACGAAAGGAGTTACTCGTATGATTAAATGTGGTCACCTATGACACATGAGTTTACTTTTAACAATAAGAGGGTTACTCTTATAAACAAATTTGTATACTTTTTACAACAAAAGGAAATAAATACTAATAAGTTTACTTTTATGAACCATTGCCTCTATGGCTTTCCAACGACTGGTAAAAAGCTCAACACTGATGAAAAACGAGTGAGATATGACCTTTTAAAATGAGTTACACGCGCACACCTAATTGATTGTGGACCAATCCCACTGCACATAATGACATAAAGATAGATAGATTAATTCGCATAGTATTTTCTACCTGATAACTTACAAGGTATTAACCATTTAACATCATACGTATTACAAATACAAACAAAGAATTAAAGTTAGCCTAATTGGTTGGATACTTTCTTTCCACCCTTATGACAAGGGTTTGATTGTTTCTCCTAATAAAGTGGGATACTCAAATTTTCCTCCACTTTCAAGGGAAATTCATCATAGCTTTAAAAAATCGGTATACAAATATACTTCTTCCATTTTAAAATAAATGAAACTCTTCCCTCAAAAAACTCTCATATAAATGAGAGAAGCGTTTCATTTATTTCATACGAAGGAAGTATAACTTTTTTTACCAAATAATTCAATGGACTTTGAAAATTTGCGGATTTAACATTTATTTCTAGTCAAATCGTTACATCTTTACTTATTCTTCCGCTCCCTAGCTCAGAAGAAAAACCCAAGATGGTAAAGTTAAAACTGCGATAATTGAACAGAAGACACCTCCAAATAAACAAACCATTACATAATTAATAAATTTTATGAAACTAGCTCTATCCTCCTCTAACATCTCATCTGCGGTTTTCATTTTTGCAAAATCTTCACTAGCACGAACAAACATCTCAATTAACAAACTGAGAATTTGATTTCTTTCACTAATCCCCTGAAATAAACTAAAATCCAAGAACAAATCACCAAAACATTTATTCACCATATCTTCACATTTTCCATTCTTATAAAGTAGTAATCCTTTAATTTTACCATAAAGTTCATCAACTTTGGCCTTAGCATGCCTATTTATAACAGGAGTCTTAAAAACCATATATCTTGCCTCTTCAACTTCCATCTTCATTTCATAATAATTCTTCTCACAAGATATTATAATGTCCCAGTTAACCCTTCCTTCACCATATATATATGTATAATTCATCTGCATGATCTTGTTCTTTTCACTTTGTACGTAATCCACATTTTCACGCAAAACTTGTAACATTTTATCAATGGCTACCTTAGCCAAATCTTCGGCGTTGGCGGCCTTGCGTTCGGGTTTGTTGTGTATGACAATGGAATTACAAGTGTCTGGATTTCGGGTTTTGTTACAGATACGTTGGATGTAGTATTTTGTTAATGAGTCAATTTCATATTCAATCTTGCAGAATAATGAGGGAGGACATAGGAGTAGAAGCAGAGTTAACAGGTGTATTGACGATAAATGAGCTAAGCTCAGTTATCTCAGTCACGTGTCCAATTTGTATATATATAGCTCTCCCTCTTCTATTGTAAAATTAATTCAATTCATTCTATTACATACTTGTAATGACAAAAGTTTTCTCTCAGATTGTAAAAATTCATTTTCTCTCAATAACATACTTTTCTTCTCTTCTGTCATTGATAATTGTTCATATAATTGATCAGATTTAATCTGATAACATGGTATCAGAGCTTAATAGTGCGATACTGTGAGTGAAATTCCGCGAAATTCTCTCTGGTAATATCCTCTAATTTCTTCTAATTCATCGCAATTTCTTTTTGTTGAAATTGAGCGATTCTGTGGTTTTTCTGAAGAATTTGTTGAAATTCTTGTTTAAACTTCATCTGGAAGTTAATTTTTCTTAAAGAATTTGCTGAAATTCTTGTTCTACTTCATCTGGAAGAAAAGAAATTGAGTTTTTATTCTGAGGTTTCTCTTAAGATTCCATCTGAAATTTGTTGATTGATTGAATCTGCATTTCTTGAGTCGGTTGATCGTGTTTTTTTGAGGTTTCATCTGAAATTGAACCTTGATTGAATCTGGAAATGGTTACTACTACTACTCCTACTGTAGATCCTACTGTTGTTCTTGGTAGTGTGTACTACATTCACCCTACTGATAATAGCAATATAAAGCTTGTTCATGAATTGTTTGATGGAAATGGCTATAACGATTGGAAAAGGTCAATTATGCTAGCTTTGTCTTCACGCAATAAGATAGGATTCATTGATGGATCATTGAAATGTCCTGAAAGTACTGCTGAGACATACAAAGCCTGGTTAAGATGTAATGATTTAGTCTTAGGCTGGTTATTGTTCTCTCTTGACAAGAATATTGCAAAGAGTGTGTGGTTTTGTAAAACTGCAAAAGATCTATGGAAAGATCTTGAAGAGAGGTATGGTCATACTTCTGCTTCACAACAGTTCTCTTTGGAGGAGTCTTTATCTGAGTTACATCAAGAGAAAAATGAACCTCTTTCTGTGTTTTTCACCAAGATCAAAGCTATTTGGGATGAAATGGATAGCATTGATCCTATACCTGTTTGTAGTTGCACAAACTGTACCTGTGATATAACTCAAAAGTTATTGAAGTCTCAGCAAAGCAAAAGATTGATGAATTTTTTGATGAAATTGAATGATGATTTCTGTATGGTGAGAACTAATGTTCTTATGATGGAGCCTTTGCCTACTATCACTACAGCATCCAGAATTTGTATGCAAGAAGAAAAACATAGAGAAAATTTAAACGCTAATTCTCTGCCACAAGACTCTCTTGCTCTTGCCTTTGACAGAAAGAGATTCCAAGATAGGTTCAAGTCATCTGGATCTTTTAGTTCCCCGGTCTTACAAACAACCCGGTACTTATTCGAAGTAATCGAAGTCATTCTCTCGGAAACAAGAAGTCTACTACTTGGTTTTGTGAATATTGCAAAACCTCTCGGTCATGGAGTAGACAGATGTTATAAGTTGCATGGTTTTCCATCCACATGGAATAAAGAAAAAAGGGCTGCAAATATGGTTCAAGTCTGTGATGATGATGATGATTTTTCTCCTGACTATACTGATAAATACAAATCTGTCAATGATGACAACAACAACAACTCTCTTACTGCTGAACAGTACAAGCAATTGATGAATCTTTTAAGCAAGCACAACCATGCATCATCATCTAATACGTAAGTCGAGACAATGTTCCAAAGCATGCTGCTAATGCCTTTTTAGCGGGTAAACTATGTCTTTTCTCCAGTTTTAATACACACTGGATACTTGATAGTGGGGCTACAGATCATATATGCCACGATCTGTCTTCCTTTCTATCTTATGCACCCTTTGATGATGATGCTGCCACCATTACCATCCCAGATGGGAGCAAAGTTCCTATTGCTCATATAGGAAATGTTCCATTAAATGAACATATTATTTTGAAAGATGTTCTTCATGTACATGGCTTTCAATTTAATCTAGTATCCCTTCACAAACTATGCTTAGATATGAATTGTGAAGTCAAAATCAGTGCTGATTCTTGTTTGATTCAGGGGCCTCAGTTGACCCATCCACATGTTCTTGGTAGACTGAAGCAAGGACTTTATTGCACTGAATCTTACTCCTCATCTACAACTGATTCTGCTGTCATTCCTCATGCTGTCATTCCTCATGCTGCTCATGCTGCTAATGATACTGCCTATGTTGCTAATGCTAGTCTTGTTTCTTCATGTAATAATCTAGCCAAGTTATGGCACTTGAGGCTAGGACACATACCCTTCAAACAACTTAGTTTGATAAAACCTGAGCTTGATCTTAGTCACATCTCTGAATGTATATGTCAGCTTTGTCCAGCAGCCAAACAAACTAGGTTGCTATTCTCACGTAGTTCAATAAAAAGTCTTAAACCTTTTGATCTGATTCATATCGACACATGGGGTCCTTACAAAACTGCCACTCACTCTGGTTGTAAGATGTTTCTTACTATTGTGGATGATTTTACAAGATGTACTTGGATTCATTTTCTTAAGTACAAGTCTGATGCAGTGAAAGTGATACAAGATTTTATTACTTATGCTGCTACTCAATTCAATGCTCATGTTCTTGCTGTTAGATCTGATAATGCAAAAGAGCTCACTGAAGGAGCTATTCTGGATTTTAATTCATCCAAAGGAATTGTTTGTCAGAAGAGTTGTGCTGACACTCCACAACAGAATGGTGTTGTGGAGAGAAAGCACAGACATCTGCTTGAAGTTGCTCGATCTTTGTTCTTTCAAGCTAAAGTTCCTTCTTCTTATTGGGGAGAAACAGTTCTGGCTGCGGCACACATCATTAATAGATTGCTATTGCAGTCACTACAAAATACTACTCCCTTCTCTAAATTGTTTGGTTTTCCACCTGATCTAGAGCACTTAAGAGCATTTGGCTGCTTATGCTATGCTTCTACACTCAAACAAAACCGTTCTAAATTTGATCCTAGAGCACAACCTTGTGTTTTTCTAGGGTATCCACCAAATCAAAAAGCCTACAAACTTTTAAATCTTCATACCATGAAAATACAAATCAGTAGAGATGTTGTATTTCATGAGAAGCATTTCCCATTCCATCTCTCTAATCAGTCTTCACCCATTCCATTCTTCATTCCTGCCTCTACATCTATCTCACCTTTCTTAGCTTATGATGTTCCTGATATTTTTTCTTCACCTTCTAATAGTTCTGCTACATCAGATTTTACTCCACCTTCTAATGCTTCTACCACATCAGATTTTACTTCTTTCTCTTCCTCTCCTCCTTCTTCCAATTCTCCCCTCTACCACCTTCTTCTTCTCAGTCATCTCCTTCTCTTAGGAGATCCACTAGAACTACTAAAATTCCCTCTCATCTTAATGATTTTCAATTCACACTACCTACCACAAAAACTACCACAAAAACAACTTCTCTCAGTCAACATTGGTGTAACTTAGTCCAATTTGACTCTCTTTCTTCATCTCACAAATCTCTTATCTCTTCTATTTCTCAATATACAGAACCTCAATCTTATAATGCTGCTTCTACTGATCAGACTTGGCTTGATGCTATGAGTAACGAATTACAGGCTCTTAATGCTAACAACACATGGGATGTTGTTCCTCTTCCCTAAGGTAAAAAACCCATTGGGTGTAAATGGGTCTACAAAGTGAAACTGAAATCAGATGGTACTTTGGAGAGGTATAAAGCCAGATTAGTGGCTAAAGGTTATACACAAAAACATGGCATTGACTACCAGGAAACCTTTTCCCCTGTAGTCAAGATGGCCACTGTCAGAAGTGTAATTGCTATTGCAGCTTCAAAAGTGGGGGTGTAAGTGGATTGGACTGGATTGGACTTTGCCAAATCCAAATCCAGTCCAAAGTTTTTTGGACTCGAGAAATTGAGTCCAAGTCCGATCCAAACTATTTTTGAGTCCAGAACAGTCCAGTCCGATAATTTTTTCTTGAGTCCGAATCCAATCCAGTCCGATTATTATTATTTTTTTCCCCGATTTAAATTCAATGATTCACAATGTTTTCTCATAATTGAATTTGAAAAATTAAGCTCATTATATCCATTCCATAAAATAAGTCACATACATCTTTTATATTATATATATATACTCCATCCGTCCCTAAATAAAGTGCCCATTTCTTTTGGGCACAAGTATTAAGAAGAAATCATGTGTAGGACCTTAGTTGTATTAAATCATAATTAAAAATAGAAGTTGGTACACTTTTTATGAATTGTTTATCAAGGAGAGATAATGTGGGCCATATGGGAAAGTGGATGATATTATAAAAATTGAAAGTAAAATAATATTTTAATTGGTGGAGCCATACCAAATAAGGAAATGAGAAATCTATTTGGGACAAACATAAATGGAAAAATGGGCACTCTATTTAGGGATGGAGGGAGTAAATATTAAATATATATACATTATATATATAAATATTAAATATATATTATATATAAAAATATTTTTGGACTGGACTGGACTTATTGGACTCCAAAGGGGTGAGTCCAAATCCAGTCCGAAAATATTTGGACTCAAAAATTTGAGTCCGAGTCCGGTCAAAAAATTGGGTCCAGTCCGGTCCGACAAGTTTGGACTGGACTGACCTGACCTGGACTCTGGACTTTTCGATCCCGCTTACACCCCTATTCAAAAGGATGGGACATTTTTCAACTTGATGTTAATAATGCATTTCTTCATGGGGACCTCCATGAAGAAGTGTACATGAAGATGCCAGAAGGTGTTCATAATCCTCTCAATCATGTTTGTAAATTGAAAAAATCCTTATATGGATTAAAACAAGCATCAAGGCAATGGTTTGCCAAGCTTGTTTGTGAGCTTACACATCAAGGTTTTGTTCAATCACAACATGATTAGTCTCTCTTTATCAAGAAATCTGCTGAAAAGTTAACTATCGCAACTGTTTATGTTGATGATATACTCATCACTAGGACTGATTCCTTGTCCATCCAGTCCCTTAAAGCTCATCTGGATAGGGTTTTCAGTATTAAAGACTTGGGCAGATTACATTTCTTTCTTGGAATTGAAGTTGGGTACACTTCTGCTGGCATTACTCTCACACAACATAAATTCACAAAAGAACTTATGAAGTTTGCTGCTCTTCCTCCCTCTAAGGCTGTTGCTACTCCACTTCCTCTCAATTTGAAACTGCTAGCTGATGAAGGTGAATTATTTCATGATCCAGAATACTTCAGAAGTGTGGTTGGTAAGTTAAATTTTCTTACCAACACCAGACCTGATCTGAGTTATACAGTTCACACCTTGAGCAAGTTCATGCATTCCCCAAGAATTCCTCATTACCATGCTCTAGTTCATGTTCTGAAATATGTTGCTTCTACACAAGGGCAAGGAATTCTAATGCAAGCTACAGATCAACTCACTTTGCAAGCCTATGCTGATAGTGATTGGGGAGCTTGTCCTAGCACTAGAAGGTTTATTTCAGGATATGTCCTTCTTCTTGGTTCTTCCCCTATTAGTTGGAAGAGTAAAAAACAAACCACAGTCTCAAAATCCTCGTCAGAAGCTGAATATAGGGCCATGTCTAATGCTGCCTCAGAAGTCCAGTGGCTTGTTTGGCTCCTTGAAGAAATTGGTGTTACTCAAATAAAGCCTGTTACACTTTATTGTGATAATCAAAGTGCTTTACATATAGCATATAATCCGGTATTTCATGAGAGGACCAAATATATCGGAATTGATTGTCATTTCACTCGTGACAAAATCATTGAAGGTCTGCTAGATGTTAAATACATGCCTACTGATAAGCAGATAGCTGATGTTTTCACCAAGGTGCTACCTTCTGCACAATTTCAACATCTTCTTTCCAAGCTAGGCATGCTCTCCTCTGATGCCTCTCTCCTCCCTAGCTTGAGGTGGGGTATTGACGATAAATGAGCTAAGCTCAGTTATCTCAGTCACGTGTCCAATTTGTATATATATAGCTCTCCCTCTTCTATTGTAAAATTAATTCAATTCATTCTATTACATACTTGTAATGACAGAAGTTTTCTCTCAGATTGTAAAAATTCATTTTCTCTCAATAACATACTTTTCTTCTCTTTTGTCATTGATAATTGTTCATATAATTGATCAGATTTAATCTGATAACAAGGTGAGTTTTGGAAAAGGATACTACCATTTTTCTAATTTCTGGCTGAACTAACACCTATTGAAATTTGAACGTTACTAACTTACTACCAATTGTACCAAATTATAATACTACAAGAAGATACAGAGTACTATTAACGGATCATTATGTACTACTACATAGATATGTGAACATAGACGATTTATTGAAAAATGATATGTGAACAGTATAAAAAAATATTTTTCTGATATGCTTTTTATTTTATGATATAGTTTTAGCCTTTTAGGAAATATACTCTTCCTAAATAGATAAATGATACATACATGTAGAAGTAGCCATTAATAAACTAGCATAATCAAATATTAATAGCAAATATCGACACTTGATTTTATCATACATTCTTAAATTAATATCAATATGTGATTGGTCCATTCACGTTCTGATCTTACACTTGTGAAAAGTTTCACTTTTTTTGGAGGGGTGAAACTTGAAAGTTTTGAATATCTTAGAAAGTGTTTGGGAGGTGGGGTGGGTACGAAGCAGATACAAAAGCGGGTTGCCAATGGACCATCATCATAAATTTGTAATAATACTTCTAAAGTGGTAAATGATGGTAATGAAGATGTGTGGAGAAAAAGAGGTATTTGGGGAAGGAAGAGTATTACCATGTATATTGATATAAAACTTCATTCACAAAAATAACCTACAAGTTCATGACTATTACCACCATATATTAACGCCTACCAAACAGGCAGGTAGCGTTATAAATGAAAAGAGTCCGTCGATCTTTGTGATGCTATAATCGCCGCCGCCCGAACAATATGGAGCGCTGTCTTATCTTTGAAAAAAGGCCCGTGTATAAAAAAAATAAAAGAAACCACCAAAATACGCAAAGTAAACCAAATAACAAACATGCATCAAACTAAGTTTTTCTCTTCAAAATCTTTTGATATATTCCAAGATGAAATTTAATTCAACAAACTTGCAAACATTTTATTTATCGACTTCAAGACTTTTGTGTTTAAATATTTTTTTTTTTCAATTTGGAGGCCCTTGGAAGTGAGCGCGCGTTCGCGTCCCTTTGGACACTTTGAAGGCGCCGGCCTGGCTATAATGTGCTATCTGTTGTTAAGAGTGCTCTCAATCCCTCATTTTGCTTATCAGTGTGTATTATTGTTGCCAAAGCAAACACTATTGTCATCTCCTAATCTTTTTATTAAGAAACTTGAAGAAAAGAAATTGTGGAATGCTATCTTAAAGCTTATTCTGATTTGCTGTTTTAGGCTGGCACCCAAAATCCAAACAGAATCAGGTCAAGCCCAGAAAGAGGAAATAACATTGTTAGGGGAACCGAAGCTGCCTCCATGCAGGGATCTTGATGCTTGCTGAGGTTGGCATCTGTACTCTGGAGGATGATGCTTCAAATAACGTGATGTTTATTTCTACCATACACCCTCAATGCTCTGAAGAGCTTGTAGCAATTTTGCTGTACTGATGTCGTTATTCACATATGTGGTATTTTGTTTTAGCTTTCACTTTAGGGCTCCATTTGGTAGGGCGTAAAACATTTTCCTGGAAAACTGTTTTTACATTGTTTGGTTTGCAAAACCATTTTCCCTAAGAGTAAAATTGCTCTCCCAATGATGGAAAACTGTTTTTCCTCTATTATAATTATAATTATTATTATTAGTATTAACTACAGTAATAATTTTCCATTCTCTTTGATGTTCCTAACCAAACAACATTTTTAATCAAAGGGAAACCCTTTTCATTCTTCTTGTAACCCTTTCTCATACCCTTCCCCTCTCCTCTTAACAAACCAAACGCCCCTTTAGGGTTAAGCAAAGAGAATTCGAGATGGACCCGTGCGAAGATGGTTACCGTTACGTACGGAGGCCTACGATTGGCTTATCTGATGGCAGCGAAAATTGCAGAAATATTTGGTAATTTGCTCTGCTATCTTTAGTTTTTTAGAATATGTTATTGAAATCGATCACGTTTTAGGAAGAAGATCGTAATTCCTCGTTATCAATTTGATTTATCGGTTTGCTAGATTAATTGATCCCAAGAAATTATTTCTACATACGTAACTTGTTCAAATTGTCATCTTTTAATGGTTCATAGATCTTTCTAGTAGTTTTAGTGTTTTTTAAGACTAAAATTGAAGCTAATGTATGATAATACGTATTTAGGGCGATAGTAAGAAATTTCAGAATCGTAAATATCAAGACCCAAAATTTTATAATTGTACTTTTGTTTATTAGTGTTGGATCTTCTAATCCTGGAGACAAGATTGTTGACGAGGGTACCGAAGCTAGCAAGTATGGAACTATAGCCGTAAACATGTATAATACATGAAATGGGAATGTTGTCGTTTCTTTGATTATGGTTTTATTCAAGATAATAACTTGCTACATTCCCTTTGACATTGTTTTTACCTTTCTTTCTTCGACATTAATCAACTTTTCAGGGTGCCGAATTTGAGCTTGTTAAGACGATTGACTTTCATGGCGCTCCCATGCCAACGGGAAAAATATTTCATTTGAACTTTGAGGCGAAGGAAATTCATAATCCCCATGCTCTGCCGCAGTTTTTTTCGCCGAATTGACACAAACTGATACAGACAGCCTTAGTGCTAACAAATGCTTTCGCTATGGCCCAACTGAGTCTCTACCAAGTATGTTAATTACTGCTATTTGAATTACTTTGTTTGTTAATCACTCCAATATATGCTAACTGATCTTTTTTTAATTTGGGTATTATCTATTAGACTTGATTGCAGCTGGTCGAGCTCAACTTGATTGTTGCCTATATTGTGGCGATGCACCTGTATATCACCCTCGATCTAGGAATTATCGTAGTGGCAGAGAACTTCAAAGCGTATGTGATGTTATCAATCGCGCTAAGAAGTTTAAGCTTCAAGATCATTACTATGGGTATGTTGGCCCCATTTTCTTACTAGCATCTACTAAGTGATTCACACTCGATCTGCTGTTTGATTTATACAGCTTAAATTTTAGTTTCTTGCTAATTTTGTTCTACTGTGATGTCATAGGCCATCTTGCTCGGGAGACATGTATGAGAGATGTGCAACCATAGCATTAAAAGTCTATAATGAAGAAAAGGTTTTATTTATTTCTCTTCTCCTGAATATAGTTTCGTTAATTTTCTGCATTATATTGCCAAAATTATTAACCTAAATATTTGTTTTGCTCTTCTTTTTCTTGCATTGATTATGTAGGATACAGACTTTGAACTAGAAGAAGTTTATGCCCTTGGAGGAGCACATCTTTCAGTAGGTATGCTGATGCACTTGAACTTTGACGCTAAGAAAAAAGATGATCCCAATGCTCGGATGCAGACTTTTTTTACCGAAGTACTCATAGGATCTGATGATCTATATGTTGACTATTGCAAACTAGTAGGGGAAGCTGACTCACTACCAGGTATCGTCAACTGTTGTACTAGCTGTTAATGTTTGCTGTTTGAGTTTTACTGTCAAAACTGACCAATTAAATTAATTCGTCGGTCAATACTACTCTTTGCTAGCTATTCTGACATTATTATACTGCCTTGCAGATGAACCTGATCTTCGTCAATGCACTTATTGTATGGCTTATGGTGATGTGCATCATCCTCCAGGCTTTGGGTACCTTACAGGATGGGAGGTCTGGCCCTTCAAAAATGGCAGGACAATCGACAGTGCCAGTGTGCCCGTGTAACTCTAAACAAACGTGCTTCTGTTATGAAAACAAGTTGAACTTGTGTATAAATCAATGGCTCATAGTTTTCAAGTTTGCGTATGCTAAGATCGTTATCATGTTTTTTGTCTTTGTACCAAAAATATTAACTAATTTTGTTCTTCATGTTGGTCCTTACTCCTTCCCCAGGTTCATCTAAAGTTACTAGTTACTACTATATGTTAATAGCGAGAACTGTGAATAAGGGGATTTTGCTCGTAGCTCTCAAGTTTGTGTATGCTTGGATCTTTTGAATACTACCTTTAATCTACTTGTGGTAATGGTTGTGTTGGTGAATAGCGGCTTGTAGTGTAATGAATGCACTTAATACGACGTGATTCTTTTAAGCCGTCATATGTTCGTTCCAAGCCATGGGAGTCCGAGCTAATTCCAAATAACTCCCATGGCACAGACAAATATTAATAGCAAATATCGACACATGATTTTATCAGACATTCTTGAATTAATATCAATATGTGATTGATCCACTCGTGTTCTGCTCTTGCACTTGTGAAAAGTTTCACTTTGTTTAGAGGGGTGAAAGTTTTGAATATGTTAAAGTGGAAATGCTAACTAATAACTAGTTTATGCTTCCAATCTGCTCCTCTACCGTGGTAACTTTGAAAGTTGTAACATATCCCATTTACTCCTTCATTTTTCAAGGTTTTTTTTCCCTTAAAGCGCGACGCCAGATAAGAAAATTAGAATTTTTTCCATGAATAATGTCGAGGGAGTCTTAATTTCTCCTATTCGTCGAACTTGAAATTAATTCATGGATACCGTCCACGTAGGACGGTCCAGCGAGAATTTTTATTTTCGGCAAAAGAAAACCGCTACTCGGAGTAGCGGTTAACTTTAAGTATAGTCGCTACACTTTACGAGGCAAAACCGCTACTCAGAGTAGCGGTTCATTGAAGATCTAAACAATGCAAGAGAAAAGGAGGAAATGCGTGTCGCACAGGCCCTATGCGCAAGACGCACAGCCTACATGGCACGCATTTCCTCCTTTTATCTTGCATTGTTCTGATCTTCAATGAACCGCTACTCTGAGTAGCGGTTTTGCCTTGTGCCTTATAGCTTGTTTTAGGAACACAATATAACCGCTATTTGAAGTAGCGGTCAACTTCATATTATTGGTATTAACCGCTACTTGGAGTTGTGGTTTTATTAAAAAACCAAAATTTTGGCGTGCTGTCCTACGTGGACGGTATCCATGAAATTAATTTCAAGTTCAGCGCTTAGGAGAAATTAATACTCTTTTTGACATTATTCATGGAAAAAAGTATGCTTCGAGACAACACATTCATCAAAACCCCTCACGCGGTCACGCCAATTTTACATGGCGCACGAGGCGCACCAACTAAAGAACGTACTACAAAGTGCAACATGCAAGTATAGAATATAGATTCACTTCTGTATAAAATATCAAAGTGGTTTCTTACTTCCTTTGCGGAGATATTCCAAATTAAATACAAATTGAGTCTAATAGACTAAACTTGTAGTTGCTTTAGTATAGTAAACCCCACATTAAATTAATCATATTCCAGTTTACCTTGGATTCAGTTTCATCACTTCATGTTTTTGTTAAATACTCCCGTATAATTTTTAGTAGTTAACCCACATTCGGTTGTCATTTTTAGTTTACCCACTTTTTTTACCTGTTTTTGAAATGACCTTATCAATTTTATATTATTATCTTTATAATAAAGTTCTTCTCAGTTCTCCCTCTACTTCTCTTGACCGACAATATTAACTAATAACTTTAATATAATACGCAATAAATTATTTTTTCTTCCTTTCTATGACCCACATACCTATTTCTCCTAAAATTGTGCCAAAAAAAGTGAGTAAACTAATAAAAGTAGGAGGAAGTATTTATCTGTAAATTGTAATGTCATACGATGCTGAATGCTCTCATAAAACGATTGTTGTCTACTGCCTTCTAAAAGAATGTTACTGAGTGCGTTAGCTTAAATTTCACAATTTAACTAGATTGCATGTTTGGGTGCCTAGAGGACTAGGTTAACCCCGAGCCTATGCAACTGAGTCAAGCTTAATGTGAACTGGTCCAGTTAAGGCCGAACCCAATTAGTAGCCTTTCAAAGCGAGACAGCCCCATATCAGCCCAGCCCGGTTGAAGCCCCTCCTTGCGTGGGCCGCCCCCAAATGAAAAACTACTACTTAAAGATGCCCAACCACCTCATAGTATATGTGTTGTTCAAAAACTTGAGCACTACAAGTATGGGCTTGTGGCTTGTGACTCTTGCAATTCTCTGATAAATAGACACAAGGCTTTTGAAGATTGGTTGTTTCCAAGCTGGGCTCGTTTAAGCTCAAACCAAGCTATTTAAGTATTCATGTGTTAGGTTCAATTGCAATATAGAAATGAAGCTTTTGCTGCAGATCAGACTGGCTCATATACGGGTCAGGATGGGATCGGAATATAACGCAGAGCCCTAACCCTCACGCACGAATTTATTCCCAAAATATAATAAGTCACCCTAACCTCACAATAACTGATTGCGAAACAATCTCATATAAGAGCTTGCGCTGTGTTGCTCGAAGTCTTTATCTAGCTTTACAACACTTTATTTTGGGCCTAAATCATATCAAAAAGAAAAAAGAAAAAAGAAAAAATTGAGTTGGACACATGAAAACATACTTGTATCCGACACGAATACCCAAGACATAGATTTCACCCCTCCCCCCAATCCTCTTCCTTACACTAAAACAAAGTGAGTCAGAAACAACCTGGCTTCATGGAACCGAACCCAGAATTCCTATTCTATTCACGGCCCGTTTGGTAGTTGGTTATAAATAGTGGTAATTGAAATGAATTTGTGTGTAAATTTGTGAAGAATATCATTGTTCATTCCCATGGTAATGCTAATTTATCCTAAAGTGTCTACTTTTCTTCTTGAATTTTCATTCCCATCCAATACCACCTTGTAGGTAGTAATGATTGGTAATGAAAATTGCTTTCCCTTGGAGACAAAAACACAAGTTTAGGGGTGAGATTGATTGCCCATAGAGAAAAAATGTCTCCCCATGGAGATTTTAAAGGTGCTTCCCTAATAACATTATACTTAAAATTCATTCCCATTACCGCAATTTATTAACGACTACCAAACGGACCGTCAAGGTTAACTCCTAGTAAGAGCATTCGAGTTTTCAGTCCTAATAAAGGCAATCGAGTTCCGAGTTTCTTTTCCCCCAACTCCTACAATCCTCCCTGGCTCTCTCACAAGTCACAAGTGCCTAACTCTCTAACAACTAGAGTAGCTTATTAAGATAAAACCCAACCACCCCACTTTACACAAGAAAACAAATAAGTAAACTCATAGTGCTTAAGAAAGCGACTTTGCTAGACTCCTTTTAAAGGAGGTTGGTGTGAAAAAATCAACAGCTACTTTGGCAGCAGAATGAGACTAGTGAAGAACCACCTAAACTGCAAAGTTAACAAATGGGCTCCCTTCAAAAGAAGGGAAAAAAAGATTCAACAGGCAAATAATTATGCAGGAGATGGAGGACAAAAGGTATATCAAAAATGTTAACTGACTTTTTGAAACACAGGCCAACTACCCTCCTAAATAAGGACCAAAACATAAACATAATTTAAATGGTATGAATTGAACTATACAAGAAAAGAAAACATTCAGGACAACCAAACATTATCCTTTTCTAAAATCTGCACTCTTTCCTGATAAGAAATTACTTCAGTACAAATTACAAAAGACACATATGTACTAATCCATTCATTCCTTTATCAAGGTCCCACCACCCACTAACAAAGAGCAAAAAATTGACAACCCTCCACTAACAAAATAGTAGAAGTATTACATAAAGTGCTTTTGTCATCCACCACTACTCTCCACCTTATGATTCAAAAATTCAGAAAAAAGACAGAGAAACAGAGTAAATCAAGTGTAAGCTTTGACAATTTCTCCTTTCTTGCCTTTACTTGAACTCAACAAAGACTAATGTTAGAGGTGTGCTTCCATTTTTTAAGCCATGATATCAGTCCCTATTTGTTGACAAAAGGATAAAAGGGAAAAAAGTTGGGCACTATGGCATCTGACTTTGATGCCAAATATCAAAGATGAGATGATTGAACTGGATTTCTTCTTTGGAGGGTTGAATTTTGACAGTAAAATATATAATCTATATATATATTGGTGGGACCCCGATCAGATTAGCGAGTTAAAGATAAGGGAACTAAGGATTATCACCTTCTAATACAAGAGGTTTATGAAGGTGGGTTTGACTCGGGCTTCACAAGTGACGATGCGTCTGGCGGCTGAGTGTGGTAGATTGCAGATGCAAGTGAGACAGGCATGATGCAAAGTGCCTTAGATTGAAGGAATTGCATTGCGGCCCCAACATTCTCTTCCATGAGCTTTGCAACTTGTCTCTCAGTTCCGTCATTAGACCATTTTTCCCACACGGGTTGACCTCGCCCACCTTCCCCACCTTCTTCCTGTCGGGAAAAGAAAACGACATTAATGGAATGTTCAAATACATACCAAATTATCTGAGATGGAAAACAGTCAATAACTCATTGCCTTTTCTTTCTCTCATACCACATGATATGATATAGTAATGTCTTTTATTTTCTATACCTCAACGGATGATATTGGCATGTCTGTAACGAGTGGCACCACTGCACCAGCTCCACCCAATCTACTCATGCTCAAAACCTGTCAATCAATGGTTGATGATTATCAGCATCACAAAAAGTTCATAATTTTATAGCTACTACACTAAAATTATTGTGAGCAAGCTTCTACTTGAAGTAAAGAGCAAAGCAATTTTTAAACAAGATAGCTGTACAGGTTAACATAAAATAGGATCAATCTAATTATAATGATTTAATCATAGTGTTTGGTATAGACACTTATATTAAATGGAGAGCCTAACTATAGGGAGGCCGACATGATTGTGGGCCGAATGCAAGGGTTATTAGAAAACTGTATCATGAAGTCATAATACAAAATGATGAAAGATTGTACTAGGATCATAGGGCATTATTTACTTAACAATTAGGCTCTAAATATGAGTCCATCGGCCAAGTGTCAGCTGTTCATACAAAATGGAAGGGGCGATTCATCGGATGCTTATATATTAAATTTCAAAACTACTTTTTTTAAGAATATAATAGATGGAATATCGTAATGCTAAAAATATAGGATGACAAAAAACCGTGAACAATTTAGAGTTAATTTTCACTTGCTTCCATTCGAGACAAGGGAATCAACAAAATAAATCAGAACCAGCATGTGAAATTACCTTGACTTGCAACCTCAAAAACTTCACATAATCCACAATTTCATCAAGCATTGCAGCTCTGTCCGTCTGCAAAAATAAATGGAACAATATGTAACGATTCAAGGACTACAACCTGGCATAAATGAACTCTTCTGAACAGTCTTCATATCCAAATAAATCAATTATCTAATACTTGCAGGTAAACAAATGGACTCATTCCACAGAACAGTGACCTACCATTTGAAAGGAGTTATGGTGCGAACCCCTCCTAATGAAACTATTGTAGGAAAACAACTAATCTGAACAATGTCGAGCCAGTGAATATCACCAAGGCCTAATGCCCAAAAAAAAAAAAGGAAACTCACTAAATTATGGAATCTTGAGATGGTTAGGGTGAGCATTTGCTAAGGGTACAAGTGCGACTAAACCATTCAGTAATTGTCCATGCAGGCACATAATCACCTTAAGGTCTAATGAGAGGTGTTATAGAAGCAGAGCTCAGAGCCAACAACTGCAAACAGGGGTAATTTCTGCAGCTAATTAGCAAGAGTGTAGATCATCAAAGACTTCTTAACCAGAGATTGTTTAATCAAGTTAGCCCAAACAGTATTTGTCATGTTCAAAATAAAACCGAGGCCTAAGGCATAATGATTCACCGGCAGATGACAACAGGAAGACATCTAAGCACCAGAGAAACAATGTTATCCTGGAAAAGCACAGAAGGCATACTGACCTTGTTGACACTAGGAACAAGCTCTTGCAATGCCCTGATTCTTTCAGCAATTCTTTCTCTTCGCAACTGTTCAGGAAAAAAATGAGAGGATTTGAGCATGTAAAAGCCGATACGTATCATAGATGGTTCATACTATATAACAAGAATGTAAACTTTATCCTAAACATAATTTGAGCCAGCAGCACCATAGGCATAAAATTCGCGAAGCCTGTATATAACTAATAGGCTAATAGTTTAGGCCAAAGTAGGAAGTATGAATATCCTCATCAATCAAGAGTTCATCATAAAAAATAAAAAAATAAACCCTCATTATTAATAACCCGATAACATAAGTTTCTAAGATGCAACCTTTTCTCCCCTATCGATGATGAAAGGAAGAGTTGCATTCAGACTCTCTAGTGCATCAGAACAATGCCAAATGGGATTCATTCATCATGACCAACTTAACTTTCTCTAACACCAAACAAGAAAATAAATCATACCCTCTCAGCAATACTATGGGGATCAGTAGCCTGTCCTCGTCTAGCTCGTACTCTGGGACGAATAGCAGGTTGATGAGGTGCCACAGGAACCGGATTCGACATCGGCTGGCCATGGTAAACCTAAAAAACAGGTCCACACCAAACAAATCCTCACTAAGAAACCACCTTTGATTAAACAATACAAAAGTTTAAGCTTTTCCTCACACCCTCCATTTGAACTAAACAACAATGATTAATTCTTATCCAATATCATATTCATGATTAATTCTTATCCATACAGAGCATATGCCACTAAATCTCTATGTATACCAATTTCTTGCAAAACTAACAAGCAGTCTCCCAAATTCCAATTAAAAAAATGGATATAAAACTCATAACTAATATTATCAATCTCAAAAATCAACAAAAATTCCTAACTAAACATCCCAAAATTTTCTCCTACCAAAATAAAAGACTCAACAAGCTTAAGCAACATGCAACAATTCCATAAAAATGGACTCTTTCCCCAAAATCCATTTCTTTTCAAATCATTCTTTCTTCACACTCAAAATTATTACAAAATTCAATTTTTACTTTTAAAAAAAACTTAATAATTCCTCACATTTTTTTCACACACCCAAAATTCTATACTCCATCCTTAACACACCCACAAAAAATAAACTTCCAAAAAAGGAAACTTTCCCAAAAAAAAAATTCCCACTTTAACTTACATTCTTTGGACCAGAATTTGCAGCAGCATCAACAAGATGATGATGTGGGTCATCACGAAAACGCTTATTAACACTACTTGAACCCTCATCTGGTTTCATGAACCCAGAAGTGGGCTTTCCAGCCTGGTCCAAGCTCAAGCCCAACGGAAAAACGGGCGGCCCATGAAACCCACCTGGGCCAGAGCTTAATTGGAGCATCATCGGAGCTCCAGGGCCCATATTCATGTCAGTACCCGCCAAATTCGGGTCTCCAGCAGCTGCTGCTGCTGCAGCAGCAGCAGCATAAGTTTGCATCTCAAGAAGTTGTTCCAGAAAATCTTGATTTGGGGTTTCTGGGTTGTTCGCCATTGAAGTAAAACTTGAAAGAAAGAAAGAAGAGATTTTTTTTTCAATTGGGTTCTTTTTGTTAAGAAAGAAATGATGGATTTTTGGGCGTTTGGTGACTTTTTTTATAAAAAAAAATGGTGGGTTTTTTTGGTTTTGGGCAGCTGTAAAGAAATTGGAAATGGGGGAGAAATAATTATGAAAAAGGTAGGTTTTAAATAACGTGTTGTTTTGGACTTGTTTAGGATTTATCTATTTTTAGTCTTAATCATGTAATGATGGAGTTGAAGACACTAATTGAATTATGCCATGTCATTTTTTGTAGGGTTGTATGAAGTAATTAATAATTATATAGGGTTGTTTAGTTTTATATGGAAACAACTCATGAGAAACCATGGAAATTAAATTTTAATTAAATGGTAGATTTTATAATTAAAAGCTTCATGGAGTTGTACATTGGTTCAATGAATCGAAGTGTTAAGGAGTTGTATTTGTAGGTAGAAGACAAAAAGCATCATAACAACTTCACTAGATAGTTTAGTAATCTGAACTTAATTAAACTTATTAGTTTTAATCTTAATTGATTTGAACTTAATTTTTATGTACTTATTGTGATTGTGAATAGAATGACATTAGTTTTATTGGCCATTTATCGTGAAACTTAGCTAATGTATACGTATATTCCTAAAATAATTAAAACTAAGGTGAGGACTCACAGCCTCTTGTGACCTTAATGCTTAAGGTTATATCTATAGTTGACATCATTCTTAACTTGGAAAAAGGGCTCAAACAATATGTAGATTATTAATATAAAAAAAAATTCAATTATATAAAATTAAAATATCATGAAAAAGTGTAGTTTCTGTCTTATGCATCTAGTCAGGTTGATTAGCATCAACTCTTACTTTAGTGGTTATGACATATTCAAAGAGGATGTTTATTATTAGCCTCATAGGCATTTCCCACTAAATCTATATATTATTACCTGAAACTTTGGGTGGAATCTATATTTTCTTTCTTCGACTTCATTTGTCAAATTTAGTTGAAAAGCTAGTAGGAGATTGAAATTAGATGGAAATTGCAAAAATTGTATGCTAGAGTTGAATATGGTTAAGCTAAGCTAAATATTTAACAAAAGATTTGAAAATTGAAATAATTGGATTGTAGAGAATGATGTGAAAGGGCATGTCTATATCAATAGCTTAGATATTATTAAGTCACCAGATCATCAAGATATAGATGATTTATTGTTGATTAGAATTTAGAAAGTATTTGTTGGAGTATTTTCTCACTCCACCTAACTTAACTATAACTTTATAAAGTAGCCGTGCTAAATCCCTAACCTTGCTCAAATACTACTAAAACGACTTGCCAATTATTCTGAGACGAGTCTCAAAGCATATGATTCATCACAAATTATTAGAATATGCGGTCTAATTTTATCTTAACAAGTCCATTCCATAATACATCTCACTCTAACCCAACACTACCCCTACACATCTCGCACCAACCTAATCGTCCGTTGCCTAATTTTAAATTAAAAATAGGCAGTCTCTTACAAGACGAACTGCTCAATCAATTACAATTCTAATACTTGCACCAAATAAATTATAAATCTAATGCACCAAATGTTGTCTAAATGCAAATTTTGACGAGTTACAACACTATCGTAACCAAATCCTAAGTTCTGTAGAGTAATAAAAAGTCTATACATGATGTGCTTTGAGGCCTCATTCTTTGTGGTGGCCTTGTGGCCAGCAGTGCAGCACACTTGTACCTACTGCACATCCCAGGAATAGCACAATCACACCTGCTTCTGAACTTTGGCTTGAGCCAATCTTGAGTTTTATATGGCCACATAGTCAGATGAACCAGAAGCCAGAAAAAATTTGCACGCGCAAATAGAAATCACAATTCACAAGTGATTGCAGCAATACATCAACGCAAGACCAATGTTTTGAAAATTGGAGACATGCAAGCAAACCTGAAGAACAGAATCAGAGTTTACAAACATCTACCAAGGATTTGCATGTTAACATAACAGCTCTCGAGTAAAAGTTCCAAAAGTAGATATGCTAGTGATGCTATGTATAGTAGTTCTTTCTGTAATCAGATGTTCTGCAAGTCTTTGCTTACATAAAAAATACTTCAGTAACCTAAGGCCCTAATAACTGCAACTCAAAAACCATATCCAGTAAAAATCAATTTTAATAAGTAGAAATATGTTTTGATCAGTCAAAAACGATACACTGCATAAGAGAAAAGCACAGAAGAGTTAAAAAGACAGTTTTAAATAGTAAAAATCAATCAATAAGCTCAAATCAATTTTCATCAAGTACAATTAAGTTTTGATTGTTTCAATTCATAATAGTCAAGTGAACGGAGCGTCAGAGCCTAGGCCCTAGATAAAAAATCATTATCCATCCTCTAAACCCTCCTCGAGTTCCTACCACCCAAACCTCCCACAAAAATTGTTTGTACATACAGCCCATGATATACACTGTTACAAGATGCAGCATATGACACTCAAAGGGGAAAAAATAATTCAAGTTTTAATGTTTGAGTAGCAACAGCTATGGCTTAGGCATTTTGGTCTCAGCTTTTGCATATATGAAAGGGGATGGGAACCAGTATGAAAACAATGGAGTACAATGTCAAAGGATCAAGGCAAAGGTGTCACATGTATTCACTGTTTGCCAGCCCGGCTCTCTCTGTCTCTCTGAAGTTTGAAAGAACATAGTAAGATAAAGGGGAAAGAACTATGAATAAGGAGTGATTACTAATGAGCACAAATAAATACAAGTGAGAAGTGAGATTGTGCCAATTCATCCAAGTATAATATTATTAACCGTTTAATCACCATCATAGACCCTCGTGTTAAGCATCAATATTTAGGAGGGGCACTTTCAGTAGACGGCAGTAGAATTCTAATTAACTTGCGAGTAGCTTGGAGAATATGATTTTGTTAGAGGAAAAGTTCTATGTATAGAGAGAATATTAGGGAAAGAGAGGTATGCTGAAAATTATTTAGAGTTTGTTGTTAGTTTTTTCTACATTTTGCGAGAGCAAGTGTCATGCTTGTAACTATCCTCTATATTATTTCTTTCCAGTTTTCAGATTTAGCAATCAAATTCTTCTGCTTCCTTACTTTTGAATCTGTCAAGCTAAGCTAATCCTTAGCACCTTGAGACGGGCTCCTACTAGACGAGTAATTCTGTCTAGCCCTTAAAAGGGAGAAAAGATATGTTTTCCAGCTAATCAGCTCTAAGCTACATGTCAACCATATTATGTTACATGTTTATCTGGCTCATGTCTTGGACTCGGCTTCATATTTTCCCTGCCCCCACCCCCCTCCCTTAGGATTAATGGATCAACAAACCCATATACTATGCACATTATATGATCAAGGGAGCAAAAATTTATCCAGCAACAATGAACCCCAGGCCTTCAACACATCGAAGCCAACAGAAGCCTATTTATCTGCACCAATACGCAATACTCTCAAGTCTCAATATTTTAAACTATGACATGTTTACCTAAATTCTAAACACACATGAAAAGCTGGTGATGAGGTCAAGTCAATTGTTGGTTGCAACTTGAATGGGCTCTGAAGCATGTTTGGTAGTCAACAATAAACTAGTGAAGAAACCACTGTATGCATTACGAGGAGCTGAATATGTTCAACTATGACCTCATTACCAGCGATCCAGACAAAGATTACATAGTAGCCTTCTAAATGTTCAAAATTATTTGTGATGTTCGATCTGCGTAGGTGCATGCAGACAATATAATCCCTCCAATTTGTGCTACTTCTACAGGCAATGTGAAAGAAACAAACCTACAGTCACAGTTGCACAAAAGCGGTCACCAGATTAAGTAGCAATGGAAACTGAAGTTCTTTTCAAATTTTCAATGCTGAATTATCTACACATAAGAGAAATGTATGGAAATAAGCAATTAGCAAAGTTCGATAGCAAATTAGCTTGAAACGTAACAGTATCTAGGGAGTAGGGATGATCATATAGACAAAGCTGGAAAAGTAACTTACAAAAATCATTCAGATTTGATCTGATTTTCTGGCTGTGAGAAAAATTCTTTGGCATTGCGTGCAACTTCAGCTTCTAAAACAGCTTCTAGAACAATGTCAGACCCTGTTAAATCACCTGAGACAATGACACACAAGTCAGCCTCTGTTGGTTCCAATATATCAGCAGTTCAAGCAAACTTTTATGAGAGTAGAAGTGGTCTTTCCAATGGCATCAAGTCATACCTTGACGATTTGGAAGTAAACCTGCACTCTCAGCAGATACAGGAAGGACTGACAGAAGGCCAGGTCTGTCATCAACCGTGTCAATACTAACACTACTTTCCATTGTCCCAACTCTTAGACCTGGGGACTCTGTCAACTTAGCATAAGCAGTTGCTTGGCTATACAAATTGGATGTTCCAGAAGCCACTGAGCCATTATCCTGGAGAAGATCATCTCAGTAAGTTTTGCCATATTAAATACATGAAGTTGCATATAGATACTCAGTAATTTGTTCAGCTATAAAACCTTAAACAAGGTAGTCTCTGTCTTAAGCTTCTGCCGCTGCTGTTGGATATGTTCATATTGTTCCTGATGTTCCCCCACTGCAGTGCTCTCTTTACTGATAGTTAAAGGCAGGGTATTGGGAGTAGCCCCTAGAAAAACATGTTTTAGTTGTAGTATTCATGGCATGGAAAATGGAACATGATCATATTCATTGCACCCATAATCTCAGTTTACCTGCATCAGTAGTATCTTGATCAGGATTATCCATCAGCCTTCGCGTCAATGGGCCAGGGTTCATGATGGATAAGCTGCGAACTTCGTGGCGAATAGCTTCTAGTTGTGCCATTGTATCTTGCAATTCTTTATTTACCTAAAACCCAAGTTGAGGAAAACAGATTTTACCACGTGTTTGGAACGAGTCAGCCATAAAAATCATTGACTCCTAAAGAACGCATCTCAACATCAACCATATACACGAACAGAGGAACATTAATAGGTAAATACATTAACAAGTATAGGAGGCCCACACTATTAGCAACATGCAGCCTCAACTAACTCGAATAAGTCAAGCATATAAAGCCTAGAAATAGCTAGCTTCCACTCAATCGATGCTTTTCAGTTTTCACATAATACATAGAAATGATACAGCAAACTACCTTGAAAGAGAAACATCAGTATGTTTTATTATGATGTAAAGAGTACATTGCTAGTTAGAGACTTAGATCAACTAAAACCATATCCGGCCAGGTAATCTTAAATACAGGTTTAGCCAGTTACGGGTCAAATTGAACTAAAATTATATCTCTGTTCTATAAGCATGTTGTTTCAAAATTAGAAGAAAAACATATTTTCAGGACCTTAAATTTCTGAGTGAAATCCATTTTTGCCAAGTCTAATATATGATATTCACAAAATGCTGCTTCCAGTTGACCAAAGTGACCTAGAAGAAATTACCCAATATAGACAACATCAACATTCTATCCAGTTACAGCAAGAATCCCATAATCTAGAATTCTAGATTAAAAATTAACTCAATAATCAATACCACATAATAATGTTCAAAGGCAACAACATTTTCAGCAAGAAAAATCCAAAAGAAAACCATACTTCCTCCATTCTAAAATAAGTGAAACACTTCTCTATTTTATGTAAGAGCTTTTCGAGAGAAGTGTTTTACTTATTTGACTTGACAACAGAGGAAGTATTAAAGATAATATATTAATTAGCAATGATAGGAGAGACCTGGCGAAATTGAGTTTGTTGCATGACATTTTCGAACTGACCACGAGCCAATTGAACGTAACCAATAGCGCGCCCAGCTAATCGACCGGCTGTTCTTGCAATGATTGGAAGATCCTTAGGCCCTGTTGATTTCACCAATTGATTTTAACATCAAATTCAATTATGCAAAAATCCAAGCACTATTCTATAGATGATTTAAAATCACAAAACTTAAACTTTGCGTTCGAACATAAAGCAAAGACCAACCAATTAGAGCAGCAGTTGCTCCAAGTAGAAGGAAAATTTCTCCATAAGACAATCCAAGCATAATTTTGATGACTGGGCTTTCTAGATTTTTAGCCTCACTTTTTCAATATAATGATTCTGCAAGGAAAACAATAAATATTTCAAAGGTTAATGTTCCAACCATATTTAGGTTTCAATAGCAATAAAATGGTATGGGTTTTGAATCTTTTGATAATAGAACATAGGGGTAAATTGAAATTGTGATTCTTTTTATATACTATGGCCGTGTTACGCACTAGCGTTTTAGTTAGCGGGTAGAGGTTGGACAAGGTCAAAACGCTACTTAGGGAAAATGAAATTAACAATCCCGGTTATTGAATGATGGAGGCAGCAAGACAATATTACCAAAACAAACATATTTATTATCATTTGATGATGATAATACACTGTTGCTTAATTCTTAATCTCCACTCGCCACAATTCTCAAGATAATTAGGTCTAAATGAAGGTTGGAAACTGATAATAAGTGCTGATATAGTGGATGACTAAAATTCGTAATGTCAATCATACATACAAAAATAAACATTAACAAAAGAAGGAAAAATCGATCAAAAGTACCTTACGCCGAATTTTCTCCGGCTACTGTTGTTCACGAAGACCCGATTTCCAGGTTGCCATTGCCAATTCGTGAAAGACAAGAAGGGATTGGAGCTTCGCCAGTTGGGAATAATGAAAGAGGATTTTATTTGGAGGGCAAAGAAAATTTTTGATCTTGTTTTGAATAGGACTGAAAAATGATACTACGGCCCCGTTCTTTTGGATCGAGAATCTGTACTAAATTGAAAGAAACGGAACTGCAAAGAAAAATTGAACTGAATTGAAATGTAGAAAGAAACTAAATTGAAGTTAACTGAAAATAAGTCTTAAAAAATATCTTACAAACCCGAAATATTATAAAAATATTGGGGAATTTAATTGAATAAAAAAGTTATACTTAATATTAGTTGATTGATTGATGGATGAAATTGAAGATATCATAAAAAAGTTATAATATTAGGGGGTTAGGGTTTAGGATTTGGTTAATGAAACTATTGTTGATAAACGAAACCCTATGGTAGGCGACTTGCTGAGTTGATTAACAAGGCAACAACAAAAATTTGAAGGTCATGCATCGTTAATATGTGGATGAGCAAAAAAATTATCATACAGCTGAAGTCATATTTTTGCTCATAGGTCATTTAAAAAATTCCAAATGAGCAAAATATATTAAAAAGGAGAGGTTTCAAATGAGCAAAAATTAGTCTTCGGTGTATGATTTATGAACTCATGAATGAGTAGTATGGACAATAGAGTACCATGGTTCAATTTATGACACAACATCGATAAATCTTAAAAGTTCTAGTGTAACACCATGACCCCTAATGGAGTCGAGTCTATTGTCACCGATGAGGATCTAGGTCACCTATCCCAAAACTAATATGAGCCAAGCACACTTAACTTTTGAGTAACTTAATCTCTTGTAAATGATTAAAACCTTCTATTAGTACCCAAATCTCTTATAAATGATATCATTGTAGCACCGATACCATTTGCAAAGAGCATTTATTTTTCTATTTATTTTTTTACCCTTCTTTTTGGTACAAAAATGTAAGAGCATTTGATACTAATCCGTGGAGTATCATGTACCAAATAGTTTTTTTGACAACGCACGATATCATATAGTTTGATGCCTATCACACCCTTATTTGCTTACCAATACCTCCCCGTAAACTTCATATTGCACTTATTTTAGAACAGAGCAAGTATGCGCAACTTTGATCATTATTACATAATTATCCATTATTTTAAAACTATAAAGAAATAATATTTTAAAAATATACGTTAACTCAAATTCCATAGCAAGGTTTAGGTTCAATTCCTACCCCAAGCATGTGCCTGAGATTTAAGGGGAGGGAAGGTCTGGGGGTATTTGGGCCATGTTTGATAAATGGCTTTTTCATTGGCTTTTGGCTTTTGGCTTTTTAATTTGGTCAAACAGGTAAAAAAAGTGTTTGGTTATTTTTGGCTTTTTGGTTGGGTGATTTGTAGCCCAAAATGAAAAACTGGCTGGGTAAACTTTTTGGATTGAGCTTTTTGAACTTTTCTTAATCAACAATTCAACACCACAATTAATTTTCGCTAAACACTTTTGCAAACAAATTCACTTAAAAGTCCCAACTTAAAAGCCCCAATACATACGGTATCTTTAACTAAACCAAACCAAAAAGCCAGCCCAACAACCAATGATTCTAAAACAACCCCTTGGTTTGTAGTAGGCCTCTTAATGGGAGCCTCGGCCCTCGTGCGAGGACAACCCAAATGATTTATTCTTACCAATTTTTAAAGTTACATCTTGTATGCTAAACATTGGGTTTTGTACACATGAGAAACATATGTTAAAAATAGTCTTTATAAGTATAACACTAAAGTCAAAATGAAAAAAAAGCATCTCTAACAGAGACGAACGTACCCCTCCTCTCTCCTCTCCTCTCTTTCTGAAGCAAATTACAGCCTATCTATTGTTTCTTCATCGCTCACAAGTCACAGCAAGTCAAGCAAATTACAGTAGATATACATTGTTTCATCGCATTGGCCTCAGGTACAGTTGTTCTTATCACTTTTTATTCCATTATTCTTTTGCTCTACTTCAGTTAGATATATAAGTTAACAAATAATTGAAGTTTTTTTCAAGGGTTTCTCAAAGTCGAAAGTTATGTGGATTTTTTTTATAGTATAACAATGTTTATAAACTAAATCAGTCTTGTTATTCGAGAATTAAAGGTATTGTCAAATTCTTTTTTGCTATGAAAATTAAAAATTCATTCTTTTTTATTCGAGAATATTGGGTCATAAATTCTCATATTGCAATATTTCCTTCTATTAAATGTTTAGGATTTAATTTTGTGAATTGCTTTTTAGTGGGTCAGCAACTTATCGATGTTGCCATTGTACGATTTCGTCGGGAGCACCTAGAACTATGTGCTCTCAAGCGCGTTATTTTGCTCATTTATCACTTTTTGCTCAAATGAACAAAATGTAAAATGTGCAAATATAAAATGTGTAAAAAATGTGAGAGGGAGCACTATGGAGGCTATGGTGTCCATGTTGGTGTCTGCTTTTGATTTCAACTCTAAAGTTTGTTTGTATAATTTATTATAGTATGAAATTATTGATATTATTTAACTACGCCTGATGTCTTATTGATATATTTCTATGAATTGGCAATTTGTAGTTTTTATATGTGCATTTGGAATCCATTCCTACAAAGAATTATGTAGGAGGACTCATCTATGCCATTGTAGGTTCAAATATTGCTAGAAGATTGGTCATTTAGTTTTAAAAATTAAGAAACTTACCAATAAATCGTGTATTTAATTTAGATCATACTCTTTTCACTTAAATTGTTGCTATAATAAGATTGGTCATTTAAGTTCGATGATAAGCTCTTATATGAGTGAAGATAGAGTGAGTGGTCGTTTGGTTTACAGTCAAAATTCCCATGAAATTGCAATTCATAGGAAATAAATTACTTAATCAAATTCATGGGAAATTGGTTAAATTGTTTGGTAGACAATGATGGTAATTTAAGTATTTTTTTTAATGTTGCAAATCCTCAATTTCGAATTTCTATTTCCCATGTTTTCTCATATCAACCAAACAACCACTGAAAAAGTAGACATGATAAAGGTGAGCTAATCATTATATTTTTTTTACCTTATTACCTAATTCTAGTTTTAGTTAGAAATCAAGTCAAATTAGGAAGCAAATCTTCTCAATCTAGAAAAAAATCATTGATATAAACTGTCGTTGTTAGGGCATGCTCACTTTGATTATTTTCCAAAAATATAATTCTAGTTTATGGTAAATATAATTTGAAGAAAACTATATTGTATTATTTTATTGGAAACAAAAACCAAACCAATATCAAGATTATTTTAGTTGTGGGTAGATCATAACAAATCAGGAAATTAATCTTCAGAATTCAGAAAGGTGCTAGAGAATATTTTGGATTTGTAAGGTATTGTTTGTGGATAAGCAAGGTCATGCTTAATATGCACTGCTTATGAGATGTGGTAGCAAGTTTGTAGAAAGCAAATGGAATTATGCTTTAGACTTTCTTACCCAACTAGTTTATTTTTAGCATATAAACTAAACCATGAACTTTAATTGAAGGAACAAACCTAGAGGGCCAGAAGTGAGTAAGCAAGGAGGTCGAGATTCCCTTAGATAAGAGCTTATTCAGATGGCCATAGCCCTCAAGTCTGCTTGTTTTCTGCAACAGAGACGTCTCGAGACGCAATCATTTCCTGGTTTTTCATTTTCACCCAGAGTGGTGAACGTTTCTGCAAAAAAACCTTTTACAACAATGGCATCCCTTGCTACCGCTCGAGAAGTTGTTGGACTTTCAGAAACATTCAATAGACTGAGGCAGCAAAACAAAGTAAGAATCCCTTCTCTCTCTTTTTGCCATCTTTGGGAAATCTGGGGTATCATATCGTTGAATAATGGTTCTGCAAGTAGGTTTATTCTTGCTTGACTGATTCTACTTTAAGTTGCTTTCAATAATGCGAAAAACATGATTCTTTACTAATGCGTGAATGATAAACCCTTATTCATGAAGTGGGTGATGGTGGATGATGATAAGTGCTGCTTTTTTTTTCTTTTTCTTTTAATGATGTATATTAGTTGCTCAATTATTTGGGGTGATAATCTCATAAAATACGTATGGAACTTACAGTTACAGAGTATGTGAGTGGGAAGCATAGGAAGAGGGGAGAATGGAATAGATATCAAGGGAGAGAAGAAAGGTGTGAAGTAATCTTATCTCACTTCAAATGTCTCCACTCTTGAAGGGATGTTGATGAGGTTATAATGGCCTTACTATGGCATTTTACTCTTCATGCAATCAATATAGTTTATCTAGTCAATTGGGAGAGAACTAGACCTGTGAATCTACTATCCATGTTAGATCTGCTAGTGAGTGTCAACATACTTGAATTTTTTGTACTTAGGTAGCTTCATGTGCGTTTTTTCAACACCCAAAATATCAGTAAAATTACTCTCGCCAAAGCAAGATTCTCAATCCAATTTTAGTTACAGCTGGAAATCTCTCTTGTTTCGAAATTTATTCAATCTATGATAAGTTTATGTGAATTCATGTATGTATTCAGATTCTTTAGTATTTTTTTCCTTATCCCCTTTTCAATTTTGACTCCTGATGGATATGTTTGTATGACAAAGGTGGCATTAATCCCTTTCATCACAGCTGGTGATCCTGATTTGTCAACCACAGCAGAAGCATTGAAAGTGCTTGATTCTTGTGGTTCAGATATAATAGAACTGGGTGTACCATACTCTGATCCTTTGGCAGATGGCCCTGTTATTCAGGTACTTAGAAATTTATTTATATGATTTATGTTACGAACCATGTTAGAGCTTAAGTGTAAGGTGTTTCTTCGTAGGCTGCTGCGACACGTGCCTTGCTACAGGGGACCAATTATGATGCTGTTATCTCCATGCTGAGGAATGTAAGATCCTTTATCTCTTTGTTGAGTTTTCTTTGAAGCAGTGTTTCACATTGGTAATTCTATCATTTCTAATATCATGCTTCCCCTTACAGGTCGTACCAGAACTTTCTTGTCCAATTGCATTGTTTACATATTACAATCCGATACTCAAGCGTGGTGTTGAGAAGTTTATGTCCACTATAAAAGATGTTGGTGTCCATGGTATGTGTAAAATTCTATTGATGTCCCAACTTCCACATCTTAGAACCACTGTCAGCTGGCATTGTGTATTTCGCTGTTACATGTGAAAGCTGTGGATGGAGTTGACTTTCTTTTTATAGATTAAGAATTACTAACAAAAGGTTCTAGATTGATACAGTAATCTATGAAAATAAAAACTAAATAGAAGAAGAGAGAAGAAATCAGATATGAATCTGCAATTGCATAGGGTAAAAGTTAATGGATTTCTATTACAATAATCTGTGAAAATAAAAACTTACAGAAGAAGAGAAAAGACATTAGATATGAATCTGCAATTGCATAGCGTAAAAGTTGATCGATTTCTATTATGTGATCAATTTGTTTCCGGCAATCTCATGTGATATATTGTACAATGAGCTTCTGAGCTAGTTATTTGCTATTTTCCGAATATGATGCTTTTCCTTTTACTTCTTTTCCCTATACCCTTTCTCACTCGTAGATTTTTTTTTTATTACTAGCATCTTTGGAAGTCTAAACCAACTGTGCAGCTGCTCACTGTTGTTATTACTTATTAGTGCCAAAGAATGTTGTAGGACTGATTTTCTACTTTGAGAAGGAATTGTTAGTACTTGCAAGTTGAGCTGCGTTGTTCAATTTTGAAATAGAAGCATATCTACTCTAGTAGAGCAAGTTTACTCCATTCTTTCAGTGACTGGTTGGTTGGTGGGATGTGGAGAGATTATCACACATTTTTTTTATCATGTGTGTATTTGGTTGATGCTTGATATGTTGCTAAAGGTCATATTTATTCTTCCAGGGTTAGTTGTTCCAGATGTTCCCTTGGAGGAGACAGAAGTCTTGAGAAAGGAAGCTCTAAGTCATGGAATTGAATTGGTAAGGTTTTCCCATCCAGGCAGTCCATATTTTGTTAATTATAGTTTTTGGTTGCTAGGGAGTAACAAATTTATTAGCATAATATAAACTGTGGGTTTATGCTGTATCTAGGAAGCTAGCCAAAAGGAGTAGTAGAACGTATAGTTCCTCGTCATAGTATGGATACTTAGCAGGGATGGCAACGGGTCGGACTTGGACCGGATTATGCATAATCCGACTCCGACCCTACAAGAAGTCGGATTTTAAATCCGAGTCCGACTCCGACATCCGACTCCGAAAATCCGACTCCGATCCGACTTAAAATCCGAACATCCGACTCCGACTCCGACCCGACTTAAAATCCGCACAGCCGACTTAAAATCCGAACATCCGACTTCGAATCCGATCTGACTTATTTTTCCACCCATTTTTTATAATAGAAAAGTCTTCTATAATACAATAATCTAATCATTACAATTTTTTCTAATAATCATATGGAAATCTTATATAGTACAAATAATCTAAATATTACTATTATTTTTAACAATCATTTTTTCAATGGGAAAATCTTATATAATACAATTGGCTGAAAGTTGAAGTTAGGTTATACATAAATAATACATTAACATAAATCAGAAAAAAGGATTAATTCACTTAAAGTCGGAGTCGGATTCGGATGTCGGATTATTTTATGAGATCCGACTCCGACCCTCCTCCGACTCGGAGTCGGACTTTTTAAACGGAGTCGGATTCGGATTATTTTTTTGTCGGAGTCGACTCGGATTTTTTCCTTCGGATCGGAGCGGAGTAGGGTCGGATTCGGACTGGATTGCCATCCCTAATACTTAGTATATAGTTCTATCCATTTTCCTTTTCCTTATTTCTTTTAATATTCAGGTTTACATAATTCTTCAAGAGAACTAACTTTAAGCTCACAATATCATCTGAACTCTGAACCTTAGCAACCTTGGGTACACTTCCAGTGGATCACAATTTTTGAGCATTATTCTGCTTTCCTTAGTGAGCTCAAAGAGGCCATGAATAACGAGTTTAATCAGCTTATGGATTGATATTATTCTTTGAAAAAACTTAGGAAATCCATAGTCTATCTGCCAAATGAATAAGACTGTTAGGAAGCAGATGAGGTTAACATCAGTTGGAATCCTTCTAGTTTTTATGATTAAAAGACATTACAAAAATCATTTTTTTGTGATCCATGATGCTGAAAATTATAGGACACACGAAAGACTACCATGAAAAACGATGTCGGAAGATACTTAAATTCCTTTTTTTGTTTCTCTGTTTATTTTGTCTTCTATTTGTTTGATGGGTAAGATGTAAGATGATTGAAGTGTTATTACACAATGTTTACCTTCTGACCACTTATCAAGAAAACATAAAACTAATTCTGACCTGATCTGATTCCGTGTATTATGTCGTTTAGGTACTGCTGACTACACCAACTACCCCAAGGGATAGAATGAAGGCAATTGTTGAAGCTTCTGAAGGCTTTGTCTACCTTGTAAGTCTCTTGGTTATATAATGCATGTGAAATAAGTAGACTTGTATGGATAACTGCTGGTTGATTCACAAATTCTTGGGCATCTTGTTGACATGTGTTTATGACGTCATTTTGACTTTCATCTGACCATAAATACTTCTCACAGACTTCCACAGCTGTAAGAATTCACTGAAAAACGAAAAACCTCTTATATTGTGTGCTCTAGTGTAACATGGTGACGTGACGTGCTTGTGATATGTATGTTTAGTGTGTGTGCTCTGTTTCTTAGAATTGCCATTGCTGGCTGGCTCCATTTTTGTGATGATACTTCATAATTGATGTTCAGCTTCTCAGCAAAGGAATGCTAGCCAATGAGAAAACTAAACTAAACAGTATATGTAATCTAAAAACAAAGAATTGGTGCTTGCTTATGCTTACTGGCCAAGACGTGCTGTTTTTAAACTGAATAAGCTCTTCATGAGCAGGTGAGCCAAATTGGAGTTACAGGTGCTCGATCAGATGTTAGTGCACGAGTACAAGAACTGCTTAGTGACATAAAAGAGGTGTGTTCATTTGTGAAATTTGCAGTTTTAATTACTTTGCTTTTGTTGTGCAATTAATATAAAAAAAGCTATTACTATGACGAGGTTCCTTGTACTTATTACAGCATTGCCAGGAATTGCAAGATCCTTCTATTCGTTGTATGATTGGCAGTTTCTATTAGTTCTATAATTTCGTCAAGTTATCTCCGAGATATACCTAACAAAATATATCCTAAGACTATATATGAGATTCCACGACTATGTACATTCATGAAAATTTTCTTAAAAAAACATTTTTTTTGGAAAAAGGGAAAATTGCCAGTATACCTTAGAGTATCCGATTGTACATTATGTTCATTTTAAAAAAAAGTGCCACTTGATTTACAATAAACTTATATCTTGGAGATGAATTTTTCACATTAATGTTGTATATAAATTAAAACCTACTAAATCTTTTAATTTGAGAAAATTCACTTCTTCTTTTAAAATCTATAAATATAATGTTTGCCTGACCTTTTGTCTTTTTGTAATTAGGCTACTAGTAAGCCTGTGGCGGTTGGCTTTGGCATCTCAAAGCCCGAGCATGTAAAGCAGGTGAAATACTTACTAATCAAAGGCTTTATCTTCACCCGAATTATACTACTTGCTTATGACATTTTACCTAGTGTAATGCTATTTTGATGGGACTGTAGGTGGCCGGATGGGGGGCTGATGGCGTGATTGTTGGCAGTGCCATTGTGAAGGTGTTGGGCGAAGCCAATTCACCTGAAGAAGGGTTGAAAGATCTAGAGAAGTTTATCAAGTCTTTAAAGTCTGCTCTCCTTTGAGGTTACTTGTATTACATGTTGTACTGCCCTCTCAGTTAGAGGGCTGATGTTTGTAGTTTAGTCTGGCCATTTGCATTAGCAATAAGTAATTGTGGCTATTATATTTATGTTTTAGTGTTTGGTGAGAACAATACAGTTAATTATCCTTTTTGATTGGAAACTTCATTAGTTGATAATGGTGTCCTCGTAATCATATTGTTGGAACACTTTTTTTTTTTTTTGAGGAACTATTGTTGAACTCATTTAATTCTTAATAAATCCCTTCAACTTGACATTGAAGGATGAAGTACATGCCTTCAACATAAAGATGTGAGGATTCACAATTCTATAATAATCACAGCCCGCTTATTTGACATTCAGTACTAGTCATATGATTACGCCGTCTTCATTAAAGGTAGCATCTTCAACTGTGACTGGCAGGGCCTGGGATCTCAAATTCTGAATTAGAGTTGTCAATCTCTAAAACAACACAATGTGACCAAAACCTACATGACTCGATCATAGAAGCCGAGAGAAACCCATATATGGGCAATTTGGATTCATCCTGGTTTGATCAATTATCGTATTAATTTGACACAAAACATAAACACAAGCCATTTACCTGAAATGCCAACTCTAATCTCAATAGACAGTGAATTAAGGTTTGATTGTTTGAAGAGCAACCAAATTGGTACCTTAGATGACAAATTTTCCGTCCTCCCATGCATAGAACAACACTCTCTTTAAAGCAGAGCTCATAACTCTTTTACTGATTAGAAAAACTGAAACAAGAGAATATCCAAATTGAATGGAGCATAAACATGGGACTGCTAAACTCGCGTTTGGTTCAGAGTATAACTCTTTATAGGATTACAAATAAATAAGAACAAAATTAATCGCATTCCTTATTTAGAACATCAACATTGGAATATCAACTCTCAGAAAAGTGAACAATTATAGTTTAAATTCACAGCATTCAACATTCAGGCGGGCATATGCCTAAAATCTGCTTGATCCCGCTGCTGATTCAGCAGAAAAGAGGTATTTCACCCGAGAAAGGACTGAATCATGAGCAGCATCATATGGATGGTCTTTTGATGGAATCTCCAAAATTGCTGGAATTGGTTTGTTGTAGCTATCAACCAGAAATCTGATCATATTTGCAATCTGCAAAAGGGTAATGATGTTCATTATGGGCAACCAAAAAGGGGCGCCCGGGGGGGGGAGGGGGGGGGGCTTCTCATCTGGAGAGATTAGAGGAGGTCAAGAAAGACATAATAACATTATATGCTGGCTTTTGAAGTGTGGGTACAAATTCATATGTTCACAGAAAAAAAAACAATGTGTCAACATGCATTACATAAGATCAGAATGCTTTTCCACACCGCTGCTACCAGGAAAAAGAGAAAAAGAAAAAAAGGAGAGCAGAAGAAGAGGAAGAAGAACAACAGCAACAACCACAAAGCAGAAAGCTTCAGCCGTCAAACACTTTGTTTCTTTTGATGGCAACTTTGACTTTTGCACGATTCATATACTAACCTTGGTGTATACTAAGATTACTAACACTTTGACTTAGCATGTACAATGTTATATTTATCTTGATGCATTATTAGAATATCGACTTTTATCATTTTTATTATAGATAATTAAAGACTTTAAAGGTCCAAGTGATGTGACAACAAGTGTGTAAAAATTGCAATTAGAAAGAAGCAAAAGGAAGTAAATATCAGGAGCAACATAGACGTACTAATATACCAGAGTATCTTGATTAAAACTCAATTGACTTTCATTCATAAAAAGGAAATCCAATTTCAGAAACAAGAAAATCAGTTTATAGAACACAAAGTCAAGCAAGTATCTACTATTGCAATAACCACTCATAATGTAAATGAACTTACATATTGGCTAATCAATACAATCGCAATGTCCTCCCTTGCTGTGAACTCCTTAAATGCTTCTTCAATTTGTTTTACCGTTGTTTCTAAACAAAATAAAAAAGGCTAAGTGAGACAAAAATACCAAATTATCAAAGGTGTATCAAGAAACAATAGCAGCTTCAATGAGTGAAAAGAATGATCCACAAATCAGGTTGAATCCACCCTCTCTGATTACACAAATCAAGAAAGAATAGCAACTTTAATGAGTAAAAAGAGTGAAAACAACAGCACAATCAATTAATCATCCACCCTCTCTGGTTATGTAGACTATTGTAGAGTGTAGACTGCAACTCCCCAAATCAAATAATGTCCATTAGAATGACTACTACTTCGACTGCAATTAGTAAAAATGATATGCCTTTTGAGGTTCAAGCACTTACTGTCCACAATCACATAGTTTGTTTTCCTACGGATAAAATGCTAAGAACTAACTTAGCTTGGACACCATTAATAGCAGATCACAAGGAAGAAGAAGATGGTTTTGATAAATAAACTAACATTACAGCAATAATAAAGGAATATCACGATTTCAAGGGGGTTGATTCTTTCCCAATTAACTCTTAAAAGTTCAAACACTCCCCAATATTCAACATCCTTCTCTCTCTAATATCTGCTATTAATAACACTAAGATTCCTCTCTTCCTCTAACTAACTCTCTATCTTCCTTCTCAAGCTTCTTGATAAATGAATTACATTATGCTTCCTATGATACCCTTCCCCTCCATACCAGTTCTTAGCATTAAAATCTTAGCATAGGATAGGAAACAATAGAAAGTGTAATCAATGAAATTCCTTATAAAATTTTGAACCAAAAAAATCCTTCTAAATTCGCATCTAAGCCTCATTATAAGTTGACGATCATGGTCAGCGTTCTAATTGAGGCATCAAAGGTACAAAAGCACAATCATCCACCCTCTCTGGTAATGTAGACTATTGTAGAGTGTAGACTGCAACTCCCCAATCAAATAATGTCAATTAGAATGACTACTACTTGTAATAAAAAGCTGCTGCAGTGTCAAACAAGGGGAAGACATAGATCCAACAAAATTTCTACCTCCGTTTCACAATACATGCATCATTTCTCATTTGGACACTATTCATCAACCAACTTTGACAATCTTTCTCTTACCATTATGTAAGAAAAACTATAGTCAAGCAAGATCTCATTAAATTCGTCTCAATACGAGGATTCTAAATATAAACATTTTAAATTTTTTACTTATACGCAATTAGAGATATTAATGTCCAAAAACGCATGTTGGGGTATGTGAAAAAGAAAATGGTGCATGTATTGTGAAACGGAGGTAGTATATGCCTTTTGAGTTCAAGCACTTACTACTGTCCACAATCAGGTAGTTTGTTTTCCTCCGGATATCAACATTACCAACTCCAGCAAGTAAGAATCCAGTAACAGTATCCTGCATGAAAGAAATTAATACGAAGCTTGAGGATATAGAACAGCAACAACGATCCAACATAAATCTCACTAGAGCAGGGTTTTGGGGGGTCATGATGTAAGCAACATTACCCTAAATGGTTAGGACCAAAAGCATTCTAAGCGAAGCAACAAACTATAAATTCCCTACACACAAGGTCTCTCTTTACCACCTCACTACCTTCGCATGCCATGGTAGAGCACAGATTCAATATTATTCCACGGGAGTGTTTTCCATGTAAAGCAAGTTGAAAGTAGGGCATTGATCTTGTATTCGGAATATATTCAACTTGAACCAGCATCCAACCTCATATATTATGTAAAATGCATGTATCATCCAATAAGAAATTAAATATCAAGTATCCTATATCATAGAGGCCATGTCATCAATACCTTGAGTGACAATTCTCTAAATAACACAATCCCACAAACGCTTCGAGAAATTACCCAATACTACCATCGAGTCATCCTCATCGACTTGACACAAACTAAGTCGCGCTCATATCGAGTAAAAAACTAGCACTGTGCAATAGATCATCATTAAGATCAAATACTTGATCAACAAATTCAATCTATCTATATATTTTCATAAGAATAGTTATCCCTACTAATATATCAGCTCAATCAACTCAAAAAAATCATCTTTCTTGTATGTTGAACAACAAAATCAATGGAAATTCTTCTTATAGATGACATAATTCATACCTCATCAGCAATTACAGCTATGAATGCAGAATTCTTTGTTGGGATTTGAGGTTTGTTCGCCATAGTCAAACAAGGTCAACACCAAAAACTCCTGAAACAAATAAATTCAGAAAATCAACAATCTGGGCCCCGGGATGACAGGTCATTTATTCCTGATTTCCAGCCACAACACTTGAAAATTTGATCTGATGAAATCAAACAAGAACAAGTGAACACAAATATGAGTTTCTACACATTGTAACATAAATTTTCTTATCATTTAGTTCCATGAAACAAACATATATGACCAATCGCATGAATAATCACATGAAGTAGATCTTAAAAATCGCAATTCCACACCAAAAATCACAACAAAAATCGTCTAAACAAGTAGATTCACCTAAGGAACAAAACAAGAACCTGGATCGAGCTTCTGCAATTTGAGCCTTGGAATTTGCGTATGAGTGAGGGAAGCTGAGAGGTTCTAAAGGAATTTGCGTTAGTTGGGATTTGGGAACCGTCAATCGTGAGGGTGTTGTATAACTATACTATATGACTATACGCCTATACGGCTATACCTATGTAGTTTAAGATTTTTTTGATGCAAAAGACCCGAAAATGTAACACTCCGAAAGATTTTTTTAAAAAAAACTTGAATGGAACAGGTTTATAATAACTTATTGTGCACCGAAAATCATATAATATAGTCTGTTTTTGTTCGATATAGTCAGTATTCATTTGATATGGTCAGTTTTTATATGATATAATCACCTTTTATATAGTCAGTAAAAGTAGTATTTTATTTTAAGGAGAGAGAATGTGGGTCATGGTTAGAGTTGGTATGTAATAGGAGTGATATTATTTTATTTGGAGGAGAGAGAGTGTAGGCCAATGTTTAAAAGGTAGAAGGATTAAAATAATAGTGGGTCATATCAAAAAATAGAAGTGTAAAGAGTGATTCCTGACGTGGATTTAAAAAGGATTTTTTGTCGAAATGGACCTTTTAAAATATTTTGGTTGTGAGCAGGGACCCAAAATAAAAATAATTGTAAACAGGTACCCAATAACCAACTTTATTTGTTGTTTAGGACCCAATGGCCAAAATCCGGTAATGAAGTCAACTTTCCGGTGGTTGACTTCATTTTCCCTCCTAAATTTCACGCGTGTGATACACGCTCCTCATTTTCTTCCTTTCCCTCCCAAATTTCGGTTTTGGAGTCCTAGTAATCCTCATGTTATTATCGGGCCTCTTCTTCTTCCTCGCCTCTCCTTTCTATGTGATGAATAAGGTTAAAAAAGGAGTCTTTTTACCAGTCTTGTACAAGTTTCTGTTGCTGCTTTCAGAAACAGAAAAATGACTTTGCCACCTCAAGGATCAAGCGTGCAATAAGAAGGATTCCACAATAATTGTCCCTTGGCATCGAAGATTCGTGGCAAGCGGCAAGCCAGCTCGCCTCGGTGTGAAGATGGGGATGGGGATTGGCCTCTTTTGCACATTCATTGCTTTAGCGGCTTAGCGAGGCTTTCAATGGTATCGAGTAGACCTGGGCATGGGCGGGGCCGGCCTGTTCACGGGCTCGGCCCGCGGCCTGGGGAAATGGCGGGCCGTGCCGGGCCCGGGCCCGTGAGTGGCGGGCCGGGCCGGGCCTGGAATTTTCAGATTTTGTCCGCGGGCCGGGCTCGTGCCTCCTGCGGGCCTGGCCCGTGTTTTATGTTGTTTTTTTAGATTCTTGGCAGTTTTAGGCTAAAAAACAAAGGAAAAGGGGCGTTCGGCCCACGGGCCATATAGACGGGCTCGTGCCGGTGCGGGCCTGAAATAAAATTTCTTGTCCATGAGAGGCCCACGGCCCACGTGGCGGACAACGTGCCGGGCCGGGCCCCGTCTTGCGGGCCGGGCCGGCCCGTGTGCCGGGCCCGGCCCATGCCCACCTCTAGTATCGAGCAAACGAGTGCACGTTCGGCATAGGGATGGCAAGGGGCAAGCTTGTTAGCAAGTGTAATGCGAACTTGGTGGATGGAATCACCAAGAAAGGAGGAAAAGATAGTTGGGTTTCAAGCAACAGTATCAAGGGTCCTTATGACTATTATTATTGGGTTTTGGCTACAATAAGTTTCTTGAATATATATTATGTGTTATGTAGCTGGTCTTATGGACCTGTTGAGCCTTGAAGAGAGGAAAAACAAGGTGATTGATGAAGAAGAGTTGGCTATGCTGAGGTTTACAAGTCAGCATCAGAAGGGAGAGCTAAAGGTGTACTTTTTGAAGACTATAATTCCGTGGTTGCGGAAGAAGAATCACGGAAGAAGAAGTTTGGGAGAGTGAGAGGGATTTGAGGGAGAGGAGTTGCAGGAGGTCCTGCCATGGCTGAAAGAGGATAAAGAAAGGGGAGAGGGGAGAGGGGAGGGATTTGTATCTCACACGTGAGATTTAGGAAGGGAAAGTGATGATTAACTGAAGTCAACTGCTGGAAAGTTGACTTCATTGTCGGATTTTGGTCATTGGGTCCTAAACAACAAACAAAATTGGTTATTGGGTACTTGTTCACAATTATTTTTTTTTTGGTGCATTGCTACAACCAAAATGTTTTAAAAGGTCCCTTCTGACAAAAAATTCGATGAAAAAAGAAAATGTGAAGAGTATTTTGGGACAGAGGGAGTAAAAATTGATGACATGGCAATCCTATGTGGCGCTCTATATTTCATAATTTATTTCATAATTTGTAGAACTATATTTAAATGATTAAATCTATGTAGAACTCAATTTTTTTTAAAATAAAAATAAAAATTGATGACATGGCAATCCTATGTGGCGCTCTATATTTCATAATTTATTTCATAATTTGTAGAACTATATTTAAATGATTAAATCTATGTAGAACTCAATTTTTTAAAAAATAAAAATAAAAATTAATGACATGGTAATTCTATGTGGCGCTCTATATTTCATAATTTATTTCATAATTTGTAGAACTATATTTAAATGATTAAATCTATGTAGAACTCAATTTTTAAAAAAATAAAAATAAAAATTAATGACATGGCAATCCTATGTGGCGCTCTATATTTCATAATTTGTAAAACTATATTGTAAATGGATCTTATTTCGAAGCATATTTCGAGCATTATCCAATGGTACAAAATTTATAATATTCCGAATTACGTAGCAAAAGTTATACACAATTTACATAATATAATAATTTAGGTTGTTCATTCAGAATCGGATAAATTTCATGGAACTACCTTTTATAACAAAAAAATTTCAAAAAACTACCTTATAATTTTTTTTTTCTTCAAAAAACTACCTTATAAAACAAATCCCGTTTCAAACTCTAATTTTCGCTTATCCAAAACTCTTTATATGTATTTAAATATATGTAGAACTTTATTTTTGTAAAAGATAAAAATAAAATTAGATGATGTGGCAATCCTACGTGGCACGCTCTATGGCCTCGAAATCTTGAGGAGCTCCCTATGCTCCCGAAAAGTTCCTCCTTTATTTATATACTAGTATTGGGACCCGTTGCCCGGGCTTTTTTGTGAAGAAGAGGTAGAGTTTTTAAATATTTACACCCCTATTTTTGGCCATTATTTTTGTCTGACATAGAACAATTAAAAGTTATAATATGATTTTTGTCATTATTTTTGACATTGGTTTCTAATTTATATGTCATGAAGAAACTCACTATATCATTAAAAAACATACTATATCATGCAGAAACTACATCATTTCTTAACAATCCACTATATCATTTCGACACTCACTATATCATGCGGAAACTCACTATATGATTCAGACATTCACTCTATCATGCAGAAAATATATGTTACTTTAATATAAAATTTTAAATATATTATATATGGATCTTATTTTAAAGTACTTTTTAAACACTTTCCAATGGTACAAAAATTATAATTTTACGAACTATATATTAAAAGTTATAATCAATTTACTATAGTTAAGTTTTTTTATTATGAACCTAACTCTATTTATTCTTATCCTAAACTCTATTTTTATTTTAATCAATTTAGAACTCTATTTATATTCAAAAAATAATATGACATGACACTTAATGAGCGCGACAAATGGCGTCCAATAAGGACGCCAAATGTTGCGACCAACCCTAATTATAATTGAATCCCTAATTCCAATTGCAGTAGGTTACTTTAATACTTTAACCCTAATTCTAATTGAATCGCTAATTCCAATTGCAGTAGGTTACCTTAATACGTTAGTATAGTCAATATTTCCTTTTATATGTTAGTTTAATATATAATTTTAAATATGGTATAAATGGATCTTATTTTAAAATACTTTTTAAACACTTTCCAATAGTACAAAAATTATAATTTTACGAACTATATATTAAAAGTTATAATCAATTTAGTACATTTAAGTTTTTCATTGTGAACCCAACTCTATTTATTCTTATCCTAAACTCTATTTGTATATTAATCAATTTATAACTCTATTTATATTTTTAAAAAAATGACATGACACTTAATGAGCGCGACAAATGGCGTCCAATGAGCGCGACAAATGGCGTCCAATGAGAACGCCAAATGTCGCGACCTCGTGAGCTGGCTTTTATACTCTACTTTATATATTAGTTATATGATTATATGATGATATGATATTGATTGATTTGTTAGATGTCCTTAGCTTCGGTTCGGTGCAACCGTCATTTGATAATTTAGAATTAATTATGATATCTTTCATTATTACGAGTGAATCGATAAATATATTGATATTGGTAGAAAAAATAATTAATTCAAGGTGCTTAATAGTATATTACCCCTTGTCAGGAATATATCTACAAAGAATATTGCCCCTGTTAGGAATATCGTCTTAGAAGTGTAAACTAGAAGGATTATATTAGATTTTGGCAAGTCCAAATCCTGTCTAACGATTTTGGACTTCAAAAATTGAATCAATTTCCAGTTCAAACTTTTCTGGATTCTAGTTCAATCTAGTCCAAACTTTTTTTTCAAGTCAAAATCTACTTCAAATTTTCCAATTTTTTCCCCCCGTGTAGGCCTTTTTATTAAAAAAAATATTAACTCATTTCAGCATAATGAATTTTAAAACCAAATTAGAAAATCTATTTCATTCTACTTTTTTTTTTCTCATGAACTATATACGTATTTATATCAAAAAAGTCGGACTCAACATTCGAATTTGGACTCTAGATGGTTGAGTCTAAGTTCAGTCCGAATTTGTTGGACTTGAAAATTTGAGTCCAAATTCGATCCAAACTTTTTTCCGGTTTAAATTTCCAATCTAATCGACAAGTTTGGATTAAGTTAGACTTAACTATAGACTTTTCTAAATGTACTTAAACCCCTATCTTTTATTATTCATGGAAATCGATTGCCAATTAGACAACAATAATACAAGAGAACAAGACACAATAAACTTGTAATCAGTAATCTTGTGATTAGTAGCAAGCCCAAATCTTAGGTTGTATTTATTTTCATGCCTTCTGTCAATACTATTACTCAGTAGAACATCTTGTTCTCAGTTATCAACAACAATAAACAAACAAGTCCAAAGTTCTGCTAGTGCACTCTTCCTTCTACTTTGGTATGTTATGGAGCCTGTAGCTTTTACTTCTTTATTGTTCTCAACGTTGATTTTTAAGAGTAACAACCCCTTGGTTAATGCCTATATATCTTAAAGATTTCCCACCAAACCAAAAAAGAAGAAGGAACAAGCTTTGCAAAAATCTCAATATAACCAATCAGTACAGTATAGTCTATGTCTATACAAGAATGAATACATACAAAGAATATATTACAAGGCAACTCTTCGACTATATAGCACAACAAATGCAAAATGGTTTACTGGTCTCGACCATGTACAGAGAGAGAATCAGACGCCTCACAGCTGTGAACCTCGAGTTGTTAATGTCATTTGTTTCAGGTTCGTCCAAAACTAAATGTTGCTTGCTACTTTTCTAAGGATCCATCTGTACTTCCGAGCCCGAACTGTTGTATTCTGTATCTGCTTCATGTCCAGTTAACAAGTCCTGAGGTGTAGAGTAGCCCATCAGCCTGTGGAGTGGTGACTTACTCCGAGCAGGAAGTTGCCAGGTTACCTTTGCTTGTTTTTCCTGTAAAGATTCGGATGGTTCTGCATCATGTGATCCTTTCATTCTGTCTCCCGACCTTGAATTTCCAGGCACCATCTTTCTTTGCCCTCTACCCAAGGAATCTTGTGGAAGCAATTCTCTACCATTTGCAGTGATCAAGCTGCTTCCATGAGAATGATTTCCATTAGCGGATGAATCCAATATAGCATTTCTGTCTATATTGGATTCATAAAGCGCTCCACTTAAACAACCTTCTTTTTCAAGGGAAACTTCGACAACTTTCGAGCAAGCACCGCACTTTAGCCTGTTGGATTTTCTTCCAGGAAGGAGAGAGTGTTGGGGAAGTTGTAGAACGTTGAGGCAGAAATAGCATGTGATGAAGGGAGCACCACCTGCCAAAGGTTGGACATGTCTTTTCACAGCTTGTCGTTTCTCCCTCAAGTAAACTCTTCTCAAGATCTCATCTTTATGCCTTTGATCATCAGATATAGAGACTGTATCATGGGTCCAACTATAGGGCTCCAAGTCAGCATATCGCTGTGCACTTGTCGAGTAAGAGTCATATGGATCCCACTTCTGGCGACAACAGGATGCATGTGGGGGTAACTGGGCAGACCACCTTAAATTATCATGGTGGTGATGTACATAGGGCTCAGAATTTTGGTACCTTCCGTTGAACACCTCTCCTGAGTATGATGGCATTGGTGGGAGAGGACCACTTATAGACCAGCTTTCTGCTCTTCTCGTCCTCCTGTCAGTATAACCATGATACTTGGTTCTGTGGTAAATTTCTCCTGATGTTTCATAATCATAGTACATGGGAAGAAACTCTTTTTCTTTCCAACCATGGTCCCTCGATCTGTCAACATAACCGTGATACCCTGACCTATAAGGACCACGACGCATCTGCTCAAATGGGGCCTCGTCATGTACATAACTAGAAGAGCTCCCTGTTTCAAAGGCCATATCAGCACTTCTTCGGTAGTTTGGAACCCTATGCATGAAGCTGTTTATATTAAGATTGGCTGTCCTGTTTCTCCCGGGGCCCGGGATTCTATTTTCTTCTTTCTCCACAATGCTTCTCTTGAGCTTCTCAGGTAACAGTGTCGATGAAAAACTTCTAACCTGAGTTCGAGTCCCTAAATTATTAGAAGTCATTCTGTCTGATGGAAGATTATCCCATCTAGGATTTTCTTCAGCATTAACATGCATATATTGTCCAGGAACTTGATTATCATTTTCATCAGAGGAAGAGATACTTCCATCATAAGCAAGGGAGTTTTTGGTTGGAGATCTTGGAACCTCTTTGAGCAAGCCATCAACTTGTTTGTTCATACCAACCGCCACCAATGTTTCAGGTTTATCAGTGCATTGCAGCTGTTCAGACTCATAAACAGCATTGTCTTTAGATTTATCAATTTTTTGCCTTGAAGTTACCCTGACTATCTCCGATTTGCTTCCACACTCGGTAATCTCAGCTGACAATGGAGTCTCAATTGATAGCTTCTCTGTCATGCACTCTACAGAGTTGTTCTGCTCCTTCCTATTGCCATCTTCATTGGCTAATCTTGCCACCTCTACTTGCACTGAAACTTGATGAGCATTTTCACTAGAGGAAGACACACTTCCATCATTTACAGGAGAATTTTTGGAGGGAGGTCTTGCAACTGCTTTGAGTAAGCCATCAACTTCTTTGTGCCTATTGAATGCTTCCGAAATTTCTGGTCTATTAGTGCATTGCAACTGTTCAGACTCGTAAACAGCACTGTCATTTGAGTTCTCTATCTTTTTCCTTGAAGGTTCTATGAAAATGTCTGATTTGCTCCCATACTTAATAATCTCAGTTGACAATGGAGCCTCAGTTAAGAGTTGCTCCGTCATACACTCTACAGAATTATTCTGGTCCTCTCTATTGCCATCTTCCTTGGCCAATTCTGCTAATTTTGGCTTATCAGCAGCATCAAGACAATTAGAAATAGTCTCATCTCTCGAGATATCTTCACAAGAGTCTTTTCTCTCTGTGTCTTTTCGGGATATCTCACCATCTGAAGCATTACCTTCTACTTGATATTCAGAAGTGTTTGATGTAGAAGCCTCTCTCGCATCTTCAACCTGTTTTTGATCATGTTGATCATCATTATCTTCCATTGCTTCAATTACCACAGCAGGTTGCGGTTGCTCCGATTCTTTCTTCTCATCTGATGTATAGACTTCTCCATCATCATGTAAATTTCTTCTCTGTTGCTGACTGTGACTGTGATTTTCAACAGCAGTGTCATCACACTGACCATTGTTATCATTTATCGCTGCAGCTGCTGTAGTCAGTTCTGCTGATTCTGCATTTGCAAGGGCAGTATGGTCTTCATTCAAAACATGATCCCTGGACTGAGATTTGTCTACAGTGGTGTTTATTATCGCTCCATTTTCTTTTTTCGTAGGGAAACTCGACTCGTCGGCCAATATAGAAGTTTGATAGGCAGAATCTGTAGCTCCATTCTGCACAGACTGACTGCTGTTTTCAGCAGCATCCAGATCCTGCCTTTCAATTTTAGCTGACTGTTCAGTAAAAGAAGAGCTTGATTTTCGACTTGAGCCACTAGATTCTCCGCCATCAGAAGAATTGTCAATACCGTTACTCTGTTCAATGGGTTGTCCATTTGAACCCTGTGATAGGGATTCATTTTTACCTTTATAGTGTTTAGCTGCATTTTACAAGTAATGCCTATAAGATTAGGACATAATGAATAAAAATACTTCCAGCAAAGTTACTCCTATCACATTATCATTTCACAAGAAAGTTATTGTCCATGCCATTTAAAAAAAAAGAAAAATTCATGATCAATCTTGTTCATAATTAGTCAAATATTAACTGATGCTTGGAAAATTTGAACATTCATCAATAAAGGTACAAAAAACAATGTTCCATATAGGTATATTCTCATGTTAAAATTCAGCTCGTTCTTGGGAACTAGAGATGATCGATTACCTTGAAGGATTGTACCACATCCACCACAGGTATACAGAGGAACATGTTCTGGTTCTGGAAGAATCTCCGCACATTTCGGACATTTAACTAGTCGAACTTTCGGATGCTGTTGCTTCGCCATGCTCCTCCTGCTATAGCTATATCTGTCACCAAAAATTGAACAAGATGCAATCAATATTCTTGCTTCTGCACACTTCAAATCATCTAAATATGACTGTCTAGCACCTCGGCCTCAGCCAACGATTTTCGATGCAGGAGAATTTCATAAACTCCAATTCACAACATTAAATCTTTCATAATTAACTAGAAATTACTCCTACATGATATGACAAAGTTACTACTTTAGAATATCCTAGATATGTGTTTTACCCATATTTGCTTAAAATTCAGGAGAACAAGTGAAAATTTTGAACTCCTCGTTTAAATTAAAGCTGCTAGTTTTGATAATAAGAATCTCACTATTCCAGTGTTGCCCTTTTTCTTTTCTTTTTTTCTTAAAAGCAAAAGTGAAAGCCCTACAAAGAAGCTTCAGTTTTCACTCAATTTCCTAGGTATCAAATTTCACTTTATGAACTAAAATATCATGATTTGAACATAAGTAGTTTCTAACTAATAACTATAGAACCTAAACTAAACCAATTCTCATCTCAAATCCACAAAATATATAACCTAATAACTAATCACTTATAGAAGAAGGAAATTAACAATAATTACATTAAGACTGTAAAATCCATTTCAACTTCAATCAAAATTCAAAACTAAAAACTGGAAGAACTTTTTTTTGAGACAAATTACGAGATAATTTATAATATACTGCAGCATTACCCAGATCAAGTTAATTAGTGGGTATTTAACAATTCATTACATTCGTCCATTTTTTAAAAAATAAAAATTCATTACAATCATATAAGAAATGGGAAAAATAAAAATAAAAAATTGCTATTTTCATCTAATAAATTACCTCTTCTTAGCCAAAATTATGGCCAAAATACAGGGGATAAACATCAAAATTAAACTAAAAAAGTTCATTTCTTTAGCAAAAATGAGCTCTAAAAAATGGGGAAATTACAATTGTTTAAAATTAATAAAGACCACATTTTGAAAGTATAAAAATCAAAACAATAGAAAAGAAAAACAAACCTTATTAGAAAATTCTTGAAATTATAAATGGAGTTTTCCCTTTTCTTTTCTTCCACGCCAAGCTCAAAATAGTCACCCAAAGTTCTTCATTTTCTTCTAATGCATCTTCCTCAACAATTCCAAATTTCCCCTGTTTTTCATTTTTTTTCCCTTATTTTTTTTTTGTTGGTCTTCTGTTCTCTTCAATCTTTCTTATGACTTTTTTTCTTCTTACACGAAATTGATGATCACTTGTTTGGTATTATTTTTGGGGATTAATTTGGTTTCACACGAGAGAAAATATATTCAAGAATAAAAAGAGAGAAGAGAAAAATAGAAAAAGAGCGTTGAAAGATGGCGGCTTTTAACTTTTAAGAGAGAGAGAGAGAGAGTTAGTAATATAAATCATAAGTAAATGTTTATGTGGTGGTAGAGGTCTAGAGGAGTGACGTGTATAGAAGGTTAGAGTGCGTCAAAGCTTGCACTCGTTCTTAGAAGAATCACACTAGACTAAGGTACTACTATATGTCTTGCATAAAGTCAACCATTTTAGATTTTAACTAGTGGTTGACCCGGGCGATGTCCCGAGGTTAATCTATATTATATTATGCATTACATTTTAGTTATTCAAGATGGTTAATGTCGTTCTTTTTTTGCTTTTTTTCTTTAAAGAATGAACCGATTAATGAGAGTTTGTTGTTTAGAAGTGTTCATAACCGGTTACACCTAGTTATTCGGGTACCCAAATATGTTGGTAACTAGAATATGTGGGTACCCGCATTTGCGAGTAGCTAAGAAAAGCAACCCATGACTCGACTATGAACAGTCGGGTGCTCGCAAAAGTGTCATAACTTTTTTTAATGGAAAATAAATCATTAGAAGAGCTACAGAAGAAGCTACTACTATGAGTGTCAAATGTCGATCCATGTTGATTACAGTATTTTGGGGTACTACCATGAGTTCCAACTGTCAATTGCATGCCAACTCTAATCCTCATTTCTCAAAAGGATCTACTACCAATCAACCATAACGTAAATATTCTCACTTGCAGATTGCATCACAATTAATTTTTTCATTAACATGTTGATTCATCTAATCCAACTTCTCCTATAAAATGTTGATTATTCTTATTATTTATCTTTCATTTCCCCTCTGAAAGTCACAAGCACAACAATGTGGTATCGGGTAGCTAATAAGCTAACTTAATATATTTTCACAATTGTTTATTGTAAGAAAAAATTAATGTAACTGTGAAAAATGAAAGAGAAAAACATTATATAACGATATATTTATCCGAGAAGTTTAACTTAAAAGCAAGCTCGTTAATCAACTCGATTTTTGCATCTTTTTTGGGGCGGTTATCCGACCCATAAAATAAAATTTCATATTTATTATTACTGTTTTTGGGTAGACAGATTAACATGACGGGTCAAAACATATCGGGTCTCCTGAACACCCCTTGTGTAGTTACAATTTGGTTCTTAAAGCAGAAGCAATGTAGTTTATAGCTATAAATTATGAAATATTAGGCTATAAACTTTCCAGATATGTCAATCATATACTTTTTTTTTGAAATTCAAATAGTATATTGTCTATAAATAAATTTTTTCCCCCGCAAAGACAAATATGATATTGTAGATTAGTTGGTTAATGCATTTGCATTTCAAATGGGAGGTCATGTGTTTAGCCTTAAACACTATATTTTTATATTTAATTTGTGTCATATGATTAGAGAGGGGAGTACATGTGACAGCATGACAAATCATATTTACTTTGCATCATTTCTTTGGGGAAGGAGGGAATACATGTGACATCATGGGTATGCAACACCTAAACGGGGAAGGAAAGATTAGCAGTTGTACTTCTTACTTCTATGAGAATGTTCGGTTTGATTAGTCATCCGAGTGTGAATTTGATGGTTAGTCTGGATCTTTTGATGGGTATTGAGCAAGCAAATGAAGAAGGGACTATTAGCGGTAGTAGTGTGCACTTTTGCTCCAACAATGTTGGCGGGCTACATAAGCTACCAAGTATTATGGGCCATAACTTTTGAGATAATTGGATGTAATGGTGGGCATCCTCAATAATTGTGGGGTATATTGTGAGATGTAAGTTACCATATCTTTAAATGTTTTTCTTAGATGTATGTTATAGTATTTTTTCTCCCCATAAAAAGCAAAAAGAGATGGTAGATTAGTTGGTTAGTGTGTTCGTATTTCAAATGAGAGGTTGCGTGTTCGAGTCTTCATACATACATTTTTGTTAATTACTTTGTATTATTTGTTTCAGAGGGGGAGGTACATGTGGCAGCATGACATTTGTTTGCTTTGGGTTTTAGATATATATATAGATTGATCAACTTATATTTTAATAAGGGTAGACAACGCCAAAATGACAAAAGAGATGTAGACCATATTTCATTTTGGGTCTTGTGTATCATCTAGAGGTGATTATGGACCGGGCCGGGTCTTGAAAAATTGCCCATTGGTCAGATCGGGTCGAAATTTTGTGCCTTGAACCCCGCTGTTTCGGGCCAAAAATGTCGGGCTTTTTGGTCCAAAATCGGACCGGTCAAAAAATAGACTGAAAAAGTCATTTTTAGCTTGCCCAAAGGCCGTTTTAAAAAAAAAAAAAACGGACCGGATCGAGACCGATCGTGGGCCAAAAAATCCTGTCCAAGCCCGCCCAAAATTCGGGGCGGGCCGTGGGCCCGATTTTTGTGATCAGCTCTAAGTATCATCTCTCAATATCGTAACCAACTAAGGTAGTTGACATTCACTAAATGTCATGATTGTCTAAGATAATGGCAAAAGAGATGTAGACGAAATTTCATTATAGGTTTGGGAGATGGTGCCCAAGATATAGGATCAAATTTCGTCTACATCATTATTCTTGTGGCTCGCTCTACAAAAAAAAAAAAGGCTAGTTGATAGTCATGATTGATTAGCTTTTTCTAATTAGTACTTCCTCTACTTTTCTTTCACTTGCTACATTGTTGTATTCACTAGTTTTTAGGAGATGTTCCTTTCAATCTTTTTTGGTGTACTTTTTTACCTTTAGCAGTAAATGATGAGGTGGGAACAAGTGAAAAAATATTACTTTTTGGTGAAAAAATAGAGAAACAAATATAATAGTATTACTTTTTTGTGGACCAAGTCTCCTAATAAGGAAAGTTAAAACAATGTAGCAAGTAAAAAAAAGTAACTATTTAAGGAAAATGTAGCAAGTAATAAAAAGCGGAGGGATCGGAGTACTTCATATGGTTTTACGTTAGAGGTGATTATGAGTCAGGTGGGACTTTAGTCTATTCATTTCGGGATAAGGTGTCATCGTGATCTTACCTAAGATAATTAGGTCGGGCTTTCTCATATTCTATTACTAATTTAGGCTAAATTACCTTTTGGGCATAAAAAAACATGCCTAGAGACTGAAATTGTGAATTGATTCCAGATTTCTCTAATAATGGGTAGAGAACGCCATAGGACAAAAGACACGAGATCTGATTCCAGATTTTGGGTATTTACTTTTTAAGATTTTAACCAACTAAGTTCGTTGAAATTCAGTATTGTCAAATAGCTTAGTTGGTTAAAGACTTAAAGTCTTGGGGATGGTGCCCAATATATTAGATCGAATCTCGTCTACATCATTGCCCTTGTGGCTCTCTCTACACAAAAAGCTAGTTGACATTCGTGATTGATCAACTTTTTTCTAAATAGTACTTCATGATATGGCTTTATTTTAGAGGTGATTATGAGTCAAGTCGGACTTATAGTCTATTTATTTTGGTTTAAAGTTCGTTGTGCTCTTACCTAATATAATTGGGCTAGGTTTCTCATATTTATTACTAATTTAGGCTAACTCAATTGTATACTTAAATAAATGACACTTTTGTTGTATAATATAATTGTGTGATTTTATGTTCACCATAATGAAATATATGAGATATGATTGTTTTTCATCAATATTTTGCTCAAATAAAATGGTTTTATTCAAAAAATAATGTAAAATGCACTTTGATCACCTTAAACATGAATAAAAACAATTTTTTTTTAAAAAAATTGGTAAGATAAATTACATTAACGCCTCTCGGAGACACCTAAATACAACCTGCCCCAAAAACCCCCAAACCCCCCTACTGTGAGAATCAAACCCATGATTCGTGAGTGGAAGATGAAAGAACTGGCGCTTACCACCCTTCCACTCCCTCATTCTCACATGAATAAGAACAATTGTAACTTGAATCGGATGAGAACTAACAAAATTGTACTCCCGAATAAATAGAAAGGAATATTCACTATTCACATCTCAATAATGAGAAGGTTAGATCCCAGAGTTTTACATAAAATAACATCACAATATGACTAAAATGTAACTAACGTTTCTCTTATGGGTCAAAAAAGCTCATATTACTTCTCACAATTTTTTTAAAGATGCATAGCGTTAAAACTAGGGCTGGCAAAAGTTGACCCAACTCGATAATCCGACCTGAAACTGACCTGAAAATTCCGGGTTTGGGTTGAGATTTTCGACCTGAAATAAAAAATGGGTCGACCCAACCCGACCTGAAAATATAATGGGTTAGGTTCGGGTTGACTTGTTGAACCTGAAAATAACCCGAATAACCTGATTTAGAAGTCGGCTTATTTTCAGGTACGGTCAACCTGAGATAAACTCATACTTTCATAACTTATACAACCTATCTTTTGTTATTCTTATTTGTATTGGTAGCCTCATTTTGATCACCTAAATTTCATTTCAGGTCATTAACCTATACTTTCATAACTTAGCGTGTATAGTTGAATTTCATTTCAGATCATTTTGGGTTGGTTTCAGGTCAACCCGAAATTGATAAGGTCGGGTTTGAGTTATGATTTTCGACCTGAAATTAGAATCAGGTCGGGTCTGGGTTAGGAGTAAGTTGCCTGAAATATAAATCATAAATCAAGTCAACCTGAAATTAATCCAACCCGACCTGATTACCAGCCCTAGTTAAAACTATATTTATAATTGAAATATCTACTGCTAAATAGTCTCTCAAGTGTAGATTATGATTTAGCATTAATGAAGATACAAAGTACAAACATGTGGTGTCAGATAAATCCCAAATAGTTTTTGGTTGGTAAAATTGAGGTCGAAGATTTCACAAGATTCTTGGCCAACATTCTAGAATGATGACATGGAAAACAGGAAAAGCATGCAAGCACCGAATGATTTAGCATTTGAACTTGTGAGGCTTGTGCAAGGAGAAAACTTGAGTATTGACTATTAGCTTTTTTTGTGGTGTACAACTGAGTTAATTGACTGACCGAGTCAACCCATATACTATATAGTATATACTCCATCTGTTTTTTTAGATGTAACATATTGACTTTGGGCACTATTCATCCAATACACTTTGACCATTAATTGTTATTTATACATAAGAAAAAATATAGTCATGTGGGATCTTGTTTGATTCGTCACGACATACACTTTCCAAATATATATTTTTTATAATTTTTACTTTTATACAATTAGAGATATTATTGGTCAAAGTTGTGCCTTGACAAATGTGAAAAGTCCAATGTTACATCTAAAAAAAACGGAGGTGTATTACTTACCAAATTAAGCTTGGCCTAGTGGTAAGGAAAATACTTTTCAACCTCAAAGTTGGGAGGCTGATCCTCACTAGGGGCACTTTGGGAGAGGGTTTCCTCTTAGCATCCCCCCACTCTCGAAGTGTCTATCCACATACTCATGTCGGGTTAACTTGCGAGAGATTCCGGTGTAATAAAGTATCCTTCATGCTAGTGGGGTTCAGGTGGGGGCCCTAAAAAATTATACTACATATTACTCTCTTAGTTTTCAAATAGATCTTCATTTGACTTTTAACTATTTACAAATTCTACTTCAATTATATTTTTTTATATACATATAAAACTCAATGTTTATATGCAAGATGATGTTAAATTTGTTTCAACGTATATCTTTAAAATCTTTATTTTTTATAATTTTTATTAATAAATAATTTGAGATTATAATTTTGACAACTGCACATTGGCAATTGTGCAAATCAAAATGAAGCAAAGCTATTTGAAAACGAAACGAATATAATATTATACTAGTTTTTGGACCCGTGCAAAATGCACGGGAAGTTTTTATTCAATAAATATACTTATATTTATATGGTAATGATTGCATATTGTCTAAAAGTGGTTGCATTCAAATATGATAAATTAATATGATGTACAAATTTATAAATAATTAATAAAATAGTAAACAAATTTAATTGTAAACTAAACAATTAACTATATAAAGATGTCATCTAAATAAGATCATTCGACTGGGTAAATGATTTAAAAGTGTTACCCATCTAAATAAAGTTTGTAACAAATTACTCCTTAAGAATGTTAGCTCAACTATATGTGCACGAATACCCAAATATTTACACTCCCATGAAGCCTATTTGAGGATAAAAAAAATTTTTATAATTATATATTAGAAATTTGTAAGAACTTCAATAGTAATTCAATTAATAAATAATATATTTTATCAATTCTAAATTGAAAATTACTCCCTTTGATTTTTTATTAGTTTCTTTCACTTTCCGTTGTGAATTTGTCCCTTATTACTTTACACAATTCTTTAATTTGTTTTGGAATGGTCCCACCACTTGTTTATTATTATTTGTATTTTTCGACTCAACTTTTCTTGGTCCACAATACAATGATATGCCAATAAATAATACTTTATCCTTCCCACTATGACCCACATATCTATTTTTGTTAAAGCTTTTTTGTCGAAAGAAGTGGGTAAACTAATAAAAATCGAATGGTGCACTTCTCTCTATCTCTATCTTTATCTTTATCTTCATCATATGAGTCCCTCTTTTTAATTCTCTCTATCTCTACTCTCTCCTTAATCCCTGTCCCCCTTCTGTTTCATTTATTTTATAATCAATAATTTGAATCTTTATGGTGCTGTTAACTTAGCAAATAAATTTGATAGTTTTTTAAAAATTTAAGATTAGGTTTTTTTATAGATGATTTGTCAATTTGCTGCTAGACGTGTTTTCCCATCAAACTGGTCCCACATGTATTTCCTAAATCATACCCTATCCAAACACAAAAATAGGTAAGATTTACCCAACTATCTTCAAACACCATGTTTACGGCTCACACCCGTCCTCTATTCCGATGAATTTTCTCATCCATTAAAAAAAATCCAACAAAATTCTAGAGACTGATAAATGGCTACAATTTTCCCGATACCAATTCTCAGTCATGACCAATTTTATATAGCCATTTCAACAACTTTATCTGATCTTTTCACAACAGTTTCACTCTCTTATAAACCAACTAAAATTGAATACTTATAAATCTCTCTTTTGACATATAAGCTTGACAATTAATTCATTTTGTTGATTCACCTTTCTCAATTAGTGTTGCGATGCTCATTAGATATCTCTATTTGGAGTTTAGTATCCATACGATGTATGATGGTTTACAAATTGTAAAATTAATTTAATAGAAAATTATAAGATAAATATGTCACTCATTTCCACTTTACTTTTCGCCTAAATACCTTATTCCTCGTTCTACCCGAATGACCACACTTTCAATGATATATTGTATCTTACCTTATTCCCCTTCCATCGACATAATGAGTATTATATAGGGTTCCCACTTTACTTTTCGCCTCCCAAGGACTACCCCAAGTGACTCTAATGGCCCACCATTAACTCTTACTCATTAATTTCTTCCTACAAACAATTTTAGAATATTTATATTCACATAGAGGAAATAAGGTTATTAAATGGTATACCATATGTATGTCTATTTTAGAGCCTCTTCTAGCAACCTATACATTTTGTTATCATTTGCAACCGGACGATCCATTAATCCGACTCGCAGAAGATTAAAATGGATCCAACAATTTTTTTAATATTCATTAAGACTAATTTAGAAAAGATAATGTTGTATAGTAAATATATAATACTCAATACTTGTATATTGTATGTATGCTTTATAGGATCTTTATATGATCCACGTTTCAATGTTATCTTTTACATCAAAAACAAAAAGAAGTGTCAAAATAAAATACATAGGCAAATTAACAACTTTTTCAATTACATAACTTTATATGATCTTTTCAAATAGAGTTTCAATCTCTTATAAACCAACTAAAATTGAATACTTATAAATCCCTATTTTGACATATAAGCTTGACAATTAACTCATTTTATTGATTCACCTTTCTCATTTAGTGTCGAGGTGCTCATTAGATATCTATCTTTCAAGTTTAATATCCATACGATGTATGGTTTAAAAATTGTAACATTACCTTTAATAGAAAATTATAAGATAAATAGGTTACTCATTTTCAGTGTACTTTTCTCCTAAACACCTTATTCCCCATTGCTATCTGAAATGACCACAATTTCAATAATATATTGTATCATACATTATTCATTTATTCCCCGTTCCATCGACTTAATGAGTATTATACAGGGGTTTCTCAAACTTTACTTTTCGTCTTCCAAAGACTACCCCAAGTGAAATTATCAAAAAAAAAAAAAAGACTACCCCAAGTGACTCCAATGGCCCATCACTAACCATTACCCATTAGTTTCTTCCAAAAACAATTTCTAGAATATATTAAGCCAAGAAAAGTTTTAATATTCACTAAGACTAATTTAGAAAATGATAATGTTGTATAGTAAACAAATATAGATAGTAGTACTTGTATAATGTATTTGTATTTTATAGGTTCTCTATATGATTTACATTTCAATGTTATCTTTTACATCAAAGAAAAAAGAAGTTGTCAAAACAAAGTGCATAGAAAATTAACAACATTTCTAATTCAATAACTTTATCTTATCTTTTCACAACAGTTTCAATCTGTTATAAACCAACTAAAATTGAATACTTAAAAATCTCTCTTTTGACATATAAGCTTGACGATTAACTAACTCATTTTGTTGTTTCACCTTTCTCAATTAGTGTCGCGATGCTCATTAGATATATGTCTTTCGAGTCTAATATCCATGCGATGTATGGTTTACAACTTGTAACATTACTTTTATAGAAATTTATAAGATAAATAGGTTACTCATTTCCAATAACAGATTAATCATCACATCGTTATTTAATTAATATGATATCCGATATACAAATTAAGGTATAAGGTTTTTGAATAATATTTTACGCCCATCGAGTTTTCTCCATATAAAACGTGCGAGTATATGAAAAAAAGGCTTCATAGGATTTAAAAAATTAAATTTTGGATTAATAAATAAGTAAATATTTGAAAATACTTTTTGGACCAATGACGATGATCCATATAAATTTTGGAATATGTTCGCAGCCGCTTATGTACTAATACATCCAAATTACACATACTCACCATTTCACCCACATAAATAACCACCTTACAACTGATATCATCACTCGAAACTAACCTGGTCAGGGAACTAAACGAAAATACTGACATGTTTGCCACATCTACTTCCCTTAATTTCAAAATAATCGTTTAATAGATAATTGACAGACCTTTTAAGTGAAGAAACAGAGGAAAATAGATTCATAGGCAAGTGCAAATCCCAACTTTATAATAACTATGTTACCCTTTTATTGTATGTGGCATTAACCCAACATATATATATATATATATATATATATATATACATATATATATATATACATATATATATATATACATATATATATATATACATATATATATATATATATAGCTTTTTTTGTGAGTATGTTAAACCTTATTTTTATTGAATTGAACTTGTCTAAATTTATCTAAACTTATCTGAACTTATTATTAGACTTTATCTAAACTTGTTAGAACTTAACGGAACTTATTTTTCTAATAAGGACTAAAAAAAGTTTGAGCTAAACAGGGCCATATTGTGTATGGTACTATTTTGGTTGTCCTTTTATGTAAGTTTCTAAAATCAGTTTTAGATTGTTTTAACTATTACCCATTCTATTCTCTCTTCCAACACACGCCATCATCTTTCCTCCTCCCACGATATACTACTTGCTCACCCTTCACACTACATTATCTACAATTTAGCTTCCACAACAAACCACCCACAATTGCTCCTACCTAAATGCTTCAACAAATCATGCCATCAAATTGAAATTTTAAAATCGATATTGGGATTTATTTTCAAAAGATCCAAATTATATATTGTGAAAACCAAAAATTACTTTGCCAAATAAACCCCCAAACAAAATCGTTTTGTCCCTATATTTGTTGTTCTTGTCAAATTGCCAACTCAACTTTAAGGCGAATATGAAGCAACAATCCGTACTATATCGATACTTTGATTTTTCTCGCGCTTCTTCCAACGCAATTAATTCTTATTTGCATCTCTAATTGATAATTTGAAGGTAATACATTATGACTATTGTAAGTTCGGGTATCTTTTTATTACTTCAATTGTAAATAGTTCATGAATTGTGATTCAAGATTTTTAGAGGTAATTATTAATAGACATGCACAAATGGTGGCCTATCCTTCTTAGTTTGTATTCTTGAATTGATCCATTGAGATTTCATAATTTTCTTTATCGCCTATCCAGTTTCAAGTTCAAAAACGAGCTACATTCTAAAAAAAGAAGTTTTTTAAATAGTTGTTGACTTTGCCTTCCTTCTTAGCTTGTATGAAAAGCTGTAATTTTTTTTATTAACATTGTTTATTATTAGTTGTTGTTAACCAATCTGAGTTTAAGATATTTTTTGACTTACTCTAGGCTAGTATTATAATTTTTCTTTTGAAAAGGTAGTGAAAGAGTATAATTTCGTGAAGAATATTATTCCTATCAAACAACTATATATACAAACTAAGCTACTATCGATTAGCTAAGCTATAGGCTAATAATCACGGTAATACTATAACTACATACCAATTAAATATGCAGGCTATAATGAAATCAACTAATAGTGACAGAATATGTACAATATTTAATTTATTAATTAGTTATATTATAATTAATTAAGTAGGAGTATTATATGAGAAACATTCATAAAAAAAGATTAAAAAAAGTGAAACAACAAACTCATTTTTTAACGTAGTTAGTTGTAGCTCATTTCTAGGAGATTCTAATGTCTTTCATCCTCCCTCTCTTTCTTTCACCTCTACCAATTCATCAGTAGTTAGCTTCATTTGTTTAAGTCCATTTCTTCAAATTTGAATTTTTTCCTCTCTTCCTCTGTTTTTTTTAGAAGAAACTCAATTTATTTTCAAAAAGTGAGGGGAAACAGTAGTAGCACGAAGTGATGTCGCCATTGCCGACATCCAATTGCAATGCTTCTCTTCTTTTCAGCTGGTACCACAGGTGTTGCGCCACTGTAATTTCTGTCGGTGTTCATTTTGCTTGTGGTGGTATAGTCGAGGCCAAGCTATTGAATAGCAAAACAAATTGTGTTTAAATGCTACTATTATGTTTGTTATATAGTGAGGATCAAATCTTTGACAGCCAAAAGTTACGCCATAAATCTTCTAGTTATAGAAAATTAGAGCCTCTAGTTTGACAACTTTTGATATTGATTTAAGGATGTGAATGTCAATTAAAAAATATTTTCTTTAAGTATATTCTTGTATTTCCTTAAATCTCGGTTGAATGGTATATTCTTGTATTTCCTTAAATCTTCTAGTTATAGAAAATCCCGATATCTTTTCAAATTGGATGTAATCAAAGGCTTAAAACGATCGATTTTCCTAAAGCATTCAATGACTGATTTTCAAAATTTGGGAAACTAATAATAAAAGAATCAAACATAATCATTTTAATGGGATGTGACACGTGTCATGTATTTCATTGCTCTATGAATGTGGGTGAATTGTGAGAGCAGAATTTCTATGAGGCTGCCACATAGGATGAAGTTTTCTTGCTTTAATATTATATATGATTACACGTTATGCAAGAGTTTTTTTATATTTGTTTTAATGTATTAACTCATTACCAATTTATTGGCCATAAAAAAAAATTTATTTACCATCACAAGTTCGCAAGTCATAACGAAGCTGCGACGTGGCGCCATTTGTCCTTGAGTAGGTCAAGCAAAAGTATTTGTGGGTCCCCAACGCATTGACTGCCGATATTTTTTGATCCAAACTGGTGGGGTAAGTAAACGTGGGCCTGCCGCAAATTTGTTTCACATTGGGCTTACATTTTCATACTATGCCTTGTTTGGTGGGTAAAGGCATTGATGAATGTTACATTAATGTTGATGACGAACTTGCTGATATCTACATGACATTGTGGTCCATTTTTGGCTTTTATCGACATAAGACAGGATGATGGGCTAACAAAATTTATATACAAGGGGAATTAGAAGAACAAAGGTATTGTTTAAAAATTCCATACAGAACACAAAGACCTTGCTTGGTACTTAGCAATTAGCATATTGAAGACCTTTTAAAAAATTAATGAATTAATAAAAACTCATTGTTAGTGTTAGAGATCTTGACTCAAGCTCAAGCATTTCCTAATTTATTAGAAATATAAGTTGAACCGCACTTATAATTTATGGTTCGGCAAGTTAGACGGCGATTTTGGATTAAAACAAGCTGAGCCAAGTTACCCTGGTCTGATTAGTATCACCACAAGTCACAAGGGATGGGAAAGGGGGGATTCAAACTTCTTTTTGGTGCGTACACAACTAAATTTTAAGCAATAAGTTATATACAATATTCATAATGCAAATTAACTGAAATGTCTACGATTACAAGTTTTAACAAGCTTATGGCAAATTTATCTTACAAATTTGGTCGCCTAAGTCGACAGCAAAACATTTGCAAGGTGTAGGATGGAAAAAGAATCTAAAACACTCGGACAAGGGAAATCCATCAAAAGTAGAGATGGGGTCCTTAGTGACTGTGTTAGCAACTGGATCAACTTTCAACACATCCTACGTACATTGCTATGCTTCTTACCTTAATTTTCATTTACTATAGAAAAACAAATAAGTATATCATATAGAAAACGGTTTTTTCACTAGGTACCCCTGAGTTTTATGAGAATTCACAGGGTACCCTCGTGTTTTCAACAATACACTTGGTGCCAGTGAGGTTTTTGAAAAATTATCAGAATACCCTTAATGACTAACGCCGTCAAACTCCGTTAGTGATTAAACCCTAATTAACCTAATTAATCCAAATAACTCCTAATTAACCCAATTAACATTAATTAAATCGTAATTAACCTTAATTAAACACTAAATAATCCTAATTAATTTATTCTTTTGTCTCCTCTCTTTCCTTTTCTTTCTTCCTTTTACCAGAGCTTCCATGGAAGCCACATGCTTCCATGGAAGCCACATGCTTCTTTCTCTCTCCTCCCTCTTCAAAATTGTCTCTCTCTCCTTCCAACCCACTCACCTTCAAACTTAGTTACCTTCCACACCTCCAAAAACCCACCTCACCACCTCCATTAAACCAATTTCAACCTGCGGTAAGGACGAAGTGCAAAATTCAGACTTGGAAACACGACCAACGCTTTTTCCGGCCTCTTAAAGAATCAAAATCTATGTATATTAAGGGTTGTATTGAAAGTTGATAAAGCTAAGGGTATGTAAACAAGGCTAGAAATAATACAGCTTTAATTGAATTCTAAGAATATTACCTAAGAACATCTGAACATAGAAAACTGGAACATTAATATGGGTCAGAGACTCAGGCTATATTCTATTCACCTTATTTTCTTTATTTCGGATAAGATCGGATCGGATCGCACAGGATCGGATCGATCGCACCAGCATCGAAAAAATAAGTTCAGATCAGATCAGATAAGTTCAGATCAGATCAGATCAGATAAGTTCAGATTATGCTTATATTTAAAAACTTATTATTATTATTATTATTATTATTATCATCATGATTATTATGATTATTAGTATTACTAATGCTATTATTGTTATTGTAATAATTATTATTGTTGTTGTTGTTGTTATTATTATTATTATTATTATTATTATTATTATTATTATTATTATTATTATTATTATTATTATTATTATTACTTTATACAATTACTATTACTATTAATATTACTATTTACTAGTACATTTGTTCAAAAAGATTATTATTATTGTCGTTGTTGTACTTATTAATTATTAATATTGGTAATTATTATTAATGTCGTAGCTATTATTATAAATGTCATTGATATCACTATTTGAAGCTATTTGTGTTCAAGAAAAAGAATGTTCTTTTGGCATTTTTAAGTGTTCTTTTTTATATTTATTCTAATTAATAATTTTGATATGTGATGTTCTTTTTTATGTTGTACATGTAACGAACATGACAATAGTATATGATGTTTATTTTTTAAAACAATTTTGGTAGAATAATAAAAATTATATATTACTAGTTTATATAAAACATGAGTAGCATGGGATAACCTAATGGTGTTGTCATCACGTTCTAAAATTTTCCTACAAAGGATTTCAACTTATCTTTAAAAACAAAGTTTATATAGAACAAGACAACGATATAAGAAGAATATTTAACCATTTTGTTCAAGATCATATGATTATATATATTTATAGGTTTATTTATAATAAAAAAGAACAATTTATTGATATAACAAAGAACATGTTGTTAGTTAAATCCAAATATGTCATCAATATAAAAATAACATCTATCTTTTATTTTTAAAATGTGTTCTTTAAATAGATCTTGTATGCTCTTTCAGTATATGTTTTTTTTAATATCATTATATGTTATTTTCATTACTATCCAAATTCTTATTATTAACGGACCTTGAACATGAGTGTTCTTTTATTTTTATTTTTTTGGGCCCCTTTCGGGAATCCCGTGGTAAGATGAATTTTCTCTGGGGAGCCCTCGCACAAGGTCACTCACCTAAAGACCCAACAATGCCCCAACCCCCTCCCCCACCCACAACAATATTGAAATATATGCTTCCACCAAGATTTGAACCAGTCTCCCATGTGATGGGAGGTTCATACCATCTGGTGACCCAAGAGTCCTTAGTCTTTTATTGTATGTTCATATACTAATGTGCTCTTTTTCAAAAAAAAAAAAAACTAATTATGCTATTATAATAATAATAATAATAATAATAATAATAATAATAATAATAATAATAATTATTATTATTATTATTATTATGTTATCTATATTATTATTATTATTATTATTATTATTATTATTGTTGTTGTTATTATTGTTATTATTATTATTATAATATTATTTATATTATTATTATTATAAAATTATTATTATTATTATATTATTATTATTATTATTGTTGTTGTTGTTGTTGTTGTTATTATTGTTATTATTATTATTATTATTATATTATTTATATTATTATTATTATAAAATTATTATTATAAAATTATTATTATTATTATTATTATATTATTATTATTATTATTATTATTATTATTATTATTATTATTATTATTATTATTATTATTATTATTATTATTATTATTATTATTATTATTATTATTATTGAAAGTTGTACATAGTAATAAAATGATAGTAATAGTAATACTAGTAATGAAATACAAAGTAATAATAATATTAGTAATAATATGTTTTTTAAAAGATAAGTTCAGATCAGATCAGATCAGTTCAGATCAGTTCAGATCAGAAAAAATAAGTTCAGATCAGATCAGATCAGAAAAAATAAGTTCAGATCAGAAAAAATAAGTTCAGATCAGATCAGATCAGATCAGATCAGTTCAGATCAGAAAATTTCAGGTGAACTAAACATAGCCTCAGAGGGATAGTCACACACTTCTTTAAATTTTTTTGTTGGTGAACAACTTCTTTACATTTTATTGTTGTATGACAATTTTTTATCCTTATTTTTTTTCCGTGAGCTCCCACAAAGTCTCAGGCTGCTGCTGCAGCAACATCTTCAATTATATTGCTGAGGTATGTAGCAGACTTTTAGATTGATGCTAATTAAAGCAATTGGTGTTGTTTTTCTATCAATTCTTCGATACTCCCTCCGTCCCATTTTATAGTTCCCGTATTTCATTTAGGGTGTCCCAAAATGTTGTTCCCATTTCTCTTATTTCTATTTTTGAACATCACTTTTTTCCTCTCTCTCCACCTTTCATGTGGTTTTTGACACTCATTTAATGTTCCTTAACTCTCATTGGTTGGTACAACAATAATCATTTTTTACTCTCTCTCTCCTCTTTTCACATGCCCACCCATTTAATATTCTCATTCTTTTTCATTTTTTTATGACAATAATTCCAAAAAGAACAACAACTCCCCATGCAAGTACATAATAATCATTGTTTCCTTAATTCCCGTGCCCAAAATGAAAGGGGAACTATAAAATGGGACGGAGGGAGTATTCAATTGAACGAGTAGCCCGCAGAAATGTCAAAGGTCTATGCGTGGTTATTTAGTCTTTTGCTACATTTCATTTGAAAGTATATAGAAGCACCATTATTTCTCAAATTCTATATATTACTTTGAGTTCGGAGTTGCTAGGAAATAGTTGCAGATAGTGCAATTTTTTTTCAGGAGTCTTTTGGTGCTATCCACACATTAAGGTCCTTTGCCCAGGAAGATCATGAAATTCAGCGATACTTTGAGAAAGTTGGGACTTAAACTTGGGACTTACACAAGCTGTGAGTTTCTCCTGTGATTTTTTATCTGTTTTTGCTAGGGGTGTTCGCGGTTTGGGTTGGTGCAGTTTGGGGATGTAACCCAACCCAAACCGCAAATATAAGGTTTGACATTTTCCCAACCCAAACCGCACCGCACTTTTGCCCAAACCAACCCAAACCGAACCGCGCAAAACGGTTTGGTGCGGTTTAACCATTTTTTCCTCCGCGACATTAATTTTGTAATCTAAGAGTAAAAAAAAATTGTTAATAAATATAAAGAGTCCAAATAAATATGAAGTTGACTTCATAATTAAACATAAATAATAATTTATCAAAAGTGTCCAAACTCTTTACCTCAAACTTCTTTTTTCAGTTGTATACTTGTATGCCACCTTGTCAAGTGTATTTTAAAAAAAATCAAAATAGATAAAATTTTTTAAAAAAAAAAATCATATAAAATTGCGGTTTACGGTGCGGTTTCGGTTTATACAAATTAAAATTCAACCCAAACCGCGGTTTGCTTGAAATCATAACCCAAACCTCAATTTTGAAACCGCAAACCAACCCAAACTGCGAAAAAACGGTTTGGGTTGCGGTTTGGTGCGGTTCAGACCGCACTCTGAACATCCCTAGTTTTTGCACAAGCTGAGAGCATTGACAATCATCAAATATGACTACAAGTGAAATAGGGGGGTGAGAATTGTGCGCATCTTGCCATAGAGTATAGCACTCACCACGATTAAGTTCCCATCTGCATCACTTCAAAAAAAAAAAGTTCCCATCTACATCAGCGGTAAAATAGAGTAATCTTTAAGATAGAATATCATAAATCATAGCTAAATAATACCTATCTATAGTGAGTAGTTACCTGTTAAAATATAGTTTTCCTTCGGTGAGAATGAGAAATCCACAATGGAATCATTTGAGCTTGTCGAAGTAAGCAACCTTCATGATGGAGTGAAACATGCTTTGGAGGTCGATCCATGAATCTGTTGGAAGGTTTCCAAATCAGAATTCATCAGCTCTACGGACCCCGAATTGTCGGCACCGCAAAGCTATGTTGGCAACAATCTAAGTTGGTTATAATCTCTCCATTCAAGATAGTTTTATCAAACTCCTCCTTCCCACTTAACATTGAGAATATGTGTATTTTTCCATTAATCAGACCTGTGTAGATGTAACGTTGTACATATATAATTAGCATTAGATAATCAACACATATCAACTATCATAATTTTATTTTCATACTAAATCTACCTTCTCAGGTAAGAATGTCATTGCTCTCACATTTAGTCCACAATCGATTGTATGATATGCTGATTAGTGGCGATAATCATAGAACCTTATGTTGCTCCCCTCACATGTGTAGAAACAGGCAGAGACATGATCCACAATGACTATGCTAGCAGCTGAATCCACTTTCAGCACATCCTACATATATAACCATGCTCTTACCTTAATTTTAATTTACTATAGAAAACATAAGTATAGGCACAACATATAGAAAACCATTAATTATTGTCCCGGTATCTCTATCGTATATGGAGAAATTGTCATCAGTTAACAACAAAAAAAGTACCTAAATGTATGCTATACCTGATCAAAGTGTGTCCGCCCCGCGAGCCCAGCTCGAAAAATACCTGGGCTTGGGCATATATTTTGGGCCCAATTTTTTTTGGTTTGGGACGGGTTTTGGGCAAGCTAAAATATTTTTTTAGTTGAAAATTTGTCCCGAAAATCCCGTTGTTTTTGGTCCGAAAAAGCGGGTTTTGGGCAAAAAATTTTGGTCCGAAAATTTGGTCCGGCTCGACCGGACAAATAGGTAAATTGTTTTAGGCCCGACCCGTCATTTGATTACCTCTAATGTATGCCCTCCATAACACTGTATTTTTTGATGAAGATGTAATCCCGCTCTGATCATATCATGTTCATTAAAAGTGAGAAATCTTTCTCAGAATAAAAAAAATGAAAACACCCAAGATGAGAAAAATAGTAAATCCTGACACAGTTGAAATACAAACAATTTTCTGCTAGGCTCTAGAAAGGCTCGAAAAATGTTTGGCTCGAAACTCTTGAGTTATTCTTTCTACCTCAATGAATTTGATTTTAGAAACCGTAATGTAATTCCAGCTTTTATAATTGAGAGAACCCCAAATTTAAACTTAAAACCAAAATTTAACCTAACTTACAAGCTGACAATAAAGTTAACATAATTCATTTATTTGTAATATTAATAAATATAGGGTTATTTTTAATAGTAAAAAAATTGGTTTACCATAAAATAAGAATAAAAAAAGTTAATGATTACCCATAAGAGTTTCCCCGAATATATACTGCAAATAGGAAAAATGTAGATGTGGTATACATTATGCTAAACGACATAGTTTTAATATTTTAAGAGTATATTTTTAAGAAAAATATTGTTATCTATACAAATATATTAAAAGGCGTGCATAAGGAAGCCGATGTGCCACGTGGCACTCCCCCCTCAATTTCTAATGCAAATGTTTTATGTCCATGTGTACCCCTCAATTAAAAAAATATAAATATTGTGTAATTGGAAGGAATCGAACACGTGACCTTTGAAATGAAAAGTAAGAGCTTAACCATCAATACACTATGGCTTTATTGTGAAATATTTCAAAGACAATATGATAAAGTCTTTAATAACTATACTTAACTAAAAAGACTTATACAAGTATATAGATCTCTTTACGTAACTAACAAGAGACTATTGATGTCATATTATTTTACCACAATTCTTTTTAAGCTATTATTTTCAAACTCAAACCTTTCAGATTTTTTTACTTATCACGTCATGACGTGAATATTTCAATTTCTTAATGGACAAAAAATACGAAAAGTATTGTAACTGACCCGAGGCATCGCTCGGGCCAAAATACTAGTTTGTTTCCTTAAATCTTGCAACTTGTTTTACCTTCAAAAAAAGAAAAGTTGTTGGCGAGATTCTTTTTTTAAAATTTGAATTTAAAAGGTATATTCTTTTATTTTAAACTTGATGTTCATTTACATAGGTTCTTTTCATTACAACTTATGTCCTTTTATAATTGGAGTTTTATATGTTCTTTAATTTTATATTATATGTTTTTTTATCTTGAAAAATGTTTGGAAAAAATTTCATGTTCTTTTATATGAATGGTATGTTCTTTTGGGTGCACAATGAGCAATGCACATCCTAATGTAGTGCATAATGCTTTAGATATTTACAACCTGTTTGGTTCATTTTTAGTAAAGAAAATAAAGTGAAAAGAAAGGAATGGAAGATAAAAGGAAAATAATAGAAGAGAAACGAAAAAAAAAGCTTTCCCATATTTTGTTTAAAATTTCTCTTTCCTCCCAAATTCCCCCTTTTTTGGAAGGAAAGAAAAGTGAAATTTTAATAAAGAGTCTTTATTTCCAATCTCTTCCATCTTCTTTCATTTTAACCAGAAATTAAAAACTAACAACTTTCTATACACTATCTTTTTTTTCCTTCCAAATCCTTTATACTAGACAACTTGGCCCTGTTTGGCAAATAGAGTTTAGAGTTTAGCTGTTATAGTTTAGAGTTTGCTGTTAGAGTTTAGAGTTTTTATTTAACAGATTTGACTACTGATTTGACAATTTTTTTTTAAAAATGTGTTTGGTAACAATTAACTGATGGCTGAAATCTTATTGCCATTTGTTTGTGTAAAATGACATTTATAGACATTTTAATACATAAATGTAGTATTATTATTAGAGGCAAAAAAGTCATTGAAGATACTTTTACCTAATCCTCTAAAGAAAAAGCTCCTATTAGGAGTTTTTTCATTTTGAGAGTTTTTATTCCAAAACTCTATCTAAAACTCTCTTTTACCAAATAACCTTTTAGAGTTTTTGGCTAGTCAAAACTCTAAAAATGATCCAAAACTCTCGTTTTGCTCCAAAACTCTAATTGCCAAACACCCTCACGGCCCGTTTGGTAAGTGGTACTAAATGGAGGTAATAATAATGCTTTTTAGTGTAAATTTGTGAAGATATTTCCAAGTTAATATCCATGGTAATGAAACTTGATGTCAAAACATAGGTTTTCCTTCATAAATTGTCATTACCACTTAATACCACCTCCCAAGTGGTAATGGATGGTAATGAAATTTTAGGAAGAAAATAGGTGTTTTGAGATAAAGAAGATTACTGTGGATGCCGATACGTGGGAATGCGCTTCACAAATTTATACTAAAAACCATTACCATTACTACAATTTAGTACCACTAACCAAACAGGCCGTCAAGGTATTAGGGTTTCAGCAACCTTAAGGCAGCTAGGAACTCGTTGAAATCAAGAAGCACGAACAACTAAATCCAGGATTGTATTGTGAAAAAAAAAAACCATGGATTGAATTCTGGCCACATTCATCGAGAACTTTACCCCTCGCAGTCAACAAATTTTAATGAATAAACTGGTCTGGTTTCGTTGCTTTCTGCTAAACAAATATGCGTATCATTGTTATCTACTACTCCTAGTTTAATAATAAAATCAATGAAATACAAAACAGTCCATCAACAGAAATAATGGTTCGCATCTACTCTAAGTATCTAATTAGTGTTAAAGTCGCATATATACACACCACACATGAGTCCCTAAGGCTGCATCTTTGGATCAAGATTGCACAGTTTCCTGAACTTTACTTAAGGGACGAGACTCCAGCCTGCAAATTTGCCTTACTCGTGAAATGTGCCTCCAGCCTGCGAAAAACAAAAAATTTTAAAAACTAAAACATAGAGAATCCAGGAAAAAAGGCAGGAAAGTGGAAAAGGATTTTTCTGTCGAAAGATACACGGACATTAGGCCAGTCTTCTCTCAAGAGTGAAACTAGAGTAGAATAAATATACTACACAGATTAACATGCCTGGTTGCGCATTTATAATAGATTGTTTCTGGGGAATTATAAGTGCGTGCATTTTCAAACATTCTCCGGGAGTCAGCAACAAACATCTCAAATGTAACATAATACATCTCAGACTCCACCCTCTTTGACATAGTTTTCAGATCTGCACCATAAAAGAAAAAAAATGTGATTTAAGTATCATACATTTAAAACTCATTTACAATATCATAGCTAAATTCCATGAGTCATACTGAGAGCAAATTCAATATCAGTACTGACTGAAGGTACCATGAAGCATTTGTAATGGAGTAATTCCGCTTGAGTTCAAACACGCAATTTCAACTAGTTCAACTAGAAACAAAAGATTACATGACAATTGACAAGTATCAGCTAAATGGAAGGACACAGCAAAACCTATGGGAATACAAGAGCAATGAAAAACAAATTTCCTTAAATGCGACGCCGACGTGGATACTAGTTACAGGTATCTTAGAAAAGAGGAGATTGAGCCATGGAGGTACTCTTCATAAATCCCTACAACAGAAATCCTCAAGCATCCTGATGTAAATGATAATAAGCTTGAGACATACTTGGGCGAACACCCCCCCAACCCCTCCCCCAGTTACAGGCCCCCAAAACGCGTCTGTTTAGCAAGGCAAAGAACAGGACTATTGACACATGCAGTTTTGTCATCTCAAGCACTAAACTATTAAGAGATACTTTACTTACCAATGGGATTCTTGATGATATCATAATAATCTGGCACGTCACGTGCATCAACTGGTTCCTTAAATGGCCAAGCATCCGGATGGTCTTGCATAGACTGCTTAAACAAGGGGAGACATATCATCAGTTCTAACCCAGCGCTTCAGCCTTCAGAATCATTCAAGAATTAAAGAGAACAAACCAGGAGAAGGTATTACACCACACTCAGACTAGAGGAACTAGCTCCTTAAATGGCAAAGTATCAGGATAGTCATGCATAAATAACAGTTCAAGAGAGGGAGATACATACCATTCACTAGTTACAAATACACTAACACTTACATTTACACAAGCTAAGGCTTCAGCATTATTATTATTTTAAACATTGAAAAGAATTCAGCTTGGGTGTTACAGGAGAAATCATACTAGCAGGATTCAGTCACACTTTCACTGATCTAATAGCTTTCCAGGTAATTTAACAAATACTTTGTTATGCATTGGGTATAGCCATAAAGGGGAAAGTAATATTGGAAGTACAATAAAATATGGCTAGCTTGGGGAAAAAGTAAGAAATATAGGAGATTAGTGAGAGGAGAAGGGCATGAAGAAAATAGTGGAGAGTTTCTGTTAGTTGTTAGCTTAAGAGTGTCAAGTCGCTCAAAAACTTGGCAATCTATCTTACATTTTCTGTTGAATTTCCAGATTATTAATCAAAGAATCATTGTCTTTGTTTATTCTCTAATCTGAGATTCCAGTTCATTACATATTTACTATGTAACTATACATTGCCAGATGGAATAGGTGAATCCAGATGTGCAAAAGACAAGTAGAGCACACATCTGAATAAACATAGAGATAATGGCTACAGACTTCTTGCATGCAGGAACAATTAATGAACCCAAGCCAGTTGGCAAACTGCTATGAACTGATATTTAGGGGAAGGGTAATTTAGATATTATCTAGAGTAGTTAGCTTGGGGAATAAGCTAGGTAGTTGTACTAAGGAAATTACTCTATATATAGGGTTAATTAGAGAGAGAAAAATATGTTGAAAATTGTTAAGAAAAATTGGGTGAGCTTTTAAGAGTTCAATGGGAGAGAACAAGCCTCTCGAAAGCTTGTAGTTATCCTTTTAATTGCTGTAATTTTAGTTTATGAATCAAATATCTTCTTCTTCCTTATTTTCTGCCATTAATGGTGTCCAACTTATGTTAGTTCATAACACAAACGCCTAGCTAATCTTGGGTAAAACTTCACGAGATTGTCACCTCAACCCCCTCAAAGTTCACTAAGCACAAGTTCACTAGGGGGCACCTTAGCTAGTATTGATTCAATTTGATTTTCATTGTTATATCATTGTTTCTTTATTGTCGACAATTTTTTCAAGCAGTTTATATTAATTTAATGTAATATAACCCTTCTCAAGTCCGGATTTGATTCAGTGCCCCCCCCGGCAACAAAAAGGTTAGGCCATTGGCGTCCTAGTCAAGCACATAAGCTTGGAAGAGCATGCCAAGCTTCAAGGCAGCTCAAGCTTAAATTATGCTAATTGTCTCAAGCTGGAGCTTGACTTGGCTCAACTCCACTGCCATAGTGCAGTATTTGGAAAGTCGCACATCGGCAGAGCAATCAGAACACATCGAAATGATACTAGCCATACTTAAATATAAGGATTTGCCAAAATGCCGTGTCCGAGTATCATAGGCTCTTCCCTCTCATATCGTAACCAAGTCTAATGGTTGATTAGTTAGTTGTACCTGGCTTCCTCCTTGCGTATGTGAATAATAGTGGTAATCTAGGATAATTTCTTTGCCAAACACAGCTACAGAGCAAGAAAAAGAAAAGGAAAAACATGTACAAGTTAGACCTCTAGAGCATGAAGAAGAAGCAGGACTAACTTTTAAGAGTGAGCGCATGAACGCAGTCAAAGATTTTTGATACGAGGCATTTTCACCCGGTGCAATGGGAAGTTTAAACCTTGAATATCCATATTGATCAGGTGTCCATCCAGCCTCTCCTACCATAACAGATATTAATAGAGTTACTTTACCACTCGTGATATGTGATTGCATATCTGTGCATCAAAATTTTGAATAGCATTACTAAGAGTGAAAGCCAAAAATGCAAATCGTTTAGATTCATAAGACATAAAGTATACGAACCCTTCAAACTGGAGCTCTGCTCTTCCACATTTTTAAGTTCTTTTTTTGTTATAAAATTCTCAACCCCACCACCCACCACCTCTCAAAAAAGGCAAATAGAATCATCAACTCATAGAACCCGAGAATGTAGAAAGGACAAAGAAAGAAGCAACGGAAAGACCCAACATCACTTACCAAGGCACGAAGCAAGAAAAGGAAATTCAGTGTGCAAAATGCAATACCAAATTTCAAGCCAGTCATAAAGTAAAAACTTCTATTTTGTTTGTGCACTGTAACAAAATTCGTACAAAGACTGATACCCTTTTCAGCACGGCGAAATTCATACCAATTTTCAAGCCAATCAAAACGTAGAAACTTCTACTACTGTATACTTTCCCTTTTTGGCAAACATCAGAAGAGCAATGCACTATGTATTTATCAATAATGTTGCGCAAAGAAATGCACTAGTGAAGAATAAAAAGAAAGCATTAGTGAAGAATAAAAAGAAAAGATAGAACAATGGAGCAAGCAGGAATGCAGGATATATCAGGGTTGACTGGTTGTCATAAACCAATGTTATCTCTGATATATTTGGGTCATGAGAGCAAAACATCTGCAGGCTGTAGGTTGAAAAAAGAATCTAAAACACTCAGTGAAGAGAAATGTATCAAGGAATAGTATTATGCATCACAAAGTACAGAAAAGATAGACCTCACTTACTCAATCCTGGAATATCCTCAACTTTGAAGACCTTCTTGGGAATGCCAGCCTCCTTCTGAATAATATACTACACAGTTAGATGAATTCTGGTTGTGTGAATATGAATACCACTAACTTGCAAGAAAGTTTTTCAGAAATTATCTGGACTTGTGTCCCTTGACCTTCCATGTGTTACACTCAATAAAGACCAAGTAAATAATACAGAAGTCAATGTTAAAATTAATGAATTTCTTATATCCCCCGACCATCTTTACTAGCATAAACAGCATGTAAAAGTACTAGCATCATAAACACAAAAAAAAAATCTTACTCATTTCTTATTTGCTGTCCACAGCTCTCTATGTATTACTCCCTCCGTTTTTTTTAGATGTAACATATTGACTTTGGGCACTATTCATCCAATACACTTTGACCATTAATTGTTATTTATACATAAGAAAAAATATAGTCATGTGGGATCATGTTTGATTCGTCACGGTATACACTTTCCAAATATATACTTTTTATAATTTTTACTTTTATACAATTAGAGATATTATGGGTCAAAGTTGTGCCTCGACAAATGTGAAAAGTCCAATGTTACATCTAAAAAAACCGGAGGGAGTATCATCTTTGTTAGGACTAAGGAATCTCACCTTTACAGCCTAACATCCTTAAGAAATTACGACCTATTAATATCACGCGCTGAAGTAGTATTAGCATAGCCTATACTAGTAGTATAGGCTATGCTGCTCTAGCAGTAAATTAAAAAGTGCACTGAAGCTCATAGTGTCTAGTGAGCCTAGAAGCGCATCTTCATCAAGTAGTGCGCTGTGGGCCTCTGCGCACCAATTTTACCTTAATGCATGTTTTTGTATGATATTATATTATGATGAGTACTATCAATTTGGTCCTCCAAAATGCACTACTCCATGTGTGTCCCAAGATTATCTGCATAGTTTAGTTCGGCACAAAGATTAAAAATGTGTATTTTACTAGTTTTTTTGGTCAACACTGCCCTTGTGGATGGGCCACGTTACATTGAATCCAACGCGCGCAAAATTTGTAACCCATCGTGCGCAAGTTTTTTCAGGACCTTCAAATAAGGCAAGTATGCTATCATTTGTGTCCTGTGAGATGGAGCGTAAAATTACGGTTATATTTATAGCTTATATAAAGATTGAGTGAAACGTTCTTTATATTCAATAAAATTTTTATAAATTAAAGATTGATGCGCTTCCTTTCACCAAGGCATAAGACACTGCCTTACGCCTTGTAGCCTTCTTTTTAACCTCCCAGACATCTTAGTGCACCTCATCCCTACTAAAATGTTGGATAGTGAGATTACCTTCTGAAAATCAATTCCAGGGTAGACAGTATGACAATTGGAGAGCTCTCTGATTTTCTCATCAATGGCCTGAATCATCCAAACAGTGTAACTATCAAAAAAATATGATGAACCAACAGAATAAGAACTGTAAAACTGACATGACAAAGACCAAGGTAGCAGGGACTATTACCCACCACTATCACATAGGTCAGAACGGGTCATTTGATATGTGGAAATGAGAGATGGGAGTAGAAATGTATACTAAATATAGGTGTATCAATGAAAATTTTCATTCCCACTCCCCCTAATCAAACAAAATGATCCCCGTGTACCAAACGAGGCGTAGGTTATATGTTTTATGACTATAAAAAATGAGCAAAACTACGACTTCATGCTGTAAAAAGAATTCATTACTAAACTGCTCCTTGACACTAATTTTCTAATACTAGCAAAATATGACACAAGGCACTTATTGAACTGCTTATAACATATAATATTGTTAATCAAATGGAAACCACAAGTGATAGAAGAGGTAGGGGATTACAATACAATTGCTATTTTTGAAGGTCCAAAATTCTTACCTTCCTTTGACGATGGATCATGGTTGACAAATCTGTATATGGAAGCTTCGGATCAATTTTGCATTCCATAAGAATTCCTCCATCATAGTCTTTAATGTACCTTAAAAAGGCGATGCATAAACAGATAAATATTAAAAGAAAGAAATAGAACACTTATTAAGTTATCACATCACCAAAACAAAATACGGCATTTATGTAGAGCCATAGAAAATCCACTCGGTAAGCGAGTGCAGCTAGTTGGTTAGAGTGCTTTAACCCAGCCAACTATATCACATACGTAAAGGGAGACAGCGAGCAAATGTCAATTACTTATACAACTTTGCTTCCGGTACATACAAGTGGCACAGCATGAAACTTACCCATGCCATATGTCCTTCTCCAAAGTGATCTCTTTAGTAAACCCCTTCAGAATATAAAATTGGGATGATGTCAGCTACTGTTTCCATTAAACATGAAAGTAAAAGGAAATGGGAGAATTTCAGAGAATTGCAGCATTAATCAGTTGTAAACGCAAAACAGATTAATATAACATGAAGAGTCGTGAATCCATTCCTCCTTTAAGAACTGAAACCCTCCTTATAGTCACATTTTCGCAGCTAGAAATCCAATAAAATGAGGGTAACCATACGACAGAAGGAGTCTTTTTATTAGATCTGATCCAGAGGAAAAAACAATCCCTGACATTGAAGGCCGAATTATCACTCTTCATGCTTCTTCCCATGTTTACCTTGGTTTAACCTACGTGATAGCTCTGACCTCAACGAAAAACACACTTTCAGAGGTCCATTTAAATCACATTTAACATCCAATCAGGCAATCACCATGAAGCCCTTCTTCTAATTCTCTCCTCCGGAAAAGCTACATCTTATTTACCACATACACACTTCTTTCCCACTTTTTTTTTTGTTTTGTACAACAAACACACTCCAAATTTAAGCTTATTGTAAATCAGAGGGAGGAAAAAAATTAGAATGAAAAAGATCTATCTAGCTGCATCTAGATGCAATTGACATCAATACAAGGACTAGAAACCATCATAACTCTCATGGCCAGGTAGATGTTTTACAACTCCATTTGGCAATAGAACAAACCATGAACAATGGAATGACAAGGGACATGTTTAGTGCGGACTACGCTATTTCTTCAGCATTGTCATTTTGAGCAAACTCTTTCATTATACTAAAATAACAAAGCATATGTTGAAAGAACTGAACGCCTTATTACAGCCTCGGATTAGGTGGCCACTAAATCTAATGAATCTAATGCAATGACACCAAAAGAGACATTCGTAGTAGCTGCACCTGTTTGATGAAATATCCAACAGCATTATTGTCTGCATATGTAAGAAAATGAGTTAATCCATCAGCATCACGAGCATGCTCTTTTAGGTGATTCATCAGTCTAGTGCCATAGCCTTTCACTTGTTCATCAGCAGTGATAGCACAGAAGGCTATCTCCCCAAATTTTTGGCTGTCAAATATCCAGGATAACACAGTTTAAAAGCATAAATGACCATAAATGCGTATACAAAAGGAACTACTTCCCACCTATGCAGAAGTGGTAGCTTATGCACACACAACAAGACAAGAGAAGGAACTTGAGAAGAAAATTGGAAATTGCGTCTGTGCATTTACTGTATGTAGTTGTGCAAAAAGAGTTGTAAAAAGCACAAGAAAGTGCAAGTCCTATAAGACTGTCTGCACTTGAATAATAAGTCGGCCAATATAAAAAATCTGCCATCCCCGAAGTTTATTTTTCTTCTCTTCTACTCTTGTTAGAAAAGTACAAATTGGACAGTTAAGGGGGAAATACAAGCCTATGATGCACGTAATATCTCCTGAAGGTCACATTCCTTATTACGGAGACTTGGAAACTCTGGATACCTCTTCTTTGAATGATCAGCAAGTTTAGGGAGGAGCTTTAAAGTCCCAATATGACCTTTTCTTTCTAATGAAGTTTTAATATAAACCCAAAACCGACCCTAATACATATTACATTTATATTCTATGCAGAAATTTTTGACTTTTAATGTTTCAGATTTGGTGTATCCACATTTCTTAATATTTTGAAAATCTGTGATTCCCTGTTAATATGTTTTCCTTTCCTGTTTCCATCACATAAATACAAGATCATACACGAAACAGTGACATGTTTTTTCTCATGACAAATGTGTGTAGCATTCAAATCTACACAAAATAAGGACCTGTTGAAATCTGTTTACAGCATCAGACCCAAATTGAATATCTGTACATAGCAAAGTAACATAGCTAAGGCGAGTTTTAGGATTCTCTATTTTCCCTTTTTCTCGTGGGGAATATGAATATGATCCATCCTACACAATAGAATAACAAAGATAATGAAATATCCTGAGCATATTGTTTACCTCTTGTATGGACGGTAAGTGATGCCACCAACAACAGTCGTACGTCTGATAACCATCACTGATTTATGGTTTCTGCAAAAATTTCAAAAAAATACAGAATGAATTCCTTGAAAGCATGACTAGAAATCAGGAAAGTGAATCTGAAAATGAAACCACGCTTGCAAATTGCAATATATCCCCTCCTTCACACCTCTTCTCCCATTCCTTTCTCAGTCTTTCCCTGTCTGCAGGTCAGAGACCTTTTTGCAGAAAGATTCCAGATGTTTTGGATAATATATATGTACAGGACAGAATAAATTTGCAATTAGCTCCGCAGTATTTACAAATACCTGTCCATAACAAGACGGACAATGTATTCCTTTGGCATGTTAGGAAGTTGCCTGGCGAATATATTTTTCAGCCCTATCAGCCTGAACAACCAAAATAAAATATTTCAATGATTAGAATCACTAAATCTTAAACACTCCAGTGCAATAAACAGAATTGTAGGCCATCACATCCTTTTTCACAATTACAAAGAGAAATTTTGTTCACATAGACATATATCAAGTAAGATTAAGATACCAAACCATATGCTCATCAACTCCATCATTTGAAAGACTTAAGAATCTCAGTTTTCCAGTTTCCTCCTGCAAGATTTAGAGATATTTCTTCATAAGATTGACAAAAACCAATCCAGAAAGGTACAACTAGAATATCTAGACTGAGAGGAAAAAAAAAAGAGCCAGGTTTCTGTTACAAACAGTCCATGAGTCTTTGTATTGCTGGCGTAGCATGACCTAACAGATATATATTCAGGTCATTAAATAAAAGTATGTTTAGTAACACCATAAATACTGTTACTAGTACCAGTCCAGTCTACCAAACCTAAAAATATGCTCAATCTTCAATTTAAAACCAGTGTCACAAACTTCGCATCTTGCTCCGGAATGTGGAAAGGGTTTGGGGACAGTATTCGGTTTTTGGGGTATAGCCTAGTGGAGGGGGGAGATTTTCGGGCAAACCACTTTGCAATTCTAAGGGAAGGTGGGCAAATTATGTGACACTGTTCAAGAATAATAAATTCAGATAGACTCGACTTCACATAAGTTTAAATTTCCTCTTGGGCTAATAACTCTAAGGGTGTGTTATGTTCAGCGTATTATTTTAACTTAATAGTGGAAAAACATGTTCAAGTACGTTTGATCCACAACTGCAATAAGTTCAGATAAAGTCGCTGTGAAAAGGGGGGGAAAAAGGTTCACATAAGTATCGATAAAGTCAAATTCAATGCAATAGAATTCGCCATAAATAAGTACGGCACAGCCGTACAGGGCTAGAAGGCTGATAAGTTAAGATGAGTTTGGTTCTTATAAGTACAAGAGTTTTTGGGTAAAAGGAACAAGGCCCAAGTGTGCTAACTCAAAAATACAGAAAAAAGTAAATGCGTAGAATTTACACATTCAGCAGTCATAGCGCATATATGATTAAAAAAAGTTTTAGGGAAAAAGTTGGTCTGCAGAACACGAATAGCAGCAATAAACAATTTAGGTGTATGTGAGTTGTATATCGACTAATTCATACAAAATTTACTCTCAAACAAGTCATAAATCATACTCCCTCTATCCCAAAGAATTGTCCATGTTCAGTTTTTATAAGCGTTAAAGGCTACATTTTATGAGTGTGGATAACCAATTAGTATGAAAGCATAGTACGAACAGAGAAAATTGATTCCGTAAATAAGCATTTATCAACAAAGACAACAACAAGACAAACCAAAATGAGCTGAAGGGCAATATCTTGCCCAGTTATATATTTCAATAAACCAACAATTTGTAAACTTTGTTCTTTTAACATAGTAACTAATACATCAAATTCCTTGAGCTCACCAAGTGGATTCATCCAATTTAGTTCAATTATCTTCGTTTCACCATCGAAAAGAAAAACATCATCAATGGAGGATGTTAGGAGACTAAACAAACAAAACTATCAATCAAACGCTTCTTACTCAAATTAATCAAAAGGTTCACCAAATTTAGTTCAATTATCTTCATTTCACCATCGAAAAGAAAAACATCATCAACGGAAATGTTATGAGACTAAACAAACTAAACTATCAATCAAACGCCTCTTATTCAAATTAATCAAAGGTTCACCCAATTTCGTTCAATTATCTTCGTTTCACTATCGAAAACAAAAACATCATCAATGAAGAATGATACGAGACTAAACAAACTAAACTATCAATCAAACGCTTCTTACTCAAATTAATCAAAGGTTCACCCAATTTAGTTCAATTATCTTCGTTTCACCATGAAAAAGAAAAACATCATCAACAGAGGATGTTATGAGACTAAACAAATAAACTATCAATCAAACGCTTTGTACTCAAATTAATCAAAGGTTCAACAACAAGCTTTCATAATTCAGCAAAATAACCTAGCTAATCAAATTACTCCTTATCATGAGCCATGAATCTCCCTAATTCGCAACGACGAAATCCACACAACCAAAACAACTACACAGATACACAATAACATAAGCATAATGCTAATACCACTGAATACAACTTCAATTCACGCACAACAAGAATGTAGTAAACAAACACAATAATTCAACAAAATTAGCAACAATACCTCGCGCTTCAAACCTTCTTCTCGAGCACTATAAGCGCCACTGGTCTGAATATTCTCCGTAAAAAGACTCTTAACAGCATCATCCTTCACCGCGACTCCACCACTAACAACACCACCAGAACCACCAACAGCAACAGAACCACCAGAAATCGCGCCATCTTTCGCCGAATCAGGAACCTCAACCTTAACCAAACCTCCATCAACCTTACTAAGCTTCGAACTTCGCGGCACATTATCGAGTCTCGCGGCAGTAAAAGTACGAATCGACGACGAATCATTCGGAGGAAAATTATCGTTGTCATCATCATCGTCGTCGTCGTTTTCAGCGGGAGTAGCGGCAGCAGCGTCGTCGGAAGAGTTATCGACGGGAGTAGCGGCGGAGATGCTGTCGAGGTCGTCGGCAGTGTCGGCGGAGAGAAAGGAGGAGTGAGCGGCGTCGTTGGCGGGAGTTGGAGTGGTGGTGGTGGGAGGAGGAGGGAGTTTGCGCTTGTTGTGGTGAGGGTGGTGGTGGTGGGAGGAGGTTGCGGCGGAGACGGAGGCTGAGGAGTGAGAAGGAGATTGGGATTGTGAGTGCGAGTGAGAGCTGCGTGAGCGGGCGGCGGCTGCGGTGGTGGGGTTTAGGTGGGAGTCCATTTGCGGAGGATTTGCTTCAAATGGGCTAAACTATGTTGGGGGAGTATATTGAATCACATTTAAGCCCACCGGTCTCCTTTTTCTTTACCATAGGACGTGTTCGGCAACGGTAGACGTGGTTGTAAGCTTTTAGCGGTGATAGTAGTTGTTAGATGTGTTGATAGCTGTAATAGTTTGGTATGTAGTGATTAGTTGTTAGGTGTTAAAGTAGTGGTATAAAATGTTGATGTTTGATGAATGAAGCTATCAATGTGGTTGTTTACAGATAATTAATTAATAACTCAAATAAAAATTTAAGCTAACATTTCTAGACCACTAACCACTATCCCTAAAAGTTACAAATTTCAGTTTTTTGACACCACTACTTTTGAACAGTAGTTCTACCATTAAACGCTACTCACATCATACCATTACCTAAGCAAACACTCCTATTTTCTTGATTAGTCAAAACACTAAAAGTTACCTCAAAAACTTCCGTCGAACAGTCCCATAGCGTATTCCTTATAGAAGGGTATTTGGCTCTCGCAATTTATCCATGCTTGGTTGAGTTTGTAGTACCTTGTTGCAAGAATAATTGATTTACTCGTCCTACGATCTCTCTCCATGTCCAGCGCAATTATGGTTCCCCATGATAACCGTCTACCACTCTTTCTCCTCATTTTCTTCTCTATCTCCTAATTCTTTATACTTCCTTAGTTTTATCTTTGATGATTTATAGTTAAGAAAAATCATATTCATGTGGTATCTTGTTAGATTCGTATCAATGTATATTTTCAAATATCTACTTTTTATAATAATTGAATATCAATAATTAAAGATATTAATGGTTGAAAATATACATTGACAAACGTGAATATCAAACTATTACAAGTAAAAAACAGAGGAAGTATTATTTCTACCTTCTCTTCCTTATGACCACCAAAGTGGGCAACAACTGAAAATACTCTTAGGCCTAGGTAGTTAACGGTTATACCCTTAAAAAAAAAGGTAGTTAACGGTTATACTCCTAAGTTGAACTTTCATAAATTACATAGTTAAAGTATAGTGGTAATACTTTAACTTGATTCCTTTGAGAAGAACCATCATCAAATACGTGGCTTAAGTTTTGGGACCGACGAGTATCTCAAAAAATTTGCAATCGCCATATTCATTCTTACACAAGTAACCGATGCTATACCGCGTAAACAAACCATAATTGCTCACTAATGAAAGATCAAATTTAAAAATAAGTATAACTATGTCTATGCTTCTTCCACCTCTTGGTCAAGCTTACTAATTTAAAATATTACAAGGTTTGAATGACCTGTTATCTTAGCCCCTAAGATGAATTTAGTAAAATTAAGTTTGGCAGTCCAAGAAATTCATATGAAACTCCCTTAGGCCTTAGCATTGCAAGAGAACTTCCACGTAACTAAAAACCAAATCAAGACTTTTTCATCCCAAATCTTTATTAGTTTCTAAACTACTATATATTATCACTTTAAACACATCTTCCTTTTCTCATCAACATCAAATCTCTGATCTTTCCATTTTTGCTATCTGCTATGACACTAACATCATCTTCAATGGAGTTTATTGATACATCCCTCTTTGAAACTACTACCTTTGAGCTCTCCTACAAAGATCCTAATCAGAAAAGGGTGATTCGAAATCATTTCCTCGAATTTTTCCAAGATTTTCCCTCTTTTATACCATCATCGAACACATTTGTTAATTTTGATGGTACCACTATGAATATTTTAAACGTTAATGGCTTTCTTTATGTCTCAGAATTCTTACCTGAAGTGCCTCTCATTATATGGCTTCATGAAAGTTACCCTTATATATCTCCCATGATCTTTATCCCATCAAATCCCGAGTTCCCAATTCACAACAATCATCCATTTATTGATCCATCTGGTTTTGTTACACCACCTTACATACAAGATTGGGACCAAAACCGGAGTACTTTATGTGAACTTGTACATAACCTTGTACACCTTTTTCAACATGATCATCCTTCCATGCCATCTTCTACATTGAAAGGGTCGATCCTAGATGATCTTGTCGCGAAAATTTGTGATGACTTGGCAGTCTTAGATGTTCAAAATCGACATGAAATCGAGCAATGGTCTAACAAGCAAGCAAAGCTACAAGAAAGGGGCAATAAAATAGACCGTTTGATTAGTAGCCTTGAGGAAGAACATGAAAATTTGGAGAATAGAGTGATGGAACTGAGAGAATATCATGATAAGTTGCTGGATTGGGTGAGGAACAACAAAGATGCTGCTTCAATAGCTCAAGTTGAAATAATTGGTGACAAGTCAAAGATGGTAGATTGCAAGGCTGAATATAATGCTATAGATGATGCGATATATGCATTGGACAAGGCTCTTGAACAAGGTGTGATGAGTTTAGATGTGTATATGAGGAACATCAGAGTGCTAGCTCGAGAGCAGTTTTTTCACAGAGCTAGGCTGCTTAAATGGAAAACTTCTAGATTCTAAATTTCATGATTGTTTTCATAAACTTATAGCTTCATAATGTGTATAGTATTGTTAGGCTAGTTCTTTTATCCTGTCACTTGGATTTTTCATTTCATCTGAAATTCTCGTGTCAAAACATCGACACTCTTTAATGGGGTATATACACTTCATTTTAGGCCAAAATCACAGAATATTTTTATAACATTACCGAGTCAAATACTTGGAAGCATACTTGCAACTGACACAAGTACCCAAGTCCGAGTAACATAGGTTCCATCACATATGAAAATGGACACATTTGTTTGAACAATTGATTGAACTTGATAACTTTCATGAAGAAAATTTTGTTTTAGATTACTAGACCATGTTAAGGCAATAAACAGTATGCAATGAAGAACACTTTCATTAAGCTTAATAATCATACAGATTGGGTGGTATGCTACAGTTGAAGAGAACACTATTGATCTGACAATGCCTGAAGTCTGATCCTTGAATCTGTTTATAAGACTTTAAAGGGTCCATAAAAAGCACCCCAAAATCCCACTCATGAGAGAGCTCTATGTATGAAAAAGCCAAAAGCTCACCCAAATCAACAAATCAAGGGAATCATAACAATGGTATACATAACATGGGTATAAAGCTAATCTGTTCTTGACCGATTTGAATTACTTTTATTGCTGTTGTACAAAGGTAAAGACCACCTAGACGAATTCTTATTTCTCCCGTAACACCGCCAGTAGAGTATGAATAGAGCCACCATCACACAAAGGGGAATCGCCCACCTGGGTTAACAAAAAAGACCAAATGAGAACGAGAACTCCACATCTGATATGATAGTACATATGATAATTTTGTGCACATCTATTATCGATTTTTGCTTACAGTATTCAGTGTTTTTTTTTTTTAAACTAAATCCAAAATTACGGAAAGCAGAAAAGGCGATTTTCAATTTTTGTTCAATCCTCAAAATAAACATGATTGGTACAAGTATAAGTAGATTCAGTTAATATTTAATCTTATATCAGACTTTTACAATCTTGAAACCAAAAACTGGAACCTGACGTTGAAGCTTTTGGTTTGATGAGCGAAAAGTTTAACTCTATTACCTGTCCAAATCGATGACCGGACTATACACCACGGTTTCCCAAGTACTCACAATGACATGCCACACAGGATTGTAATATAGAGATTCTGCTGACCAGAACATCCTCGTATACGTCTCCAAGAAAATGAACATTACCCATGCTCCAATCTCAAGCAAAAAGAACTTTATGATGAATCGTCCAACCACCACCATCACCAAAGAAAATGCTACCAACCAATTAAAAAGCCTATTGTTGTATTCCTTAATAAATACAGAGCGTGATTTTCCCATCATCTGCACATATATTGTTAACCAGTTAGTAAAACAGAACGTGTAAAATCACGGCTTTATATACAAATTAGGTTAGGGAAGCTCAGATAACAGCTACAAAGGTCAATTTACAATTGAAAAATAGTTTAGACAAAGGTAATTCAGGTGAAAAGAATAAAGCCTATGTTACTCATTGTAATATCTCATGTGAACTTGTTTTTCCAAAAAGAAAACAAGGTGAGGTGAACCAGAGCCTAAAGTGAAACATGATAAATCATGAAACATAACCTTCATCATCCGGAGTTCATAACCGGCTTTTGAAGGTCCAACACACAGTTGTTGAAAACTCTCGTTGCACTTGAGAAAGCCTGCGTTGAACTTCGCCATAGAAGGCAGTCGGAGCACCTGAAGTTGATCCATTTTGTCCTCGCAAGTTGTGTACAGCATCTCACAAAGTTTTGTTGATTCATATTCATTTGCCATTATATAATTCTTTTGCACCTTTATGAAAAGCAAAAATCACCATCAGACTAATGTCCACAATCATTTCAAGCTGTAGCGAGGACAGCCAAAGCATAGGAAAATAATAATACAGGAGTGCTACTAAGTCAAAGAAAGGCTGTTAAGACTTCAAATATAACCTAAAATTCTGCTAATTAGAATATTTCGAGTTTCATTGCTAATTACTCCCTCTGCTTTTTTTTATTGGGTTATGCTATATGCAGCCCTTAGGGCTGCATTTAGCTTTTCCCTTTTTTATTTGCTACATTGTTGTTGCGCGGTTTTCAAGACGTTTTTTAACCCTCAATATCTCTTATTTCGTTCAAGTAAAGATTATAAAAAATTGATATTCTGAATCTACACATCGAGACAAATCTAACCAGACCACACATGACTATATTTTTACTTATAAAAAAACCGAAATAATCGGTCAAAGTTAGTGGTTCATTTCCCAAAACAACAATGTAGCAAATAAAAGAAAGCAAAGGGAGTAAAAGACAAAAAAGTAACATGAAAAATGAAGTGAATTTCTGGCACGTATACCAAGTAGAACATCCCGATTTATGGTACAACTAAAAAATGAAATGTAAAGGGCAATTAACTTTCAAAAATGGCACTATGGCAGAGTCACATTATTCCTTTCTTCCAAAATTTTCTGATAGATGGAGTAGACAAGATGCTATAAGATTGTTTGGTTGGAGATAATGCAGTAAGATGTTTAGTTTTCATTGAAAAGTTAGCAAAACTGGAGTTAGAAATTAAACTATGTTACTCGGACTTTTTATTTCACCTCAAGTACCCGTATCGTATCGGGTCCTAAACTCTCCAACATGGGTGTAGACACTTACACTTTATTTCAGGCCAAAAACATGGGAAAAAAATTCAAAAAATTATCGAGTGGACACTTGAAATATGCAACACGAGTACCCCACATCCAAGTAAACATGTGATGATACTACTTCAACCGGATAAATGTACCTTTTCAATTTCTTCACCCAATTGTTCAACTGATTTCTTAGCATGATTACGACCAAAATGCTGTTGGTCAAAAGCTTTCATTGCAACACCTTTTGATTCATCATGGGCTATTTTCAGCAATTCCTCAGAGAGAGGCAATCTCAAAATAGACATCCTTTCACTGTATAACTTCAAACACCTCTCAACAATTTTCTTATTGAAAACCTCAACAAGGGATCCAGTGGATGGGATTTCTCCTTTATTCAAGGCTTCGATTATCTGAAAAAACAAAAAAGAACAGTTCTTTAAGAATTTTTAATCAAAACATACATCAAGAAAGACAAAATTAATGTCTTCCATCTCAACCCAATCATCTTCTCCACTCTGGTATAGACATATTAAGGTGTCCCCACTCTTATAACTTCCAGGCAGTCGTAAAGATAATACACACACGTGCACACACTAGGACATAAGCTAAAAGAGTGGCAGTCAGTTTATATTTTATATTTTTTTTGATTCAAAGGAAGTACGAACACCAGATAACAAAAAACAAAACAAACACACGCAACAAAAATAGCTCTACTGATGCACTAAACGTGGAGTAGTAACACCACGAGCATCATCCACTACTATCCTATGAAGGTCCAAGGGAGCTTCCTCCAAGACAAGAAGATCGTTCGCCTGATCCACTCCTCGATTAGCCAACCAATCAGCAGCACGGTTGCCCTCACGATAAACATGAATCACCTTCACAACCCAATCATCTCTACGTAACAATGATAAACAATGACGAATGAGGTGAGTGCACCCACCACAACTACTATTTCCCGAATTCAAAGCTTGCACACAAGATAGATTATCAAGTTGGACAATTAGTTGGCTAATTTGCAGATTCCTAGCTAGCTCCAAGCCTCGAACCAAGGCCAAAACTTCTGCACGGAAAGCACTACACCTACCAAAATTCAAGGAAACTGCAGACACGAAGACTCCACCACTGTTTCGAAGAATCGCACCCCCACCTGCTGCCCCGGGTGTTCCTCTTGCGGCCCCATCCGTATTGAGTGCGTACCAACCCGATGGTGGGTGACTCCAAGAGATGAACTTCTGCTCTTTGGTTTTAATACCTTCATTCACCTCCATATCATCATGTAAGCTCCTCCAAGTTTCATCAAATCTAATTTTAAGGAACGCACCAATGTCCACTGGCACTTCATTCCCCCTTCCAAAAACATACATGTTTCTCCAACGCCATAACCACCATTTTATGATGGCAAAGAACGTAGGCCAAGTCTCAGCTTCATTATCCTCGAGGTTATGAAAAAACCAATTCTTAAGATCATCTTGAAAGAACCTGGTAGTATTAGCTAGTCCCTCTACCTTTCTCCACACACTTCGAGCTGCCGGACAATCACGCAGAATATGTAGTGTGGATTCTTCAGATGCACCACACAAAACATTTGGGATCATCAATGAGCTTACGTTTAAATCTATTCATGTTCCCCATTAGTCTATCATGGCAAGCTAACCACATAAACGCGCGAACTCGCTGCTGGGCTGGGGCTTTCCACACGACTTGCCAAAGTTGGTCATTCAACTCCGTTGGTTCGTTTCTCAAGATTTTAATAGCGGATTTTATAGAAAATCTGCCTTTTAGTCCATCATCCCAATAGAGCAAATCTTCAACATCAGGTTCCTCCATAACCACATGCGCTTGGATCAATTTCAACGTTTCTTCATCAAGATAAGGACTAAAAATGTCCCACTTCCACCCCGCTCCGACTTCCCACATTTCGTTAACAGTAGCACCTGCTATATCACAAGGCGGTGGCTGGGTTACGCACTGAATTAACGGAACCTTCGAGAGCCATTTATGGTCCCAAAACAAAGTTTTAGTGCCATTGCCAATTGCAGTCCGTATCCCTTCACATAATAAGTTTGCATTTTCAGCTATACCCCTCCAAATATTTGAAGCACCCTTTTTATGCTCAAACATATCCGAGTCACAACGACCTTTGCAATATTTTGAACGAAGAACCCTTGACCAAAGAGCATTGGGTTCGGTTAATAGTCTCCAGCCCAACTTAGCCAAGAAAGCCATATTAGCTTGCTTGGCCGAATGCAAACCCAATCCTCCTTGTTCTTTGGGTTTTTGAAGAGTCTCCCAAGCGAGAAGATGGATTTTCTTAGTATCATCATCACCTCCCCACACAAATCTGTTTTCCTATCTATTTCATCACAAATAGATTTAGGAATTTTTGCAGTTTGCATAGAGTAGTAAGCCAGTGAGACAAGGCAGAACATATACTTTGCCACACATCTAGACATCTAAATCAAGCTGATATGGTCACTTTTCAACATACTGGCGCTAGGTGTTACCTAAGGGCTAAGGCACTGCAAGAAAGATTACCAAACTAGATCACATTTATTTACTCATAGTTAAGCAAATTACAGAAAGGCACCTGTTCAAGAAAAGACACAAACTCCTTCCCATTCAGCATTTTACCCTGCACAACTTTTGGGCGAACAATAGAAGCGACAAGTTCCTTCATCTGATCCCTCTTTTTCACATAGCCAGGATCAAGTTCGGTGTCATTCATATCACAGAGTCGTGTTCGTTGTAGATGAGGCTGTTTAAATTTCAAATAAAAACATTATTAGATTCAACCTACCACATAATCAACACATTTGACAGTTCTCACTTGAATGCCAGTAAATTCTTTGACAACTATCAATGGCTCAATGCATGTACTAAAGGTCAAAGGATGCGTGATAATATATTGATAAGAGTTGAAACATGTAAGCAAAGTAGCAAACATCATGCACAAACACCTTGGCTACTGATCATTAATGACTACAGTCACTTATATTTCCTCTGCTTATCAGTTGTATCATATTGACTTTTGACACTATTCATATATTCCACTTCGACCCACTTGTATTATATGTGTCTGTACATTTTTTCAAGATTTCAACTAATTATAATTTTTATTCAAAGTTATAATTAAAGATAGTTAGCTATCCTCAAAATTCTAGATTGTCAAACGTGCCAAATCTTTTAGATACAACTAAAGATAAATGGAGGAAGTATTAACTATAAAACCACAAAGGTGGCAAAGGAGGGGATGACTACCATCTATCCAAGGAAATACGTAAGAAAAACGTACTTGTGGTAAGCTGAAAGCTGTGCTGCTGTCACCCATTACACCCAATGATTCACGGATCTGGTTAACCTGAGAAAAAAGTATTCAACAGTGAATCCTCCCCATAGCATAGTCATATATCTAGAATCTACTCATCTAGTTAAGCATTTATACCTGCTCAATATCTTTGTCTTCTGAGAGAACAAGTTCACAGAAAGACACATAGTCAGTAACAGCCCCATAAGAAAATACTCAAGATGAACTCATTAACTTGATAGGCAAGTGCAACTAGGAACAGAACAAACCATTTTGATTGGGGATACGTCTAAGAGCTTCATCTACCATTTCTTGCACAGATTTCCCTTCTGCAAAACACCAAATTGGTAATATGTATTAGTTCAGGCTTGCATGACCCACTACCATCCTTATAATAAAAACCAAATCGTCACAATCAATGCAGCTAAGTTACAACAAGGCCTTAGCTTCATTACAAGCCGACCTCATCTCAGGTATCTTTCTTTACTGATTTCTTCAACGGCTAAGGACCTCAAGCAACAATAGAGACCCACCCTCAAATACATGTGTTATTATGTACATGCTTTAGGTAATTAGAAAACCATCAAATCCTTATCTGCATTCTCCATGAAAGGATTTTAAGAACTTACGCAGAAAATCACGCTGTATTAGCCATAGAAGCTTAGCAGGTTCAAAAGCAACATCCTCCCCCTGATACAATAAAGCCATTGCATAAATAACTCAGGCCATGTCAGAGCCTAAAGCAATAATTCCTCAATCCCAAGTTAAAGGGCCAATTGAATAAGGTACATTTTTCAGCAATCGGGTTAAAGAAAACCACAACTACCATTCACTAGTTGAAGTTTTACCTCTTGAATATGACAATGTAGTTATTTCAGCAAGTTATTGTTAAGGGTAGCATCAAGGTTAATTTTAAAAAGTTCAAGTTTAATTTACTAAAATAAAAGGTAGCCAATTATTTTGGAATGAAGATAGATAGATATATGGCCTATAATTTGGGAATGGAGGTGGTGATAATTACCATAAGAAGCGTCCAATACAAGAAAATACTTCAAATTCTAAAGGACATACCTTAACTCTGTGCCGTGTGATAAGGCATAGAAAATACGAAAAAGAAGTTAGTGATAATTATTTTAAGAAAGGTAAAACTGTAAAAAGAAAAAAAATGAAAAGAACATCGTAGTTCATGAGCATTCTGTCAAAGAACAAGATCTTATAAGCTAATAAATAAGTCAATCAAAGTTTTTAACCTTCCATAGAATTCTTCAGCAAGCTCAACAGCAAATGAGAGCCGTGATATATCAGCTTCACGGACCTGAAACAAGCAAATATCAATCATTATACTACACAAAGATATAACATTAATCATTGTGTTGGCAGAGTCAGAAAAGAAAGTGCCTATTGCAACTTCCACATAGGCCGGAGAGGAAAAATAGCTGAACAGAAAATACAGAAAAACAGGGAAAAGAGATAAGAGTTTTACAGGCAGAAAAACAAACCGTCTCAGGCAAGTTATAGATAAGTACAGAACTCATAACAGTTGCCAATGCAAAGATCCTGGGGAGTAACATCAGAAAGGATTTAGACGGACTATTCTTCAGCAAAAAACTCCAAATAAATGATTATTTGAAGAGCGAAAAATTACCGGTCATCATAAACATTTGATTTACCAATGCTTTCAAATCCTTCTGTATCAAGATATAGCACAGATGTCTTAACACCATCAACCATCACTTCTATCGGCATTCCCCAGACCCATATTCCTGCAGAGTGAAAGATCAGAGAGAACAAACCACACCTAGCAAAAATCATTAATTTCATAAAACTCTAACTTAAACAAGATACCTTTGGTTTTCGTATCTCGCATGTGTCCAACACCGAAGCCTGTTAAATAAAAGTTTCAAAAGTGATTTTGATTATAAAAAATGCAAGCAAGTTATGCATTCACAATGCAACTTTTCTATGTAAAATATATAGCAGCCACAACGTAAGTAAATCACCTTCATCACAAGAAAGTGATAGGAGCTGATTAAGAAGAAAAGATTTGCCAGATCTATATGGTCCAATCACCTAACAATAAAACCAAAATGAAGTCAAGAGAAACACGCAAATCTACATAGGCAAGAAGCTATACAGTATACACCAATCATCTCAGCACTAGATACGTGACATACGTCATTGCAAAAATTGAGAAGATTATCTACGACACTATCATGACATGTGAACAAAATAATAACACGGCATGATCGTAAATCTAATTACACGGCATGATCGTAAATCTAATTACACGGCATGATTGTAGATAATAACAAAATATAAGTATAGTTGGAAGAGATGACATGTGAACAAAATCTAATTACACGGCATGATTGTAAACCTAATTAGATGGCATGATTATAGATAATAACAAAATAGAAGTGTAGTTGGAAGAGATGACTCGATAACAACAAAGTCAGCTTACAGCAACAGCAGCAATTGGCGATGTTATTCTCTTAATGGCCTCCAATCCCTCTTGAGAAAGGCGTAATTTTGTATGACCAAGATCAGGCTCCACAATGGGAAACCTGTAAAACAGAGACCAATGTCAACACCGAATAGTTCATTCCTGACAACCAAACTATATACAAGATTCAAACTTATTCACGTACCCAAAGGCCAAAACAATGACACTACTCAACACTCCCAACCCCATTCCTCCACCCCAAAAAAGAGAAGAAAAAGAAGAAATGTGTCCTGGCAACATCAAATCTGTGCAGCTCTAATGATGACTACTTGTCTACATTGCCCAAACTTACTGCAAAACAGCATAGGTATGAGAAACGACCCCCCACATATCCTAATAACAAGTCCTGCATCACTGCATGGATAATAGTGGAGTCTTCATATCTTTGTCTAGATGTTCTCTCCACCACTGAAAACTAGTTCAGGGCACAAGTCCTAAAGTCCAAATTCTCATCCTTATAGCTATAAATAAGTAATACCCGAGCAATGCTCAGCTGTTCATATTAATATAGGATCGGCATCTACTAATCAAAATTTTAGTTACATATGCAATAAATTAAAAATGTAGCATAGATTAATCGATACCTTATTTTCATCATAATAATCTGTTAACATGCTCATGAAGATCGTTGGTTGCAGTAATGCAATCATTATTAGTATATGATATGTTCAGGACGAAATTTTAGGAGCGAAAACAAGCTATAGTGGCTACTGCTTCACTACATTATATAGATAATAAATCAAATTAGAGATAAATATAAGGTGACACTAAGAAAAGAAACAAGAACTATTTCACAGTATATTTCAGAAGAAATGAACAGCATGAATGAGGATAAATTGCTATCAAAATTGTAGAGGAAAAAGAGCAACATCATAGAAAGGTCATTCATGATTGCAAAAACCAACTCTTCCTTTTTCCTTGGAGGTGAAATAACACCTTGAACCCAAGCTGTGACGAACAATCATATGTACATAAGGCAGGAGGGAAGCACCATAATATAAAACATCCATTAAACTTTACAATTTTTTTGACAACCTGTAGGACTTAGTAGCATGACTCTGACATAAACTTAACCATCTCGCTTCTTTCAACACCCAGGGCCAGAAAAAAACAGCACAAGCACCTAATTTTGAGGCACCATGAGTCCATGACTCGCTTTCTCATTTTCAAGGAGTGACTATTATTCAGTGTCATTTTCCAGGAGTAACTTCAAGACAATAGATTATTGTAACTAAGAAAAATTACTTATTTTCTTGTAAATATGAATGATAGACTAAAGCAGAAGACTTAGAGTTATTCCACATTTCCACCAAAAAACATATGTTCCTTAACTGCATTAAGTGCTAGAGGTCTAATAAGTAATCCTATATAACATCGACTTCTACATGTTGAAGGTTTCTAATCAAAATCCTTGTATTGATGCAGTACATGTGTCTCTTATTGCTGATACGGTGATACCTCTATTTGTTGACAAGCATTTCATAACATAAATGTTTTGACACTTCTACATCGACTCTAAAGAGAACAGGAACATTTTAAATCAATGAAAATTCAATTAGGGACGGCCGATAGAAACATAGGAGCAGTCCAATTGAAACCATAAGACATGACTGTATTTACTTGAACTTATAAAGACATTGTCTAGACACTCAGAAGACTACCATATACCTCTAGTCCTCTACCTTTGTCACTTGCATTCATGGACTTTCTAATATCTTCAACTACCTACACTGGTTAGGGATAATCAACCACGAGAACAGAACTTGAAAACTTGTATCCAAGTTGTACTTACTCTCTCCATCTAGAAATAATTGTGATATAGTCCCAACTCCTCATTATTTAAACATATAACAAGATGTTACTAATCCTCAATAATTACTGAACTACTATCACTCTCTTTCCATCACTCAACCAAAAGTAAGATGCTCTTCATTACATACTCGGACGCCAATTCCTTAACTTTTACTAAATCTATGTTCCAACCATCACAAAAAAAATATGGGTTTGCCAAGCTAAGATTAAGCTTAACAAATACACCAAAGCATAAAATAAAAGGTCTAAATAATTCCATATTTAGAGGCTCAAAATTTAACAAACAAGATGGGAGCTTGAATATTACTACACAATTCCACCTCCTCTAACTCTTTACCTTGTTCCTACTCTCCTTTCAGTGCCAAACTAAGTTCTTGGTAAGACATAGAAAGCCACACTAATCAATTCCACTGGCATTCCTCTAGTGAGATATCGTCTAAATATAACCGATCTTTGCTCAGCCTGCCGCTCAGCCACAGTTACACAGTGAACAAAAGCATGATCAACTATAATGTTAACATGTTATCTCTACAATAACCACTTCTTTAGACTCTCTATTAATACAGTCAAGCATCTAAAATCCATTTCAAACTTCAATTACTACTCCTACAATGTAGCTACTCATACAAATGAAACATAACCCAGATGCAAAGCATACACAAACATGCAAAAGCAATGATAAAAAAAACACCCAAATCCACAATTGAAGCAGCATTTATCCACATTGTACAACAAAATTTCAGTAGAATCAAAAACTACCCAATAACAATAGATTAATCAAACAACACATTAAGCAAAAAAAAAGTAAGAAACTTTATGAAAGAAAAGGAAGAAATTAGCACATACGCTTGATGATAATCATCAATTGATGAAGATTGAAATGCAAAAACTGATAAAAGAGCCGAAATCACCAAAACCCAGCTCGAAATCTTCATCATTTCTTGAATCAAAATTCAAACACAATGCTTTTTTCTCTGAGATCCCAGGTGGGTTTTTCTCAAATTCAATCAAGAACCCAACATTTGAATTGATAATAATAACAACCCAGAAAACCCACTTCAATTAAAAAGGCATCAAATTTCTCAAATTTTTGCAACTGGGTATTATTATTATTACTAATTTACTATTATTACGTTTAGAATTCCTTGCCTTGCACCCCGCTTGTTCTCTTTTCGGCGGTTTAAAGTTTTCTTCCTCGGAAAATTCAAAGAAAATTATAAAATAAAATAAAAAGATGTGATATAAAATAAGGTTGTTTTTGCGCTGAAGAAGTGGAAGATCTCGACCACCCCCCAAAGAATTTGTTTGACGAGAGGAGAGAGAAAATAAGAGTGTGTTGAGAATTGAGCTCTGAGATTTGAACCATTGGAGATGATGGGTAATGGGGAAAAAAATAGGGGTATTTTAGTAATTTAAGTTGATCATAACGTAAATTGTCATACGTGTTTTGTAGCTATTGGATTTGGAGTAGTAATATTTTGGTCAATGGAGAGACTTTTTAACATGAAGAGGATATTTATGCTTATATTCCAAAACAAGTTTAAATCAACTTGTTTGTTTAATTGTTTATGTAGTTGACTTGATCATGATGAAATCATGTAACTCTGTAAGGTAGCACTACCTTATAGAACTGTACTAAAAAGAGGTCATTTGTGATTTGCCAAAAACGTTCTTTGGGAGCAAGTACGTTTTATTTGATTTTAGATGAAATTTTATATTTAATTTCTAGTTTGATGATGTTTTTGTGGTCTTTTATAAGCGTAGTGGTAATAAGGTATCCATGCTTTAGCTCACCCTCAACCTATGGAAGTAGGAGAACGCATTTTAGATAGTGATTTTCCTATTTTTGTTGTTAATGATGCTCGTTCTGATTTAATGAAGTAAACTCCCATTTGTGGGTTTTATTAAAAAAAATAAAAGTCATGTGTGATTTGTTCCGGGTGGTTGTGTGTTGTATATTTGACGAGTAGTGATGAATTGTTGTTGTTATTGATAAAATGTGTTCTCAATTAATAAAATGCTTGGGACTGAATTGGAGCTTGATACGTGTCGCCGCCTTCTCAAATGCTAACATGGCGTCAATATTAGATTTGAACCTATTATAACTTATAGAATGTACGGAGCTCCTACTAATAAGCCAATATATCAATAATCCTAATTTAGTGTTGATAATTATCGGGGGTGTTGCCAATTTTTGATATCGAATTATGTTTAGGTCTTTGCATTTTGTCATTTTCTACCCACCAAAAAAATCATCAAGGGGGCGTTTGGTTCCCGAAATATAGGAATGAGGTATGGGTTGGAATGGGGTAAATCCATACCAAGTGTTTGGTTAGTGAAATTATCTTTATCAAACCAATACCTTAAACCCTTGGGGGAGGTGGGTTTGGCCTATACCAACCTTTAGGTATCAATTTTTTTTTCAAAAAGATAATCATGTTGTTGGAAGACAAAAAAAACCAGTGTCATCATCTTCTCTATCCTTTCGAACACTTTGATTCTACATGTAATTGTTTTACTCCGGCATCTTAATCATCTATCTTTTCCATTGTTTTCTCTAGCATCGCTTAGCACTTAGCAGACAATTGTTTTCTTTTCTATCTCTTCAAAAATAAATTTTCGTCAATAGTTGAATGTTTTGATCTGGTCCAATTTCAAACCTGAATTGGCAGAATTCAATTTACTCAACCTAAGACAAGAGAAATGGAGCAACGGTGTCAGGTCAAGATCTGGCCGGGGTTGTTTCCTTAAAAAATTTTAAGACATGTAAACCAAAAAAAAACTTTTCTAAAATCCTATATAATATTTTTTGATTATATCATAATATAAGATCATTTATTTTGTCACAAACAATTAGCCATCCTGTCAAAGGAAAAAAAAAATAGTCATGTAAACCAGGAATAAGCCCCTTTAGGCTTTAGCATTAGTCAGAGATTAAAAGAACAAATTAAGAAGGGGGGATTACATCACAGACTGAAGGAGCTAGCTCCTTAATAGGCCAAGTATTGTGATTAGTCATGCAATATGCATATAACATGTTTTTTTGGCAATTATGCATGCATACAACTTTACAAAAGGAGGATATACCTACCATAGTACCATCTAATGGTTACAACTTACACAAAGCTTCAGCATCATTCAAACCTTAAAAAGAACAAACCATAGCTAAGCTTGGCAATCCCCTAGTTAATCTTAGGTACAGCCTCAGTTGAGCTTGTCACTTCAACCCTCAAGCTTTACTAAGCACAAGTTAGTAGGGGAAACCTTAAATACGATTGTCGAGTGGCTCAACTTGTTTTTCATTGTTCATGGTTTCTTTGCTGTCAATAATGTTTTCAAACACTTCCAACTTCAAGGCAGCTGAAGCTCAAATTATGCTTGTTGTCTCAAGCTGGAGCCTGAATTTGCTCAACTCCACCACTACATAGCAGTGTTTGAAAAGGCACCGGCGGGTAGGGTACTTAAGGTGAAATGAAGAGTCCGAGTAACATAGACCCAAACGCAGCTACAAAGCAAGGGGGAAAAAGAGGAAGCAAAAGGTAGGTTTTAGTCAGACCCTTACACCATGAAGAAGAAGCAAGAGTAAACTTTTAGGGTGAGTGCAAGTCAAATAAAATTTGATAGGCTCTGTCACTCAGTACGATGCAAGGGGCAGTTTAAACCTTGAATATCCGTATTGCGATATTGATCAGTTGTCCACCAAGCCTCTCCCGCCACAACATATATAAACAGAATTAATAATCACTGGGTTTTGCTAAATGCCGCCATTTTTTTTCCTACTAACGCCATGTATTTTTGTACAAAAATACATGAATTGTATTCCTTTCCTCTTTCCCTTTGTTTATTTAAACTCACATGTATTTCTTATTTCCACACAACCCCACCATCTTAATTTCTTTATTCACTTTCATTCTCTCTCATTATTTCCGGCGTTGACCAGCGGTGTTTCACCGGTGTTGACCAACTTTGACCGGCATTGACCAAAGAAGAAAAATAAACTCCGCTTCATGGCAAACAATGTAAGTTTTTTTTTTTTTTTGAAAAAAAAAGGCTGGTCGGGCGCCTAATTTAGGTGCCTTCACCATGGTGGGGCCTAATTTAGGTGCTGCACCATTGATGGGGCGCCTAATTTAGGTGCTGCACCATTGGTGGGCGCCTAATTTAGGTGCCCGCACCATTGGTGGGGCGCTAATTTAGGCGCCCAACCCTGTGGTGAAGGCACCTAAATTAGGCGCCCGCATATATTTTTAGAATTTGTACACTAAGCTTGCGCCGGAGTTCGTTGTTAGCCGAGGTGTTGCCGGAGTTCTTGTTGCCGGAGTTATGTTGGCCGGAGAGAGGGCCCAACTTTGTCGCCGGAGTAATTGCGCCTCACCGGAGTTCATGGTGTCGCCGGAGAAAAATGCGCCTCACCGGAGCCCAACTTTGCCTCACCGGAGTTAGGAGAGTGGGAGAGTAGGAGAGTGAGAGAGAGGGAGAGTATCTCAATAGTGATATACATATATACGTATTTATACATGTATATATGGCGTTAGTAAGAAAAAAAATGGCGGCATTTAGCAAATGAGTAATCACTCTTGAATGTCGAATCATGATATGTTTCTTTTTTGGTGTAATGTGCATTAATATAGACGAGATTTGATCCAAGGTCTTGGGTACCACCTCCATAAGACTTAACCAACTAAACATGATATGTCAGTGCGCCAACTATCCATAAAAAAAAATTGATTAGCATTACTAAGAGTGAAGAGTAAAATACAGAAGATAGAACTATGTAGTATGCAGTAAGGAGGATATATTAGAAATGAAGGTTGACTAGTTGTCATAAACCAACCTTATCTGATAAATTTGGTCAATAATAACCAAAACAAATGTCTAACCTCTTGGATAAGTGATTATAAGGACAATAGAATAAAAGAGAATATGTAAATAAAGTTTTTAGTCCCGAGCGATGCCCCGGGTTATTAACATTTTTATGCTAAAAATAATCATTTAATGTCCCATAGCTTATTAGTTAGAACTTTAGTATATTAACTTAAGGTCACGTGGTAAATCTTATTTGGAACATGTTTCTAACTTTTTTAATGTGTATTGCTTTTTATATAATATTAGTATATATAATTTGGCCTCAAAGAAAAGACAACTTTGAGAATCAAATGTAATTGGGCTGTCTTTCTGTGCTCGCTGATTGCATTCTTGAACATTGTACCGACTGTAATTCGGACTTTGTGGCGTGTTTAGAATAAAAAAGGGCCCAAGAAATGATCCAAACTAATGAAAAGATTATGGGCTTGCAGCCTTGCACTGACTTTTTTTCCTTCTTTTTTTTTGGCACATGTACCTGAAATTCTGAAAATGAACTAGAAGTATACCAAGTTACCAAGTACCAACAATATTCAACAAAAGTTACTGAATCTGACTCCCTTAGGAAAATTACGAATAATTTTGTTGCATTCCCTTGATTCTTGAACGAAAGTTGTTGCATTATATGAACCACCTGATCAGGTTACTTGTATAAAACTTTAAAATAAAATATATGAGTCACCTTAGGTTACTTGGATAAAAACTGAAAAAGCTAACACTATAAGAGTGAGGCATACCTTAGATTTCAACATTTTTACCACATCCATTTCTTGTTAGATGTAAGCTGTAACAATTTTGACTTTTACATGTATCAACTTTACCGACTTTTTTTTTTTTACTAATATAAGATCAATATATATGTTCTTGTTGGATGTATCTCAATGTATAGCTAATTGAAGATATTATTGGTCAAACCTTTAAAGTTGTACATTAACAAGCGTAAAAGCCAAAACTTTTACAACTAATCAGAAAACAAGTAGAGGTATAAGAAAATGTTAAAAAGAGGTCGGAAAAACAAAAAAGTATTTCAGTAATTAAGTTACTGCATGGTTGTTCATAGTGGAGCTATATGTCACATTGAACGTGTATGAAACAAATATTACTTCGGGTCCGTTCTGTTCAACTTATTTTAACTTATATAAGATTTTATAAGATAAGATAAGATCAGATCAGATCAGATAAGATAAAATAAGATGTTAGACACACTCAATAATCTTATAAGATAAGATAAAATAAAATAAGACAAAATAAGTTGAACAGAACAGACCCTTCAACAGAAATTTGGTAAAAGCATGAAGTATATTTACCCCGAAACTTTGACATTAGAACTTAGAAGAAGGAGATCTTTATTCGTGGCATGACTTTTGTTTGGGTTTTAGAATTGAGTGATCAATGCCTATGCCTTGCGACTTTAACATTATTCTGTCAGCTTTTTTTTACTCCTTTTTAAAAAAATTACAGCGTCTGCCTTTTATTTTACTCGCAAGCTATCCCATGCCAAAAATGCGACATACTACCAATAATAAAAATTCTCTTTTTAGTGCACCTGTCTCTCACTTTATTTTAATTCTTTAATACTTTATAGTTTATATTGGTCGATATAATAATTAATAATTCACTTTAGTTGTATTTTGTTATACTCTTGACGAATATTATATGTATACCTACATACATGAAACGGATATAGTTGCACGTGAATGCATTATGCCTTCACACCCTTGTTTGGTACATATCCCAAGCCAAAGAAAAAATTAAAATAGAGAGAAAAAAAAAGTATGTACAAAGTATAAAACATTAGAATTATACTTTAGCTCCTAAAAAACTTATACTATATCTATTTGAAAAAAAGACATTTGAGAATTTTAATCATAAAGATCTCTTCTCTCCAAATCTTGCTCTAAATAAATTCATAAGTTCCCAATTATAATTTACATATATATATTCAATTGCGTAGCATAAGAGGAAGTGTCTTATCAAACCAAATATCGCATAGGTCCACCCGACTCAATTTAAAACCTACACATTTGACTTTATATAGATAAAGTCCATATAAAAACTAAAGATAGATTTAACAAATGATGTAACTCTAACCTTTTAAAATAAAAGAATTATTTATATATTTTTATGGTGCCACTTTAAGTCAGAAGTGCTATAACTCTAATTTTTCTGTAATTTTTTATTTTAAAACTTTTGTAAGTTGAATTTCTTACACCAATCAAACACAAAAAGTCACCTAAAAAAGTTCAAAGAAAATGCAACAATTAGAACATAATTCCATGCACACAAAGGTCAAAATAATGTTACTCCACCTAACTAACAGTGGAGAAGAAACAAGATAAGGCAAGGTAATAAGAATTTGATTTACCATATATCTATATACTACTTCCTCCGTTCCAAAATAAGTGAAATTTGCTTCAAAAAGTCTCGTAAATGAGGTGTTTTTTTTATTTTGAAACGAGGAAGTATTACTTAACATATTATGTCGTCATGGGCCATAGGACTAAGAGTAAGAGAGGTGGTCCAAAAATGCATGAAAAGTTTGGACCCAAAAATAGTGCATGTTCAACTGCCCAAGGAGCCAACAGCCAAGGGAGGATGATGAAATTCTCGTGTCTTTTGGCAGGTTTTTCTAAAGAGGAAAGGCCTTGAAAACCTCAATTCACAAGTATGGAACACCTTCTCCCCCCTCCCCCTCACACACACACACACCCCTTCACTTATTCAACCATTAAAGCAAAATCATTTTTTTTCTTCTTTTGGAATTATCATGCACGTCTCTTTCTTATTGTTAGGAAACTAACTGTATTAGAAGAGATTCGACCTATAAATGTGAAACCGCTATCAACTATACGAATTACAAAGTATTACTGTGACTATACTATAGCACGATATCATTAGCAAAGTATTATTGATTAGTTGGTCTAGTCGCCAGCAGTGTTAAGACATGTATATCATAACTTAGGGGGTCATCCTTCATTGATACTCCCTCCGGTCTTTATTAGTTTACCCGTATTTTTTTTGGGATGTCCCTTATTAGTTTACCTATTTCTTTTGTTTCTATTTTTGGAATGGGACCACTAAGTTTCCATCACACATACATTCAACTTTAATATAAAATAATAGTTTATCTTTCTTTCTATGTCCCACAACATTATTTCTCCTAAAATTCTGTGCAAAAGAAACGGTAAACTAATAAAGACCGGAGGGAGTAACTCATTATTTTTAAAGGTAGGTAAACCGTAAATATGACAAAGTAAGTGCCAAAGTCATACTATATGAACTATGAAGACTAAAATAATGTTATGTCATTGTCAAGCTGAGGGTTTCATGAAACGGACTTTCATAAAAAACGTTTTTCAAAACAATTATATAGCTTCGAAATATGAGCCATTGGAATTGGACTTTGGGAAGCATTGGCTTATTCTTATTCATCTACCATCCCTAAATCGTAATGCAAAATTTGGTCAATGCCCTATATAGCAATCATTAGTATTAACAAATACTCATTCACTCTTCCTTTGGTAAAGAAAATTAATGTAATTTTTTGATTGAAATATATGCTGACAGTTCGAAGGATAAAGTAGCAAGATTACAATATGCTAATAAGACTCGATATTACATTAATGTAATATCGAGTCTTATTAGATATATGTCAACTTCAATAAGACTCGATATCAACTCAAATTTTGCACCATGCTTGATGCACCTAGATGCGCCGTATAAAATTTGTTCCTTAACCAAGTTCAATTAGTTATAAACATCAAATTCACTCCTTATCACCCCCCTTTTAATCTAAGACAACTAATATCTTCTCTCTTTTCAACCCCTTTAATGCATAGATTTGAAACTAATAATCTATATCCATTGATCTCTTTAATTAACCAAAGATTACATTACAAAATACGAAATTTTCTGCAAGACAATATACAGCATAGGTTTATAGCAACACTTCAAACCACAAAATATTACAATAAAGACAACCTATTAAATTTGACATGAATTGACCCCCAGAAAAAAGAAAACAACAGAAATCAGCTTCTGACAGGCAACAAGCAATTAAATTTATTCACAGGAGCAAGATTACTGATAAAACAACTAAGTCTGAGAAATAGATGTCAGAAAGTTAGGTGAAACATTGCTTTCTTCACATAAAAATGGTTTGAAAGCATCTTACTTAGGTCATAAACCATGGAGTTTGAGTGTGAAATATCATTTATTTTTCTTTAGCAAGTAAGAAAATAAGATGATAAGATTGATTAAATTTTCTTATCAAGGTCTATTTTGGACATTAACTTAGAATAAAAATAATCAACTTTTATATCGTACAAAGAGAGGTAATTTTGTAGTTGTCAGCAAATAAATACAGTACTACAAAATACTTAGTCATACCAAAATGTGTTCTAATGACACCAATTTATTCAACATTTTGTAATGGTATTAGGAAATAGTTATTGATAATTCTATTGCTACCAAAAAAAATGTTCATTTGACACTTCTAGAGCATAATGCATATTCAATGGTTGCCCCAAAATAAATAATCATCAATCATCTCAGTTTTTTGTTTTTTTTTTAATCTTTGTCACTTTACTATGACCGGCTCATACTTTTCCCAACTCAAAATGGTTGTCTATTAATTTTTGAATTTTATATACTCTTTAATCTTTCTTGAAAACCATCCTATTTTCTCTTCTATATACTCCAATAACCCCGCCATATACGAGAGCCTTGCCCTCTCCATTTTGGTCCATCACTATGCCCATTCCATCGTACTCTCTCTATTTTTACCTTCTCTCCTTAATTTTTAATAGGTTTATATTATTTCTCTTCTCATACCCTGATGCTCGTGAATCATGATATATGGGCAACGGCTAACCATGCTAAATTCGCCATACGAAAATATCACTTGACGCTATTAAAGTTCAAAATAGACTCCAACGATTAGTGAAATGAGCATCCTAATTCCTAGCTCTATGATCAATAAACCAAACCCAACTCTGAGATTTCTCTATCTATCTGTCTGTTTCATTCTCTTACGTCACACATTTGATCAATTTACTCAAGGAGCAAAATGACAAGCATATAGCTTTCAAATATTTGGTGAAAATAGTACTGAAAATTTCTGTGGATATCACTAAATTATTTAAACCAAAACGCAATGATTGTTCCAACAGTTCCATTATAAATAGTATACTCATATCATATCCTGCCATCAAAGCCCTCTTCCTCCCAAGCTTCAATTTCCAAGATATTCCTAATTTCCTGTTTATTGTGGACCCTCCTAAGTACGAGGTCCATGAATATATTATCAAACCTAACTCAAACCATAAAATGTAACGCAAGCACATTTACTGAACATCTTCAAAATAACATGTAAAGCAGCAAAGGTGAGGTGTTATATTAGTGCATGCGAAACCCTTATCACATACGATGACAGAGAGACACAAAGGTCCTAAGAAAGTTCTCAAATTATATAAGTAGATAATATATCATATTGTACTGGATGCAAGAAAGATGACCATCAATCAAAATCAATACTAAATCTTTAAAGTTGTCTAACAATTAACAATTTGGTTGTAGTTCATCCATTGACTTCGCCTCCTTTTTGAGCTTATCTTTCGCCGAACTAAACCGAAATTACTGTAGAGAAGAGGTTAACGAACGAAGTGGCGAACCGAAGCAAGCGAAATAAATTGAATTGAATTGAACTGAAACTCAAAAATGTGCTCGAAAGAAGAGAGTCTTCAACTTTTATATTTTTTGAAGATTCATATAACTTATTTTTAAGACTTAAACTATCCTAAAGTTTTTATATTATTTATGAGATAATTCAATATAAGTTGAACCGGAGGCTACAAACAATGTGCAGCAAGAATCGTGAAGGGGAGGAGCGAGTATTCAGATCTTAAGAAGTTTAGCATATAATTAAGTGCAATTAGATTTTCCTTTAAAGAAGTTTTGCCTTTTTCTTTTTAAAAGGTACGAAGAAAAATTAAGACACCCTTTTCTCAAGCTAAAGGAGAAAACGAAGAAATCAAGATGAATAAATGGTCTAATGTAGGCTCATAGCAGCAATATCGAGTAAGGTAGCAAAATTGGAATAACCATTTCTTGAGAGATAATTTGCCGCCCTACTAGTTTCATGAAAGATATGAAAGAAACAAATTAATAAGCGTGAATAGGAAGAATGTTTGTTGCCTTTCTCATTCATTCACCTTTGGTATGTATACAAGGATTAGAGTCCTAAAATATGTAAAGTACATCAATTAGGGAGAGATTTTAGATAGCCATAAATAACAAGATATCCTAAAATCTCTCTAATATCCTAACACCCCCCCTCAAGTTGGAGCATGAGGATTGGAAATGCCCAACTTGGCAAGAAGAAACTCGAATTGGCGCTTGCCAAGAGCTTTGGTAAAAATGTCCGCGAGTTGAGACGTAGTAGGCACATAGGAAGGTAAAATCAAGCCATCTTTAATAGCATCGCGCACAAAGTGGCAATCAACTTCAATGTGCTTTGTGCGTTCATGAAAACTAGGGTTCTTAGCAATATGGAGAGCCGACCGACTATCACGGTAAGAGTTTGATAGCCTTGGGATGGTTAACGCCAAGACTAAGTAACAAACCTTTCAACCACTTGAGTTCACAAGTAACGACGGCCATGGATCGATATTCGGCTTCGGCGAGAGGAGCGGGAAACAAGAGGTTGTTTCTTGGTTTTCCGGAGAGATAGGAGAATGACCAAGAAAAACAAGCCAACCAAGAAGAGATCGTCGAGTAATCCGGACAAGCGGCCCGGTCGGAATCACACCACCCCGGAGAGTGAGATTGCTATCAGCCCGAAGAAGAATACCCTGGCCTGGAGTACCCTTCAAATAGCGAACCACACGAATAGCAGCATCCCAATGCTCAATACGAGGCTCCTGCATAAATTGGGAGAGAATATGAACCGAATAGGCTAGATCGGGCCTAGTGACGGCCAAGTAGATAAGACGGCCTACAAGACGACGGTAGGCAGCAGGGTCAGAATAGGGAGCACCAGCAGCTAATCCAAGCTTGTGATTTTGCTCAATGGGAAAATCAACAGGCTTAGCACCTAATAATCCAACCTCAGAAACAATGTCATGAGTGTACTTCCGCTGACATAAGAATAAGCCAGAGGAACTGCGAGCAACCTCAATCCCAAGAAAGTATTTTAGAGCACCAAGATCTTTCATATGAAAACAATCACTGAGATAGGCTTTGAAAGCCGTCAAAGAAGCTGAATGGTTCCCATATATGATTAAATCATCAACATAAACAAGAACATTCATCTGAATAATACCATGAGTGAAAGTAAACAAGGAATAGTCAGAGCATGATTGTGAGAAACCATAACCTCGTAAAGCAGTGACTAATTTGGCGAACCAACATCGAGGAGCCTGTTTAAGACCATAGAGAGAAATCTGGAGCCAACAGACTAAATTCGGATCAGAAGAAGTGAAGCCAGGAGGAAGTTTCATGTAAACCTCCTCATCAAGATCACCATGTAAGAAGGCATTGTGAACATCCATTTGATGAAGTTCCCAATTCTTAGAGGCTGCAATGGCCAAAAAAGCACGAACAGTGACCATCTTGGCAACTAGAGCAAAAGTCTCAGTGTAGTCAATACCTTCTTCTTGATGATTGCCAAGAGCAACCAAACGAGACTTAAGTCGTTCAACAGAGCCATTTGAGTGATATTTGACACGATAAACCCACTGGCAACCAAGAGCACGTTTACCAGGAGGAAGATGAACAAGAGACCAAGTGTCATTGGCCTCTAAGGCTTGGATCTCATCAGACATAGAACTCCTCCTCACTACTGCTCATTGCTTCTTTAAAAGATTTAGGTTCCGTCCCTGATGTAATAGCTGCAAGAAATAACCGATATTGCATAGAAAAATTGTCACAATTAACATAGTGTGCTATAGGATAGGGAGTACCTGAAGCAGACTGTAGAGACGGAGTGGAGCAGGACGGACCTTGAACGACAACGGAATTTGTTACATAATCGCGTAACAAAACGGACGGAACTTTGGTGCGCATACCACGGCCCAAGTCTGGAGGAGAAGAGGGAGTAGTGGGCTGTGAGGGAGAAATAGATGCGGGGTTGAGAGAAGGCCCAGCAGAATTGGGCACGGAAGTGGAGAGGGGTGAGTTTGGGAGGAAAGGAGATTCATTTGGAGGAGAAGTAGAGGAAAGGGGCCCAAGAGGAGATCCAGAAAGGAGTGGAGTAGGTTGAGCGGTAGGGTCAGGCCCATTTGGGGCAGCAGAAGTATCATAGAGAGGAGGAGAAGGAGGCGGGTCACGTGTGTCAGGCCCAGCAGACGGAGGTGGGTCAATATGAGGAGGCCCAGGGGACGTTGGGTTGGTTGAAAGGGAATTGGGCCCAGACGTAGAATTAGGAGGAAAAGGAGCATGGGACTCAGTGTTAGGGCTCAGAAATGAATCGGAATCCATGACAGGAGTAAAATCATCATGAATATCATTACAAACAGGAACAATAGCATGAGGAGTAATATTGGCTTTATCGGGATGAATGAAGGGAAATATATCCTCAAAGAACTTAACGTCACGAGAAATAAAAAATTCCCGAGCATCTAAATCAAAAAATTTCCACCCTTTCTTACCAAAAGGATACCCCATAAAAAGACATTTCCTACTTTTGCTGGCGAATTTATCATTTTTGGATTTCAAGTTATGAGCAAAACATAATCATCCAAAAGTACAAATTTCATCATAAGAAGGACAAGTGCCAGTTAAAATTTCATAAGGGGATTTGTTATCAAGTAAAGGAGTAGGAGTACGATTTATTAGATGAGCTGCAGCAAGAACACCTTCCCCCCAAAAATAAATTGACAAATTGGCTTGAAATCGCAAGGCTCGCCCAACATTCAAAATGTGTTTGTGTTTGCGCTCAACTCTCCCATTTTGTTGTGGAGTATGGGTACAAGAAGTATAGAATAAAATTCCCATGGCAGAAAAATAGTCATGTAAACAATGAAATTCCGTACCATTATCACTTTGAACTATTTTGATGGTTTGAGAGTATTGACGATCAACCATAGCAACAAAGGACATAAACATACGAAATACTTCAGTTTTATCTACCATTAAATAAACCCAGACAGCACGAGAAAAATCATCCACAATAGTCAAAAAATAACGAGCACCACAAGAAGATTGATGTTTATAAGGTCCCCATAAATCACAATGTATTTTCTCAAAAATCCTAGAAGCTCTATTGTCACTTAAAGGAAATTTATCTCTAGAGTGTTTAGCACGGAAACAAATCTCACGAGGCCTTATTCAAACTACCTTTTAAACCAAAAACGGGGAGGAAGTAACTTTACGACTTTCTCGGAAGGATGACCCATGCGTTGATGCCAAAGAGTGAGAGAAGAAGAAACATTGTGAACCGTGACATGTTGGATCGTGTCCGTTCCGAAGTAGTAAAGGCCATCCCGTCTAACACCCGTTCCAATCCGCTTCTTCGACTGGTCCTGAATGACACACGTATGTAAGTCAAAGTGAACAATACAATGCAAATTATCAGTTAATTGAGAAATAGAAACCAAATTGCGAGTTCAAGGACGGAACATAAAGAACATGAGATAGAACAATGTGAGAAGAAAGACGAACCGAACCCTCTTGGGTAGCAACAATGTGTAGTACCATTTGGTAAACCAACCCAGGGCAAGGAGAAGACAAGTTAACAATATCATAAAGCCAAGTGAGATTGCCGGTAACATGACGAGAAGCGCCGGTATCAAGAATCCGGGATAAATTATCAAACTTACCCGTTAACCCGTCGTCGGGAACCTTGGTACTACCAATCAAACCGACCCAAGACTTTCCACCTGGGTCCGCCGTGAAGAAAGACGATGATGTAGAAGGCCCACTGTTGGCCGAAGGAGCTGCTGGGGCAGCAGCGGCATGAGCACGGGCTGGGCCACCACGCCCACGACCACCACGAGAGGTGGCTGGGCCAGCCGCGTTGTTGTAAACGCTCCTCATACCACGCTGGATAGCCGTGGAGTTCAAAACACTGAGAAACCTCGTGACCGGTTTTGTGACAATGAGTACAAGTAAGATGTGATTTATCCGGCCTGTCTAGTCTGCCACGACCACGGCCAGCCGGCGCTTGAAGGGCAAAACCGACGGCAGTAGGTAGTGACGGGGTAGGAGGAGTAGTGGCGAGACGGACACGTTCGTCTTGGATGACTAATTGATAGGCTCTATCAAGCGAAGGCAAAGGATCTTGAGCCAAAATATTTGAACGGGTTTGAGAATACAAATCCGAGTCAAGACCCATGAGAAAATCATGCAATTTATTTGTTCACGACGAGCAGCATAGTGAATATTAGCAGAACAAGTACAAGAAATCAAAGGTTCATGATGGTGAAGTTCTTCCCATAACACAGATAATTGAGCAAAATAATTTTGAACGGACATGGACTTGGTTTGCTCGCATCGAGCAATAGAAGACTTTAACTGGTGAATTCTAGGACCGTTAACAATGGCAAAACGGGTTTTGAGAGTGTCCCATAAACGGTGAACCTCTTTAAATTTAGAAAGAGAACGTTTTACCTCAGGTTCAATGGTATTCATAAGCCAGGAAATGAGCATGGCGTTGATGGTTGTCCAATCCGTGGAAGTACATGGTGATTCCGGTTTTGTAATGGTGCCGTCGAGGAAGACAAATTTACGTCGTGCCTCCAAAGCCATTTGAATGGCGTCTGCCCATTCAGCGTAGTTCTCACCATTCAAGCGAAGAGGAGTGATAAAATCACCGGGTTTGTCTTGCGGACCAAGATAATAGGGTGAGGTAGGCTCGATTTTTGGTGGTGGAGGTGGCTGCTCATCGCCAGCCATGGTGACGAGAAGACAGAAAAAAAAAATTTAAACCTAAGCAACTGATACCATAATAAGCGTGAATAGGAAGAATGTTTGTTGCCTTTCTCATTCATTCACCTTTGGTATGTATACAAGGATTAGAGTCCTAAAATATGTAAAGTACATCAATTAGGGAGAGATTTTAGATAGCCATAAATAACAAGATATCCTAAAATCTCTCTAATATCCTAACACAAATGTTGAAGTAGCAAAGAAGAATACATATATCATGAGAAGTTTGAAGAGACCTCGAACAAGTGTAGAGCCCTTGCAAAATACGAATTACTATTTTATTGTCGCTTATTCATAAAATATAGCTAATAGCTTGCACATGTTATATCGTTTATTCAAAAGGAGAACAATAAAACAAGAAATATGACCAAAACTATCACTTTTAATACAACGGTAGCCGTCGTCGACCCAAATGGAGGACAATAAGATGAGAAGTATGACCAAAACGATAGGTTTGGCCGCTTGGTTGACAACAAGGTTGCCAAGGAAATTTCGAATAACACGACTGTGGTAGAGAAAGCAAAGACCGAGCCATTAAAATTTAACTTATATCACCCTAAAAGAAGTGTATACACTACAATCCGTTTTAAAGGAACATAAACTCTGTATTGGGTCATTTGAAGCGATAAATTTGAGAAATCGTAAATCCATAATGTAGTAGTATCTCTAAAACTTAATGACATGTACTACCTCCGTTTCACAATACATGCACCATTTGCTTTTTCACGCAGTACTCCAATGCTCTTCTTTCGACATTAATATCTTTAATTGTGTATAAGTAAAAATTATAAGAAGTTGATATTTGAAATCCTCGCATTTAGCCGAATTCAACAAAATCCCACTTGACTATGTTTTTACTTATATAATTTTGAGAGAAAGATTGTGAAAGTTGGTTGATGAATAGTGCCCAAATGAGAAATGGTGCATGTATTATGAAACAGAGGAAGTATAACAGAGAGGAATGCAGCTTAACAAAAGTATAAACATCTCATAAGCCTCGAGTTCTTGTTCTATTTTCTGTTGCTGGCTTTAAGATAAGAAAATTTGCGTAAACTCTACATAAGGAAAGCTTCGCATAACATAGACTTATAATATTTACAGTTCTGGATTGTGAACTTATAGTTCGAGGTTCATCATTAATGGACCTAGCCAAACAAAGTGAGAATTTAAAATTGGCCATATTTCTTCAATTGCATATAAAATGTCTACAGAAGAAAAGGTTTTATTATAGTTACTTCTTAACCATATAATTTGTGTGTTCTACTCCTTTTGAAAAGAGTTTACCAAAAGTGAACGAAATATAGTTCCCTAATTGTGTTCTTGCTAAGATTTTATGTATATCAAGTTCTTGACACATATGGTATGCTAAGTTTTGGTGCATTTCCTATATTACATATACTTCAACTTTATGACACATTTGGTAAGACATCTATATTTTGAGAGGTCATTTGGTAAAATTCTATATAAGACACCAAATTATACTACTTTATATTTTATGAATAAGCTTTTTCAAGCCGAACTTAGTTGAGATCTTTTGCCACAATAAACAACTCCATCACATATTTTCTTTTGAAAGAGAAAAGGTAGAGAAAAGAAAACAGGGGAATGTAGCCGTTAACAAGCAAACATCTTATGCAACTTTATGCTCAACAACCATCTATGATAGGTTCACATAAAAGACCAAAGCTAAAGGTAAAGAGCTTCAAAAGTGAAGCACACAGGAATTATTGTGTAAAATTTCAAAAAAAGGGTAAAAAGGACTCTTCCTTCAAATCTGAGTAACAACCAAAGTTGGTGAACCCCCCTAAACCAAAAAAAAGAAAGAAATAAACAAAAAAGAACTTAGAATGTACTCATTCTGTCCAAAAATATAGTTCGCGTTTCTTTTTGCACAGTCTCTAACACGTATCCTTGACCATCAATATCTTTAATTACATATTAATAAAAATTATAGAAAGTTGATCTTATAAAACTATATATATCGAGACGAATTTAACAAGATCCGACATTAATACTTCATCCGTTCCAAAATAAGTGAAACACTTCTCTCATTTATGTGAGAGCTTTTTGAGATAAGTGTTTCACTTATTTTGGAACGGAGGAAGTATTTTTTTTTGTATATATCAGGTCAAAGGTTTTAAAGTTTAACCATGGAAAATGAAATGAAAATTACAATTTGGGAACTACAAAGTGTATGCATATAATTCTTTTGAACAGAAAAGGGTGGTTCATATACAAGGGTAATGGATTAGAAATTGGGGGAAGGTTCGAGTAAAATGCATCAAAAGGAAAATAATGAAAGGAAATGGATCCCACCGACCATTTACATTTACTACCCTCTTTGCGTGTACTATGGGTCACACCAAGTGGGGCCCTCCTGGTAACCAAATATACTCCATTTGTCAGCTTAAAGTTGATAAAAATCCATCATCTCAATTCTCATCACCTGAAAAAACCATAATAAGTCTTAAAGCTTGATAGTAGAGACTAGAGAATAACGTTTCACCAGGCAAAGGCATTTTGCATCCCATCACAACGGGGAACACAGTACAAAGCTAAAAACAAGAAAGAAAAGGATTGCCTAACCAAAAGCAAACATGGGCTCAAACATTCAACATCACCACTACAATACACTAGCATCTAGGTTATACATCCTGATTTCAAGTTCATATCTTTCAATTATAGCCTCTAGAATATAGCATCATTAGGTTAAACATCTTCATCAAGTAGACAAGTACCCATTACACGAGAATCATTCGACGGATTTTAGCGACTTTTGCCCGTGGAATTGTCTAATTTCGGGAGTTAATAGGATGTACCCACAAGAGATTCAATATTCAAGCAAGCGTATTCCACACGTTAACAATAACGGATACTCTCGAGTACATGAAACACATTAGCAACAACGGATACTCTTACCCACAAGAGATTCGATGTTCAAGCAATCGTATTCCATACGTTAACAATAACGGATACTCTCGAGTACATGAAACACATTAGCAACAACGGATACTCTCGGGTATTCGAGATAACAAGACATTAGTTATGACCACTTGAGACTTGACCACCGGTAGTTGTATCATATTCTGGTGTCATGACATGCTAAACATCTCATCTTTGAATGCTTGGAGTTTAGAGATTTGCATAGAGTAAGAACAGAACCATCCAATATGCTCTTTTATTCATCACTTTTCTTTAAATAAGCACCATCTTTTGCTTTTTTCAGCTTAGAAAGAAAAGGAGTTTATATAGATCAAAGTCACTCACAACTCACAAATATCCAGTAAAGAAGTAAAAAAAGGAACAGTAGGTGGAACAAGAAAGGAGCAAGAAGCAGATGCTTCTTGAAGCCCAAAACAAAAACCATTTTTAAGTGTTACACATTAAAAAATTAAAACAGAGAGATATCATATCAGACAAGTCAAGCCCAAAAAATTAGTCAAATTAAACTGAGAATGGGAAAATAATATCCTGCTGCTGCTGATCAAACCCAGAATTTGTACTGGAATTACTAATTCCTTTACTTATAGTATTATTCTTTTCCCTTATTAGGAACAAAACCATGGATCTTATCCAAAAAGAAGACTATTTTATAGTAGAGCTAACAAGAGACAATGGCAGAAAACCTTATTATAATTTATAACAATGTCATAACTTCTTCACTTCTCTCATCTTATAAATTTCCCCACAATAACCGAGATAGCACGAGGGTTCATTCCAATTTTCTCACTAGATTCTCCACTTCCCAAATTACTACCAAGATAGGAATTAATATAAAATTAAAAGCAACATAAACTGACCTGCAAAAAGATAGCTAAAAAACAAAATTAAAGCTGCAATAATGAGAATTCTTACCTCTTTTTTTTCTTCTTCTTCTCTATCTTTCTCCCTTTGTCTCTGGCTTTCCCAAATTGTCTCAAGTTACTGCAAATCAGATATTAAGCTTCACAAAATCCACAAATTAACCTTGTTTCACTCTTAAAAATGAGATGAAAGATGTGTAATCAAACATTAGAGATAAGGAAATAGAGATCAAATACATGACATAGAAAAGGAGTTTTACACTATGTAACAATATTTGCTGCTTCTTTTATATTATTGATATGGTTTATATCAGTAGTAGGTAGATTGTAATATAATAACCCTTACAACAAAAAACCAGAAGGGACTCAAGGGATAGAGAGCTAGAGGTCAAAAGCTACCACCCACCCATGCAAATCACTTATGATGTAGTAATACACTACTAGTAGTAGTAAGAAAGTAATTAACATAACACCCTCTATAAACTTTTGCTTCTAAGTAGTAGTAGGTACCAAAAACTAACTCCCTCAAAAAAGAAAATTGGGACCAAAAAAAGGACAAAAAAAATGAACAAAAAAAGGATCAAAATTTCTTCTTCTATGATTTCTCCTCCATGATAGAAGCTAGGCCAGTGATCATTTTAACCCCAACTTCAAAGCCCTTCTTTGGATTAGTCTGTTTCTCCTTGACATCCTCCTCACCGGAACTCTCGGACATTTCGAAAACCGCCTCCGATGGAGGTGAGCTCCGGCTCAACTCGGACTCTTCACCCTGGTGATGATCATGGGACAAACCCTTATCAGGGCTCAGCCCGTCTGAGCCGATCATGGACCTCGTTGGGGAGAGGGGGCTTGGGGGCGGCGTGGCAGTGACCGAGGCGGCGACGATTCGAGTCGAAGGAGAGAGCCATTTGGCTTGGACATAATCAGCTTTTCTCCAAGGAGGGATGTGCATCCCCTTCTTCTTAAGGCTTTGTTTAGCTGCCTCAGAGAGTATACAGATGATCTTGGAAAGACGATCAGATTTTCCCACAAAAATGTGAGGGAGAGTTTGAAGGATTGATTTGTAGGTCTTAGTTGATCTTGCAACCTCGAATTCTGACCTGAAGTCTATGTCGATTATCAGTCTCTCTCCTCCCACAATCACATCCACATACTCATATTCCCCTGTTCCAAAAGTTCCCCAAAATTTCAATCAATTAATTCAATTTGAAAAAAAAATTAAAAGATTTTAACTTTCTTCTCCTGAATTTCAGTAAGAAAAACATAGCAACAGAACAATTGAGAAAAATAAATTATCCTGATTTTAACTTTCTTCTCCTGAATTTCAGTAAGAAAAACATAGCAACAAAACAATTGAGAAAAATAAATTATCAGTTCTAAATAAACAGAAATCACTACTATTCTGGCTGATATTTAGAGAATTAGGACCCTTAATAGGCAGAAATTTAGGAAGATTTTTTTTTGTTTAAGAAACCAATCTTATAGCAATAAATATAGAAATACCGCATACTTTTCTAACAAATCTAGGATAAAAACTTCTATATTTTGTATCTATTCAAACATCAATCCAGATTTATATTCTATCATCAAGAAATCAAATTAACTCAAATTAAAAGAAATAAACTGCCAAATTAAGCAAGAATAATCAAGAGAAAGTATGACGAAATTACAGAAAAATTGAGGAGAGAGAAAGAGGAAATTACCAGCTGGAAAAGAAGGAGATTTCTCCCACTTTGATTTACAAATTGCAGCATCATAACCAAGCGCCATTAATCCTTCAATAACAATCTTCCTGAGCTCATCTTTTCTCTTACATGTCTTATTTTCCGCAACAATTTTTGCAGTATCAGCCAACACATTCCTCTCATTCATACTAGCACACACCACCAAACTCTGCACTCACAAAACAAAAAAAAAAATCATCAATACCTTATCCAATTAAACAAACAAACATCAATTTATTTCTACAATTGATGGTATCAACTAAGTTTAGACAACCTTAAGAAAGTCGCAAACATCAGCGGATGAAACCGTGTTATCCGAATCGCCATCGGAACCATCGCTTCCATTGCCGTTGAAGCAGTTACAGCGGTTTCTCCCGCACCTAACCGCAGGCGATTGCGAAGGTTTCTCGTTACTCTCTTCAATGAAATTCTGCACCATTTTAGCTAAACAAACGGAGCTCGGCTCAAAGAAGTCGACTGAAGCCGCCGGTATAGGAGCTGCAGGCTCAGAGACGGAGATCCTGAAAAGCCGTTTAAGCCGTGACTTAACTACCGGCGGCTTACTTATCGGCTCACTCACCGGAATTTCAGCTTCGCCTGCATCAATCGGTTGAATCTTCATCGATAATGGCATGATCAAACCACAAACCACCAAATTCGATCTCGCTTTTCTCTCTCTTCTTTGTTTTTGCTCAATTTTACACTAACTCTGATGAAGTTTCGCTGTTTTCAATTCCTCGGAACTCCATTTTTGTCATTTTACCACCTCAAAAACCTATCTTACTCCCTAAAATCACGAATTTCAGCTCAATTGATGATTATCTTCAAATCGCGCTTCAGAGCCATTTTCTCACGAATTCCAACAACGATTAAGCTTAAAATATACCTAAATCACTTTGCGATTTGCGAGAAAAAGCAAGGAATAACTTGTAATCTCTGCTAAGTAAGTAAAAAAAACAAAAAAAAACTATAAAATTCTTACTCTAAGCACAATATTTAGGGTTTTAATTTTGTCAATAAAAAGGAAAATTATTATCAATATTCAAACCTCAATTTCATCCTCACACGAATCTCCTGCCATTATTTCTCACTGAAAGGTGAAGCGGTTGGACTGAATTTTCATGGAGGAGAGAGAAAATGAAAATTTCTATTTTTATTTTTATTTTTATTTTTATTTTATTTGAGAGTTTGGTGGTTTTAGTTCATCTGTTAAGAAGAAAGGGTGAGTGTTATGTGTGAAGGGATAAAGAGAAGACAGACATGAGAGGTCTTGTGAATTTTATAGAAGTGATGCTGACTAGGATTGACCCCATTTGCCACGTGGATATCTACGTGGCGAAGATCGCTTGGTTCGGGTGTTCCCGAGGCTACGTGTGGTTCGGGGTAAGTACGTACTTTGGTTTCGTGGTTCGAGAATTTTGAGCCACGTTCTAGTGTTGGTCACGCTATTAATACATGGAAATGACGGAAATGCCCTTGATACTTGATAGTGTTTTTGGAGAGTCTGGATCCTCTAGAGTTTTATTTAAATAATATATTTTAATATAAAGAGCTCATATTCGTGGAAAGAGGAAAATTAGAGGGTGGATTTTGATGAGAAAAGATAAGGAGGATTTTGTAAAAAATAATATATGAGTCATTAATTTTTGTAAAAAACTTATATGGACTTGGTCCACACTAAATTAGTGTGGAGCTAATGCTAATTCATGAAAAAAAAAAAAGGTCACTATATAAAAAAAAATAGATATAAAAGATGAGTAGATATAGATTGTGAAGTTTGACTATGTGAAAAAAATGTTATTATGTCACAAAGTGAAAATTTCATCATGATAAACTAATGTGGGAAACAGTGACTATATTGAAAAAAACAGTCACTATGATAAATATTAACTGTATAATACTTCCTCCGTTTCAAAATAAGTGAAACACTTCTCTTATTTATATGAGAGCTTTTTGAGACAAGTGTTTCACTTATTTTGGAACGGAGGAAGTATAACTTAAGATTTTAAAAAAGGTTACTATATAGAAAAAAGGATCACTATGTTAAATAATTGGTTTTGTTCCACAGTAATGTTATTGTGTCCACGCAAAACTGACTCTTAATTTTTTTTTCAATGTTTGATATTGTTCAAATTCTACCTTGTAGAGTTATTTTAGAAGTCTAGAGGATCCAAACACGATTTTGGGGTGTTCCGAGGCAACGTGTGGTTCGGGGTGTACTTGGTTTCGTGGTTCGAGAATTTTGAGCCACGTTCTAGTGTTGGTCACGCTATTACTATAGGGAAATGACGGAAATGCCCTTGATGGTGGTTTTGGGAGGTTGGGAAAAAGGAAGAGGGAAGTTGGTGTGGTGTACTTTTTAACACATCCCTCGTAATGCGGGGATTTTCAAAAACTGTACTACACACACGTGGCGGTTTTGGGTTGTATTTTTGTGGGGAAGAGTGAAATGACGGAATTGCACCTGGAGAAACTGATGAATTGAGAGGTGAAAACTTCAGAGTGGGTAGGAGTTAGGAGTTAGGCTATGTTCAGTTCACCTTATTTTTGCTTATTTCAGATCAGATCAGATCAGATCAGACCAGATCAGATCAGATCAGATCAGATCAGAAAAAATAAGTTCAGATCAGATCAGATCAGAAAAAATAAGTTCAGATCAGATCAGATCAGATCAGATCAGATCAGATCAGTTCAGATCAGATCAGATCAGATAAGTTCATATTATGCTTATATTTAAAAACTTATTATTATTATAATCATGATTATTATGATTATTAGTATTACTAATGCTATTATTGTTATTGTAATAATTATTATTGTTGTTGTTGTTGTTATTATTATTATTATTATTATTATTATTATTATTATTATTATTATTATTATTATTATTATTATTATTATTATTATTATTATTATTACTACTACTACTTTATACAATTACTATTACTATTAATATTACTATTTACTAGTACATTTGTCAAAAAGATTATTATTATTGTCCTTGTTGTAATTATTAAATATTAATATTGGTAATTATTATTAATGTCGTTGCTATTATTATAAATGTCATTGATATCACTATTTGAAGCTATTTGTGTTCAAGAAGAAAGATGTTCTTTTGGCATTTATAAGTGTTCTTTTTTATATTTATTCTAATTAATAATTTTGATATGTGATGTTCTTTTTGATGTTGTACATGTAACGAACATGACAATAGTATATGATGTTTATTTTTTAAAAGAATTTTGGTAGAATAATATAAATTATATATTACTAGTTTATATAAAATATGAGTAGTATGGGATAACCTAATGGTGTTGTCATCACGTTTAAAATTTTCCCTACAAAGGATTTCAACTTATCTTTAAATACAAAGTTTATATAGAACAAGACAACGATATAAGAAGAATATTTAACCATTTTGTTCAAGATCATATGATTATATATATATATTTATAGGTTTATTTATGATAAAAAAGAACAATTTATTTATATAACAAATAACATGTTGTTAGTTAGATCCAAACATGTCATCAATATAAAAATAACATCTATCTTTTATTTTTAAAATGTGTTCTTTAAATAGATCTTGTATGCTATAATAATAATAATAATAATAATAATAATAATAATTATTATTATTATTATTATTATTATTATTATTATTATTATTATTATTATTATTATTATTGTTATTATCATTATTATTATTATTATAATATTATTTATATTATTATTATTATTATTATTATTATTATTATTATTATTATTATTGAAAGTTGTGCATACTAATAAAATGATAATAATAGAAATACTAGTAATGAAATACAAAGTAATAATAATATTAGTAATAATATGTTTTTTAAAAGATAAGATAAGATAAGATAAGATAAGATAAGATAAGATCAGATCAGATCAGTTCAGATCAGATCAGATCAGATCAGATCAGATCAGATCAGATCAGATCAGATCAGAAAAAATAAGTTCAGATCAGATCAGATCAGAAAAAATAAGTTCAGATCAGATCAGATCAGATCAGATCAGATCAGATAAGTTCAGATCAGAAAATTTCAGGTGAACTAAACATAGCCTTAGTAGGAGGTGTAGAAAGGTCAATGTTGACATGGTGTTTGAGTTAGTGACATGACATTGCCACATTGGTAAGTGTTTGTGTCTCACGACTCACTATGGTCTCGTCTTCCGACTTTATGAAAAATATTTACTGTAGTAATATTCTCTCTTTTTTAAGCGAGCTTTATTTGGCGTCTAATTGTTTGAGTCTTCATAAAATTTAGATGTTTTTTATTACTATTTTTTGTTATGGTGGTGGATGCTCTTATAACTAATACTCATCTAATTATTAGTTTCCAATTATTAGTACCAATTGGTATTTGAGTAGCAAGGAATGATCCAGTTGGGGACGGTAGGGGTATGGCCGAAGGTAAATATGGTTCGTTTATTAGATACAATAGATATGTTATATTATATAAAAAATATTATAGCATAATGGTTAAAAGTGTTAGCTTTCAATTTAATGTTTAGGTGATTGAAATTTTAATTACTTATTGTTTTGGTCCAAGATCCGATATTGGCATGTAGTACTATTTTTTATACTAATTGGAAGAGACACGAATAGCGAAGGATACCCAATTATAGAAGACTCGTATTATTGAATACCAACACTTCCCCCCCTTTATAGTAGTTTTAAATTTCTTGCAAAGGATGAGACTTGATTCCTATAACTCTGGAGTCAGAAATGATACCAATATGCTCAACACCACTAGTCTAACACCTGCTACTCAAACACATTATCTATAAATAATGTTACTGTACTTATATATGGTGTTTGTATTAGTGATATATAGTATTCGTGTGATGGCAAACAAATTATCTCTTATTGTATTATTGTTTCCATAAACATCATACTACATCCGTTTATAAATACATGCAACATTAAAAACTCCATAAATATTTTCTGTTTTAAAAATTTTCTACTACTTTCAACATTAACATGTTTGATAATATATTCAATCTGTCTTGCGTGGACCCGGTTCACATTAAAAATAGTGTGGACCAGGCCTAAACACGTGCCCCACTACAAACTAGTCACTCCCGCTTTCCAAAATCCGCGCGATTTTCTCTCTCTTCAATAATATTTTCTCGCCCTAAAATTTTAACAAAAACAGTTGTTCTGAACAAACATACACTATATCATTTTAAAATACACTATATCATGTCAAAATACACTATCATGTCAAACACTATAACGATCGATTATGATAATTTTGTGTAATATACAAATAAATTACACTATAACATTTTAAAATACACTATATCATGTCAAAACACACTATATCATGCAACTCTATCATGTCAAAAACACAAAGAAAACACTATCGTGTCAAAATACACTATATCATTTCAAAATACACTATATCATGTCAATATACACTATAACATGCAACACTATCATGCCAAAAAACTCAACAAAACACTATCATTTTAAAATACACTATATCATTTTAAAGTACACTATATCATTTCAAAATAGACTATAACATGCAACATTATCATGTCAAAAAACTCAGCAAAACACTATCATTTTAAAGTACAATATATTATTTCAAAATACACTATATCATGTCAATATACACTATAACATGCAACACTATCATGCCAAAAAACTCAGCAAAACACTATCATTTTAAAATACACTATATCATTTTAAAATACACTATATCATTTCAAAATACACTATATTGTTTCATAAATACACTATCAGGAGAGTGAAGTTATCAGAGGAGAGAGAAGTTATCAGGAGAGAGAAGATAGTGGAAGACTGAACGCGGCAAAAACGAAAAGTTGTAATTATTAAAACTCACGTGAGATGGATAAGGTGCACACTAAGTTAGTGTGCACCGGGTCCATATTAGTTTTTTTATAATATATTATCTTTTTCTCTCTCGTAATATACAGAGCTTATTTTTCAACTCTCTGTATTTTTTTTCCTCTCTTTGATCCTTGGCAATTGGCATGCGGAGGAAGTATATTCTACATTTCTACCTTTGGATGAAAGGATAATTGTTGAGCAATAAAATAATCTTAGCATTACTACACGTCTACACGGCTTCGAGTGTACGAGTGTGAAAATTTAGAAACTTTATAAATTGCTAAATGTACACTAAGCACGGTATCATCATGTTTGACCAAGCTAAGAAATGGTCCAATCAATCTGGGAAATGGTCCAAGTTTAAGTGTCATCATACACAGTTACTATATACAAAAAAATAATTACTACTCATAAATAAATTTTCCCGAAGTTTATCACTTATCAGTATGTCAGTCAACCTAAAACAACCAACATTTTTCTTAGTCAAAAACAGGATAGATGACGTGTATTCGTATATCCTTTAGCATCAAACTGTTAAGATTATTTTATACCCTTTGTCATCATAATAAGGAAAGATGAGCCCACTATTAGGGCCCATTGTTTCATTGATATGTTTGTCATTATGGGCCGTACCATCATAAGATGCTAATCTGTCTCGGCCCATTATTATTACCTCCCTCTCTTCCTCCCTAGTCCCTCCTCTCTATTGGATAATCCTTAAGTCTAATAATTTTGTGGTTGGTAGTATATATAAGTTTTAAATTACATTATTTATTTCTTTATGTAGGGTCCATATTTAGGGTAGGGATTATGTGGCTCTAATGTTATCTAATTGTTAGCCAGATCATATCTAAGGTCATTCACTAATATTGATTGATAATATTATATGTAGTCCAACTGTACAACTAATCCTTTTCTTAATGATATATAGATGAGCTAGATGTATGTCATTCATAAAGAATATAAGAAATCATTTTCACCCAATTTTAGACTATATTATAGTGGTAGAGTATGTTATTTTAGTATGTAATTTTATTTCATTTGGTTCTAGCAACTTTCATCTTATAAGGTAGATTTAGTCAACTTTTCAAATTATATGATTGGGGTGTTAGAATGAAATAGTAAGTGGTTGGTACCCAAGAAAAGTTATAAAAGGAAATATTACAACATATTGGTTTGCTTAACCATAGGCTTGATTTATGGGAGGACTAGATAGTGGTAATTGTAATGTCTTTAAAAGTAATTTTGTGAATCAAATTTCTTACAGATTTGTATGGTATATTTGTCCCTTCTAAGATAATTGTTTCTCCGTAAAAAAATTACTATTTAAAAGAAATGAGAGACCAAGAGTGAGGGTAAGGACACGTGTTAACAAATTACATGCTGATATTAGTAACACACATATAATTTAATGGTAATTCATAACTGATTGATTGGGTGACAACTCGTAGCTCACCTATAAAGAATTAAAATTATTTATTTTGTTATTTATATTATGAGATACTACTTTATTTAGCAGTCGTATTGAATGGTAAAAATCTTAATTTTTTTTTAGAAAAACATCCATTACAATAGACATTGACATGAAACTTTTTTTTTTATTAAACAAATGTAGATTTATTACTCATTCGCCATTTCTTACACCTTCCCAAGTAAATCAACAAAATAGGGGTCTCGATTAACAAGTAAAAAATAGCTATACATGGAATACATTGATAATATATGGATATGATCAATGTATTCATGTAGCTACTTTAGTAATGGATGCAAGATAAAAATAGATATATAATATCATGATGGAATGGTATTCTTAACTATTTGAACAAGCTACTAAGAGGATAACATTATCCCAATTGTGGTCTACATATATTGTATCCTTGTTTGTGTAAGATGTGTATATAATATACTAGCCACAACAAGAAAGTTGGGAATTCTTATAAGGTGTCGTGTATGTATTAATTTTGTTTTCTAGAAAGAAATGCTATCCATTTTTTTTGTTGATAAACTTCTCTCTCTATATTACACTAGCCTTTTGTGCACGCGATGCGTGCGATGATATTTTTAGGCCTAATACTAAGTAGTAAACAAACTGAAAATGCAAGTTAGTATTTAAGTTCACCTCCATTTTGTGAATAAGATTCTTCCATGTTCTTTTTATGTTTTTATTCATTTTTGTGATTTTGAATAGTTTTTTGTTTCTCAAGTCTTATATGTGCATGTTCTTTTATAATCAGTATGATGTTCTTACTAAATATCGTCATGTTCTTTTTTTTGGTTTTATTCATTTTTGTAATTTATAATAGTTTTTGATTTCTCGCAGAAAAATACAAAATGTTGTAAAGTTTTAAGTTGTGAGAAAAATTATAAAAGATTATTTCCCACAAAAAAAATAGTACATAAAAATTTTGTTTTCACATATTATCCTTTTTCTTAAGGGAGTAATATGTTCCTTTACTAATTAATTACGTAGTGTTCTTTTCATATAAATATTATATTATAATTTAACTTGCAATATACTTTTTTTACATAATTAGTGAAAAGTGGTTTGTTAGTGGAAAATTGTGATAGTAATTCTTTGATTTAGATAAGAGTAGTTTCTTTTTTTATCCACATGATGCGTTAGTAGTTAAGGTGATAGATTGAAATTCCTTCCAAATGAATCATGATGGGTTGGTTTGGGTTATTTTTATTTTGAGCAATAAAACTTGTGCATTTATCTGCTTTTTAATTTAGTAGGATTTTTTTTTAAAAAAATCTTGCTTGTTAACCTAAGAGCGGTTGGTCCATATACTTATTTGCCACTTAAATCGGTGAAGAGTGAAGACCCATCGGACCAACAAAAAAACATTTCTCCAACTATTCATTCTCTCTCTCCTCTCGGTGTATAATTTCGATCTTTTCTAACATTCATTCTCTCTCTCCTCTCACTACAAATCTACAACCTATATTTTGAAGGAACCTAATTCATATTTGAAGGAACCCAGTTCATCCAAGTATGCAATATACAATAACAAAATCGGGACGTTTCAAGTCTTAAGCAGTAAATCTAATTTGCGAACAACATCAAAGAAATACATGCAACAATAGATTTTCAAGTCAACGTCAAAGAACAACATCAAAAAATCAAGCATTTCAATTCAAGTCTTAAGTAGCAGTAGATCTAATTGGGTCGATTTTGTAACAAAGAAAGGTAATTTCTTAAATCATGGATTTCAGTAATTTCTCTATGATCCCAAAATTGTAACCGAAAAGTATAATACAATTTTAGTTTTTTTTCCTTGTCTAACTTCTAAATTCTGATTTCACAAATTGATATTTAAAAATTTTGATCATTTTAATTTTTCTCCTTTTCTAAATGTTCACACTTTGAGTTTCAATTATATTTGAAATGAAATTTTAAAATTTTTCATACACAATCTGATTTTGCATGAAATGGTCATTTTAATTTTTCTCCTTTTCTAAATTTTAACACTTTGAGTTTCAATTATATTTGAAATGAAATTTTAAGTTTTTCATACACAATCTGATTTCGCATGAAATGGTCATTTTTAATTTTTCTCCTTTTCTAAATTTTAACACTTTGAGTTTTAATTATATTTGAAATGAAAAAAAAGGTTTGATATTGTTTTGTTTTTCAAAATTTATTTATGAACATGGATATTTTGCAAAAGTTTTGGGCAAAAATTTTATATTGGAATTTTTTTAAAAAAGAACTAAATTTGCAACTTTTTCATCAGTGTCATAAATGAATCAAATTTCATACACATCTTGTTTTCTGATTTTATATGAAAATGAATCAAATTTAAGTCTAATTATATAAAAGCCCTTTTCAACTAATTGCTATTATCTCCATTTTTTCAACTACATAACAGTCGACTAATGTGATATAACTTTAAAGATTAAAAGAATTATGTACCTGTTTGAAAGTTCACAAATCGCCGACCGACGAATGTGTGATATCACTGTCAAAATCTTATGTTTTTCTCAGATTTGTGTTTATAGGTAATTTTTGTGAGTATGTAATTGTGAATGGTTATTGAGAACAATGATTTATAAGTGAATTTTGTGAATGTTTTTGTATGTATTGACGTCCTAGTATATTAGTTTTAGTTTGTAAGTTAATTTTTAGTTTTTGTAAAGTTTCCTGATCATTTGAGTGATTTGTAAAGTTTCCTCATATAAGTGATTTCTGAGTGATTGTTGAAAATTAATTTCCGGTGGCTTTGTTTGACCCCCATTTTGGTATTGAGATTCCTTTTGTAATTTAGAAAGGAAAGGGGGGCAAAATTGTCAGTTCAAAAGAGGACACCATTGCTTCCCCCTTCCCTTATGTAATAGAGATAAACGCAAAAGCCATTTAGGGAAATGCAAACGGTTTATATCGTGTTGATATTATGATGTAATTAGAAAGTTGTTTAATCACCACAAAGTGATAAAAATACTATATTTTAGTAATTAATTTGGTGAGTCTTACACTCTTTTTCAAACTTATCCCCATTCTCCCTCATTTACGGAGATCTCTCATTACACCGTGCATATACGATCAAAATTTATTAAAGAACTTTTTTGGCTACGATAACACAAGATATCTATGAGGAAATTTCTAAGAAAAGTAATCACACACAAAAAAAAAAATTGTAATGATATCCAAAAACTATGACATTTCAAGAATTACATTTATAGAATTAAGTTACTACTGATACAATCTTATATCAAATTCTGCCTATCACTTCAGATCAAGTAATACATAAACGTGTTGGTTTACTATCAGAAAGGTCAAAACATTCAACTCTAATTTAATAAATACTATATCTTTATTATTTTATTTTGGAAAATTTGCCAAAAAAAACCTTTTACGAGTTCATTTTTGCGAAAAAAAACCTTATAAAGCATTTTTTGCGAAAACAAACCAAAATCAAAATTATTTTGCGAAATGAAACCTAAGACCATTTTCCGGCGTTGACCACCACCTAGCCACCACTACCACCACCTGCCACTAGCACCCATCCACCCCCGCATCCCCCACTTCACCCCCACCTTGACCCCCCACCACTGTGACCCACCCCACTCCACCAGGCCGGCCCCCAACCCTCCCTCCACCCCCTCAGGCGGCGGCCACCACCCCCCCTTTCGCCCCCACCCTCTCTCCTCTCCCCTTCTTCCCTCCCCTCACCCCCTCTCCTCCTCCCTTCGTCCATTCCCCCCCTTCGCAACTCCCTCCCCCATGGCTCCCCCTCCCACCCAAACCAAGGTTTTTTCGGCGCCCTAAAGCATAAAGATAGGAGAGAGAGAGAGAGAGAGAGAGAGAGAGAAAGATATATAACGGAAATGGGGTTGAGGGGCTGCGGGGGTAAGGGGTTGCGGAGGGGTTCGGGTGGTGCGGCGATGGGGGGATGGATGAAGGGAGAGGAAAGGGGGAGGGTTGCCGCCCGGGGGGGCGTTTCGGGTGGGCGCGGCTGGTTGGGGTGGGGATGGACGAAGGGAGAGGAGAGGGGGGGAGGGGTGAGGGAGGGAAGAATAGAGAGGAGAGAGGGTAGGGGCGAAGGGGGGTGGGGGGGTGGGGGGCCGCCGCCCGAGGGGGTGGAGGAGGGGGAGGGGGCCGCTGGTAGTGGTGGCTAGGTTTCATCTTGCGAAAATAATTTTGATTTTGGTTTGTTTTCGCAATATAATTTTGATTTTGGTTTGTTTTCGCAATATAATTTTGATTTTGGTTTTTTTTCGCAAAAATGAACTGGTAAAAGTTTTTTTTTGACGAATTTTCCTTTTATTTTTCTCTATTTCTTCTAAAATTTATGCCTTATTGAATACACTAGTACAAATGTATATCCCAATTCCAAGGAATCAAAAGGCAGATGTTTCCTTTGCAATCAAGTCAATACAGTTGAAGTAAAACTGGATATGAAATCATATGATGGTTGATGTGAGCCAGTGGGCCCTCCAATAATGCTCTTCCCATACATACTAATTTTCCTTTTATTTTCTTTTAATTAAATAGCCAAAACAAAACAAACAATCAAATCAAAAATAAATTAAAAAAATTTAAATGAAATAATCCAAGGTTAGACTGGTGGATGAAATGTCTAACTTTTGTGGGGCCATTTACATCAATGGTAACTGCATCAATGGGTGCTCAACTGCCCTATTATTTCTTTTTGTGCCCAATAATTTTGATACTATCCTTACTGAACCCAAGATGGGGGGCAAGGATTATGTACAAATATACCTTTGTTAGTACAGGGATTATTGAGCTTAAGACATAATTATACTTTACTAAATTCAGATGAATACATTACTAATAATAATTACTATTCATAGATACATTTGAGTTGGCATAGAATGATCTTGTCTGCTGCAATATAATCATGGGATGATTGTATCTCTTTCATGATGCATAGTATAATATCATATCAGTCTCGTTCATGCAATCACTGTATTTTGTCCTTCATGTATAGTGTTTACTTACAGCTATCTATGAATTATCTTAAGATCAAGAGATTATAATTACATGCATGTTGAGTTAAGGAAAAAAAAGTTGTGTTTATGTGTAGGATCGTTGTGTACAAAATTACTATTTTGTAAAGTGGATATTGTCATTTTTGAAAGTCTATAGTGCCTATGTTCATGATTGACAAATTGCAAATAACATAGAATAAGAAGATGAGTGTCAGTAAGGGTGTTTTCGTAATCTTTTTGTTTACTCTCAAACTTTTTTTTCATCACTAGTCAAATAAGATAATACTAATAATTTTATGGGTTTGCCATCACCAATTCTCTATCCTTGTGCGGTTATGCCAGTATGTCACCCACAACACAAATTATTAGGTAAAATTGTTACACCATAATTTATTGTGTAACAACTCACAAATCACTGTTTTTTTTTTTTGTAAAAAGACCTCAAATGACATGAAATAAATGACAAAATGACATGAGATTCATGTCATTATTTGTATAGTCCATATCATTCTTGTTGGAATGTATGTCATTATGCATGTTACACGATAAGTTATGATGTAACATGTTACACCCAAGATGCGACTCTACCGTACCCACAATCCCCAAAATTTCATTTTCACATATCATGAACCCCGTAATATTGGACTTACTATTTAACAACGATTGTTTCCTTTCAACTAAAACCAAGAAACCATAGTAGTCCATGAAATAAGCATTATATATTTAGTATTAAGCTACCAAATAAAATAGCCGGAGGAGACAATGCTTACCCACAAACTAATCCACTTAGGGTCCGTTTGATTCAACTTATTTTGTTTTATCTTATCTTATCTTATAAGATCTTATAAAATCTTATCCGATCTTATCTTATCTTATCTGATCTTATCTTATCTTATAAGATAGTTTATTGTGTATGTCTAACATCTTATTTTATCTTATATTATCTTATCTGATCTTATCTTATGTTATCTGATCTTATGTTATCTTATCTTATCTTATCTTATCTTATCTTATAAGATCTTATTTTTTCTAAAATAAGTTAAAATAAATTGAACAGAACAGAGCCTTATTATGAATAGAGAAGAAAAACATTTATTCTACTCAATTGGATTGTACTATTTATTTGTTTATGTTTATCTCTAGTCGTTATATTATATCATATTTCTTTCTTATCAAACACGCATAATATTCAAAGTCGAACTTTGGTTGTTAGTTACTCTTAATACATATAATAGAAATTATGATTATATAATCTTATAAGATATTTTTTTAAATAAGTTTAATGATATAGGATTTTTTTTTGTCACATAATTAGAAGTATTACGGACTAAGTCAAATATCGAAAAGTGTACGTTCGTTATATTTAGATGTTAAGGGAATACCTCAATAATCAATAGAATTATCAAATATGGCATTAACAAAATTGTTTCTCTTTATTTGTACTAATCTTTAAGGGGGGGGTTACTAAATCTTGGTTAATGATGCCTGCAAACCACTAGGCTAGCTTATGATCAATGAGCTAATGATCTTTGTCTACTTTCTCGCAACAATTCACTCAAAAGTGGGAGCAAGAACATGGAAAAAGAAAAGGATATCATAAAAGAGAGGAAAAAGGAAAATACTCCCAAAACAGGGAAAAGGTGGAGCAAAAGAAATTGGTGCCATTATGGTCTACGGGCCTACTTTAATCCTGTGTTGGCCCAATCACTCATTACATTTCCCTATTGCTTATAGGCCCACTTGTGACGCTTCCTCTTTATCTCTTTCTGTAAAGCTTTTTTTTTTTTCCTTTGATTTTTATTTAATTATGGATGAGAAGTAACAGCAACAAGAAATTTCGTGACAAAATATACTTTCTATGACTTGCTCTCTTGGTAATCCAATCCCAAAAAAAAAACCTCAATTCCACTTCAATTTCACATTTCTCTATAGTCTATAGTTTTGCCTCAAATACTCCCATGGTCAAATGTTAGTACAACTTGCAATACACGGTTTGAACAGGAGTCATATATCTATTTTATTCAAAGCAGCAGGTGATAGTCTAGTGGTATCAATATCATCTATGGTTCCAGAGATCAAGCTATTTTCTCACCTCTTGTAAGAGGGATCCCCAATTTCTACCAACTTGAAGGGATTTCAACTTACTTACTTAAAAGATTTTTTTTTTTTTCATTTTAAGGAATTACAATTAATAACATGATTATCCTCAGTGGTTGTTTGGTTGATATGAGAAAACATGGGAAATAGAAATTCCTAAGAATTGAAAATTTGGTGAGTTGTTTGGTAGACAACAAAATAGCAAAATGAAGGAATTAGAAATTCCTAGGAATTTTGAGTTCCCACAAAATGGAGGAAGTTACTTACCTAGGTCCCCCTAGGTAAGTAGAAATTCTCATGGGAATTTAATTCCCCCATTGTCAACCAAACAATTTAACCAATTTCCCATGAATTTGATTAAGTAATTTATTTCCTATGAATTGCAATTTCATAGGTATTTTGACTTCTCATGTCAACCAAACGACCACTCATTTCGTACTGCCCTTAGAAAAACATATGACATCTATTAATACAAAATGAATATAGAAAGATAACAAGTATTCGAGGTCGAGTGGAGTTAATCTTGAAATTTTAGCCCAACTTTGTCATCGACTTCGCTTGCATATAGCTGCTATTATTTATAGGCAAAATTTCATAAAACTACCTTTTATAATCAAAAAATTTCAAAAAACTACCTTTTAAAAATTTTCTTTCAAAAAACTACCCTATATAACAAATTTATTTCAATATACTACCATTTTATCATAAATGAGATTTAATCACTAATAATTGAGTCACCGTAAATTGCTTTTCTTTCATCCCCTCTCGTTTCTCTCTTCTTTTCTCGCTACCCTATCGGCAGCAACACCTACGGCGACTGTCATTTATTGATTAGTATTAAATATAAACGTAAAATGGTAGTATATTGAAAGGAATTTGTTATATAAGGTAATTTTTTGAAAGAAAATTTTTAAAAGGTAGTTTTTTGAAAAAAGTTGGTTATAAAAGATAGTTTTTTGAAATTTTCCCTTATTTCTATTGGAAGGAGAAAATTTATACTTGTTGATGTATTCCTTGTTCACGAATTAGTATATTTTTTTTAGCATATTCCGTGTTGAAGAAAACTTTGTTCAAGAGTAGAGAGTAATAAGCATACTTCTATTTTTCTTTATACCAGTTACATCCATATTGATTTGGCACTGTTTTAAATCCAACTACCTATAGATTTATTCGAGAATTAGTACGACTTTAGTGTCGTGATATGATTGAAAAAAATATACATAAACACTTCTCGAATTTTCATGTTACCTTTTCACAATTTTTTTAATAACTAAAATTAAGTCTACATATATATATATACACGTCTTGAATTTTCGTATCATGTTTTCACATTTTTTTAATAACTAAAATTAAGTCTACACATATATATAGACAACACAGCGTACGGAAAGTGAGAGATGTATGTATACTATGATTAACTTAAAATAATTCTCTCTACATAATGTACTATAGAATATTTTATTAGTCAAGTAGTTAGACATAGTAAGAAGACAATAGCATTTGAGCTCAAGTCAAGTTAAGCTAGATATTTTCAGGATTATTTGATAAGTATTGAGTCAATCAAGTTATGTTTTACTTAACTCATGATCAACTTACTCTATTAATAGCCCTATATTTAATAAAAGACTAAAAAAAATTAAAAGGATTTTACATGCAATATTCTTTTTTCAAGTTCATTCCAATTATATGATTGAAACTTATTTTTAAGGAATTGACTTAAAATACCACAATTATCCTCATTATTTGAAGTTCGACTCGAGAGCTTGTGAACAAGCTTTCATAATTAACTAGTTATGAGAATTTTTATCATACACCCGGGTGTACCATGCTCATGGTACACCCAAGGCTATTTATTTGCTCATTGCTCATTTAAAACCTCAAAATGAGCATAATAACATAATAGGTAGACTCCAAATGAGCAAATGAGCAAAAATAATTTTGGGTGTACCATGCACATGGTACACCCGGGTGTATGATGGATGCACTCAACTAGTTATTAGGCCCGCGCCATGTCCCGAGTTATTAATATTTTCATGTTAAAAGAGTAGCATATAATGTTGCATAGTTCATGTTGTCGAATCTTATGCAGAGCATGTTTATAATTTTTATGTTAATGACATGGGACGAAACAACTAAAGAGACAGTCTGGGACAGTGCCACGTGGCATGTAAACTTGCTTAAGAACGCTTTTTAATATATTTGTATAGATATGACTATTTTAGTTTTACATATTTCAAAAAAAAAATTTGTAGTTTATGATAAAAGTTCAAACTATACTAAAGAGGATCTATAATTATCAGCAAAAACTTAATAATTAAAATGCCATAACATTTTGAAGGGCATTTATTTGGGTACAATTCCTCGTACTCAAGTTAAGTATTAACCTAAGTGTATACAAGATTATATATGTCAAGTCGAGCAACTCCTAGTTCAAAGATCCCGGCCTAGTTCAAGCTCCATTATATACACAATTTCACCCCTTAGTCAGAATATCCAAAATCTAATTCAATATCTTTAATTTTTAAAATTAAGTGATTGAAGTGTGTTATGATATAGGTAAAACCTAGCACATAAATGTTAAGAACTCTCAATTGAAAATTAGAAAGACTTTTTTGTTGTAACGAGTGAAGCATAATTAAAGTTGACGAAGAAGTTAATAAAGAAATTAAAGTGATTAACATTTGATTTATGTGGACCCCTCCTAGATTAAACTTCTCAATTAAGATTATACTTGGAGCTTTTTTTTTTTTTTTTTTTTTTTGGGAAGAAGAAAAAGATTTCATTCATACTGGGATACTAAACTAAGACTTACAATCAATTCCTAAAAAATCGAAAATTCCAACACAAGTATATAACACCTTAGAACTAGACACATCGCAGATTTGATTAAAAATAGCCTTAATAAAAAACTTCATCTGAAGCAATACAATTTGTGAGTTCGCTCTGCTTCGACTTAACTTCCGCTGATGCATAGTCGTTTGGGTGAAAATACTTTTGTGGTCTTCTAGATTCTTACAGAGAATAGAGATTGTTAGATCTTCCTCCTTCATCAGACGAACAAAAAAAGAAATTGAATACCCTAAAATAAATACTATCTTAAGGATGAGATATACTTATTGGAAGCAATTAAAGGAGTTTTTGGGGCTTACCACCGGTACGAACACCAGTGGAAGCCCCTACAAAGATTCACAATTGAGGCCAAGAAGAAAGGAGATTAAAGAAAAAGAGAAAGAAGGGTAAAGAATGAAGAAAAACCTTCAAAAAAGAAGAAAAACCTAGCGATGGAGGCTAGGAAAAACCCTTCAAAGGAGAAACCCTTCAAAGGAGAAACCCTAGAGAGAAAAAATCCTCCCAAGGAGAAACCCTAGAGGGAACTTCATGTGTACGTATTAGGTTGTTTTTTTTTCGCACAATACTATTAGATAATGATTTATTTTTGTTTTCGTTAATGAGTTGGAGCTTTGTTTTTGGTTAAGGCAAAGTGTTGGCATTTTTATCGAACAGTATTTTTGATAGTTACTTTCAAAGGGGTCACGTATAGTATTGCATTTTTCCTATGGGCGCCGGGCGGTTACTATTAGTTCATGAAAAGAAAAATACATACAGTACAATAATGGTGATGGCACTTCAGAAATTAAGTTAATGAATTCTGTGGGCAGAAAAAACCACACGTCTTTAGGATAAAAAAGAAGAATGGAAGATAACGTTAGATGTGAATCAGTGAATATGTGATACGATTGTTTGGTTTGTTGCCATACAACAAAAGGTAATTCCAAAATTAGTGGTAGAAATTCTTGGAGGATCAACAGTAAAAAGTAAAGATTGTGCTATAGTAGGTTAAATTTGACGATAACGTACAATAAGATGGGGTGAATTATAGTGGGCTATTGTCTAGATTTCTGTACTATTGTTTTTTTTATCATATAGGTTAGGATAATCTCTCACAAAGGAGGGTAGACTTTAAGTTGTTGCACATTTGCATGTCTTATATTTGATGAGTAATTATTAAGGATTTTTGTGATTAATTTATATTTTATCTCAATTTGATGTGGAAAGATGTTAGTAAAATAAACTAAACAATTCTTCGTTTATATCATTTAAACATCTAATTTTTCATTAAAGACTAATAATATCATCTTTATGTTTTAGAAGAGAATCGAAAAATCGTAGTATTTTACTCATCACTCATCTAGTCATCTGCTCCTCTTTGCAATCTCCTGTCTCCCTCACTAATCTGCTCCTCCGACCTCCACTCATCTGCTCTGTATTTATTATCTAGTTTTAGATAATTATGTATTGGTTTATCAACAATTGTTTACGATTTTTTTTAATTCTTAGATTATAAAACTCATATCACGGAGGAAAATATGATTAAACCGCAAACCGCACCGCATCAAACCGTTTTGCATGGTCCGGTTTGGGTTGGTTTGGCCAAAAGTGTGGTGCGGTTTGGGTTGGAAAATGTCAAACCGTATATTTGCAGTTTGATTTGGGTTACATCCCAAACTGCACCAACCCAACCCACGCACAGTCCTAGCTGCAATGAGGAAAATCACTCTATATGACACAAATTAAACAAGGAAATTTAGATCACTTGGATTGTTATGTACTATAGCACCCCAATACTGTTGAAGATTGAAACCTGGTCAGCCCCTAGGTGATGAAAGTTCCTTTTTTGGGTTTGATTGACTGGTCACATGTTTATGTATTGAAATTGTAGCAATGAACTATCAACGGAAATTTATGTTAATATGGACATTAAGGTCTTAACTCTTATACATATAGAACGAGATCTATATTATTGAGTCGGTATTAAAGCTAAAGTTAGCCTTGATCAAGTTCACAAGTTCTTTTTTATCTTTTAAAAAAAAGTTCACAACTTCTTTATTTTATTGAAAGAAAGTTCACAACTTCTTAATATATTAGTAAGATCAGTAAAGATGAAATCCTCAAATACTATATGGTTTGAAACTTGGAAAGGAGAGAAATTCTAAACCCATAGCAATCAATTAGTCACTATCAGAAGTGATGCTTGATGTAATACCTAATTTTCCAAGAGGAGGATAACATTGTTTAAAGTAAACTAAGATTTTGCATCAAAATAAAGTAACTATAAGATATGCTTTAGCATATTATAAAGTGATCATTCTATCTATATCCATTAATACTGTTTCAGACTATAAACTTCAAATCCAGGGCAAGGAAACAAAATTCACTATATGCGTAGTATCTAATGCATAACCTGCCTTAATAGGCCATCATATATCATAGGAATGGTAATGAAATTATACGTAATTCGTAAGAAAAGCAGCTTATTATCATAGTATTCATCTCGCTCATTGCCACCTCTAAATTAATGTTGATAAACGAAAATTTTATGAGAAGTCACAACTTTCTGGATAGACAAGCATTTCCATTGATATTGACATTATATTCTCGATACAAAACTATATATAATTTCTTTTACCATTATCACCCTTACTTATTAAGAGCATCTCCAATGGTTTCATATAAGGGTATCTTTGCAGATTTTTTTTTAAATATGTAGTTGTAGGCACTTGGATTGGGAGAGAAAAAATAAACCCGCTTGCAAGCAGGTGTAGCCCAAACAAAGGGGTAGAACTTGAAAAAATAAGAGGAGTAACACATTCGATTATGATATCGCAGTGTGGAAACTTTTATTTATTTATAATTTTTTTTTTAAATGTTTAAAAAGTGATGTAGTGACCATTGGGAGGCATTGTAGTAGCGAAACAAGGTTCTTAAAAAGTCGATATAAGTGTATTCTAAGTGTTGTAGGTCCTTACCATTGGAGTTCTTTCTTAGCTACCAAACCAACCATAAAGAGCTAAGTATATACCCAAAAGAGAAGGAACAATCACATAGCACCTAACCTTGAAGTTGAGGTGATATGAATCGAAGTCAACCTCATAATTGGAAGGTGAAAGTTACTCCATTGAGCTACTAGTATATAAGGTTGGTTTGTTTAACTTATAAATGATATTATTGATTTTTGAAACCTCGGAAATGATATAAATATCTTTTTGAAATTAAAAATGAAAAAAAAATCAGTACATCTTAATTCTTCATTACTATGATTGTTAATTATAAGTAGCATGGGTTAAATACATTATTGTATCTAATTATGATTTGAATAACATTAGTTCTTTAACTTTAAGCATTCCACTCTTAGTTCCTCCGCATAGGCCAGAGCAGCTGATATACTATCAGACCATCTTGGGGCCCTGAATGAAGACTATAATCAAAGACAACCTTGTTATGTGTAAGAAGTATTTCCAGCATTTATATACTTGTTCTTTTCATGATCCCTGCACTTCCACTCTTATTATGATTTGGGAGTATGTTCTATTTAGTGACAATATAACCTGATGTCCTGATGTAAAAAGAACCAGAGATTCCTGAGTTGGGTGTGCTCGTGTCAACGGTTCGCGACGTTATGAGATGTATAAGGCATTGAGGCTGCCTTTGGAGTTTGCTTCTGAGACGATCGATAACGGCTTACCTCTGACAACAGAGCCTAACATTCTGAGAGAGATGATAGCCTCCCCAAACTTCGTTAGCAAAGTATTAGGGTGTTGTGACTCGTCATAGTTCCAACGTAAGCAGCACTCTCTCAGCGTCCCAGGAGCAACAGCATCACGTGTGCCGTGGAGGACGACAGAACTTAAGCATGCAAGCAAGAAGTGTACTGAGGAGTGAGGGCCTGAGGGGTCTGAAGATAAGGTGATGTCTATGTGAATTTTTTTCCCCCACTCCAACTACCTGAGTGTCATCAGTTCCAACCTAAGATAGCCGCCGTTGTAATTTTCTAATTAGCATTATGTCATTATATGGGCCTCCAAATAATACCAGCTTACAATCCCCTGAAGTTGATGCTTCTGTAGCTAAGCTTGAAATGAGTTAGATTAGTGGTAGATGAGTTAGATTTTCGAAAGAAACATTAAACTAGATGCAGAGGCTCCAAGGATGACCATGAAAGCTTGGCAAGCAGCCAAGTAAAGAGAGGGACGAGGGATGAATCGCGTAAACTGGCCTCCCAATGAAACAATAAGAATATGTCCGAAATTACTCTGGGATTGGACTAAGTCCGGCCTAGGAGTGTTTTATCATTGCTCTTGATCAAGAAATGAGGACTATTTGATCGGAAAACATAATAGATCAAACCAAGGAGAGGATCCTCCGCAAAGAGTTACTGGCAATCTAAGACCTGCATTGGTAGTTTTCTCCAGATTTAACTCAAGGTTAACACATTACTAACAAATTTTACAATTATCAGGATTACAACAATATCAAAACTCAACAGGTAGTTGTAATAGTATTTATTACACGACCAAGAAGCAAAGAGTCGAATACACTAGCAGATCTATAAATCTAGGAAAGAATGCAACACAGTAATACCTAAATAACAATCACATTGAATGGTACACACACACACAAATACAGAACAACTCCTGATTATCCTAAAACAAGTAGAGAATTATTCCGATGTCATATAAATAGCACATAATTAGGTATGATCATGGTCTCAAGGAACAATCCTTACCTGGATGGTTTGTAACATATCAGAAACAGCAACAATACGGTCTCCAGACTTGATCATGCCTTTTATTTTTAATAATGAGAAAGTTTTGCTCAAATTCCTGTCCATGTCTTCGGCAAAGTCCAACCGGAAAGGGATCAAACCCCATTGCAGATTCAAACGTTTCCGCACAGAAGCTGTGGGTGTAAAAGCAAATACAGGGCAGTCTGGTCGCCACCGTGAAAGGAGAGATCCCATGTGTCCGTCGGTCGTGTAAACAAACAATGCGTCCACTTGCAGGCTGCTCGCTGTGGAGTTGTAAATCATATTGTGAGTACCAAAAATTATAATGTCCATCCACAAAGACGTTTAAGATTTTAACATAGCAACAACAAACAATGCGTTCACTAACTTCATTTTTTTTATAAGGGTAACAATTTATGTATTTAATATTTTGCTCAACTTTAAAGTACTTTTACATGACTATAAGGATATTTTTGAACAATTTTTTATAGACTAAACTATATTTTGTAGCTTCAACTTTTTTGTTGTCTGACTAAGACTTTCTAATACAAGAATTTTCATATACTATATTATACTCAACCTGACAACTTGGAAGCTGAACGTATCAGTTATCACTGTCAAGCAGGCTCATCGTATCAGCTATCAGTAACCAAGTAACAAAGTGCACTTCCATCTCTGCTACCTTGTCCAAGGCTAGTTCATATGACGGAATCAAGAACCTTGACAAAATTCAGTCCAAACTATGTAGGCCAGAAAGTATACCAACTAACCCACTTGAACAAGTCAACTTAAGTCAAAAGGAAAAACGGTGGTGACAAAGCCTTGAATAGCTGACCTACCAATATATTGCTTTATTTCTAGTCATTTTCATAACAATGAAGCAGTTTAGAACTTCGATTCTTACAGTTCAAACTTAAACACTTGTAATACTTGAGATTATCCGCTCATTCAGATGGTCCAGCCAGTGGCCAGGCCTTCTAAAATCCAGATTAGCTTAAAGGGCATCTTCTACATTACGCCTAGGATATTCTTCCAGTAACTGATATCCCTGCCACCCCAGCGGAAGCCTATATCTGACCTCAAACCTTGAGTAATGGGTTAATTGAGAACTGAATTCTACCTTTTATCATATCTAAATGAACAGAACTTCCTCTGTGTTTAACAACAGACGCTTCATAAATCACTGCATATTGATGTCATACAAATGGAGGTATATCCCAGCATCAATGCAAAATGATAAATAAAAAAGATAATAATATTCAGGACAATGCCAACAGATTAGGATTGTAGCTTTTTACATTAATTACCATCTGGTAGTACAGTGTTTCTCTTTCCACATCATATGAAAGTTATTAAGCATACTCAGACAGAATTAACTCCCGACCACAGTGTATAGGATTTAGTAATCAGACTAATCACAAATGCTCAATAATTACACAATCAAGTAGGACCTAGTGATAGAATCCAACCTTCCTTTACTTGTATTTTCCTTAGTTTATGCTTTGTAGTATATTTACTTTATGTTTTTAGCCTTATGTTTGAGTTTCTAGGCCATCTTATGTTAGTATGTTACCATAGAAAGTGTGCTAAAAAAATTCCTGGACACAGTAAGGAAGATGCTTACCCATTTTAGCAGCAGAAGAGCATATCTCTTCTTTTATAACAGCCGGCAATGAAGTTGATATACTGGGCAGTTCCAATTCTTCACTAAGCTTGTCCTCTCTGCACCACTTCTCGATTCGCAGGCTGACATTCCTAAGAACAGCTAATGCCTTTTCAGGGTATAGACCCATAGCTGATTCACCAGAGAGCATCAATGCATCAGCTTGCTGCCGAACTGCTTCAGACACATCAGCAACTTCAGCTCTAGTAGGTATGGGATACTCAATCATGGATTCAAGGAGCTGAGAGGCAACAATAACGGGCTTATTGAGCTGTCTGCACAGATGAACAATTCTCTGCTGAGCAAATGGAACCTGCTCCAGAGGTATCTGTGAACCCATGTCTCCTCTAGCAACCATAGCTCCATCAGAAGCTCGTATGATCTCTTCCAAGTTCTTCAGAGAATCAACACTCTCTATTTTAGCAATTACAGCAACATCCCTGCACATCAAAAATGAAAGTTCAGTTTTTACTTGGAAAGAACATTCTGGAAGGAGCAGAAAACAATTAGAGTTAAAAAGAAAACAATGAATTGAGCATGCGTACACGCACGCACACAAATAAGAATAGATAAATCGCACAAACAAATAGTACTAGATTGTTGTTTAGTACATGTAAACAGAAAACACTAGATAATTGAGTCCTAATTAGAAAACAACATTACTGGATTCTTAGTAGTATCTCCTATCTACCTATGAGCATTAAAATCATAACACCAAAAATTCACAATGCACAAACTGCATCACCACCTGCATCCACGAACACAACACAGAACAATTACGGAAAAAGTAAAGATAGTAGTTTGGTTTTCCCCTTCAGCAAAAGGGGAATGATAATACAGCTCCAACTCGAAGTTCAGCTGCTTTCCTGAAGGGCCAAAATGAGACTGGAAGAATCCTAGAAAATGGGCAAGCTTGATATACCAAGTAATAGAGTTTACCTGTCAGGAGATCGAGCAGCTATGTAACTTCGCAGATGATTGATTGTATCAGCTGAGCGCACAAAAGACAATGCAATAAAATCCACGCCTTCGGCTATCGCAAAATCAATATCCAGCCAATCCTAGGGATCAGTATGGATCAGAAATCTCAAAAAAAAAAAAAAAAAAAAAAAAAAAAAAACAGAACAATTGGAACCTGTGATCTTTAGGCTGATGATAAAGGGAGGGGAAAAAGGTACCAACCTTAGATGTGATTGTTGGGAGCATACTGTTACGTTGTTGAACCAGTCTTCCCTTCCTCCACAATGCCAGATTAGCGCGGGGCAACAATAAACCAGGATCAGTGCACAAGCACTTGATATCAGGGCCAACTTTCTCAACAACCTCAAAGCGGACCATACCCCCATCCACGAGAAGTTCATCACCCACTTCAACATCTACCACATTTGGAACAAGATAATTAAAAAACAACTCCCTACATCTCTTTGGCTCTTCCCGCAAAAGATACAATATAAAACATACCTTCAGCAAAACCATCATAACTCACACTAACGGTGCGCTCTGGGTGATTTGCATCAAAAGACCCGGATGCTAAAGGTCCAAATATGACCATCCTGAAGAGCTCAAAATAAACACATCAGTTGAAAAGGGTGTGATCTATCCCAATACAACCATTTTGACAGCTCATTTGAAGAAAGCATATTGATAATAAGATATTTAGCTAAATTTCAAGTTCAAACCGAAGCATAATTAGAAATTGAAGATTTCTTATTCACATCCACATACTATAAGCAAAAAGTACGCTACAATGATGCTTAAAAACTTGTGCATTTTTGTCTCACTAAAAACATGACATGCATGTGACTGTGAAGAAGTTTACATTTTCTTGTTTAACAGTCTCTCACTGCTTCCAAGTTCCAACAAACCATGGACTAGGAAATGTAGTAATTCCTAGACTTGTCTCGTACATAACCTCCTAGTCTCAAATATCAAGAATCTGAAGGTTGATCATGCTTCTTAAGTTTGAACAGCTACAAACAAATACAATCATGCAATAAGCTTAGACCATACCAATTATGAGTACTGAAGACCAGTTTTTCTCGGACAAAATGTAGCAAAAGTTGCACTCATGATCTACTATTCTACTTCACTCGAATTCTCAATCCAACCCTGATATAAAGACCAGACCAATGGACCTTCAAGTAACACTAGTCGACACTAGAAAACTTCAGAGTCATCAAAGGGAGAAAGATCGCAATGCTTCAAGACGATTTCAATATCAGTATACATCACTCATCACTCCAAAAGCTCTATTCTTTATCCCGCTGAATCTATCTCACCTTAGGCTCCGTTTTTACAATGGAAAACACAATTCTAAAATTAGTTTTCCATTGTTTGGTTCCATGTAAGAAAAATGATGAAACGAAAGGAAAATGAAAAGGAAAGTAAGGAGGTAGTAAGAGGAATGTACAAGAGAGATAAGGAAAATGAAGGAAAACGGTTTTCCTTTCATTTTGAAAGGAAAATGGTTTTCCATCATTGGGAGAGCAATTTTACTCCTAGGGAAAATGGTTTTACACTCCTTTGCAAACCAAACAATGTAAAATTGAAAATTGAGGAAAACAGTTTTCCAGGAAAACGTTTTACTCCCTACCAAACGGAGCCTTAGTTCACATAATACTTCAAAACCCAAAATTTAAAAGACCACAAGCATAACATCAACAAAACCCAATAGCTAAAGATTCACAAAAGCTTAACTCTAAGCCTCTCAATTTGGTGAAAGATTATATAATCAGCTTTCAGTTCCAAAAAATAAGTGTTCAAAATCTAAGTTTTTCAACTTAATCTCCTGTCACATCAATTATGCTCCATCCATTCAACCAATCCTAATTGTTCTAGGGTCATCAAATCATGTTCAACACACAATTATTTGCCATCACTATCTAGGTCAATTAGCCAGCTGAAAAAACAACCACCACCAATAATCACCAAAACCCCACAAAAACCCAACAACAACATAAACAAACAAACAATGTCAAACCCTTAGGCCCTATTCTTTTAGGCTGAACTGAACTGAAACTGTGAGAGGAAACTAGCTGAGGTGAGCTTAACTGAAATTGTGCCCAAAAGAACACGACTTTCATCCCATTAAAAGTGATTGGCTACATGAGTCAAGATTTTATCTCCAAAGGTCGTCCACAACTTTACAACAACAACAACAATAAACAATGTCCAAGCCTTAGGCCTGAACTGAAACTGCGAGAGGAAACTAGCTGAACTGAACTAAACTGAACTGAAACTAGCACCTCCTTAATCCCACTAAAAAGGGAACGGCTGCACGAGTCAAGATTTTATCTCCGAAATTCATCTACATCAAACCTCACCCACAAAAACCCATATCAAAATTAAGACAAAGAATCAAAATTATAATGAAACATAAATCCACAAACCTCAGCTTTAACAGAAGAAGCACCACCTAAATCACCCATATGAATCTCACTCCCTTGAGTATCCATCATAATTGCAACAGCAAAACCCTTTTCTTCATTCAATCTTCTCACATGTTCAATCACTTCCTTATGCCACTCCCTCGTGTTATGACACATATTCAACCGTGCCACATTCATCCCACCTAAAGCCAAAGCTTCAATCGTGTCAAACTCACACGTGCTAGGCCCAATTGTGCACATAAGTTTAGTCCTACGCGTGCTACGAAACCCATTTTCCTTCATCTCTGATGAACTTACACAGTCAACTTCTATGGAAGAAGAAGAAGAAGATTCTAGAACCACCGCCGGAGCTCCGGCAACGGCGAGAGTAAGGTGGGTTGATCTGGGTTGTTCTGATCGGACGGCTAAGATTGAAGGGCGGAGAGAGATGGAGGGTTTAAGGAAGGTTTTGAAAGGTGGGGTTTTTGTGGGTGTGAGGAGAGAGAAAGTGGTGGATTGAGACATTTTTTTCTCGTCGGAAAGTTTGGGTTTTTTTTTCCGACGAGGAGAGAGAAGGAAGAGTTTTGCAGGGGGCGGAATTTACGAAGAAGAAATGAAGAATGTTGAAGTAACGTTTTATTGGATTGCGGAGTTTGAGAGAAGAGAAGTGTATTTATGTATGTATGTATATATGTGGCCAAATTTAGGAGGGTTTTGGAGTTTGTTGGCAAAGTTGGTCAGTTGGGCTTGACTCTTTATTTCTCTTTAGAGTTTCATTCTTCATATGATGTCGGTTTTCTGTTTTTCTTTATTTATCTTTCCTATTATAGGCTCTGTTCTTCTAGACCGGAGTGAATAAAATTAAATTTGTTTGAATTGAACTAAACTGAACTTAATTTATCTGCTAAACTGAACTGAAGTGAATGAAAACTGTGAGAGAAAATTAACTGAATTGAACTGAATTTGTTTGCACTGAACTGGATTTTCATTAATGCAGTCCAAAAGAAGAACGAGTTTATTTTTTCAATGTCTTTCTTCTTACCTAACAAGTTCTTACCTAATAGGGTTATTTTAAGGTCCTCTTATTTTGGGTCAGTTTCAGTTCAGTTCAACTACTTTTCTATTACAACTCAGTTCAGTTCAATTTAGTTTAGCTAAATTCTGCTTGCACCTCGTAGAAGATCTAAATGCTAGTTTATGAAATTCGTATTTTATGTCGAAGTTCATGCAATGCTACGTATGCGTCATGTTTTTCGTGAAGCAAATCGTGCGGTTGATTGGATTGCAAATGTTGATCATCTTACTGATTCTTATATAAATATTTGATATATTCCTTCTTCTGAGTTATACCAAATTGTACAAGATGATAAAGTAGGTCTATTCTCTTCATTACTTGTTTTTTTAGGGCACCTTATCTTCACCTTTAAAAATTTGAGTCTCGAGATCATATAATAAGTTTAGCTTAGTTTCTTACGGAAAATACAAGTTCTCTACAGAGTAGTATAAATGTCCTCCAATCCATTTTTCTTACTAATCAAACCTACAGTTTGAGATCCACCTATCTATGGATTAATAATTTAGTTATATGAACGTCTTTTGCAATTAAATCAACATTATAATAACTTCTCTGTTGTTTGCAAATGTAAACGCATACTCATAAAAAAACATTGTAACGGCGATGTTTGATGTCATTATGATCACTTGATACTCGTTGCTTTTAAGAAGATGTGCAAGAATCAAACCCTTAAATTCAGGTATGATGATGTCGTTTACCACTTTATTTTTTCCCATAAATTCAGAAGGCGGTTTTAACTACCGATTCAGATTTCACTTATTACTCATGTAATCTAACCATTCAATTAAGATTTACAAACCTTGAAACAATCTACATAGGTATGGTTATGTTACAATTAATTAATTGCTATTTAACACGCTTTTTTACGTGTGCATGCGTGTGGGTGTGTCTTAGTAAGAGAAAGTAGAGTGAGGAGATAGAGAATGCACTCTTGCGAGTGTATACCTTTGTGTTCATGGGTGGTGCTCACCCCTGGAGTTCATCAAAAGGGTTTTGTTTTTGTTAATTTTCTTGAATTGAGGGCTACTTTCTCATCTGCATATATATGCTACTATTTCTCAAAGTCGTCACCTATTGTCCAGCAAAAATAAAATGGGGGAAATTTGAAGCCCAAGTAATTAACAACTTCAACAGTATCTAACAAACATTCTTAGCGCTAGTAATATAATATTGATTGAGATTAATGGAAGGTAGGCTTATACTTCAATTACATTTTATTTAAAAAGTAGCTCACAACAACATTTCAAAAGTCAACATTCCACATTATAGTTTTATTAGATTAGCCCTAAACACTCCACATACACATGCATGACTGATAACATATATAAGCCACATAATATCATGCAATAACCCAAACTCATGCATGGTCGCATGAATTTGCTTAGTCACACATTGAAGGTACGGTGACCCATAATAGCTGCAAGTTTAGCCATATTCATGGGTTTAGCGTAGAAATCATCCAACCCAGCACTGACAAACTCTTGAATCTTTGCTTGTGAAGAAGATGCAGACATACCAATGATCAAACTCTTCACACCCATAGCTCGAATTTCCTTTGTTGCCTTGAGGGATAAAAGGGCGGAGATAGATTAGTTAATAATATTTAATATCTTCCAATTATTGTAAGTATAACTTCCTCAAAAACAACATAAGTTATTGTGCATATAGTCATGCAAGCATATTGCATGTGTTAATTAGTATTGTTAATGAGTAATGTATGAGTTATAATTAAGCTACGTTTGACTATAAATAATAACTAACAATGAGGTGAAATGGATAAGCTAACAAAATTGAGAAAGAAGCAACAAAAATTAGAAAGCTCATGATAGGGACATAGAGTATATAATTGTATGAGTTGTTTGATAGAATTTGTTGTTTAAAAATTCAAAATTTTATAAACAGCAGTTTTTCTTTTTGGTAAAAAGAAAAGATAGATGGAAGGAAGTATATATTCACATATGCGGCTTTCTTGATTGCCTCTACATAGGACAAATTTGGTTAATTTGTATGTTGTCTTCGCGATAATTTCATTTCTCTCGATGGAGAAGGGAGCCCCCTTTCTTATACACTTTTACATCTAGGATCCGACTTGTATCATTGATACTAATAGGAACTGAACCATTGTGCTTCAGCGAGAGAAGAAGAGGTAAAAATTAGAACAAAAATATTATTTGATTCATCGATCCTTAAAAAAAGAAATAAGCAAAGTAGCATCGTTTCTCAGCTCATTTTCTAATAAGCACCTTAAACATGTCATCTCTTTATCATTTAAGGTAGTTGAAATGGGTTACCAGTTACCAAACATACTCCGACTCCCGTCACAAAAAAAAGAAAGCCAAACATAGCCCTAATGTAATTACATGTATGAAAGCATGAAATTATTTTTGTATAGCATATAATATAATGTTGACTTACCTGAATGCCATCCATTATAGGCATTTCCATGTCCATGACAACTAAATCAAATTGGCCGCCAGCATGAAAATACTCAACGGCTTCTTGCCCATTTTTAGCTATCTTAATTATTTCAAATCCATTTCTACCTAAAAACTTCATATTGATGGCTCTATTAATGGAGTCATCATCAACAACAAGAGCTGTGAACTTCTTTACGGTAGTCATAACTAATAACCTTATTAGAGTAAGTGGACTAGCTTATGGTTTGGAAAAATGGGAATAGTTTGTTTCTTTAAACTCCTTATATACATGCATTAATACACTTCTTGCATGCTGAGAACCTGGTCAATGCTGAATGGTAGCTCCGATCTTGTAAACAAACAATTTGTCAATCTTAAATGGTTAGATTCTATGAGTAATGAAGGAAATCTGAATAGTTGGCAAAGCAAGTATATACTATGTCCTACTAAAAAAAATTATGAGAAAATAGTGTTAAATGGACTTCATTCTTAAATTTAATAGGTGGATTCTTCTACCTCTTAGTTGAAGAAAAAGTCTTTAGTAATTATCTCACTCTTTAATTTATTATAATACTACTAATTATCTATTAATTGGCAAGTGCTAGAAAATGGTATAATGACAAAGAGATTATGGACAAATATATATGTAACGAAAGTCGCATCTTAATGTTAATGTTAATACTTTTCGATATGCAAATACTGCTTCTTACTCATGCATAATTTTCATTACTATTGATTACCACTTTATATTAATATATTACAAGAAATTTGACAAGAAATACAAATGTTATTGGAGATGAGATTCCATTACCTATGCATATACATGAGTATGTGGGACTCTTTACAAAATTTATATACTATTTACTACTGCATCTTTCCCAAATTAGTTTCCGTAGTCTGACTTTTTTCCGTCAAAAAAATTAATAATTTTACATAAGAAAACGTATATATAGTCGTATAGGATTTTCTTAAATTCGTCTCAATATGCATTTTCATAATACAATTTTTTTGTAATTTTTAGTACTCATGCATATATTAAGATAATAAAGGTCGTCAGAATTGTAAAAGTCAAATTGTGTACTATTTTTAGTGGAGTGAGTAAAATAGAAGCCATTAATTTTGATTTTTCCCTCCATAAAAGATGTTTGTTGAGCAAAACGTGAACGATACGAAGATGGTTATTTCTAGAATAGATTCATAAGCTTCATTTGTTTTTCTAGTTGCAATAATATTTGGCTTATAGCACAAATTTATATACTAACCTTCACCGACTTCTATTACTAATACAACTATACATATAAAATCAGAATCTAAAATGATAGCGTATTTATATCAATGCATATCATAAAAAAAAATCATTATTTTAACTAATACTATTAATAACTAAAATATTAGGACCAAAGTTTTGCTTCACCGGATATATGAGTCAAAATGTTACAACTAAAGTGGGAAAATGATTCTAAACTTCAAATGGAGGCCAAAATTTTAGGAAAAAAACTTGGATGGGCCGGATTACAATAACTTATCGTGCACTGTAAACCATATGATATAGTTAGTTTTCATTTGATATAATCAGTTTTTATATGATTTAATCACCTTTTATATAGTCAGTTTGTATATGATATAGTCAATTTTCTGATATAGTTAGTTTTCGTATGATATAATTGATTTTTCTATTAATTTTAATTCGGTTTTTTCAGCAGGTACCCCTGAGGTTTCACGAAATGCACCAGGTATCCTCGTTGTTTCGGAAATGCACCAGATGCCCTTGTCATTTGCATAAAATGCACCAAATACCCTTAATGACTAACGGTGTTAAGTTTCCGTTAGCTTTATTTACCATTTTGCCATTATTAACCCTAACCCCTAAACCCCTAAACCCCGACCCTAAACCTTAATCCTAACCTCCTAACCCCTCCCCCACCTCCGCGGTACCGCCCCTCTCCTCCCCCCCCCGCCAGCGGCCCCCCTCCTCGTAGCTCCCCCTCCCCCATCCTCCCACAGCTTCTCCCACCTCCATCGACCCTCCGCGGCTCCCCCACCCTCGTCGAATCCCCCTACCCTCCCCCACCCTCGTGGAATCCCCCCACCCTCTCGCACCCCTGTCGAACAACCCGGTTCACGAATTCGGGAAGAAAAAATAGAAATTTTTGGGGGGTGTTTTCTTCGATTTTGATGACCCATGAATTAAGATTGTTGGGTAATTCAAGATTAGGGGTTTGGGGAGGAGAGAGAAAAAGAATTAAACTTTTACGGAGGGAAATGCCATGGGAGTGGAGAGAAAGAGCGGAATTGGAAGCGGGAATTCGACGGGGGGTGGGGGGAGGGGGGAAATTCGACTGGGGGTGGGGGGGGCTCGGGAGGGTCGACGGTGGGATGCGGGGATTTGGGGGAGAGGGGGTTGCGGTGGTTGGGGGGCCTTGGGGGTGGTGGGGGTGGGGTTATCGACGGGGGGGAGGGGCTGCGGGGGTGGGGGTAGGGGGTGGCTGCGGGGGGTGGGGAGGGGGTGGGAGGTGGTGGTGGGGTGGTGGTGGGGTTAGGTTAGGGTTTGAAGTTAGGGGGTTAGTATTAGGGTAGGGTTAGAAGTTAGAGTTTAATTAGTTAATTAGGGCTAATTAGGGTTTAATTAGGGTTAGAGAGGTTAATTAACCCTAAAAGCTAACGGAAACTTAACACCGTTAGTCATTAAGGGTATTTGGTGTATTTTATGCAAATGACAAGGGCATCTGGTGCATTTCCGAAACAACGAGGGTACCTGGTGCATTTTGTGAAACCTCAGGGGTACCTGGTGAAAAAACCGTTTTTAATTTTTGTGTGATAAAGTCAGTTGAGTGCACAATAAATTATTGTGAAACCGATTCAAGAAGATGTTTAATTTTTGACCTTTACTAAAACGAATTAGGCAAACCCAACACCGTTGCATTTGGGGTGACCGGTGATTGACTGGTTTTGCTTTCGCTTCGCAGTTAGTTTTATGATTGCGTCACTCTAGAGTCTTAACAAATTCTCTCTAATCAGGTAAAAGTTGCTCTTTTATTTCCACGTCTTTGTCTCGTTTCCCTGGATTTTATAAGATTATGATGTTTTATTTTGTTGCTTCGAATAAAATTTCATAACAATTTGCTTCGACAATCCGAATGAAGTATTTAGGTAAAAGGCAAGAACAATTTTAACCCTAATTTAACTACCCTATTGAATAGTTTCCTCTAAATTTGTGTATTCTTATGGTAAAAAACTCTTTTTGTCCAATCCATATCATTAATTTCCATATTAATAAACTGGGTATTTGAAATTCTAGGTTATGAATTGCTTATATGAAAAGGGTCAGATAATTGAAAACTAATTATTCTGGTAGTGTTTAGTATCAATTCATATCATTAATTTCCATATTAATGAATTGGGTAATTGAAATTCTAGGTTATGAATTGCTTATATGAAAAGGGTCAGATAATTGAAAACTAATTATTCTGCTAGTGTTTAGTATCAATTCATATCATTAATTTTCATATTAATGAATTGGGTAATTGAAATTCTAGGTTATGAATTGCTTATGTGAAAAGGGTCAGATAATTGAAAACTAATTATTCTGCTAGTGTTTAGTATCAATTTGTTTTCATCAAGAATTTTACGGGTTTCTTGTTTATAATTCGATTTCTGTTAAACTATTTGAAGGTGCAGAGTTATGAATGAAAGGAATCAATCTACAGCATGTGATTTGTTAGTGATGAAGTCTGATAATATGCAAGATAGGATTGGTCTATTGCCTGATGAACTTCTCATTCACATATTATCTTACTTATCATTGGGGCTAGCTGCGAGTACTAGTTCGATTTCGAGGAGGTGGAGGAATTTGTGGATGGAAAATCCGTCGTTAACGTTTGATGCCTACAAAGTGTTTGGCCAAGAGCTCGGTTATGCGGAGCGACGTTTGAAAACACTTCGGTTTGTTAGATTGGTGGATGGAGCTCTTGAACGGTTGGTTTCGCCTTTGATTAATGTTTCTTCGTTTTCGGGTTATTATGAATTTTTTGGGGATTTTGTTTCTCATATTGATCGTTGGGTCATGTTTTCTCTTCAGATTAACGTGCGAACTCTTAACCTACACCTGTGGGGAACCAAAGTTGCTTCTTGGTGTTTTCCTCCCCGAGTGGCTAGTAGTAGCGAAACGAGTCTTCATTGTCTAAGCCAGCTGCGTTTAGGAGGGTGCGAAGTTGTTCCTAATTTTGGTGGTTTCAAGAATCTTAGATTGATGTCTTTGACTTACGTGATTGTTACTGGACCAAGCTTTTGAGGATCTGCTATCAAATTGTTTGGTTCTTGAAGATTTATTTCTTTGCTCGGTGAGGAGCCGACAAGTATAAGAATCCCCGAGTCATTGGTTTATTTAAAATTCCCGCACATATACTTGTCATGATTTACTCAAGCGAAACTAAGTGCACCAAATCTTGCACATTTTACATATATTGGACCTAAGTTAAGCTTCTCCTTCAACAATACCTCGAAGTTTTTGATGCTGCGTTTGGGTTGGATAGATAAGACATTTAACAAATTTATGAGCAAAAACTTACTGCTTCATACTTTGATCTAGGACCTTGATCTTTTCTTTAAGAAGCTTGATCCGGATTATGAGATTTGGCCAGAAACTAGGCGACCTCAAGGTGCTCATTTTGTCGATTGTTTCTCTCGGCAGTGGTTTCCTCGGTTTTATTAACATCCTAAGAGCGGCCCCATCACTGTATAAATTCGGGTTGCATCTAAAGGGTTTCGACTTTTTCACCCCTGATTTAGATGAGGGATTAAGTGAGAAATTCCGTCATGAACATCTTCGAGAGATCGAGCTTAGTGGGTTCTCGGGTCAGAAGGGGCATATTGAACTATATGTTTTGTTAATTGGATCAACTATTGCATTGGAAAAGATTACCATTGTTCCTTGTGATAAAAGATTGTATATCAACAAGTGGCAATGTGAAGTGCTAAAGCCGGTAGCGACTTGATGCCATCGTAAAATGCACCGAATGGCAGTGTAAACTTCCTCCAGGAGCTAAGTTAGAAATCCTTGAATATTGAGTAGGATGCTATTCTTTGATGAACATTTTCATTACTTTTCATCCGGCAAAATGTACATATGAGATATTTTGTATTCTTTTGTTTGGTCAGTTTCAAGATTATGGCTTAATAGATGAATTTTAGCATGGACTAATTGGCTGCAATATTGTCTCATCTATAATACAACAGACCTTCTGTCATACTGTGTGACTCAGTCAGACCACTAACTTTTTGCTTAACTTTGTAAATACTTTTGTACTAAAACTTAATAATTTTTAAGGTTTTCATATAACTTTTCTCATACACTAAACTTCTTTTGTAGTTGTCTTTAATAACTTTTGCTATTTTATCAATAACTAATAATTGTCTAACTAGTGAGAAACAGAGAATGTCATTGTCTGATACAAGAATATGCGTATATGATATTATTGGAATCCGATTATTTTTTGCAACTTTTACTATTATTTGTACAAAATAGTGATTAGATTTGGTCACACCGTCTAATACATAACTTACGATTCATATACGTCACATATACCGTAAATACAAATCGTGACTAGATTTGGTCACACGTCCATATGAATAATGATTAGTTTTGGTCACACTGTCTAATACATAACTTACGATTCTATTTTTCTTATACAAATAGTTGATTGCTAATCGCATTGTGAAGGTAGCTCACAAGTTGTCTTCATGGGCTCTTTCTACTTTCGGTCACTTGAAAAAAAGGAAGAAGGAGGCGTTGGCACGCTTGAACTTGTTGCAACAATGTGTGCCAGATGCTCATACTATTGAGCAGTGTGATTCTATCTCACGAGAGTTGGATAAAATTCATAAGTTAGAGGAGTCCTATTGGCACGCGCGTGCTAGGGCAAATGAGTTCAAGGATGGCGACAAGAACACAAAGTATTTTCATCATAAAGCGAGTCAAAGGAAAAAGCGGAATACAATTCAAGGGCTCTTAGATGAGAATGGGGTGTGGAAGAAAGGAAAAGAGGAGATTGGTGTGATTGTGCAAGACTACTTTGCGGGGTTGTTTGCTTCGGACAATCCGAATGAAATGGATGCGGCATTGGGGGGCCTTTCGTGTTGTGTCACTCCGGCAATGAACGCCGCCCTCACAACGTTGCCATCCGGGGAGAAGGTCAAGGAAGCTTTTGTAACACCCCCACGACCCCTCCTTATATATACTAGGAGAAATTACGGGAGTGTTACGCCACGCATGATAATACGTAAGGCTAATCAGAGAATACAGCGGAAGTCTTTTTAAAATAAACTGGAAATACTTTAATACAACTGAAATAAGAAAGTATGTAAATGAGTTACAACTCGGAAACTATCCCATAATAGTCCCATCTTCAAAACAAGTCAAACCTTGACCCCAATGGTCAAGTAAAGTTAAACATATAATTCAAAATAACTTAATATATAAGAAAGTACTCGTGTACTATAATTCCCATCCGGATGCTTATGATTATTATGCACACCAAGAACTTGTACCTGAAACTTCTCCTCTAAGCTCTGCTCGCCAAATGGGTCATCACAGGGTTGTTGAGGAAAAACAACAACCAAAGAAAACAAAGAACCACATACATCAGCAACGCTGAGTACATAACACTACTAAACTAATGCAAATAATGATGCATGCAATCCTCAAACAACTTTGGCTTGCTCTTCTTGTGACACTACATGCGACAAGCACATGACTGAACTTACTAAATACTTTCTTTTATTATTATTTGGCAATGAACGGGCACCGTCATCCTCTTGGAATCATACGGGCTACTATTCCTTGTGTAAGAGATCCCACACCTCTTACTAAAGTTCCATGAACTTTAAATAACTTGACTCGAGAATTTTAAGCTTGTTAGTAATGAAAGAGGGTGAGAGTGAGCCTCTAGACTCAACATCTCAGAAATATAGAATACGAGTGACGCCTAGTCCACTCAAAAATCTTGATAATTGGAATTCCATAAACTTGCTTGATAAAATAAAAGCGTTAGCATCGTCATGCTAAGCTATATGCAGGAGTGTAGTTTCACACTAACTCCCCCCTTATGTTCAATACTCATGGGGGATCCATCCCAAGAGTTTTATTGCCAAAGCCCATTATGTGAGACACAATCACAATAATAATACATTTAGCAAATCAATTAATTTCTTATCTTTCTTTAACAAGTGAATGCAACAACCACCATAAGTAACTCGATTCTAAATTCTTTGAGACCTTGCTCATCTTATTACTTTAATGACTCCATGAGTCCTTTCTTACTTTCATAAGGATCCATGATCCAATCAATTGAGTCCTTGCTCAATGATTCAACTACTTGTGAGACCTTGCTCAATAACTTTAAAACTTGTGAGACCTTGCTCAACAAAATAAATAACTTCTAATGAGACCTTGCTCAATAAAACATATAACTGCTAATGAGACCTTGCTCAATAAAATATATAACTTCTAATGAGACCTTACTCAATAAAATATATAACTTTAATCATGCTCAAAAGCAATTATCATCATTCACATGTTTTTCAAATATAGGAATAACTCAAAAGTTCCATTCCTAATCTCCTTTCTAAGTTCTCAATATGTACTCAAACAATTATAAGGCATAAGCCTCTCCTTACTCCTCATGCTCAATAAATAAACCTTTAAACACTAAAGTCAAAGGTCAAAGTGTATGTACCTTGATAACACACAAAAATCAACAATTAAAAGCTTCACTTGCTTCTACTATGCTTGAAACCTACCAAGAACAAAGTACTATCAATTAGTACTTGCCAACAACAATTCAAAGCTACTAATAAATAAAAATCAGCACTTTTAAAATACTAATAAAGCTGATTTTTCCTTAAAAATGCTTTAAAACTATCTTTAAGTCATAAACTTGAAAACCTTTACTAGTAGGCAAAACCCACTATAAACTAATACTTAAAACTTCATAAAAATCACTAATTTATTGACTTAATTACTACTGTAACTTAATTAATAAATAATAACAATTTTTTTTTTTTTTACATGTGGTTCGAAAACCACAATCCGGAAACAACACCAACCGCAGCCACCACGAGCACCACCCGCACCACCACCGGCGAGGCAGTGGGCAGGGCGGCACTCGTGCCCAGCCGCTGCCACCACTGCCAGCACGACAGTGTGCCAGCCGCTGCCACCACTGCCAGCACGGCAGTGGCCCAGCCACTTCCCCCGTCAAGGTCCCGCCGGCAAACCACCACCGATGTGGCCGGAAAACGCAGGGGAAAGAGACCGAAAAAAAGAAAATAAAGGAAGAAAATAAAATCAGAAAAAGATTAACCTCTTTGCTTCCCTTTGATGTTTGCAAGATCCTCCTACAATTTTCAAAAACAAAACTAGATTAAAGCTTGAAACTTTGAAGAAAAACTTGAGGAAGTACTAGAGTTGAGAGAGGAAGGAAACCCTTCTTACTCCTTTTGAAGAAAGTGGCTGGAAGAAAGATGGGGAAAACTTAGGGTTTCCTTATTTATAGTGTGGTCTTTTGGGTAAAAAGACTAAAATACCCTTACTCATCAAATTACCGAAATACATTTGATAATGAAATTGCCAAAATAATCTTCTCACTAATATTACTAAAATACTTTCTTGAAAAGACTAAAAGTCTTAACTTTTGTGAAAATACTTTCAAATCTTTCTTTTGGTAAAATGACCAAAATACCCTTCTGCTCTGAAATACTGAAATTAAATAGCTTTAATAATTCAAAAATGATTAAGACTATTTAATTAAATAACTTAAAAATATGGGGGATTACAGTCTACCCCCCTTAAAAGAAGTTTCGTCCCGAAACTTAAACAAAACCTTTTCCCTTATCCAAACTTTCAACTTTGAAAACTCATGAGCATTACGCCCTAATATAGTTCTCTCTTAAGAAGTAGCCAAATAATATGCTACTAAGTAAAACAAGTAGCCAAATAATACGCTACTGAGTAAAACAAGTAGCCAAATAATACGCTACTAAATAAAACAAGTAGCCAAATAATACGCTACTAAATAAAACAAGTAGCCAAATAATACGCTACTAAATAAAACTTTTGCCTTGAATGTTTAAACTATGAAATGCTTACTTCACTTGAAAAGTTTTCCTTGAAAACTCAAAAAAATCGTGCATAAATGCAACAAATTCTTACTAATTTCTAGCAAAATGCGCGCACGCACTCTACCCCCCTTAAAGGAGTTACGTCCGGAACTCAACTCACCTAGTCGAAGAGCTCGGGATACTTCTTTCTCATCTCATCTTCGGTTTCCCGGGTAGCCTCTTGGTGCAGTTGGTTAGACCACAAAACCTTGATTATCTTTATATCTTTATTTCTTGTACTCCTCTCTTTCGAGTCCAAGATCTTCACAGGTCTTTCTTCAAAAGAAAGTGTCTCATCCACTTCTATAATCTCGGGATCTAATACGTGAGACTTATCGGGCACATATCTCTTTAGTTGGGATACATGGAACACATTATGCACCTTTCCCAAGTTATTCGGCAAATCCAAACGATAAGCTAATCTTCCAATTCTTTCAATAATGTCATAGGGACCTATAAACTTCGGGCTAAGCTTTCCTTTTTGCCCAAAACGCATCACCCCTTTCATAGGTGACACCTTCAATAAGACTTTCTCGCCTACTTGATACTCACTATCTCTTCTATTCTGATCTGCATAGGCCTTTTGACGATCTTGGGCCGCCCTCATCTTCTCACGGATATATCTCACTTGATTCACGGTATCTTCAATCATTTGCGGTCCCAAAGTAATCGTCTCGCTAATATCATTCCAGCACAATGGACTGCGACATTTCCGACCGTATAGGGCTTCGAAAGGAGCCATCTTAATGCTAGAATGGTAACTATTATTGTATGAGAATTCTATTAAATTCAACATCTCATCCCAAGTCTTAGGGTAATCTAAGGCACAAGCTCTCAACATGTCCTCGAGAGTCTGAATTGTTCTCTCCGATTGACCATCGGTTGCTGGATGAAAAGCCGTACTCTTAAGCACATCGGTCCCAAAAGCTTTCTGTAATGCTTCCCAAAAATGAGATAAGAATCTTGAATCCCTATCAGACACAATAGTGGAAGGAACTCCATGATGCCTCACCACTTGGTCTACATATACTTTACCACACTGTTCCATCGACCAATTGTCCTTCATCGGAACAAATTTTGCTATTTTAGTTAGTCTATCTACAATCACCCACACTTTGGTGAATCCTTTCGCTGTCTTAGGAAGACCTACAACGAAATCCATTGCTATATCATCCCACTTCCACTCAGGCACTGGTAACGGTTGAATCGTTCCTTGAGGTCTCTTGTGTTCGCTCTTCACTTTCTGGCAAGTCAAACACCTAGCAACAAATTCAGCTACTTCTCTCTTCATATTGTTCCACCAGAACATCAGCTTCAAGTCTTTATACAATTTATCCCCTCCAGGGTGGATAGAATAAGTCGTGTTGTGTCCTTCTTTCATCACTTTCTCTTTCAACTCGGTGCAACTTGACGGTATACACCACCTGCCATTGAATCGGACACTTCCATCGTCATGGATGTTAAACTCCTTTGTCTTCTTTTCCTCAATCAGCTTCTTTATCTTCTCTATTTCCTCATTCCCTTCTTGAGCCTTTAAAATTTCTTCATTCAATGTTGACTGGATTGAAATGGCATTTAAGCATGCTTCCATTCCACCACTCCCAACAACTTCAATGTTGAGCTTCCTAAACTCATCACACAACTTATCTGGAAGTACCAAAGTACTTAAACTATGGCTAGACTTACGACTTAACGCATCGGCAACGACGTTTGCCTTTCCTTCATGGTATAAGATCTCAATATCGTAGTCATTAACCAACTCCAACCATCTCCTCTGCCTCATATTCAAATCTTTTTTAGTATACAAATACTTCAGACTCTTGTGATCCGTGTACAACTTCACCTTCACTCCATACAAGTAGTGTCGCCAAATCTTCAAAGCAAACACTATTGCGGCTAACTCTAGATCATGGGTTGGGTAATTCACTTCGTACGGTTTCAATTGCCTAGAAGCGTAGGCTATAACCTTTCGGTTTTGCATCAACACACACCCTAAACCATTTTTCGAAGCGTCACTATATACCTCCAACTCAGTATTCTCCTTTAGCAACGTCAAGATCGGAGCTGTAGTCAACAACTCCTTAAGCTTCTTAAAGGTTTTCTCACACTCCTCGGTCCATATGAACTTTGTATCCTTCTTCATAAGACTAGTCATTGGTTTAGCTACCCTCAAAAAATCCTTCACAAAACGTCTATAGTAGCCAGCTAGACCCAAGAAACTCCTTATATCAGTAACATTCCTAGGAGTAGGCCATTCGCTCACTGCGGTTATCTTCGACGGATCTACGGAAATTCCCTTCTTTGACACAATGTGGCCAAGAAACGCCACTTCTTCCATCCAAAATTCACACTTCGAGAACTTTGCGTAAAGCTGATGCTCCCTAAGTGTAGATAATACCAATCTCAAGTGCTCTTCATGCTCCTCCTTGTTCTTCGAGTAGATAAGGATATCATCGATGAATACAACTACAAATTTGTCCAAATACTCTCGGAACACTCTATTCATGAGGTCCATAAACATTGCTGGTGCATTGGTTAAACCAAATGGCATCACGGTGAACTCATAGTGACCATACCTCGTCCTAAAGGCGGTCTTTGGTATGTCCATCTCCCTAATTTGCAACTGGTGATACCCTGACCTCAAGTCTATCTTCGAAAATATTCCAGCTCCTCTTAATTGATCGAATAGGTCGTCAATCCTCGGTAACGGATACTTATTCTTAATAGTCACCTTGTTGAGATCTCTATAATCGATACATAGCCTCAAGCTCCCATCCTTCTTCCTTACGAACAAAACAGGCGCTCCCCATGGGGAATAACTAGGTCTAATGTACCCTTTCTCGAGTAATTCCTTTAGTTGCTTATTGAGCTCCTTCATCTCTGCTGGAGCCATTCTATAGGGTGCTTTTGATATAGGGGCAGTTCCAGGAACTAAGTCTATGGTGAATTCTAACTCCCTTTGAGGTGGCATTCCCGGTACATCTTCCGGAAATACGTCTGGAAACTCATTCACCACCTTCACATGTTCTATTTTAAGCTTCTCTTCTTCCAACCTCTGCACACTACACAAGAATAACGAAGCTCCCTTACTCACTTGTTTTACTAAACTTAAGGATGAAATGATCTTAATTCTACCTTCTTGTGGTTTAGTCTTGAAAGTCACCTTTTTCCCGTTCTTATTCCTCACTCTCACTTTTTGTTCTCCACACAGAATCTCAGCTTTATACTCCTTAAGCCAATCCATTCCTAAAATGATCTCCAAGTCTTCCAATGGAAACTCTATGAGGTTGGTTTCAAAGTCTACATCCGCAATTCTCACAAGGACGTTCTCATATACTCTTGAGCAAGTTACTACTTCCCCAGATGGTAACATAATAGGAATTTCAACATCCCTAGGGTTTTCTAAGCCATATTTTGAAACAACTAACTTTGAAACAAATGAACGTTCGGCTCCTGAATCAAATAAAGCTTTAGCAAAAGTGGAATTAATAGAAACATTACCCGTAACTACGTCCTTAGACGTCTCAGCTTCTCTAGCACTTATGACATTCAATCTTGCCACTTGCCGGGCACACTAGGGCCGGCTCCACTCAAAAACGGTCTTGTTGATCCCATTTTGCTTGTTCCCACCTTGATAGTTGTTGCCTCCTGAATGGTTTCGATTGCCCTGACCAAACTGGTTTCCGCTCTTGCCCTTGTCAGTCTTCAACTCAGGGTTCTTGGAAAAGCACTCGTACTCTCGGTGACCCAATTTGTGGCAGTAGTTACACTCCACTAGCTTTCCTTCGCAATCTTTTCCAGGATGATTGTAGGGGCACTTCTTGCAGAAATAGACGCGCTCGTCTCCTTTCCTTCCCTTATTAGGACCATTTCCACCCTTCTGTTGATACTGGCTCCCATTCCTTTGGCCACTAGATTGTCCTCCTTGGTGAAAGTTATGTTGAGGCTTGAACTTCTTGTCGTTCCTCTGGAAATTCTGACCAGGATTCTCCTTTCTCTTGTTGTTTGAGCTTTCAACTCCAGCTTGTTTCAAATAGGAACCTAAATGAGCAGCTCTATCGTACACTTCCTCTAAGGTCCTGAAAGTTGAACCTCCTAGCCCAAGCTTCACCTCAAGACTAAGTCCAGTCTCAAACCTAATAGCCTTTCTTTCCTCAGTAGGTACTAACTCTGGAGCAAACTTCATCAATCCTACAAACTTCTCATAGTACTGCTCCACAGTCATGTCACCTTGCTTCAACTCATCAAATTCACTGGCCTTTTGCCTCCTCAAGAAATTGGGATAAAATTTCTCCTTCATAGCTCCTTCGAAAGCCTTCCAATCAAAGTCAGGCCTTGCCATTAACGTCTCCTTATGTTGCGACCACCAAAAATCGGCTTCCTCCTTGAGGTAGTACGCAGCTATAGCTACCTTCCTATTATCTGGACATTGGATAGCATCGAATAGCTTCTCAAAGTCCCTAAACCAGTTCTCAAGCTTGACAGGATCGCCTTTCCCATCATAAGAAGGCGGTTTACTATCACTAACCCTCTTAAACCAATCAACAGACTTCTTTTTCGAAGGGACTCTCCTAGCTAAATTCGTAGTCACTCGGACCAAATTCCGTAGCTGAGCATCAACTCTAGCGTTTCTATCGGCCATTGATCTGCCCAAAAAAAAAAAAAAAATTCGACTTAAAAATCGCTTATTGGACCCCAATATAGGTCAAAACTACTAAGCAAATGCCATGCTGACATTGAATTCTCAATTTCCTTCTCTAAGGAGCTTTCATACTAACTCTCTTACTAGAGTAGTAGCTCAAAGAAAAACCAACACTAATTTGTAGTCATACTACACCTTTCAGTCAAAACTGGAATCTATGCAAGTAGAAAATGCCAATCACGTTGCAATCAAACACTTAGTCACATAAAACACATCAAAATGCTACTAGACCTTAGAACACTTACTAATCTAAACACTTAGTGACTAATGCGATGCAGTGTGCATATGCATATGATATTCCCTTCCTTTTGCAATTCGACTTTGAAATACTTTTAAGTTCGAAAACTTTTGTAAAATAAAGGTAATATAACCTTTGGAGCTCTGGTAACCACTTTGTAACACCCCCACGACCCCTCCTTATATATACTAGGAGAAATTACGGGAGTGTTACGCCACGCATGATAATACGTAAGGCTAATCAGAGAATACAGCGGAAGTCTTTTTAAAATAAACTGGAAATACTTTAATACAACTGAAATAAGAAAGTATGTAAATGAGTTACAACTCGGAAACTATCCCATAATAGTCCCATCTTCAAAACAAGTCAAACCTTGACCCCAATGGTCAAGTAAAGTTAAACATATAATTCAAAATAACTTAATATATAAGAAAGTACTCGTGTACTATAATTCCCATCCGGATGCTTATGATTATTATGCACACCAAGAACTTGTACCTGAAACTTCTCCTCTAAGCTCTGCTCGCCAAATGGGTCATCACAGGGTTGTTGAGGAAAAACAACAACCAAAGAAAACAAAGAACCACATACATCAGCAACGCTGAGTACATAACACTACTAAACTAATGCAAATAATGATGCATGCAATCCTCAAACAACTTTGGCTTGCTCTTCTTGTGACACTACATGCGACAAGCACATGACTGAACTTACTAAATACTTTCTTTTATTATTATTTGGCAATGAACGGGCACCGTCATCCTCTTGGAATCATACGGGCTACTATTCCTTGTGTAAGAGATCCCACACCTCTTACTAAAGTTCCATGAACTTTAAATAACTTGACTCGAGAATTTTAAGCTTGTTAGTAATGAAAGAGGGTGAGAGTGAGCCTCTAGACTCAACATCTCAGAAATATAGAATACGAGTGACGCCTAGTCCACTCAAAAATCTTGATAATTGGAATTCCATAAACTTGCTTGATAAAATAAAAGCGTTAGCATCGTCATGCTAAGCTATATGCGGGGAGTGTAGTTTCACACTAACTCCCCCCTTATGTTCAATACTCATGGGGGATCCATCCCAAGAGTTTTATTGCCAAAGCCCATTATGTGAGACACAATCACAATAATAATACATTTAGCAAATCAATTAATTTCTTATCTTTCTTTAACAAGTGAATGCAACAACCGCCATAAGTAACTCGATTCTAAATTCTTTGAGACCTTGCTCATCTTATTACTTTAATGACTCCATGAGTCCTTTCTTACTTTCATAAGGATCCATGATCCAATCAATTGAGTCCTTGCTCAATGATTCAACTACTTGTGAGACCTTGCTCAATAACTTTAAAACTTGTGAGACCTTGCTCAACAAAATAAATAACTTCTAATGAGACCTTGCTCAATAAAACATATAACTTGCTAATGAGACCTTGCTCAATAAAATATATAACTTCTAATGAGACCTTACTCAATAAAATATATAACTTTAATCATGCTCAAAAGCAATTATCATCATTCACATGTTTTTCAAATATAGGAATAACTCAAAAGTTCCATTCCTAATCTCCTTTCTAAGTTCTCAATATGTACTCAAACAATTATAAGGCATAAGCCTCTCCTTACTCCTCATGCTCAATAAATAAACCTTTAAACACTAAAGTCAAAGGTCAAAGTGTATGTACCTTGATAACACACAAAAATCAACAATTAAAAGCTTCACTTGCTTCTACTATGCTTGAAACCTACCAAGAACAAAGTACTATCAATTAGTACTTGCCAACAACAATTCAAAGCTACTAATAAATAAAAATCAGCACTTTTAAAATACTAATAAAGCTGATTTTTCCTTAAAAATGCTTTAAAACTATCTTTAAGTCATAAACTTGAAAACCTTTACTAGTAGGCAAAACCCACTATAAACTAATACTTAAAACTTCATAAAAATCACTAATTTGTTGACTTAATTACTGCTGTAACTTAATTAATAAATAATAACAATTTTTTTTTTTTTTTACATGTGGTTCGAAAACCACAATCCGGAAACAACACCAACCGCAGCCACCACGAGCACCACCCGCACCACCACCGACGAGAGCGGTGGGCGGGGCGGCACTCGTGCCCGGCGCTTGCCACCACCGCGGCACGACAGGTGTGCGCCGGCCGCCACCACTTGCCCGGCACGGCGGTGGCCGCCCACTTCCCCGTCAAGGTCCCGCCGGCAAACCACCACCGATGTGGCCGGAAAACGCAGGGGAAAGAGACCGAAAAAAAGAAAATAAAGGAAGAAAATAAAATCAGAAAAAGATTAACCTCTTTGCTTCCCTTTGATGTTTGCAAGATCCTCCTACAATTTTCAAAAACAAAACTAGATTAAAGCTTGAAACTTTGAAGAAAAACTTGAGGAAGTACTAGAGTTGAGAGAGGAAGGAAACCCTTCTTACTCCTTTTGAAGAAAGTGGCTGGAAGAAAGATGGGGAAACTTAGGGTTTCCTTATTTATAGTGTGGTCTTTTGGGTAAAAAGACTAAAATACCCTTACTCATCAAATTACCGAAATACATTTGATAATGAAATTGCCAAAATAATCTTCTCACTAATATTACTAAAATACTTTCTTGAAAATACTAAAGTACTTCTTTGTGAAAATACTCAAATACTCTTTTGGTAAAATGACCAAAATACCCTTCTGCTCTGAAATACTGAAATTAAATAGCTTTAATAATTCAAAAATGATTAAGACTATTTAATTAAATAACTTAAAAATATGGGGGATTACAGCTTTGTTCGCGATGCATCCTAATAAGGCTACAGGTATTAATGGTTTTCATGCACTATTTTTTCAGAAGTTCTGGCATGTATTGGGCAGTGATGTGATTTCATTTGTGCAAAAATGGTGGGAAGGGAATATTGATCTGAGTGTGATGAATAAGAATTGTGTTGTGTTGATCACGAAATGTGCCAATCCACAGTCGATGAAAGATTTTCGTCCAATTAGCTTGTGTAATGTGCTTTATAAGATCCTTTCTAAAACACTTGCTAATCGTCTCAAAATTATCCTTCATGCTATTATCTCCCCGAATCAGAGTGCCTTTGTGCCCCGGAGATTAATTACTGACAATGCTCTTGTTGCTTTTGAGATCTTTCATGCTATGAAAAAGGATGTATCGAGTAGTGAGGGTTTGTGCGCTCTGATACTTGACATGAGCAAGGCATATGATCGGGTAGAGTGGTGTTTCTTGGAGAGGGTTATGCAGAAGATGGGGTTCTGTGATGCTTGGATTGATAAGATAATGGTGTGTATCTCTAGTGTCTCCTTCACGTTTAAGATTAATGGAGCCATTCAAGGAGACTTGTCTCCCTCCAGAGGTCTTAGGCAATGTGACCCTATATCCCCGTATATGTTTCTTCGGTGTGCTGATGCTTTCTCTACTCTTCTTTCTAAAGCTTCTCATGAAGGAGAGATTCATGGTGCGACTATATATAGAGGGGCTCCTATGGTGTCTCATCTTTTCTTTGCTGATGACAACATTCTTTTCTCAGAAGCTTCCGTGCAAGAATGCTCTATGGTGGCTGATATTATCAGTTAATACGAGAGAGCATCCAGTCAAAAGGTAAATCTAAGCAAGACGGCGGTGGTTTTTAGTAAGAATGTGAAGCATGAGCGAAGAAAGGAGATTGTTACAATTTTGGGAGTAAAGGAAGTTGATAAACAGGAGAAGTATTTAGGGCTACCGACAATTATTGGGAGATTAAAAAAGGCGACTTTTGCATGCATTAAGGAGAGAATTTGGAAGAAGCTTCAAGGATGGAAAGAGAAGCTCCTTTCGAAGCCGGGGAAGGAAGTCTTGATTAAAGCTGTTGCACAAGCTATCCCTACATATATGATGAGTGTTTTCTGCTTGCCTTGTGGGTTAGTTGATGAGATTCATGCCCTTCTTGCACGCTTTTGGTGAGGAGCTAAAGATGGGGAGAGAAAGTTACATTGGCATAGTTGGAGTTCGTTGTGTCTTCCTAAGGGGATGGGGGCTTGGCTTCCGTGATTTGAAATGCTTTAACCAAGCCCTTCTTGCAAAGCAAGCATGGAGATTATGTTCAATAGACGCCTCGATCCTTGGTGACCTATTGAAAGCGAGGTACTATAGGAGGTGTGAGTTTGTTGATGCTAGGCGCGACTATACTTCTAGCTTCCCATGGAGGAGTGTGTGGGGTGCGAAGTCTCTGTTGCTTGAAGGGTTGAAATGGTGTGTAGGGACGGGGGAACATATTCGGGTATGGGAGGATGCGTGGTTAATGGGTGATGGCTCACACTTGGTTTCCACCCCAAAAGCGGATAGTGATCTTGCCTTACGCGTGTCTGATTTGATTGATTATGATGGAGGTTGCTGGAATGTTGATATTGTCAAGCATGTTTTTAAGGAAGAAGATTGGGAGCAAGTGCTTAGTATTCCACTTTCACGATATTGGCCGATGGATCGCAGGTACTGGTGGCCTACTCGAGATGGGCATTTCACGGTGAAGTCGTGTTACTGGTTGGGCATGTTGGGCCATTGTCGTGCATGGCACTTACAGCATGGTGTGCGAGATACGGAGCTGTGGAGGACTGTGTGGAATACCGAAGGCCCACCAAAGCTCCAACACTTTGTGTGGCGCGCTTGTAAAGGGAGCCTTGGGGTGATGGAGAGACTCCATTCTCGCCATGTTATGGGCAGCAACGCTTGTCAAGTGTGTGGTGATGTGAGTGAGTCAATTGTGCACGCGTTGTTTGAGTGCACTCACGCTAAAGAAGTATGGCATGGAAGCCCTTTTGTGTCGCTCATTGCTGATGCGTCCTCTTCTTCTTTCGTGGATAGGCTTGAGTGGTTCGTGGATAAGTGCTCCAAGGAGGAATTCAACACCCTTTGTGCGGTTATGTGGGCTGTTTGGTACTGTAGGAATAAGCGCATCTTTGAGCTGGATATTGTTGATGCTCCTAATGTGGCCATCTGTTTTGTGAGGCAAGTTATAGATTATTGTGGATATGCGAAGGTGGTATTCCGCCCTATGGTACCGAACTGTGCTTCTCCCTCTAGGTGGTCGCCCCCTGATGGTTTGGTGGTTAAAGCCAACTTCGATGCTCATCTGAACCCGAATGGCGAGGCGGGGCTGGGTGTAATTTTTCGAGATCATGGTGGTAATATTCTGGCAATGGGTGTGAAGAGAATCGCAGCGCGATGGGATGTGATGCTTGCGGAGGGTGCTGCAGCCAGATATGCTGTTGATCTTGCTCTTAGATTTGGCTTTGACAAACTTTCGTTGGAAGGCGATGCGCTCCAAGGGATCGAGGTTGTGAGAAAGGATTCTGATGGTTTATCTCCGTTTTTTCGTGTGATGCATGACATTAGGCGCATGGCTAGGGAGTTGAATTCGTTTTCTTGTTCTCATGTGAAGCGAGCGGGTAATGTTGTTGCCCATCTATTAGCTCGTTGGGAGGTAGATTGTAATTCCGAATGTATTTGGTTTGACTTCTTTCCACAAAGTGTTCGCACTTTGGTGGATCTTGATCTAATATAATCTCCCTCTCCTAATTTACCCTAAAAAAAAAAAAGATTTGGTCACACGGCTCACACCGCCTATTTTGTAGGCCAAAAACGCGTCATTTTGAAAGAATCGAATGAGCAAGTTGCTAATAAGCCGAATAACCAATGTGCTTGGGCTAATGTCCTACACCCTTATAAGACATTCCATTAGAACTGGATATATCCTTCCAAAACCAGCACCCTTGAAAAATCCTTTCGTCAGTGGGTCAATACCCAAAAGCCCACACTTGCAAGTCCAAAATAGCTTTGTCTTTTTTTTCTCCAATTAAGGAAAAAACCGCCGAATTTTGAAACCACGAAAATTCAAAATTTCATAAAATAAATTCTCGATTTTGGCGCTCTTAAATTCATACCTTAAATTTCAAAACCCGCTACTTATTTATTTGCGTTATCTCTTCTCTCTTTCTCTCTCTCCTCTATTTATTAGTTCAACTTCTCAAACTTAACTCAAACCTGTTCATAGTTCTTGTCATTTTGTCAGGTACACGCTTTCTCTTCCTTCACTAAATCTTATCTTTTTCTTCAACTTTGACCATATATTAGATGATATATATATATTCTCCCTAATTCATCATTTCTTTTCGTTTGTAAATTTGAACTTCTGTTATCTTGATTGTACTTAGAAATATAGGTTTTTGCTTTCGGATATTTCCGAAAGCATATATAATTCCTCCGTTCTGAAATAAATGAAACGTTTCTCTCTTTCATGTAGAACATAGGAAGTATATTTTTCTTTGTCCTCAATTCTTTTCATGTGATGATACAATTGAATCTTGATAATTTTGTGTTTTTGTTTTGGGAAGATCTTGGAAAATAAAGGTACAAAATGGCAGGAAAAGGAGGAAAGGGGCTTTTGGCAGGTAAAACAACAGCTGGTAATAAAGAGAAGGAGAAGAAGAGACCTACTTCTCGTTCTTCTAGGGCTGGTCTTCAGGTACTTTCTTTGTTTTTCTCTCTCTTCAATCTTCATATATATGATTTTGGATCTGCCTTTTTATGTATTTCTTGATTTGAGTTTAAAATGGAATCATTTCTCCAACTAATTGTGTGCTGAATGAGTAATTACTTGTTATTCTACTGTGTTTTTTATGTCAATTTTCTAGTGATTGATGGTTTCTAAGAAGATGGTGAATTTAATGGTTTTTGATTGCGAGTGATGCTTACTTATTGTTGCTAGATCTGGCTATGGATGTGCTTAGCTTTGCTTTCGAAAGTCATCGCTTTCTGTCTTTTTTTTACTTGCTACATTTCATTTAAGCACAAAATTTTAGTAGATTCTTGTGAGGGGTGTTTGAGTGAGTACTTAGTGAAGGTGAATGCGGAATCATTTTTTTTATAGTGAGATGTACAAACTTATTACTCATAAGTGTGGAATTGTGCACCCAAAATTTGAGTTCACTAACTTCCACCACTAATATTGGAAGAGTAATAGACTTTGGCTCTATAATTGAAATTATCTTCGTGTGTTGATTAATATAGAGTGAGATGAATGAACATGAGAAAATCAACTTTTCTTTGACATTATGCAAGTTAAGTGAAAATTTTAAATTACCTGCTTTGATACCATGTTAGAATTCGTCAATGATGAATGTAAAGCATGGTTTAAGATGACCTATGTGAATGGTTATAGGGGAATGATAAGAGGTTTATGTGAGAATTAAGAGTGAGATGGGCATCTGCAAAATAGAGAGCTCATCCTATGGCTTATAACCACCTCTTTTTTCTCTCATGGTTTATCACTCCTTTTGTCTCAATCTATGACCTTCAAGTAATTATTTGAAAATCATGCTTTGGCTAATTGTATATGGGTTTCACCAGTGCAATTATTCTCTAGCTGTTCTTGAAATGATGATTTTAAGAACTCTAAGCCAAGAGAAATACTGTATAACAGTATGGCCACGATTTCTAACATGGTGTTGGAGCAAGTCGTTTAATTTTGTCACGTTTACTTCATATTAGTCATCTTTATAAATCAAAATGTAGGTGCAATGCTTCCACTTACTAAAAAACTATTTGAATTATTTTATAAAAAATCCTAATGTAAGGTGCTCTTAGACATAACTGTTTCTTTTTGCTTGAGCTTTTTTTGGATCACTGGAGGCAACTGTTCTTGAAAATTGTGAACTCCTTAATATTCAAGTGGCATATAGAAATGATTCTATAGAATTCTTTGGTTGATGAAATTCACTTCCATATGAATGGTTAGATTTGACAAGATAACCCCTTATTGTAGTAGATTTTGTCACCATTTCACTAGCAATATACAATTTAGAAAGAACATGAAATTTTCACTTAGCTTCTTTTTGTAAGTTAATGTTGATGCCTTATGGAAAGTAAGTTACATAAAGAACTTCAAGGTATGTTGAATATGATTATGTAAAATGTGTTAGTTGATTGCTAATCTGTAAGATATGAAATTCCTTTGCTAGCTTACAAGTTAAATCCAATGATACAAGGAGTGATAAACTCAAAGTAATTATCCTTTATAAGTATTATTTCCCTCTTCAATATGATACAATACTGACCATAAAAAGATGAAACTGTAGACAAACAACTCTGATACTGTTTGGATTATTATGTTTCACCTTTGTATGATCTAGTACATTTTTGGATCATTAGGGGGGAGGGGTTTCATTTTAATCAAATCATGAAGAGTGAGGTTATAGTTTCTCTCTATTATTAGCCTTATTTAGAGAGTGATAATCCAAAAGTTTCTTATGCGATGAAAGGAAAGGGATTGATTTATCTAACAAAAGTTATAAGCTTTGCTTATCCCTAATGTTTGGGAAGCTGAAGATAAACTAACAACTGAGTAGATAGAAGCTAATAGATAAAATGCAAACTCTTAAGAAATTTTCAATTTATTGGCTTTGATACCATGTTAGGATTAGTGTAAACCAAATTTTGTTGTGAGGATCTATTTGTTGGATCAGTTTTAAGGTATATGAATGTTGTGAATACTTATTGCCATAACTCATACCTTAAAATGAAAAAATTGGATCAATGCTCTACTAATGTGCATTACCCTCACTCAGGCTATATGCTAATTCTATCATGGTATCAGTGTCAATGATTTGAATTTGACTTTTTGTTTGTATTTGCATTTTAGGTCTAGGCACAAGTGTTGCTTAATATCTCAAGATGCATCTAAGTTTGTTTAACCAATAAAAAAAAACTAGTATATTGAATCAAATTAGTAACATATAGAATTCCCAGTAGGTTATCACTTCTTTTGATTCAATATACTACTTTTGCTCTTATAAACAAAAGATCTGCATATTGGTTCTAAATCAAGAGATTTGCCTTCCTGGCCACCCCCTTGGCCCCTTCCCCCTCATTGCAAGCCTTTTTAGTATTGGCATAAAGACATTTTATTGAGGTTAATGAAAGTTTTATAATTGTATTCCACAAATTCGCACACCTCCTTTCGTCTCCAACTTCCATGATTACTTTTGTGGATGACTCACTAATCCTTTTTCATTCATCTTCTCTGACTTTAATGGCTGTCTTTTGGGACAAGTAATGAAAAACCTGGAGTTATTATGGTCATTCTTCTGCAAGTCTAGCTAGTAGCAACAGCTTGTTGCTTTTTCTGTTGTCCCATTGATGAATCTGCTGAAGTAAAATTACGTTTGTTAAGGAAGCTTAATTGCTAATATTTTTTTACTTTACCTTGGAAATTGCATATTTTTGTTAGATATTCTTAGTTACTACTGTTCTGCTAATAGTTTTACACTTTTCGAAGTGATATTTTACCTTGATTGAGTGTAAGGTTTCTGCCATTATCTACTTATTTTGTGAGTTTATAAATTGTTGTATTTTTTTGTGGGGTGTGTGAGGGATCTTTAGTTTCCAGTTGGTCGAATCCACCGGCACCTAAAGACAAGAGTCTCAGCAAACGGCCGTGTTGGTGCAACTGCTGCAGTATACTCTGCTGCGATTCTTGAATATCTGACTGCAGAAGTGCTTGAGTTAGCAGGAAATGCAAGCAAAGATCTTAAAGTGAAGAGGATCACTCCTAGACATCTGCAGCTCGCTATTCGAGGGGATGAAGAGCTCGATACCCTCATCAAGGGAACCATTGCTGGTGGTGGTGTGATTCCTCACATTCACAAGTCATTGATCAACAAATCAGCCAAGGATTGAAAATCCATCATCTGATAAAAATAGGTGGTAGAATTGAGTACATTGGATGTTAAGTAAGACAAACTTTTAGTTGTATTATCTTTACTTTGGACCTCGTCAAGGCTATTAGGTGATTTTATTAGCTATTTAGGTGCTTGTCAATTTAGTTCATTCTGGTCTATTTGTGCAGTTCTAACTAGATTTGTCCTTATAACAGTAGTTTGTCTTTGTAATTTGACTTACAAGTTTCAGAAGTTTGATTAATTAGTGAATCTTTCCTGGTTTTTACTGCAACTTTTGAGCTTGAGTTTGGATTTTTCTTTTAAGATTTAATGTTGGGTGAAGATGATGGTGCTATCTATGGATTTGGTCTTAACTCTTAAGTAATTAGTTTGTTCATTTGGTTGCATCTTAACATGAAGTCTTGAACTAATTTAACAATAATAATTAACAATGGCAAAGTCTTGAATTCTTCAATTAAAATGATTTTTTAAAGGCATAATTCAGAGAATTAATCTCAATTATGATAGGTTTTCTCATAGTAATCTCAACTATGAAATAGATTATAATAATTTCAAATGTAGGTGATGCTTTCTCATTTGGTCCATGGACCTTGATATGCAATTTGAAGTGTCAAATGATGTAGTGTCATGTTATAGTGGACAATGAAGGGAATGAAATCAGAGAGAGGAAAGGTAAATGGTAAATAAAGGCTAAGCAAAATATATAAAGTTAAACAGGTAATGGATCAATTTGAGATAGCATTCCCGTAATTGGCATTTACAGTGAAATTATTTAGTAGGTAATCTCATAGGTTATGTAATTTACCAAATTATACAAAAAAAGTCACTATTGATCACTGATACAGTGACATTTAGGTGCATAAATACATATGATGCTCCACATTTCACAACTCACACTTGAACAATTACAGATGTATTAGCTGCAAATTAACTAGCAAGCAGCAAGTAAAAACCTTCTGATATTTTCTTTTCCTACATTAATCAATAGGTGCATGAGTTGAAAGAGGGAACCTCTTCCCAACTTTTCATTCCATTTCCCAAACACAAAAGCATCCATGAATACCAGTTTCCTTGGAAGCAAAATCTCTCATTTTAGTCCCACTCTGCCTCACTGCAAATGCATGCATCATACTAACAAGGTCATATCCTTTGCTCCACTTATGTTACTAAGATCATCAAGTCACAAATCTCTTAAGGTTGCAAACACGCCAAAGCTAACTTGCTATCGCGATACATGGCTTGATCTTATGGCCATTAATCATCTCTCCCACAACCTACAAGCTGTAGCAGGTTTGTAAATGATGATAGATATGTTCCTTTTCATTGAGAACTGTATACTCTTTTACTTTGAATTATACGTGCTTACAGAATTATGTTGATACGTGGTTTCACTAGTATATTGTTACGGATTCTTGGCTTAAGTATCCATTAAAAACAATTTTATGCAGGTATCCAAATAGAGAAGGACGGTTATGATGGTTTGTTGGAGGCCTGCAAAGTAGTGATCCTGAAGTTTGATCCTGTGCAACAGAGTCAACTCGGCTTGGAAGGTCTCAAAAGATCCATTCCCAAGCAAATATTTCCTTTGGCAAGTACTTTCACCCTATATCCTACATGATGTTTCCATTAGAGGTAGTTAGAGCTGACACTTTCGGACACAACAAGATAACGCAACCAAAACTGACACGACATAAACAGGAAGATACTAACAGAAACCCGAACCTTACATGACATATACATGAAATCAATCCGAACCTGACCCAATTCGATCAAATTACCATGTAGATTTTGTTGCATATTGAGAGGAACACAAAATCGACTTGAGACCATACACGAACATGTCCTGCATAATCGAATTGCCAACTATATATAGTCCTGCATGTTCATGAGTCTCTTAAAGTATTAGCAAAGAGAGCTAATTAATCACTTTGTTCTAAACATGTCATGAAGCGCAGCTGAAGACATTAATCCCACCTTCTAAGTTTACAAGAGAACTCTTTGCCAAATTCGCAGGCCTATTTTTCGCTTGGCTAATTGGGTCTTCTGAGGTAAGATTTGTAAGTTATATTGATATTGTGCTGAATGCTGATTATTAAGGTTAATTATATTTCAGGAAAAAAGTAAGGGGAAATAACATGTAATGCTTTAAGAATTTTTACAATAATGTTTGTGGAGTGAATATTTTTGTGACCAAACCTAACAAGTTTATTTAATGCACACATGATGAAGCTAAAGGAATCTGAGTTCAATGGAAAAAGAGAGAAGAATGTGGTGCACATAAAGAAATGCAGGTAAAATACAAATGTGATCTTATAATTAAAGAAATTTCATTCATTAATACTATAATAACAAGCATTTAAATATCAGTTCATTTTACTTAGTCCACTTAATTAACTTCAAAAATTTTAAAGCAGGTTTTTAGAGGGCTCTAATTGTGCAGGGATGTGCATCAACCTCTGCAAGCTTCCTACTCAAACATTCATCAAGAATTCTCTGGGAATGCCGGTCACCATGAGCCCGAGTATGTCTGACATAGTAACTGCTAACAACAATAATGTCAAAACCTTAAACCAAAAAGATGGTCGACATAAAAACTTACTAATATACAACAACAATGCCAAAACCTTAATCCCAAAAGATGCGTCGGGGTGAAAAGATCAATTAAATAGTATATTTGCACTAGTAACAGTGAGGGCCCCATAATATGACCATTAAGGGTGCATGTAAAATTGGAAGCACTATAATTTACAAGCCTCTCAAATCATAATTTGATTTTCATTAAAGAAAAAAAAAGAACTGTTTTTTCAGTTGCATGATATCATACATGATGATGAATTTGTCTCCTGAATTTTAGTCCACAGCAGGCATTGTCATGTAGGCAAATCAAGGGCATAAGTTGCACATAAAGGGACACGAAAACACTTAGATATTAGTACCATGAAACAGACAACACTTTCTGCAATGATGGACTGCTAGTCTGTAACATATAATTTACCAATTACCATAGGTTAAAAATCAACCACTACAAGGCGTTGATATTTTTCAAAGTCTTTACAATACTATGTTGTTTTACTGAAACTTCTATTCATCGCCCTAAAAGTACTTAAAATCGCCCCAAAAAAAAGTTGAAATTACATCTCTAACCTTTTCCTTCTTTTTCCCTAAACCACCACCACCACCACCCACCACCACCCACCTCACTACACCACCATCCACCTCCTGCTACCACCACCCCATCGCCACAGCCACCCACCAGCCACTGGAAGCAGTCGAATTTTTTTTAGGACCATGGAGCGAACGTCCTGGCCAGACGTTCGCCCCCCATGGTGCGAACGTTCGAGCCGGACGTTCGCCCCATGGTGCGAACGTTCGGGCCGGACGTTCGCCCCATGGAGCGAACGTCCAGGCCAGACGTTCGTTCGGTGATCCAAAAAAAAAATTGACGGCTTCTAGGTGGGTGGTGGGGGAGGTGGTGGGTGGCAGTGGGGAGGTAGGTGATGGCGGATGGTTGCGGGGGTGGCGGTGGTGGTGGGTGGTGTGGAAAAGAGGAAGGGTAAAATAGTCTATAAAAATAAATTTGGGGCGATTTTAAGTAGTTTTGGGGCGACGTTTAACAAACCCCGTTGTTTTATGTCTTTATGACTGACTTAGTAATCGATGCCACTATTAATGTCTCTCATCTCAGTTAAATAAATTCCATTAGTAAAGTGCTTAATGTGTTAAAAACTTATTTTGGGGGGTTCAAAACTGATATAATTGGCTTGGAACTGATATAATTAGGTGAATTTCTTGTTATAAAGTGGAGAGAAATTGACCTAAACACATTTTTTTTTCCACTTCAGCAAGAAGTTTATATCAATTAAGTCGGTTTCATATCCCAAAATAAGATTATAAAACAAAACATAGTTATGATGAAATTTAGGAACAAAGAGATGAGGGTAAGGGTTTCATTATGCACTTCTAACACTAGATGTTGTGAGAATTTTAAAAAAGCTGAAGGTACAATATAGATATTCAACAAACAAAGTATCATCGTATTAAAAAAAAATAGCGAAAATTTGATATCGCGATTGGCATGCTGGCAGTCACAAAATTGCATAGTTCATGTAGTGAGCAGAATCCAACTCTTAGCACCCAATATGCAGTTTTTTTGGCCCATAAAAATGACCAATACACTAGGAATTGTTAAAAGCATACACAGTAAATTTCCTTTACTAGTAGATTGCACATTACATATGTCATAGCAGTTTGACAGCATGATTTTGCAGATTTTGAAGACATGAGTTGTGAGATGATATTTGGTGTGGAACCACCACCTCCTGATGTAGATCCTGCTACAAAGCAACCATGTTATAAACTCTGTAATTATTTACTATCTTAATTTTATCTTGGCTAAAATTAGTAACATGTTACACCTTGATTCTGATGTTAATTTTTCACTGTGTTCTTCCAGGTAAAATCAGTAGAAGACACACTATTCAGAGCTGCTCTTGATATATACTTCTATGATCCGATCCTACTATGCTAGTGTGCGATAATAAATTACCATACGACAAAAATGAGCACGCATTCACAGTGTGTATAGAGCTCCATGACGGAATATTTCTCATACAATTCATGCAACACGGGACAATACAACCATCTCACGACTATGGTAATATAAGGGGCATTTGAGGATACACGAGAAATACAATTGCTTTTATAATATTTTTATTGTTGATAAAATCTGGTTGTACCACCTAAGATTTTCACGTTTGTAGATGGTATTTCTGCTCCACAAACATGTAGCAAATTGGACAAAAGTGGAGGTGTTACATGACCATGTAAGAATTAAGATGTATCAGCCGTACAATTTGTCATTACAAAATGGGCTTGAATAAAATTATCTTGTAGGCCTTGTTTATTGTGTAAAGAATGAGACAGAAATGTTACGTTGTGGAATGTAGGGTAGTAAGAGTTTGATATTTGCTTTGATGTGATATGAACATTGCTCTTGGCAAATTTGCCCTAATTATATTGCAATTAATGAGCCAAATGACAGTGAAAGCACACTAACGGGGTCCTCCGAAGAAACCTAGCAAATTAAGTGTTTTAAAGAAATTCTACTTTTACTTATATAAGTGTGATATAATTCTCACTGTAATCAAAACACTTATTAAATTAAATATTACTAACATGAAACAAATGCCCCATTTTACAACATCAGGCCAATTGGTCCATTTAACTCAAGTTAAAATCTATATACATATATTAAAAGGCGTTCCTAAACAAGAGACCGGTGCGCGCCTCTCCTCCCTGGATTTAGTTCATGTAATCCATGTACAATAAAAAAATGGAAATTGCATAGTATAAGGTTTCGACCCCGTGACCTCAAGTTCATATACTTAAAGTTTTAACCACTGACCAGAGTTTTATTTAGTATTATCATTTTTAAAGTACAATATTGATAAATGAAAATTTTACTTCCGCAGCATAGTAGGCCTAAAAACTAGTTTATCTATTAAAACGGTACTCTCTTCGATGTTTATTTATCCCTTTGCCTTTTCAAAGTCAACGTTCATTAACTTGGACTGCATTATTTTAACACCAATATATCAAACATTTTCATTTTAAAGTACAATATTGATAAATGAAAATTTTCCTTACCCGTGGCATAGCCCGGGCCTAAAAACTAGTTTATCTATTAAAACGGTACTCTCTTCGATGTTTATTTATCCCTTTGCCTTTTCAAAGTCAACGTTCATTAACTTGGACTGCATTATTTTAACACCAATATATCAAACATTATCACGTCAGATCTTATAAAAATTTGTTCCAATATATAGATTTAAGTTATTAATTTTTCATAATTTTTATTAATGCACAATTGAAGATATTAATGGTCAAAGGGACATTTTTAGAGACCGTAAAAATACAATGGGATAAACAAATAAAAAACGGACGGAGTAATTGGTGGTGAGTTCTTTATACCTATTAGGCTATTAGGCGGCAGGCGGCAGAGTTTTTTTATTTATCAAAGCAAATAAGCAATTATGTGAAGCGTTTTTTTCTATCAATTGAGTGATCAACTGATTTAGAACAATAGCTCCCATCATATTTTGCATTACTAACAAAGTGTAATATTATTTGCCACCTGCTCAATTTTGCTACATAGGCTAGGTATTAATGATGATAATATGGGAAATGGAGATTTAGTTAGTGGTAGATATGATGATCTCATCTGACATTAGTGCATTATTACAGCTATATAATTAAGTTGGCATTTTGGTAATGAGTGTAATTAAGTACTTTAAGTTATGAACTTCATCATCTTAAGCCAAGTTTACAATCTAGACAACTTCAAATTAAGAAAAATTAAATAATCAACTAACTTGAGAGAGTTCAAAAAAATTATTACTCCCTCTGTTTCTTTTTTAGTTTATTCACTTCACTTTGGGGGAACCAAGGAGGGAATACAAATGTATGAGAGACAAACTGAAAAGGTGGAGAGAGAAACTGAAAAGTGTGAGAGAAACTAAAAAGTGGGTTAAAATATTAGAAAGTGGATGACATGTGTGGAAAAAGAGGAAAAAAATAGATGTGCCATGTTACGAATAATAAAAAAAGGAATAATATATAAATTAAAAAAAAAACAGAAAAAAAAGTACGTAAATTAAAAAGAAACGGAGGGAGTACAATAAACCATGAATGTTAGTAGAAAAACTAAGCAAAAGTGGACCGACGATGTTTGCCACCATAGATACATATGCCATAAGTAGACAAAGCCAAGATTTTGGTGGTGTCTTCTCTCGGCCCAAATTGGAGCAAGACACCGGTGTCATAAGCTGCAAGTGGTAACCAACATTATGGTTTTTTTGAAGCTTTTTAAGTTGTTTGCAATAATACGGAGTTTTAGGGTAAGTGGAGGGACAATATGGGGTTTGAGGGGCCACATGTGGCAACCTCACTTAATCACAAAGTGTTCGAAGTCGAATAGTATTATTAGAGCATCAAGACTTGGCGAGGAACATAAAATTCATGATAAATCCAAATCAGTAAATGATTTTGGACGATCAATTTCAAACACATATTCCGGGAAGCAAATTAAGTTGTTGATCATCTATCAAAATTAGGGTACACTCTGCCCAATTCAGCAACTATCATCAACCCGACAACTGATAAGTGTCTTTCCCAACTTTTACATTTTGATAAATTAGGAAAATACCTTGAGAGAAGGATTTTCTAATTTCCTCCTTGTACCTTTTAACGACAAAAAAAAAATTGCTTCCTAAAAAATATCCTACTTCTTCTATTCATTTGCTTTTTTTACGATATGCAAGATACACTCTTAAGAAAATCCACATGTAATCTATATGGAGAAAGAAAAGGAAGAATGACCAATATATTGTCAATTACTTTAAGTATTATACATCATCGGACTTGTATGAGCCATGAGGTTAGACTCTCCTCTAGCAAAGGCCTATATATACATACCATTAAAGAGCTGCACCAGCAACAACAACAATACAAGGTCAAAATAGATGGATTTTTACTTCAACAAAAGCAAACGAGTAAATTTTGGGATAGACCGAGTCTATTAATTTGATTGCAAGAGCAAGATATTATGATTTCTTTAATTTTACAAGTTACAATGATGGTATTTTTTATGGCTTTTATTCTAGACCTCATTACATGATACTGATCTTTAACAGATATTTCGTCTATTGATAAAGAGTTGTTCCATTTTGACTTTGATATTATTCACATACGTATCTACTTTGACTATTTTTTCAACGTATGTATGAAACTTTTTGTTACTATACAAGATGTTGAATTTGTCTCGATGCATATTTTCAAAACATCAACTTTTTATAATTTTTTTAGTAATGGATAATTAGAGATTTCAATAGTCAAAGTTGTGCATTGACAAGCGTGCAAGTAAAAAAATGGAGCATCAATTAAAGAACAGAAGAGTATGTCATATCTTTTAGGGTGGATTTTCTCACCTTTATTTTTTCAACTTATTGGAATTTATTTGAACTTGTATATGAAAAGCCAATCCCTTGCATAAAGTGTACTATAAAAACTAAAAATGAATTGGGCCTAATACGAAATTACAGGCTTTGGTTACAAATCAGAGGCTTCATTCATTGGCACCAGAGTCTAACTCGGAGTTTAAACGGCATCATCTATGAAGCAAATGGGCCTATCCCTCTGCTGTCTAAACTCCTATGGAGCAAATTCAGCCAATATGTCCCATATTGAAGGTTGAGAGTATTTAATACTTCCTCTGCTTTTTGTAATTCTACCATTTTGACTTTTGACATTATCTTCAAATTTTACTTCTACCGTCCTGTATTATTTATACATAAGGGAAAATATAGTCATGTGAAATCTTATTGAATCATCTTGATATATATTTTTGAAATATATTTTATAATTTTTTTTATTGGTAAGATGAATAATTTATGAGCTGCCTTTGCATGGGGATTCGACCCATAGGCCCAACCACTTAGAAGGAGGGGAGAATGGTAAGGAGAAATCGTCCTCCAAATGCCCCTCGATTGGTCATATTCAAACCCTCGACCTTGAGGTCATAGGTGGAGTCTCCATCAAGTGAGACAAGCCAAACTTGGTGTTGTAGTTTTGTTCAATTAAGTGAATTGACATTACTGTAATCTAAAAAGTCGATCAATTTTGACGATATCACAGTTCACAACCATTGCCTTTTCTATACAATGAGTAAAGTACATATTATGGTCATTTATGTGCTATACTGCTATTCTTATAAAATGGGCACATGTACATTTCCTATTTTGTTTTAGGCAAAACTTTAGTACTAACAGCTTGCCCATTGAGTTAATAAATACTGTACTACAATTGGCTCAAACTAGACCACAAAATACAAATCCATGTTTAATGACCTCATATCTACATTAAGAATTGGACCATGCAAGGCCTCTCAAAGCATTCAATTCAATTAATATTGTGAGCCCAAACACTATAAGTTGAGTTAGCATCAAACCACGAAAAAACAAATTTGGGGACCTAAATTTGAAAAAGTGCCAAAAAATGACAACCAACTAGTACGACTGCATTTAGTTAATGAAAATAGTCCTTTTTAGACAAACATGGTCGCTAAATCATGAAACTTTTCTTAGAAATAAATTGGTACACCTTTAAATCTAAAGTTAGACACTGCATCATTGTATAGGCTATGGGTTATAACATAGTAAGTTTTTGGTCCAACCTAATACTAACTTACTATTGCACATATGCACCATCTGCATTCATATGAATTGCACCATCTACATTTTTTTTGATAGGTTTATAGGTCTTTTGTAACTTTTGTAAGCTTCTCTCTCTCCACAATTTTTTTAATTTTTTTTTTTTTTTTTTTGTGGAAGGGAGTAAAGAATTTAATGAAGTTTGTACGAGAGAGACAAGAAAACATTTTGTTGGGTATCTATACTTGTCAACAAATATTGCATTAGGATGGAGACATAAGCAAGCTGTCAAAAATGGGCCAGATACCCTAAAATGGTTTTAAGCAAGTGTATCATAGAAGCCCAATTACTCGGATGGGAATTTTCCATTATAAGAGCATCTTTTTTAAACTATTCAATTGTGACTATTTTACATACACCTATTGTATTAAAAAAAATTAAAAAAATGAACATTTTGAAGATAGAGTGAGAATTATGGATCTCAAGATATGGTATCTTCAACTTATATTTATAGAATTTACTCGAATTGAACTTATTACTTTAATTATTAAAGTAGTTTTTGTTGTAGTTAGAAGAGATTTCTAAGAACAACCTGATTCAAATTTGGTTTTGAATAGCTACCTACCTATTGTAGATGGGTAGAAGAGATTTCAACTTATAAGCAAGGTTACATGTGTTTTTCCTTATCAACTATATTTCTTTAAAGGATGGATTTCTCTTATCTTTCTCCTTATCTCATTCCCAAAGGTCTAGCCTTTAAAATTGTATTTGAGTTTACTAGCAACTTACCAGGAGTTCTTTTTGTCTAGTATAGTCCTTCTTTAATCTTTACCCTATTTATTAAAAAAATAAACCAATTATTTATTGCATAATCGGGAAACTTATACTCTTTGACTGTTCCTAAATAATTAGGCATATCTATTCCAAGACCGGTTTTGAAATTTTAAGTTAAAAATATTATAGTATATATATTATACTTTTTAATACATATTCTTATGTTCGTAGCGTCACATCAATAGCTAACTCTGTGATGTGAATCACAAACAAGGCATAAAATGGGATCACTAATTATACATATATGGAGTTACTAATAAACATTAGCGGGATTACTAAATTGATCTAGATTGTTCTTGCAAAAGGTAATATAAAAAATCTAATCATATTAAATGTGAAAAGTGATTTGTTTATACTTCCCCGTTCATCATATATATATCCATTTCCCTTTCAGCTATTCATCAATCAACTTTCAATCTTTCTCTCAAAAATTATGTTAAAAAAAACATAGTCAAAATTATGGTAATGTGACTGGTAATAATCTCATATTGGAGCAATCCAGATCTAGAATATTTTGGTAATGTGTTTTTTTTACTCACCAAAGAAGTGGCATGGTGTCTTACCATGACCAAGTATAAAAGATAATCGTAGTATGCCGATAGAAGTTCTCCATGCTGATTTCCATCCCTAGCTTATCCCAATTCGTACGTCAAAATTTGCTTCTGTCTTCTAGTAGTGATTATTAAACTTCAATGGTCAAATTCTCAAATATTATCATGCTAAATGTTGAACCCCATGTATGTTGTGCACATGTGAGTTGTCCTATATTGGAGAAAGAGGATAGAAAGTACCACAATATAAGCTAGAGGAGCTACTCCTACTATTGCCAATTGGTTTTAGTATAGAACCTTCTCTGGGCTTGTATGTGGACCGAACTCTCCTCCTCCTTATTGGGTTGCCCAAGTCCATTTATCATGGTATCAGAGCCCAGGTTGATTATTATACCTTACCGGTATGCCTTAATTATAAGGAAACTCACATGTGAGGGGGAGTGTTGAACCCCATTTATGTTGTGCACATGTGAGTTGTCCCACATTGGAAAAAGATGAGAGAAAGTACTTATATATGCTAGAGGCCTACTCCTACTATCTGGTTTTAGTATAGACCCTGCGGGATTGTATGTGGACCGAAGCTCTCCTCCTATTGGGTTCGGCCAAGTCCATTTATCACTAAATCGTCGGTTTCAAAAATGTTGACATGGAAAATAGAGTAAAAGCTAGGACCCAATCATGAATGATGAATGATGAATAAGACAAAGACACTAAATTTACACTCTAGAACTAGAGTACATATTTGGAAAATATTCATATTTATTACCTGACTCATGTACTTTGGTTTATTTATGAACTACATACTGTATTTACTATTCTGTGGTAAATGTTAAACGAATATTGTAAATTACAATTTACTCCTTAAGAAAAAGGAGCCATTATTTCATTGATTGAAAACTTTAACACTTACAAAATTCTATAGTTTATATAAGAATATTCTCAGTTACAAAGAATAGTAGTTATTTTTTTGTTCAAACTAATGCACATTAGTATACAAGGAAACCATCCTTCACTCCAAATTGATCTTCAATGTAGGAAGACAATAGACATTTTTCTATAAAAAAAGGTAGATAAGATGAAAATCTCTATCGAACTGGTATCGCTTACAAGTATAACCAGCCAAGTTTCCACGTTAGACTCATTGAGAGGGAGGATGGTAAAGGAACCCTCTTCCACAAAGAGCCCCTAGTAGGGTTTAATCCCATGACCTCAAAGTCAAGAGGCTAAACTTTTATCACTAGGATAAGCCTTGCTTGGTAGATAGGGGTGAAAGTTATTCGGATAAAATCCAAAATCCAATCCAATCCAATCCAATCCGAATTAGTGATTCGGATCGGATTCGAACTGTGTTCAGATTGGATTCGGATTGAAATTTTTTAAAAAATTGGATTTTCGGATCGGATTGGATTGAGGGTAATTGGATCCAAAAATCCAATATAACCAAATAGTAATAGGCCTTGTATTATGTATCTGGATTGGGCTTAAGTGCTTAACTGAATTTTTTTATAAATAATAAGCCTAGTTCATACCCTAGTAGGCGTAGCACTTCAACCCTTCCCCTAAAACCCTAACAAGACATAATTCCTCATTTCCTAAATCTACTAGACTGTTGTTGTGCTTAATTTATTTCATCGAAAAACTAAGTTTTAAAAAATCGGATTTTCGGATCGGATCCAATCTAGAGTATGAAAATTCGGATTGGATTGGATCGGATTCAAACTCTAATTGGTTTGGATTCGGATTGGAAAATTAAAATCCAAATTTTGTTCGGATCGGATTGAATTCCTAATCCAAACCGTACACGAACTTTCACCTTTTGGTAGATGATAGACTTGTAGTATTTTCTTTTCTATAAGTTTCCCTCTACTTACTTCCCCACAATTATGCAATATCATCAGTTTTATAATATAAATTGACGAAATTATGCTATATTACATATTTTATATAGGCATTTATATGATTTATTCAAGCATTATCAATCCTTAGATAGATTCAAATATGAAATAAAAAAACTTCACCGTTCTTTCTACTTCATGATACTCAACTACAATACAAATAAACTAGAACCATTGTAAAATTTTCACACAATGTAAAAAGACAAAATAATAGGAAAATTGTCCAATGTTACTTAGGACTTATAATAGAAATTATATATCCAACTAGAAATAGGAAATACACTATTGCTTTATAAAAATGTAGAGAAATAATAGAAATTATATATTCAACTAGAAATAGGAAAGACACTATTGCTTTATAAAAATGTAGAGAATAAAATATTGTTGGTCTAAAAGGGACAAACAAGTCCTTCTAGTTTCATAATTGAGTTAAAAAAAATTATGGGCTTCTATTGTTACAATGCAACAACATACTATAATGTGCTTTACCCCACATATATGACATGTAACATCTAGCAAAGAAGTCGATTGATCATGTTCATGCATGAATAATAGCAAGATGGCAAATTTATGTCAAACCAATGATGGCTTTTGCAGAAGTAAAAATGGTGCCATTTCGCCATTCCATTCGCCAAGTGTAGGGAAATCCAATCAATTCGCTAGTGCTTTAGGCTAGCTTAGTATAGGCTATATAGCTATGAGTGGTATGATGCAAATGTGTGAGATCTGACTTTTAAAGTAAAGAATTTCTGATCAGCTAGCATGTGAGTTAAAAGGCTATGATTGTGAGTTCAGTGGAGTAATCTTGACATGTTGGTGGGTTCTCTGTTACATCCCTCTCCTATCTATCTATCTCAATTACCTATTTTGAATTGTTCTGATTTAACTTTTGGTTTGGTCTTTAAATGGAAATATATTTGGTTAGAAACATAATTAAGTATGATTACATTTTAAGCTATGTTAATGAAAGTAAGTTGAGATGTAACAATCATTTTAAGCTATGTTAATGAAAGTTAGTTTTAGAACTTTTTTTGCTAACTAAGGATATATAGGTTGATAAGTCAATTAGATTCTTCCTGCCCTACTTTTAATATAGAAGATGAGAGATATGTTTTTCTATTCTAACTATTTACTCGATCTTAGAATGAAAAGAAGATTCTCATTCTCCGTATTTCTACTTATTTTTGGATAGGTAAGAAGCAGTCCTAAAAAGTTAGGGGAATAAAGGAGAAATCCAATATTGCTATTTGCTAGGGGTGAGACTCAATCCAAATTTGAGGAATAATATGGAAAAACTTCGCTTGAAACGATGTGGTAGAAAGCAACATGCGACTTGAAAGACATGATCTGTTGTGGATTCTGATATCCATCATTTTCTAATAAACGATGCTCATGACTCGACAACCTTTATTCTATTCCACTTGAACTCGTATTTCTTTTGTTTTGGAAGGCATTTTTATTCTTCGCGTCCAAGATTACGTCATGTATCATTCATTAGGAATCCGAGGTAATGCCTACACCACAAGGCTAACACATGCTGCTCATTATCATTATTTTTAGTAATTAGTACATAATGGCCAACTAATTTGTCTTACTTTTATTTTTAGTAATTAGCGTCTCATATATGATTATATAAAAATAAGTTTCAACAAATTCAAATAAAATTTTAATAATATCATTGATGATTGAACCTATCAAAGAGGGGTAAAAGAGTTGTAGATAACAATCATGGGACAAAGTTATGCAGCAAAAACAATCAAAAATAGTAAATTCAAACTTGGGCGCACAAGCCGTGGCAGGCCAAAAATACAAGGGCCCATGCATACTAATAAATCTATAGCAGGTAGCGTGACAATGAGCATGGCATGTAAAAGCTTAAGCTGACCCATTCCATAATTTTATCACAACTAGTAGACTAGTACTACATTAATAACATTATACCAAAACAAAAGTCATGATTACAAATTCTCTCTTACTTAGAGACAAAAAACACATGGAATTTCAATTAATTAACACCAAACTTTCTGCTATAGCCCCCCCTCAATAATCCACAATTGGGCCCCCACTTGTTTTTCACCTTTATTTTGGGCTTTCACTTTTTTTTCTTTTTCTTCAGCTTCAACATCTGTTTTATTATTTCCATACAACCCATGACAGCAGCATCTGCCCTTTTCAGCTCACCCACATGCCCTTCACATGACACTTGCTTTACTAAAATAAAAAAAACTAAAAATAAAATCTCCTAATTGATTGCTTTACATCTTTTTTTTCTAAAAGAAACAAAAAGATAAAGAGAAAAATTATTTATATAAAAAAAAAAGTGACCGTTGGATTTGCCTGGGTTTCAGCTGAGCCTACATTCTCAAATCTAAGTCCACAATTCCATAAAAATTACCACAAAAAAACATGGCCGACGAAAACTTAGAAATTAAGTGAAAAAAATTACTCCTAATAATAAACTAATTAAATAGTAATAAACACCTAATTTGGTGGGGGGGCCTCTTTTTTGGCTAGTGGAGGAGATAAACAAACGGAAAAAGCGCGCCAAAAGTTGGTTTCTATCCCACTATTTCCAAATGTTTCTCTTTTCCCGCGCTATTAAAAAACTAACTTCCTACGAGGTGCTTGTAGTCCCGTACTTTCCCCAGCAAAGGTAGCGAGATCTCGGATAGTCTCGCCGACGAGATCCTTGAATATCAACCGCTCGATGTCGAGCACCACCTCGGACATCTCCATCGGACAATCGGCCCACCCGGTTATCGAATCCCCGGCTAAATCCTTCTTCAACACCCCGCTTATGACCTCGAGGAGGTCATCGGATGGGCCTCGCTCTCGGATTTTTTGGAACTCTGACCAAATTTGCTCCAATGGTGGCGGTCTCCCGGAGGTTGTGTCCGTGATTAAAACCGCTTTCCAAGGGGGTAGTTCTCGATTCCGATCGAGGATTTCGTTGACGGTATCAAAGATGAGCTTCCTTTGAAGAATTGAAGCTTTGGACTTGTCTTTACTGCCTCTAATTGAGCTTTGTTTCTCTAATAATTGGAATAAGTTATTGTCATCTGGGAGGTAATTTGATGCTCTGAGTACCTCTGAAACATAGCTGAATTCTGAATCGTCTGATGAATACATGTCATGATCAAGCTTTGATAATTGGATCATTGATGATGGGCTCCACAACAGTTCATCTTCCAAGTCCATAACTACTTGATCTGGTAATCAGAAATGAAGAGATTATTATTATTAAGTCAGGGAAGGAGACAGTTCTCTTATACCAAAAAGAAATTCATATGATTAAACACACAAAAAAAGGACTAAATTTAGGATTTCTCTTATACATAAGCCTCATATATTGAATGCGACAGTTACTAATGTCAGTGGGCAGAAACTTAAACAGAAAATCTTCATCAGCCATTATTACTCCTCAACTACTTTACACAGAACATTCATCTTAGTCGTTTTTAGTCTCATTTATGACCCATTTAATAGAGGTCTAATCTATATCCCACACACGTATACATAGATCTGGCAAATAGGAGATATACACATATGCAGCCCTACTATAAGAAGCTAAAGCCTACCCAGTCACAAATTAAGTAATAACTAAGCATTAGTAACACAAGTCGACACATTATTCTTGTCGTAGATCTCTAATAGGAAAATCAAAACTAAAATCCTGATTGATGTCAATACTCGAGTAATTTATCTAGTAATCTATACTAATATATTAAAAGGCGTTCCTAAGCAAGGAACGATGCCACGTGGCGCCTTCGCGCTGAGTATTTTATGCTATGTAATCCATATACACTCACAAATAGAAAATGTATTATGTAAGATTCGATCCCGAGATCACAAGCAACTATACTAATGTCTTAACCACTACACCAAGTGATACTTGATGTTATTATTTCATAGTATAAAATTAATAAATGAAAGATATAATTACCCGGAGCTTAGCTCGGGCTTAAAAACTAGTTACAATATTAATACTCCCTCCGGTCTTTATTAGTTTACCCCTTTCTATGGGGCACATTTGCCGATACACTAATTTAAACCTTAATATCTCTAATTATAAATAAGCAAAAATTACAAAAATTTGATATTTGGATACTACACATTGAGATGAATCTAACAAGATCTCACATGACTATATTTTTCCTTAAGTACAAATCACAAGAGATAGTCAAAGTCATGTATGTGAATAGTGTCAAAAGTCAAAAGGGGTAAACTAATAAAGACCGAAGGTAGTAATACGTTAAAATTTATCTGAACTTTTTGTTTTATAAAATAAGTCAAAATAAAGTGAACGTTTTACCACAATTAGTCAAAATGGGGTTGGAAGATTGCAATAAAAACAAGGCTTACAGTTAAAATTCATAAATGAGTAATTAATAAAATCTTGACCAAAAACTAATGTACAATAATCCTGCTTTCATAATAAGTTGTGGTCAATCGTCATCAAGGATCCAGATGGGGATAGAAAGAGAGGAGAGAGAAAGATAGCAACCCACGACCCACGTGATGGCTGAGCTGATCATGTGTGGGTTTAAGGCTCCCCTGCTACTTTAATTTTCCCCAGAAACAACCCCACTGGTCACTTATCTGAGCTAACATGAGATGAGCCACTTCTCTTCTCTCATTGGTTTGTTTTAGTAGATTGAATTGGCTCACTTTTATTGCCAGTCTGTATTTTATGCATTTTCACTAATTATATTCTTAACTTCACTCTTGAAGTTAGCAGTCTCATCAATCTCTTCTTAATGTTTATTCAATTAACCTTAATTATAATCATTAACTACTAATTAACACGACAATAACATCAATATCAATGTTAAACCAATTGACCCTCCTCAAACTCTTAAACGGGATGCATCAGGTGACGTTACAAAATAACCATGTGCAAGCTGCATGTAATTTCATCATCACAAAAACTTGTATGCAATGCACCACAAAACAAAAAACTTGTATTTTTTTTGGTAAGATGAAGAAGGCGCACTTTAGGATGATAAAGGAAATTCCCCAAATGAGTCCTATGAGGTTTGATCCTAGACCTCAGGGATTCGAGGTCACTACCCCACCACTTCAACCTCAAACAAAAAACTTTTATAGAAGCCGTTTATTGTATTAGTCACCCCAAAATACAAAATAATCACCCATGTATTGGATCATTTTTATGTCAATGAGGTCGGGTACTTATACTGTATGCAATGACTTGCTCTCTTTGAATTAATGAACGTTAACATAGTTTCACATCAAAAAAGAAAAAAGTATATTTTATACAATACACCTGATCTACACAGACCTACTGATTAATCATTAATCTTTCCCCTCTATTATAATACTATCAACCATCCCCTTCCTCAAGGAAATAATTACAAGGATCTAATATTAGATCACAAGTACTATTAACTAGGAGAAATTATCTAAAACTTGCATGTGTATCGATAATCAAACTTCTAACATGTTCATTCCTTTTCATGATAAGATTCTTTTGTTTAGTAAAAATGACGTTATAATCTAGTGACTAGTGAAGGACATCCAACCAAACCAATTGTACATTACTAGTTCAAATCACACAAAATGTCGAAAAATTGTAATTTTTTCATAAAATCGGGAGTACATATTTCAGTAGGGACCGTCGTAGTACCATATGTGATTATTTGGGTTTTCATAATATGTTCATCACATATTCAGTAGTCAGTACTAGGGTGGTTGTTACTTGTTAGCAGGACAAGTGAGTAGAGTACATGATTTGATTTTACAAGCAGATTTTGAAAACCTCAATCTTACGTTAAAATCATGAGTACGTTAAATGTAGTGAATAAATATGTATAACAGCTCTGAAACGTCATGATCAAAAAGTCAAAAAACATAATGTGAGGTAATTACCTTTGAAATCAATGGTACGTTTCTTTACAGGTGAAGGTGAGTCATCTTCTTTGTAAAAAGATGAGTCAAGCACCGATACTGGACTCGGTTGCTGCAACTCAGCCGAGTTCGAGTTTGAGTTTGAGTTCGAGTTCGAGTTCGAGTTCGAGTTTGCAGTTATCTCTGCTATGCTGTGTAGTAGTTTATCACACCTCTCTAGTAGATTCCTTCCATCTCTGTACTCCTCTACCCTCCATCTCTGCTGAGAAAAATAAATCAATTAATCAAAGATTAATTAAATGTAATTAAAGAATTAATTGTGAAAATGAACTATTGTTAAATTTGAATTAAGTACCTCATTGTCGGTATGTGAGGAAGTACTGAAGCTACTTTCAGAAATAGTAGTAGATGCTTCATCCTCAGCAAATGCAGGACCACTGAGGATTCTCTCACTCTGACAAACCTCAACCGTTGATCTCCGATTACGAGGTGAACGATTCACCGTCTGATCACACCGCCTTGTCGTCGTCATCTTCGGAGATTGAACTGGAGAATGTGATGAAACTCTACTACTACTACTCATCATCGTCGTCGTCGTCGTTTCATTGGTTCTCCTCTGCGTTTCGACGCTTAACGGACCGCCTTTTCGTCGAACCACAGGACTCGAGGTTCGATTCTCACCCCTCCCCGGCGATCTCATTGGACTTCTCGCCGGCCTCTCTCTCCTCGGACTATCGCCGGCGGAAGAGTTATTATTCATATTTCGCCGGCGATTATTCGCCGGAGACCTCGCTGGCCTCATTAAAACCACCGGAGATTCTTCCTCCGATGAGAATCTCCGGTGATGACGAGAATAATTTGTGGTGCCGGAAGTTGTGGAGGAATGTAAAAGTCCTTTAAGCTGAAGAGCTTCTAGAATGTGCTTCAGAGTTTCTAAATCTTTGGAAGGCTCATCGATTCCTCTCATCCTTAACCTCCTCTCGATTTCTCCGTAAATCGTCACCGCTTGATGTTGTTCTTGTTGTTGTTTCGCCGGAAGTTCCGCAGGGAAAAAATCAGCAGTATTATAGTAGCTCTTTTTTTCCACCATTAATCTTCGCTGATTATTATTACCACTCTGATTCTTCACCTTCTGAATATTACTCTTTCCTCCATAACCATAACCATAACCATAACCGTTATTGCTGTTATTCTGGTTGTTTCTGGTTATGGCAGAAATTTGATCCGATTTTCTCTCTCCAATAACTTCATTTTTTGTAGTTACAGGAGAGAGAAAGCTCGGAGTATCAAAAAACCGATAATCTCTCGATCGCGACTCCGACGCCGATCTACGAAGCTCAACCTTCTTCTCCGGCTCGTTGCTAGAAGAGCTCGGCAGCTGTTCGAGTCCCATAAGACGAGCGATAACGCTCGGAGACTGACGCTGATTGTCTCTTCCGTCGTCAGCGGCGGCGCCGGAGGTGGAGACGGTGTTGATTCGGATCTCTCGCGGTCGAAGTCCGCCTTTAGCGTCGGTAATTGCTCGGCTATCAAGCGAGAGTCTCGGAGCTTCTCGGTTGAACTTCCATGGCGATTTCACCGACTCCATTGAAGATGAGTTTACAGTTACAGCAGCAGTAACAGAAGAAGAAGAAGGAGGAGGAGTTTCCGGTACTGGTGATCGAACCTCCGGTTGAAGCTTCGGCTTCTCGAATTCCATCGATATCGCCGGAGATCCGACGACTGAGATTGACTCTGATGCTGAATCTCCACCCTAATTAATCAAATCATACCATTTCAAATTCAAATTCAAATTCAAATTCAAATCAAACATTATACTCAATGAATTCAGTTGAAAAAGAAGAGTATGAAAAATACCGTGGAAGAGAGAGCAGGAGGAAGACGTTTAGGATAGAGACGTTTTCCGGAGATAATTTGAGAACGATCAAAGATATTGAAGAAACCAGCCATACAACCTCCCATATGTTTCTCAATTTGTTTCTCTAAGTTTTGGTCATGTATTGTTATTCCAGTCGTCGTCGTCATTTTTCTCTCTCTTTTTTTTTCTCTCTCCTCCTTCAAATTGACTAAACCTTTCAGCTTAAGTTTGCAGGAATCAAACCACCATTGATTTTTCTTTCTTCTTCACATTCTCTCTCTAGAACAAAGGCGCACTCTCTCTCTATCTCTCTTTCACTCTGTTTAGTGTTTTTGGTTTTCAGATTTTCACGGCTTTATCGTTAACTCCCGCTTTTCAAGTCTTTTAAAGGGTCTTACGAGGTGAGGCTTTGAGGAAAATTCCTACAATGCCCTTTTTGGGCAAAACGGAACTTGAATTCATTGAGTTTATCTGAATTTATTCGACTTTTTTTTTTTGAGGGGAAACACGAAGCACATTAAATTAAATCAAGCGCCCCCAAAGTAGTGATACTTTGGGGAAAATAGTCAAACCATACAATCTCGTCCCCAACAGGACAGTCCCAACGAGCTAACAAATGGGCCACAACATTGCCCGCCCGTTTAACATGAGAAATAGAAAAAGATTCCACACAGCTAGCTAAAGTAATAATATCAGAAAAAATTCGAAAAAGAGGAGTAGCACCTAATAACTTCTTCTTCACAGCGTTAACCACAACCAAAGAATCTCCTTCAAGAGCTACGTGCCCATAGCCGAGTCTACCAGCCAATTCCAACGCATAGCGAGCTCCCATTGCCTCTGCCAAACTAGCCTCCCATCTAGCCACCACACGCTTCACACCAAGAGCAATGATCTGACCATGATGGTCTCTACAAACCACTCCTAGACCCACTTCACCCGCTTGACTTACATGAGCGTCGAAGTTCATCTTAACCCACCCCTCCAAAGGAGGATTCCAACTTGAAGGCGACGAGCACGTTAAGTGGGGTATTGTGATCACCCTCTCGCATACTCTCTATAGTCGGGCCACGAGCTTCACAAAAGCGCACCCTACCCGCATAGCATCCCGGTTCTTCATGCTCAAAAACGAACTTGTTGCGACAGGTACCACGCCCACGCCAATGCACGGAACATTCGAAACTCCTCGCCATCCACTCGAGACTTAACCCATTCAAATCGGTCCGCAAACGATGTCGTTGGAGCATCGACCAGCAGCAAACCAAATTCGCTTGAGCTCCAAATCTGATGCGCGTAAGTACAGTCGAAGAGGGAGTGAATGATGGATTCCTCTTCAGCATTACATACAGGACAGTGACTGGATTGGGCAATATGACGCGAGGCGAGACGCTCTTTAACAGCCAAGCTCCCTTTGCACGCACGCCAAATAAAATGGCTCAACTTTGGTGGTCCGTCCAAACTCCATACCCCTCGCCACAGCTCAGTTTCCCTAGCTCCAAACTGAAGAGCCCAGGTGCGTAAATGCCCAAGCCGAGCCACCCAATAACAAGAGCGAACAGTGAAAATACCATTGCGAGGCGGCCACCAAAACCGTGAATCCCGTGGCCAAAAACTAGATAGGGGAATGTTGAGGATATTCGCCACTCCTCTTCAACAAAAACTTGTTTAACCACGTTCACATTCCACCCCCCACCATTGAAATCAATCAAATCACTTACACGTAAGTCCGGGTCACTGTCATCTTTCATAGTAGGAACAACATGACTACCTTCACCCAACATCCATGCACTCTCCCATACCCTAATACCCGTGCCATCCCCTACGCACCATTTGAGCCCTTCAAGCAATAATGATTTTGATCCCCATATACTTCGCCAAGTGAAACTAGGATTATGGCCTCTCAACGCCTCTAGAAACTCCGAGTTCTTGTAGTAACGAGCCTTCAGCAAAGAGTGAAGCAAAGAAGACCCACCTTGGCTTAATCTCCACGCTTGTTTCGCAAGAAGAGCCTGATTGAAACAATGCAAATCTCTAAATCCTAGCCCCCCCATTGACTTTGGGAGACAAAGAGATGACCAACTATGCCAATGAAGTTTCCGTTCTGCATCCTTAGCACCCCACCAAAAACGAGCAAGCAATGAGTGAATGTCGTCAATAAGGCCAGCAGGGAGACAGAAAACACTCATCATGTAAGTAGGAATGGCTTGAACAACAGATTTGATCAAAATTTCCTTCCCAAAGACGGACAATGACTTCTCCTTCCATCCTTGAAGCTTTTTCCATACTCTCTCTTTGATACATGCAAATGTAGCTTTTTTCGATCTGCCGATAACTGTAGAGGGAGCCCCAAATACTTCTCATGTCTCTCAACTTCCTTAACACCAAGGATCCGTGTAATCTCATTGCGGCGATTCGATTCACACTCTTACTAAAGACAACTTGTTTTGCTTAGATTAACTTTTCGACCGGGATGCTCTCTCATATTTACCGATAATATCGGCCACCATAGAGCATTCTTGCACGAAGCTTTCGAGAACGAGGATACCGTCATCCGCAAAGAAAAGATGTGACACCATCGGGGCTTCTCGGCGATTTTAGCACCATGAATCTTATTCTCATTAACGACCTTAGAGATAAGAGTTGAAAAAGCATCAGCACACAACAAAAATAAATAGGGAGAAATAGGATCCCCCTGACGGAGTCCCCTAGATGGAGAAAGAGAACCCTGCACACTCCCATTGATTTTGAAAGTGAAAGACACAGTTGAAACACATGCCATAATTTTCCCAATCCACTCATCACAGAAACCCATCTTTCTCATCACCCGCTCCAGGAAGCACCATTCGACCCTGTCATATGCTTTGCTCATATCAAGTTTTAAAGCACATAAACCCTCTCTGTTAGAAACTTTCCTCTTCATAGCATGAAAAATCTCAAAAGCCACTAATGCATTATCCGTAATCGGGCGTTTTTGGAACAAAAGCACTTTGATTGGGAGAAATAATCGATGGTAAGATCATTTTGAGTTTATTTGCCACAGTTTTTGAGAGAATTTTATAGAGCACATTACATAGACTGATAGGCCGAAAATCTATCATAGATTTCGGTGATGCACATTTAGGAATAAGCACCACACAAGTCTGATTGAGCACACCAAGATCAACACGGCCCCTCCACCAATCTTGTACAAAATCAATGACATCTTTACCAAGAACATGCCAGAATTTCTGATAAAAAAGAGCATGAAGACCATCAATACCTGGCGCTTTATTCGGATGCATAGAAAATAGAGCAATTCGCACCTCTTCACCCGTCGGACAGTCACACAGCGTCTCATTCATCTCCGACGAAACGCTTCTCTGCAAGCCAGACATAGCCTCGTCGAAACTGTCCGGATGTGATGTAGCAAATAGGTCCGCGAAATATGCCTCTACAACTGCCCCAATATCCTCCCTATCTTCCTTCCATTCCCCATCCGCATCAAAGAGACCACAGATGGTGTTTCTTTTCTTGCGTTGGCTAGCTTTATGATGAAAATAAGACGTGTTCTTATCACCATCACGTAACTCATTCGCTCTCGCACGTGCATGCCAATATGACTCTTCAAGCATATGAATTTCATCCAGCTCTCTGAATTTATTCGACTTGATTAGACATTAATAGATTTTATGGAAACTTATCTGACCTTATTAGATATTATTAGTTATTATTATATCTTATACGAATTTATTTGAACTTAATAGACCTTATTTTAGGCCTATTCTGTTCACCTTATTTCAGTCTTTATCAGAAAAAAAAGTTCAAATTAGGTCTAATAAGTCCATATAAACTCTTATTATTTCAGTTTAGTAAAAATAAAATATGACACTTTCACAAAATAAGGTCTAATAAGTTCAGATAATGATTAATAAAGTCTAATAAGTTCAGATAATGATTAATAAAGTCTAATAAGTTCAAATAAGCAAATATAAGTTGAATATAACTTATCTGAACCTATTATTAGACCTCATTAGTCCTTATTAGACCTTATTTGAACTTTTGTTTTTTTTTCTGATAAAGACTGAAAATAAGGTGAACAAAACATGTATGTGGTAATGCAACTCTCTAACTCGAAAACTTAGAGATTTTGGCGAAGTAGATGGTTGCACGATTGTACTATATAGGATATACAACGACTGTATAAAATATATCAAGGAAAGCGAAACTTAAGCTATGCTTTGATTGCCTTAATATCATGAACTTATTATGTATTATTGTTAGAATTAAATTAGACCAGAACAAACCTTGTTATTTCCGTTAGTTATTATTATATATATTAGTTTATACAAATTAGATATTTGAAATATAATCAATAAGATGAGTCTCAACTAATCACATTGTGTTCATTTCACTTAAGAATCTGAAGTGAAATGAACACAATATGATTCCCCAAACTACCCTTTTGATTGCAAGTGAAGTGTAGTGGATGGAGGGGTAGTTTGGGAACATAAGGTAGGCTTCAAGAAATGGGCTTTTCCCGTGGGTGATGCTCACTTGAACGTGTCAGAGTCCAACTTCCTTGAGTTACGAAAAGTTTGACCCCGTTTTAACTTTTACCTTCTTTACCTCTCTGGTTTTACTAAATTGATACTAAATTTACAGAATCTTTTTTTATTTTACTGCTCCTAATATTAAATTTTTTACCACAGGGATTGAGGGGGAGCAAAAAGTGGTGAAAATGAACGTTTTTTGTCCTCAGTATAAACAGTAAACACCACACCACAAGTGTCGTTACTACTGTTGTATTTGTGGCTTGTTCAGGATTAACGGTTATGCATGAGTCATAGTATAATGTGGACAATATTTAGTTCAATACAAATTTTGTTAGGAATATGAGGGATTTGTGACTTGTGAGTTGTGAATCAGAGATAGGAAACGTGGGTAGAAGAATGTGTCTTCTTAGTTAATGACCTCATAATTTTTTGGCCCATATATGAGTAATTATGGTTTGTCTCTATTTGTGATATTGACTAGTACACCCAAAAAAAAAAATTACACAATTTCAACAATTCACCACTTCTTGTCGACTCTTATAGTTGTGGATTTCAACTTTTAGTTTGATTGGAGATCAAAAACAATGTATACTTATGCTTTTTTAGGCAGTACTACGTGTGGCAAAAACCTTTAATTTTCGCAATTCGTGGCTATTCGTTATACTTTCTATTTTCAATTATATTGCAAAATGAAAACAAATTATAGAAATCAGATAAAGTTGTTTTCAATTTTCTATTTTTGTTAATGAAAGTAGAATTTTTTACTAGTAAGTGTCATTTAAGTCATTTATCTTCAAAATTAAATTAATTAAATTCCACTATTATATATCTCACGGAATACTTTTACAATGGCTACAATAATTTTGTAGCCACTATAATTTCTCCAAACTAGTTATTTTACGTTGGTTTTCCTTATAAATATTGATGTTATTGATTTCACTTTATTTTTTTAGTATTTTAATGGTCAACTAAATCAATGGACAAGACGCGTCTACAAGAAATAGAGACCTAAGATGTAAGCTATTAGAATGGTTACAAATGAAGATCCATCGCCAATATAAATGGACAGATCTTAATAAACTGTGTATCTTTAGTTTAATCAAAACTATTTCTAACTCTAATTATTTTTCACACACTTATTTGATTTAATGAGCATATGATCAATTATCAATAGTCAATAACTGAAATTCAACGAAAATTGTCTAAGCAATATGGCCAACTTGCCGTATCAGTGCCCTAACTAATTAAAAGTAACCTAAACACTAAACAAGATCTTCTTGGGTTGCTCATACTAACAACTTCCTGTTTTGTAATACGCAGTTTATTTCTTTTATCAAGAGTTACTGTACATAGTAAACTATTCATTCTAATTTTCGTTGCAACGCATCCAACCTATATTATGTTGCTTGTAATATCAACAAATGCTTACCTTTATTATAATCATGCATTGCACATTTACATGTGATGTCAATGATTTCTATATCTTGGTGTTCACAATCCTGTAAAATTAGAGTAACCATTTGTTACCGATTTGGGAGGAAGCATGATCTAAGTTAACTCTTTAAATCTTACAATGCCTCGTCCTTAGCAAACATTGCAATTAAATCTAGAGTAGGCACCGGTGCAAAGATCTAGCACCAAAGCTAAAGCATCTTAAGTTTAATTACTTTGATCATTAATTTAATACTCCATTCTAGAATTAATTGTCATCTTATTTATTATAACCTCTCCTAATAAATAATATGACACAATTTAATGTTTAATTTTTTAATAGTTAGTTAGACCATTTTCATGTGTACTCTCTCCATTACGAGAATCAAGTGGGACTCTTCGAGCTGAAAGGAATTAAGGAAGAGCTGAAAGGATTCTCAACGCCTTTAAATTTAAGGGTGGGTAGATTATTATTTAGTTGTTAGACTCCTTTTGGGTTGTATGCGCTAGTCTTACAAGACGAACTTTTTTGTTGGTGTGTCAGAATTATTCTTATATCCTTTCACCTCACGGTGGCTATGCCTTCCAATGTCAAAAAATCTTAAAAAAAGAAAAGAAAAAACACTCTACCAATTGGTAAAACTATTTATATTTAGATTATATTGTCAATTGTTCGCTCGAGATGGATTGTTTTGGAATGACGAGGGAGTAAGCATTCTAATTTCTAAGTATCTAACAATGAACCCAGGATCGGTTCTTCGCCATAAAACAATGGCCGAACCGGGTGAATTTGAATTGAACCGAGCGGGCGGTTCTGGCGAATTGAAGCCGGGCGACCGAATTGGCCGAATTAAATTATAACTAATAGTAATGATAATAATTTAGGAACCGTCTTGAATCGAAGGCCCGAATCGAACCGAATCGAAAATAAGTTGGGGAGAACAAGCCCTAAGTGGAAGCCTTCCTTTACTTTTTTTGGGTAATTTAATAATCGTTCTATTGATAACGAATCAAAACCAAATCTAAAACAACCTATTTTTTATGCATGCTTTAAATTTCTTTAGATTGATTGGGTATTAATAAATTTATTGTCCTTGATGAGGAGGGTAATGTCTCATATCATATGTATGATGTATCTCAATTCTCAAGTGATATTGGGAAGTCATTTTCAAGTCGATGAGACTTTTTAGATTTTCAGACTTCCCACGACCACTAGTGTCCATTTCTTAAGTATGAGAAGTTATTTTCAAAATATTAGACAACCAATATTGGATATACATTTTTAAAGTATGCAAACAAAGAAACAAGCTAAGAACCATTAGCCTTTTCGGGAGACTGTTGTGAGATTATTTTAAATGGTAAGCTCCTGACTTTCGGTTTTTAAAAATTAGCATCTCGAATTATATAAATGATTGTTTTGTTGAATATAAGATGTGGACTTGTTTAAGATATTAGGTAGAGGAATCGTCTAAGACATTATTATGTATAATTATAGATAATTTTTGTTTATATTAGTGGTGAATCAACTTTGCAAGTGTAAATGAAGGCTATAAGTGTGTAAAAGAATTAACGTATGAGTTATCTTACATAAAAAAGTCTAGGGAAAGTAAGTGACATGCAAGCTACTGGGTTACCTACTTACGACCTATTGGTAATTTGGTATAAATCTTTTTTTGTGTACATGTGGTCAAACTCTCCTACCAAAAAGAACTACTCCCTCCGTCCCATTTTATAGTTTCCGTATTCCATTTAGGGTGTCCCAAAATGTTGTTCCCATTTCTCTTATTTCCATTTTTGAACATCACTTTTTTCCCCCTCTTTCCACCTTTTCACATGGGTTTTTGACACCATCATTTAATGTTCCTTAACTCTCATTGGTTTGGTTGGGTACAACAATAATTATTTTTTACTCTCTCTCTCCTCTTTTTACATGCCCACCCATTTAATATTCTCATTCTTTTTCATTTTTTTATGACAATAATTCCAAAAAGAACAACAATTCCCCATGCAAGTACATAATAATCATTGTTTCCTTAATTTCCGTGCCCAAAATGAAAGGGGAACTATAAAATGGGATGGAGGGAGTACTTGTGAAAGGCGGCTAAGCATGTGTATATTCGATTATGGTATATGAGGAGACAAGGTCTATTATACACATCTAGAAATTAAAGGATTTAATGTAGGATCTACAAGAAGTCACTCAATTACTTATTTCTTTTTATGAGATTTGTAATTCACAGGGAGTTCCATACCATGTCAAAAGTATAAATAAAAAAAAACACTTTTAATCACAATTGTAGTCTAGTTATATCTATATATTAAAATATCATGAATAACAATATTTTTCTATAACTTTGTCACTCTTATACTCCAAGTTTCCTTCACAGCACAACCTTTTCTTACAACCCTAACAACTTACTGACCATAATTTCATATAGGGCTGATTAATTTGGTTCTAGTCTAAAAATATGTCACGTAAAAGCACTTAAAATGATTCTTTAGTCGTGATGTCATTATAGATTAATTATCACAAAAATCTATTGGGCTCAACATCATTATAAACTCGTGTATTTTATTTTAAGAACAAATATATATAAGTCACTAAATGTTCGATATATAATCCTATCTAAATAACAACTAATTTTCAAAGCGATAAGATGATATTAGTATCCTATATATAACAACGGGTATGATAATCATCTAAGGTAATTCTCTCTAATTTGAGAACTAAAAATTACAACTACACAAAAAAAAATCTAAAATTTTACCCTTAACTAATATTACAAATTTATCCACCAGAATCATCAACAACTTTGTTGGTAAGGAAGGAAGCAACTTTAGATGGGTGCAGTGCAGCCATGACAGAGATGATCACATTTATTTGGTGCTAACTGCTAAAAGTATTCTTACACCCTACTTCACCAATGATATGTTCCTATTTCTTTGATGAGACAACTGATAATAATATGTAATGTATATATAATACTGTAGGCTGTAACTAGCCCTTTGATGCCAGTCTTTTTTTGCCAATTATTAACGCACCAATTCACAAGGATTTCACTCCTTTTGTACTGAATTATGGTCAAATGTAAAATTTGTGGAATTACAGTTTGCTCTAATTAGTAATTACCAACTAGCTACAGTAAGAACCAAAATAAGAGCTAGAGAGGTTAAAATTCATGTCATTGATTGCAGATTTTGCAGTATATAATGCTTGGAAGTGCTAAATTATATGTTACAGAGAAATCTACTATAGCCCTGTGATTGAGTAAATAAGCCCTCGTATATCGCAAAGAATATGCCATCAAAAGATCAAATAAATATGCAAAGCATACTATATGTTTGGCGCAAGTGCATAAAATGCTCAGGCTACTGATTCATCGAGCTTGCAATGCTGTCATGACAATAAATCTTCCGACTGTGCACAACTGTTTTATATGCATCACTCACTTGCTCTAGGGGATATGCAAATTCAATATGTTGCAAAGTGATATGAGTAAACAGTAATCAAGAGTAAAAGACATCTAAGACTAAATACCTCCACTGATATGGATCAATGTGAAGTGCGTATAATTGTCTTCTTCATCAAATTAGTTAATTTGTTGATTCCACATGATAGATGCACTCTATTTAATTTCAATACCATTGATCTCTTTCAAACATTTGTGACTTTCTTAATACACTATCATGGTAATAAAGTTCAATGATGACTGACGACCAACTAACTAAAATTCTTTACAAACTACGTACTTTTACATGTTTCATAAACAATCAACTTCTAACCAAATTAGGCTTATATATAGCAAGTATTATCCTATCCAAGCCAAAATAGTTTCATTTGAAGCCTATGAATCACATCATCTTAGAACCTTGCCAAATTTATGATTGTGACTAGCTAGCTTAATGATAGGTTGTCGTACATCTGTCAAAAATAATTCCTAACAAACCTTAGGGTAAGTAGGGTTGAATTCATAAATAGATTGTTGTTTTAATCTAGCTTCTAAGGTATGGAGAAACTAAACAAGATCGGATATATTATAATTAAGGTTCTAAACTACTCCCTCCGTCCCATAATATAGTGCTTGCATTCCATTTTGGGTGTCCCAAAATGTTGTTCTTGTTTCTATATTTTAATTCCACAATTCCCATTGATTTGCCTAAAAAATCATGCAACTATCATTTATTTGCTCCTTGGAAATAGTTTTTTTCTTGGTTTAATGAACCAAAGGGTTGAATTAGTCATATATTTAATGCTCTTTCACCCATTATACATCATTCTCTCTCCTAAAATCAGTTTTTTTTTCCCACAACATTAATTGTTTATCATTCATGTTCCACTTTTCTTAATTCTCGTAAAAAATGAGAAATAAGCACTATATTATGGGACGGAGGGAGTAATAAAATATGAAAATCAAACTAAAAGGATCTAGGGCAATGGTTCACCATGTTCATAATCAAAATCTATCAAAAAATCATCAAGAGTTCAATTAATCAGATATCTAGAGCACATGTTAATTCTATGGTCAGGTCTTAATGCTCTCAAATCAACATATGCAGTACGGTCGCTAACATAATCAGATTTGCTAATTCTAGGTAAGCCTCTAAAAGTCGATCTTTCAATTCTAACTCTATTTTTCTATGTTTAATCAAACAATTGACCAGGTTGCAAGATTAACAATAAAAACACAAATCAATTAGAGATATCAAAGACTAATAAAACCATCAATATCATCAATATCAAGATTCATAGCATATAAACATGGATCCCCAAACCCTAGAAATAAAAACTACTCAACCATGAAATAAATAGTAAAATAATCTAAATCAACAAAGGAAAACATAATTAAAGAAATCAATGAAAGAAAATAATTAAACTCATTAATTAATGAAGAACATGAAAAACTAGGGTTTAGTATTAAGCTAGAGAGAAAAAGAAGAAGAGAAAGCCAAAACTAAAACTAATGAATAAAATAACGTCTAAGAGAGTAGAGAGGAAGAGAAGAGAGTTAGGATTCCTCATCTAAATAATATTAAGTAACCTAATATAACTAGGAAAGTAAGTTACAAAGATAAGGAAAGTTGAAATATCATTAAATGGGTGGAATTAGTGATCCGCGCGTACAGTAACAGTTTCCAGCAGATTCAGTCTAAACTTCCGAAAGGCATAACTCCTTGACTAGGAGTATCCTCGGGGTGTGCCACCTATAGTTGGAAAGCCATTCAAGTCTAGTTTCCAAATATGCTGGAATTATTCAATTCTCAGAAGCGAATCAAAAGTTATGATCAGAAGAGTAGACATGACTCCCTTCTCACATTTCTTCTAATGATTTTCCGCTTTGTTTCAGTCGTACTCTAACATATCCAAACGATCCTTATGCAATGCATCTTCCTTTCAAGTGCTCTTAGTCCTCAAGCTTAGCTAATCATACTCTAAATGTGTATTCATTACCTGAAATTCATCAAAAACAAGAAAACGTACCAAATAGGAGTAGAAAAGCATAACTTAAGAATATAATGAAATAATGAACCTAAATATGAATCTAAATGCTCTAAAATGCAACTAAATGTACCTAAAAACTATATATAGATATGACATATCACTTAATGCCTTAACCAAACATATATAATGTGGATGGGCCAAATATTAAAATCGATAAGTTCTACTCTCAAGCATGAAATCATTTCTGATTCCTAGATTAATTTGATCAATTGAACATCCATCAATGTATGAGCAACCAACCTCAATCATCCATGAATTCAATGGCAATTTCGGCCATAACATTATAGGTAAAATTGGGACTTCTCACTTCACTGGTAGGCCAATTTTAGCTGCCAATTATTCATGCATTTTGGCTTTTCCTTTTTTTTTGGTTTTAAAGGCCTTTTGGCCTTTGTTTCAGGATAATATCCTTTCTGATTCTTGCATGTGGCGGGCTATGAATCTAGCGTTACGCTTATATATCCTGCTATATGACTCCTAACTCCTAAGTATTGCATGCTGTATGTATCAGTGACAGTTAGTTATAACATCTTTTTTATATGTCTTGTCTATATGATATGATTTAGACTTTCATATGCTAAGGCATGTATGCATCATCTTCTTTTTCCCTTATCTCTGTGCAACCCCTACTCAACTCACATGCAATCTCAGATGTGTTCTTTTAAGTTCTACCTTCTCATTATTACGTTTTAGCTATAGACATAGAATATTTCTTCTATGAATAACAATTAGACCACAAAAATCTAAAGTGGTCATAAATAGAGATGACAATTGGACGGGTCGGGTGCGGAGGATGGTCCCTCTACATCTGCATCTGCCTAAAAATCCCATCCTCATTCCCACCCCACCACCCATTGTAGGGGAAATTTTCAGACCCATCCACACCCCGACGTGTACGTATTTAAAAATATCCCCTCCCCAACACCCGCGTGGGTAACCCACATCCCCTTCGTACCCACCCCACCACCCGCGTGGGTACCCATACCCGCTTCGTACCCGTTTCATTAGTCTTGAGTCTTCAACTATGGGTCAAAGGCTCAAATGGGATGGGTCAAGTCTCCTACTTGACCCGCCCCATTGACATCCCTAATCATAAATATATATGACCTTCCTTCAAAAAAAAAAAAAATATATATGACCATAATAATTTAATAGTCCAAAATTGATTTTGAATTTTAAAATTGAGACCAAGCATTCTGACTTATTGGATTTTCATGATCATTATAATATGACCATAAGAGAAATGTCCAACACACCAATATAACAAAGATAAGTTGCGTTAATGTTTTATTCCCTCGTTTACTTAATATTGACATGGAAGAACCCAACTAAATCATTTTCCCTCATGATAAGAATAATTTTTAATATCGGACAACATACTAAAATTAAGATGAAATAAACTAAAAGATGCTCCTATTTGTTTACTAAAAGGACGATGTCGTCTACGTCATTTACTAACAATTTTTTTGAAGAAGTAGATGAACTTTTTAACAGTTCAAATTGGAAGATTACAATAAATTTTAGCCTTTATAAAAAGAATTTGACCATCATTTGGTCAGAAAGCTAATAAAGAAATCAAATGACATAAATCTAAAAGAAATTATTTTAATCGAAAAAAATGTAGGATTGTTTTGCAATATTATTAGTTTTTTTTTTGACGGGAAACTTAGAACCATTTATTAAGTAGCTAAAGCAGCTACATCAAACATTACAACCTCATGAACTTCCAACGGGTACTCCTCTAGCCAGACTCTAAGCTCATCAAAACAAATACTAAGTTTCGCTAAAGCGTGGGCAACCCCATTCCCTTCCCTTTTAACAAAAGAAAAAGATATTACAGCACATTTACTACACAATTGATAGATGTCGTTTAGAATATTTCCCAAGCTTGTGGGCTCTCTCTCACGTTTCTTCAACTTGGAGAAGATGATCATATTGTCCGTTTCAACCACAAACTTATCGAAGCCAGCTTCCAATGAGATCTGAAGAGCTTGCCGCATCACTAGTGCTTCCGCCAATGCTACCTCCATTTCCTCCTCAACTTTAAGGCACACCGCAACCACCACCTCTCCCAAGCTGTCCCTTGTTACTCCTCCCAGACCAGTGCAAGTTCCGTCAAAAGTTGTTGTATCCGAGTTGATTTTGTATATTCCCTCCATAGGAGCTTGCGAAACTTTATTAAGAACCGGCTTGAAGATATCGAGCTTATCTTGTTTTGAAGCTTGCACAAACTCTTCTACCATACCCAGCCCCTTATGAATAACATCTTCCACCTTCCTTTTTCGCTGCTCAAACACCCAAGAATTACGAGCCAACCAAATTCCCCAGCAAAGGCTCCAAAATACACTCCACCAATGCGGGTCCATGTATCTATTCCGAAGCTCCATACACCATCCCCAAAAAGATTGGTCCTCGCTATCCTCCACCCTTAGTCTCAATGGAGAGTAATACCATATCATCCTAGCCTCCCTGCACCCAGCAATCATATGCAACACCGTCTCCATGCCATCACCACACATGGGACATCTCACATCCACCTTCATTCCTCGCCTATTTAATTGCTCTCGAACAGCTATCCCCCCCTTGATCGCCCTCCACACAAAATTTTTAATTTTGGGAGGCACATGAGCCTTCCAAATAACCTGCCACTCAAATCCCTGCTCCCCCCTCGAAGAAGTAGCACGGTTTTGCACTTCCTCCATGGCAAGCATGTTATAAGCACTTTTCATGTTAAATCTACCATCCTTCGCCCACTTCCAATCCCACTCATCTACACCATCGAAAAGAGGAATAGGAATTTTACAAATGCTTTCAACTTCCCATTGAGAAAACAAATTCCCTAACAGCTCCTTATTCCATTCTCGCCCCACCCATAACTCTCTCACAACATAGGGATTGTTGGTTCCTTCGACCGGGTTAGAGACAACCCTATCTCGTGGCAAATTTGGGACCCAAGGTTCATCCCATATCTTGGTATGGGCCCCATTCCCAATCACTTTCCTAGCACCCTTCTCAATCACGCCCCTAGTACTCATTATGGACCGCCAAGTGAAGCTGGAATTTGTCCCAACCTTCGCATCCCAAAACGAGCCATTAGGGAAGTATTTACTTTTCAAAGTGCGCGCCATCAACGACACTTCATTTGTCAACACCCTCCACGCTTGTTTTGCAAGCATAGCCATATTGAACAAACGCATATTTCTAAACCCCATACCCCCCTCCTTCTTCGGAACATAGAGTTTCTCCCACGCCACCCAACACGTCCTCTTCTCCTCCCCTTTTTGACCCCAAAAAAAATTCCTACACATCCTTTCCACTTCATCTAAAATACGAACCGGGATAGCAAAGCATTGCATAGCATAAGTAGGGATCGCTTGTGCCACTGCTTTTATAAGAATTTCCCTACCCGCTTGTGACAGATACATTTCCTTCCACCCTTTTAACTTCTTCCATATCCGATCCTCGATAGTTTGGAACACTTGTTTCTTCGAGCTTCTAATGTAAGTCGGGAGCCCAAGATACTTATCGTGTCTGTCGACAGCCTTAAAAGTTAACTTCATCTGAACCATAGTTTTCTTTTCTGAGTCCAAGTTTCGGCTAAAAGACACTTCTGACTTGTCCATATTCAGTTTCTGACCTGAGGCAGCTTCATAGATTGAAAGAATGTCCAACACACTATCTACCTCTTCTTCATCTGCTCTAATAAACAGTTGGCAATCATCCACGAAAAATAAGTGGGAAATGGGATCAACTCGACGGCCGATTTTGACTCCAAGGATCGCCCCTCTTTTTTCTGCATCTCGAAGGAGCGCGAATAACCCTTACGCACACATAATAAACAGGAAAGGAGACAGTGGGTCCCCCTGCCTAAGCCCTCTACTAGGCTTAAAGGATCTGGACGGTTGGCCATTGATCAGCACCTCAAAAGAGGTCGAGTTGATATGTCTCATTGTATTATGCACAAGAACATCAGGGAGCCCAAGTTTTAACATCATTTTCTCCAAAAACGCCTATTCAACTCGATCATAGGCTTTACTCATATCCAACTTGAGCCCTAAGTAACCTTTTTTTCCATCCTTTTTCTTCCGCAAATAGTGAAAGCACTCATAAACCACTAACACATTATCAGTTATAAGTCTTCCAGGAACAAAACCACTCTGTGTCTCATGAATAATAGAGGGAAGGATCTTTTTTAATCTGTTTGCCAGCACTTTAGAAACCATTTTATAAACCACATTACATAGACTAATTAGTCTATAATCAGCAGGAGACTCACAAATTTTCTTTTTCGGGATTAACACAATGTAAGTCTGATTAATAGAATCAATATCTCCCCTATTATTAAGGATGTCAAGAACTTTATCAATCACATCTTTTCCAACCACACTCCAAAATTTTTCAACCATTCTTGCCTACTCCTTTGTCTCCAGTACATCTCTTCCCTCTTTTCTAATTCATCCATTCTATCATCTAACGCTCTCATCTCGGCTATCACTGCATCAGATTGATTCTCACTCATGAGCTGTTCCATCCTTATTCTACACTCCTTCATCTCTTTTATGAAGTCTCCAAATTTACTTCTACCCCAGCCGCTTAGTTGTCGCAAAGTATGCGCAGTTTTTTAGCATAGGTCCCCTGTTGTTTCCCACGCATTCATAACCAAGTCGTTACACTGCTCATCTCTCAACCACATCTCTTCGAATCTGAAAAGCTTGCGTTTTCTCCTCTTCTTTTGGGTTCCCACCTCCCCTTTCATACACAGTAAAATAGGTAAGTGGTCTGATCTCCGCTTTGATAAATGGGTCACAAAAGAGCCCGAAAATTGGCTCCTCCAAGCCGGGGTAGCTAAATATCTATCAAGGCGCTCTTGGATGTTATTATCTCCACCCCTATTGTTTGTCCACGTGAAGTCGTGGCCTATGAAACCCAAATCTTCAAAGTTGCATATTCTCACTGCTTCTCTCAAAATTTCAGCCTCCTCGATATTAAGATCTTGTCCCCCTTGCTTCTCGTGTGAAAGTAGCATTAGATTGAGATCACCTCCGCAAAGCCAAGGTTCATCATTGTCTACCTTCAATTGAGACAAGAGTACTCCCGTCTTATGCTTATTTTCATCTTCCGGGTAACCATAGACTCCAGTGAAACGCCACCCCCCTTGAACAAAAGCATTTACCCAAACATCAATATGGTTCTTCGAGAACGATCTAGTTACAATATCTAAGGATTCTCCCCACATAAGTACACTCCTCCTTTTCTTCTGCGACCCTCTCCTTTGCAATCCACAGCCAGCATGTTTTTCAACTTAACTTTACTCCTAATTTTTTCCATCTCAAAAGCTTTCAAGCGAGTTTCAGACAAAAAAACAATTTGGGGATTTTCAAGGACAATAATACGTTTTAACGCATTAACTGCCGAGGGGTTCCCCAACCCTCTACAATTCCATGACAAGACGTAGTTCATTGTTCACCGAGGGCCCAGAATGTGGGGCCCGCCACTTCTTGTGAGGAAACGTCAACAATTCTCTTCTTTGACATTTCGGTTGCATCAACCTCCATAAACTCAGCTGCGTTACCTTCCACTTCCATCTCATTTCGTTTCTTGCCTATCAATCTCTCCACTGTCCCTGGTTTCTCCCCCATCTCTCTCTCCACTCTTCTCCATTTCCTATGATTTATATCCCTCTCTCCCCCTGCCTTGATTGCACCTATCCCCACGTTCATAGAAGCTTCATCACTTTTATGCTCCTTATTAAGTTGCTCACCCTCATTATGATCTCCATTTGCTATTGCCCGCACTTTAATACCCTCACTTACACCCTCAATCACTTGCACCCATGTATCCCTACTCTCCTCCTGTGCCAAACTGGGTTTAATAGCAACTTGATCCAGCTTGACAATCACATCATTCACCCTACTCTCCTCAGCTTCATATAAAACCTTCTTTTTAGGCTTTGTTATAAACAAAGCCCTCGCACAACCTTTTGACTCCCCCCTCTCTCTTTCCTGGCCCTCAGCAGTACTACTCTTCCATGGAGAGGCTTTTAGCCAAGCCCCATGTAATAGCCTGAATTTTTAAGCAGGTTCAATTATTTTGTTAGCTATATTAAGTGTTCATCAGGCTTTGGTCCTTTAAGTAGTTAGAATTCTCTCCAACATTATACTAGGACAAAAGTGGATAAGAACCATCATTCTTACTTGTTAAGAAAGAAAGTGGATAAGCTCTAACATTGTTAGTGGTTAAGAAAGCTTTGGAAACCAATAGATAAGTTAGAAATCCCTTGAGAGCTTATTCCTTAAGATTACGAAAATCGCATAAAGACTGTTTTATCGCATAACAATGAACCTCCAGTTAAATAGCCTTTTTGGGTTGAATTCGAGCTCATAACCTAATCAAACTTGACATATGTTATGTTTGGGATATTGTAAGGTTAAAATGGTCATTCACCATCAAAATTTACGTGGCTAAATAGGGTGAATTCCTTACTTAGTAAAATCTGGCCAGCTAAAATATCAGTTCGTACCTATCCTCAAAGAATGCTTCTTAGCAGCTGCTTGAGTGTCGATCTCTTAAAGATCTTTGCATGCATGAAAGCCAACACCTCAAGCTAACACCTCCAACAAGAATCACCTAGAAACTCCAAGCAACTGACCTTACCCAGAAGAGGTTTCCCTCCCCTTAGGGTACCGCCAGAACAGGCCCTATAAAAGGGTGTCATGGTTTTTCGTCCTTTTCTCCTAATTCTTGTTCTTCAACACCTACTTATCTTTACATACAACTCTTCTAGACATAATTCCTTAGTGTTTCAAGCTTTTGGTAGAGTTTTCAAGCCTTGGGAAGTTGTAGAAAACTCCATAGAAACATCAAGCAAACTGTGTAAGTACAGCTTTATATCTCTCTTGTACTTAGCTTAGTATTTCATGTTCTAAAACTTATGAAAACTAATTCCTAGCACTTTACATATTCAGGGGAAGTTATAGGAAGGATAAACCACTTGGAATAAGGAGTTTGAGTTACATTAAGCAGCCTAAGTGAAGGTACACACTTAGTTTGGATTGTAACCTAGAGATTTTCCTACCTATGGTTAGATGATTGTTTCTTTCTATTATGAAGCATGAATATGAAATGAAATCTCTTTTGATATGCATATTAGTATGTGTTCTTTGAGTATATGACATGGATTTGGCATGCTATGGTTCACTTGAGATGTTTTACTTAGCCTAAGCTAGGCTCAAACACTAAATTGCCATGTTTATGCTTTTAATTGGAATTTGTTAAGTATATGGAATTGTATGGTAATGAAACACTAAATGTCTTCGATTTTAATCGCGGAAGCGAGGCGTGAGCATACACCCGGGTTAGGGCGGGTATTCCCTAACTGTTACCCAACCAGGAGGGGGAAATCCTGGCGGAAGTGGGACATGTCCGGGTTAAGTCTTGCAAGCAGAACAGTAAAAGGTGGGGTGACGACCCTCAACAGTTTGCTACGCTCGCGGTCATATCAAAAGATTGATCTTATGACATCTCTAAGTAATTGAAGTGATTATGACTACTTGCTATTATGATGATGTGTTATCAATTAGTTTTCAAAACACACCTAAACATGTATTTTCTATTATACAGTGTGTACTCAGCTTTGCTGATAGTGTTGTCATTTCTGTGGCCTGTCACTTGGTGGGTGGCAGAGTCAAACTTTGTTGCAGGATTGTGTTGGAAGCCAGAATCCAGTTGAGAGCAAAGTTATGATTCAAATTGTGTATTGTGGGTTAAAGTCCGAGATTTAAGTTTGTATATAGAGGAGTTTATTTAGAATTACTTATGACATAGTTTGTTCTTTTGCCTTGGAATTTGAGATTGAATGACTATGTAATTGAAGTCTTATTTAAAGGATATTGTTTTGTGGGCCCATAACCCACAGGTCCAGGATCGTATATTTCAGGTTGTTTCCGCTACGAGTGTTATCTGATTCATAAGTGATTATTATTATTTTGGTGCTAATTGAGATTTGTGATTGCTAAGCGAGTTAAGTTAGCAGCTCGGGAATAGGGCTGTTACACCCCATATGGAGTAATTGGGTCATCCAACTCACGACACTCATCACAATCCTTCAACCCATGCCCAATTTTTCCACAATAGAAACAGTAAATCGGTGGGCGCTCATATTTAACATCGAAGCTCTCCTCCATTCCTCCTCTCAGCTTCACTTTGACATTCTTCAACAAGGGTTTGCGAACGTCAACCTTAATACGTAATCGAATCGATTTGTCAATACCCATCGATTTCGAATTATCCATCTTCACGAACTCCCTAATTTTTCCTCCCAGCTTTTCCACATTCGTCATATTTAATCTCCCCTTAATTGGTAGGTTATAGATTCTAACCCACATGGGGAGCTCGAAAATTTGAGTGTCAGAAGGTTTGATGATGGGATCAACCTCTTGGAACAGGATGGCATGTCTGTCAAAGTGCCAAGGTTGCTCCTCAAGAACCCTATTTTTGTCACACCAGTGATGAAATTGGATCATGAATAAATTCTTGCCGATATTACTCACGTCAACTCCATATTTAGGTTCCATACATTTTTCATAGTGTCAATGAAGGCCTTAATATTAATGTTGCGATGCGTCCAGATCTTGCCTATCAGACTAAGTTCAATCTGCGCTTCTTCATCATCTTCCCCACTATCATCCCATACAACCGCCTGGTCATCTAATTCCTCCTCTACCTGCTCGCCCGCTTTTCCCTCACGTTCTCCATTGAATTCGATACCAATAACTGGTAATTTTCGACACTGTAATTGTTTATGGCTCCTTCCACGTGGGAATTTGCCTTTGACGTAACCATGAGAGCCTGATTCCTCGATCAAGATCGAGGAAAAACCTTCGACCGAAGGAGAACCTAGCCGAGACTAGAACAAACCCTCCCAAGGAAACCTAGAGGGAACCTAAGATTAAAAAAACTAAACAACTAAACAACTTAAACATAATATTATTAGTTTAATTTTAGTCAAAGAAGAAAATACGATTAGTTTGAAGTAGTAGTAATAATATAATAATTTATTATTATTTTTTTAAATACAAAATTTTATTTGTTTTAATTTGTTGAAATTATGTCCATTGAAACTAAAGAACTTATTATAACATAACTTATTTTTGAACTTATTCAAACTAAATTTATTCATATAATGATGGACTCAACTTATTTTTTTTAATTTGAAGCCATACGACATTTATTTCACTTTAAAAAAAAATCTTATTTTTGTATAAAAATTTACGCAAATTATCCTTAGTTGGTGTGGTAAAAGCACTATTTATTACTAATTTCACTCAATAAAAGTTTTAATTTCCTTTAAAAAAAAGTACTATTTATTACTAATGATAGAATTTGGTGGGCCAGCCTCGAATAATAATTTACCATGGTCCATAAACTCTCAAGTTCCCATGCCCTGATTGCATGAATGTGTTAGCAAAAGATAAACCTTGGACACAGTTTCCAACTTCAACTCCCATGTTCTTTTTCACCGACCCTTTTCTTCTGCACACATTCCTTTAATCTTTTCCATAGTGCATTAGTAATTTTATTTTAAAAAAAAGATTAGTAGTAGTACTATTTTCATTGGCTAATGCATATATATGTTCACAAATCACAAGACCCACAAAGCTAGTTAAGGAGCAATAATATTGGGTTGTTAGCTAGAATATACCGCTAGCTAGAGTTCTATGAAATGCTAATTACGTGATTAGAATTTTGATAATGATTGAGAGTCTTATGCAAGAATATTTCGAATTGTACTATAAAGATCATAAAGTGCGTCTAACCTAAATCTATAGGCTTAATTCCATTATTCCTACAGCCTAGCCACGAAATAGTGCAAAAATAAGACAAAAACTGTCTTATTAGAATAATAATGCAATACTCATGACTTAGCCCCTAAATGACTAGTTGTATTGTAGGGTTAATGTTCCATTGAGAAAACAACATAGCCCTACTATCACATGTGAAAACTCTAAAAGGTCTATTCCTCATATTTAGATCAACAAAAGTGCATGATTACTAATTTTAAAGAAAATATGAAAGCAGAAAAAATATATGGAGATATATATCGTTAACATGATTGACAATAAAGATGAATAATGGACCTGACAAAATTAATTTAGCTTCAATTACATAGTTATATTTGAATATATACAAAAATGGATGACTAAATAAAGAACCGAATTGGACCGAAATAGCTCCAACAGTAATCAATCTAACACGGCCCATTTCTTATGACTAAATATAATCTAATAGGAGTAAAGAATAAACTAATTGACAATAATAATTTTGTCGGGGATCTCTTTTCGTACCGTAAAATGAAAACCACTCAAAAGGCATTATTAATTTATTTATTCAAATCTAAATATAGTTCTTGAGTAGTTTCGATTTTTGTGTTGAAGGAGCATCATTAGATAAACCTTTCACTCGTAGTAGTCAAATTTCCTTAGCATAGTAAAGATGTATCTAATTCAAGTTCGAGATATATAAAAAATATTAATTTTCTCTCTTTATTCTATAGTTTTTGTTCAAAAGTGTTATTTCGAATACTAGGTAGGTTAATTAAATACTTACCAAGTAGGTGTCCATGGTATTAATGTTACTGTTAATACATTAGCATATAGGTTAGTTTATGTATGTTTGCAACAAATTTGATGATTGGATAGAAGTGGATTTGGGAATGCTGTATCAATCATGAATAGATATGGGATTCTGATACCTCCCATTTCTGGGATTTAGCAGTTGGACCACCTAGAAGACTGAAGTAATACTACTACAGTATATATCACCTCTTTTTAAATTACAGATTATTAAATTTTTTTCTGTATTGTGGGAAATAATGCAGAACTTGGGAGGTAAAATAAAGTAGCCATTTCTGTAAATGATGGAATTTTCATCTTTTAGGTCAAACAAAATTTATCTGTGAAACTGTGACCAAAGCACTACTGCTCTATAAATGCTTAAGAACTTGTACTTTATCATTTAACACTGGTTCTAGTTGACTACAGAAATTACCATTTTTTGTTACTATATGTTACTCCCTCTCTCCATAATTTAGATTATATAGTGGTGGTTTCTTTTTTCCGAGGTCAAACTTGAAAATCTTTTAGTAAATTTTCTCATTAATATGTACAATAAAATATACGCATGTAAGATCTTGTCAAATTCGATTAAAGTGTACTTTTGTAATATCAACTTTTTATATGTTTGTTTACATACGGAATTGAAGATATCGAAGATCAAAGCGTACGTCTTAGAGGCAGGTGCAAAAAGAAACAAGCACTATATTATGTGACGGAGAGAGTAAGATTAAAGGCAAATAAAAAGCTTTTTCAAAATCAAAGATAAATAAAAGAAGGGAAATAATAAATGTGATGAACAGTGACTCAGTAGCAGCAGTTGGCATGTTTGTCCAGTAATGGTGAAGGTATCATCTGGATTTATTTAATTGATTAATAATTAATGATACTTGGATAATTTGTAACGTTATTAAGAGGATGCGATTAATTAGTAAAATGCAAGCAATGCAATCATGTCAGTTAATCTAAAGATAACTAATCTGCAGAACTTCTGCACATGATAGATTTATTTATCAAGAGACCTTAACACACACCCTTCCCCTCCCAAATTATAGGTAGAAATAAGATTTTCTTGATCCAAAGTCAGAGGAGGGAATATTACGTCCACGTGAATAATTTGATCAACTTATGAATAACACATTAATTAAAATGTAATCATTGAAAGAAATGAAAAAAAATGCAGTAAAAGTAAATTTTGGATATTCTATCAAATAATTGAAAAATTAAATTGCTTATATTATAAATTAAAAAGAAAGGCGGATGAATTTTACAAATTGAAAATTTGTGAATTAGAAAAGAATCTACGTACGACAGTCAATTTGTATCTTATTCATTCAATTAAATTAAGATATAATTCTTTTTTGTATCCTCATTTCTTTTTAAATTTTCAATTTTCATAATCATGCATGTATATTTTCGGGTTCATAAGTAGTTATAATAATGCACTATTTGCTCTTATGAGAAACATTGAGGTTTAAGGTATATTAGGTCATAAATCAAATTCCCAAATAAATTGATTCAAATAGATATAATTTATTTTAGTTGATAAGGTTTTGAGGCAATATTCAAGACTCGAAATCGAATTTTTTCTACATAATTACCCTTTCCTTTAAACAACCAAAAAGAAAAAGAACCTTTAAAAGTACTACAAGTCGACCTTTTTAGTGATTATGCATGTGGAAGTGCATGCTGGGCCTTGGATTCTATATAGCAAATTTGGATCAATTGAAAACTGCTTTGAAGCCGAAGTACATGTCGGGTAGGCCCAGTTTATGTGATTAGACCCAAACAATCCCAAACATGAGAAAAAAGGCTTTAAAGCCAAGGTCAAATTTTATACAAGAAAATGCGACTTTAAATATATTTTTTGTTTTTAGTTACCTTCGTAGGTTTTCCTTAAAAGAAATACATTTTTGCTATAAAAAATCTAGAAAATAAACCGGCCCCTAAAAAATCCAAATTATTATTAACACTCGTTATGTACTAGCCCTGTGTTTTTGGACTTATTTTCAGTTCAGTTACACTTTGCAATTCAGTTTCTCTCAGTTCAGTTCAGTTTCTCTCAATCCAAAAGAACAGGCTTAATACTATCATTTTGATCTCTTTTGTGGAGCATTAATCTTTCCAAAGCTTGCTTCTCCCTTGATTTGATATGAATACTTAAAGGAAACATTGGAATTTGTACACAAGTTGTTGATTCTTGATAGGCTATGGGCTAAACATTCTCAATTGATATAAATATACCTATATATTAGTATTGTAATTAAGAGAAAGCCAAAGTTAGCCGGTAACTATAGCAATCTTAATTAAATTATTAACCACTTGATGCAAATTGATATAATTATATACTAAGTTAGTACCGCAGTTTTCTCCTCCCTAAAAGTACCATAAGAGGTTCACGTTTAACGCGTCAAGTTGTTGAATTCCAGAAGTAACAATTGCATTATAAACCCTATTAGTTTTTCCTATCTACATGCATGTTAAGACTCTTTAGACTTAAGAGTGGAATGAGCTAAGTATGATGTGGGCATATAGTAACTTGCTTAGAATAATCGGATGCACTTGCCAAGTAGAATGATAATACTTATTATCAACGTAATTCTATTTTAAGTATTGGGTACCGTTTTTAAGATTTCAATAGCTAAACTAGTTGACATGCATCTATTGATTACTCATATAATTTCAATCATTGAAGATGAGTAAAAATATTCAAATTTGTTTGGGATGAATTTGAAAGTTCTTAATTAGTGAACATTACTTTTTCACTTTTATTATTATTAACAACAAATATTATGATTCCTATAACGTGATAAGATAATTGAGTTGAAAAAGTAACGTGATAAGATAACAAAAGTGAAAAAGTAATGTCACCAATATAAATCCCTTAGTAAACTGGTCTCGAGTTTGAATTCAACTTAATAACGTGATAAGATAATTGAGTTGAGTTGAACTCGATCAAAACAATATTTGCCTCTTAGTAACAATGATGCAAGTCGATTGGGTTCTAGATGTGATTGCGCGCGAGCAAGCATCATTATATGAAATAAATGGAATAATTAGTTATAATTTGTGACTAGAAAACAAATGTCATGAAAGTTTATCAGTTATTACTCGTGAAAAATGAGTTACAATATACGAGAACACGTAGCCAAACATGCTCTAACAAAATATACTATATGCTTATCTGAAACATGCACCTTCACTTCACCCAAAACTATTATCTGTATCACTATAACTCAAAGCCCTTAATAAACTTTCCTAAACGATTCAAACTACGAATTATTTTCATTAGATTAATAATTATAATTTTCTATCATCAAATAATAGTCTTGTTTGATTTTCTGAGTCAAACTTATAGATCTTTGACTGTAAATTGTCACCAAATAATATAAATATTAAAAATATTATTTCAATCAGTTCTTACCATATTCATGTCAATGCATAATTTTATTACATCAAAAATTTGACAATTTCTACTAATACGTGATTAAAGAGGTTAGTAGTTCATGTAGTATACAGAAGACTATAAAAGTTAAACATAACAATTATTAAGTAATGAAAGTGTATACTACCATTATCATGAAGTAAAAAAATTACGCCTCCTCTCCCCTATTTTTCTCTCTTCTCTCCCCTCTCCCACAAAACCCTAATTTTCAACCTAGGGGCTACCACCACCCTTTTGGGCGATGGTAAGCCCCTTTTCTCCTTGTGTTACTAGTTTTTAATGTTAATGGTTCTAATAAACTTCAGTCTCTCTCTAATGGAGAGTTTTTCTACCCATTTATTGGGTTATATCTACCCATATATTGGGTTTTATCTCTCTCCATGTGAGAGTTTGGAGACTTCGTTTTTGGGTTTTTATGTAATTCAAGAGGTTGATTTATTGATTGAAATTTGTGCGGGGTTGCAACCGATATCAGTACTTCGTTTACAATCACTTGAATTGAATTCAGTTCTACTTCAAAACTACAAAAGATCGATAGATCCCCTTGCAGAAGGCTGCATTAGACAGCGATGTGAAAGACGAGGGTTTTCAGAAGTGTTAGATCTACTCAACGATCGTGGTTTTGTCATATTAGAATTGTATTTATTTCATTTTGATATGTATTTGTTTAGTTTTGACTTCTATTGTAGATGTCGTATGACTTTGAATCAATGAATTAATTTTTAATTTCAAAAAAAAAAAAAAAAGTAATGAAAGTGTATTAATATACTCTAATATTAACTTAAACATCTTTTGGGTTTTGTTTTGGTAGTCAAAAACGAATATAAGATGCTAAAAAGAGTCGACTAGTGGTCTGATCTCCTAGGCTGGCAATTAGCTTGGGAACTTCCCTTCTTCACATGCCTATACCCCTCCTACTATATATATTAAGTGCTAATAAACTACTATAATTAGAATACTTTTTACTTAAGTGATGTATGATGACGGCATTTCAATTAAGGGAGCAAGTAATTAAGCTGAAATCCCAAGTTGATGTATTACAAATGTGAGTCAATGAGATCACACTTATATTACAAGTTGCAACATCAAAAACTACAATTTTTTTAATTGCCAAAATAAAACACAACAATATTTCAATAGAATTAATTATAAGAGTACAATTTACTTCAGTTTTTTCAGCCAGAATTGCAGTCCTTGGCTCCTTGCTTGCTGGGGAACTATAAATATTTGTTGTTTGATGATGCAACACTGAGGTAGTAATACTTAGACTAACATTAGTACAATAAATTTATGGAAAAATTGATAAGAGCGGTTCCAACTATGGCCGGTCCGCCATAAAAGCTCCCAACTTTTGATTATTCCACACCAGTCCTAACTTTGGGGGGTACTTTACAATAACAGTCCAAGTGGACAGGCTACCGGTTTAAACGGTAATTTTTTAAACACCACACCCTTAATTCACGAACTCCACCCAACCACAACCACAACCACAACTACAACCACAACCACAACCACAACCACCGACACCCAACCACTACAACCACCTCGAAACCTCCACCAAACCCCAAAACACCACCACCCGAAACAAACCACTCGAAACACCACCAACCCGAAATCGGCCACCCCGAGACACCACCACCCACTCCCTACCATCACCAATCACCCCCGAAAACACCACCACCCATCCCCAAAACACCACCATCCACCCCGAAACGCCCCTAACCACCCCACCCATCCACAACAAGCCCGAAATCCACCAACACACATAGATGCCCACAACACGGCGGTGATAATGGCGAAGCAAGGAGGAGCGAGAAAATGCGAGCAACAATCACCCTCTTGCAATAGACAAACAAGAAGACCACCACGAACCCAAATCGACAACCCCACCATGACCATTGCTCTCCAAAAAACATCTCGCAACGCGCAAAGAAGAACCCAAATCGACAAGCCACCCCTTCCAATTAACTATCCCAAATCGTAACAAACAAAAATCGAGGGTGTTGGATGTGATTTGGGGTTTACGGTGGCTCGAATTTGGAGTTGCGGTGGTGGCTCGAAAATGGTGAAGTTGGTTAATGATGGTAGTGGTGGTGTTCCTGGTGGTGATTTGTCTTCTATTGACATGATTAGAGGATCGATGATTTGTCTTCCAAAACAACCGACATGAGGAAGGAAGGGGATTGAGAGAGATCGAAGCCACGAGAGAAATGGGGTCTTGGGGGCGATTTTGGGGTTAAATTGGCCGACGGCGGGCGCGGGCGGGAGGGGAAAGGAGAGACGAGAGAGGGAGGAGGCAGGCGGGAGAGTGGAGGAGTTACGATGGCAGGGGAGGGGGTGGCAGTGACGGGGGAGGGGGTGGCAGTGCAGGGGAAAGGGTGGCAGAGGTGGTAAGGGTGGGGGTTTCAAAGGGTTACCTGTTGTAGCAGGTTAGGTGACCTGCTAGGACCGTTATTGTAAATCACCCCCCAAAGTTAGGACTGGTGTGGAATAATCAAAAGTTGGGACCTTTTATGGCGGACCGGCCATAGTTGGGACCGCCCTTGTCAATTTTTCCTAAATTTATTAGACTACTGCTGTGTCAGTGAAGGCCTTTAATTTAGTTATCATACGAGTATAATAAGGCTATTTAATTCTGCACTCTAGCTGCTCAAAAGAAAGAAAGAAAAAAATGTTGCATTCTATTTCTATCTAGTAACCAGAATCTTTACAATTTGTCACTATATAGGAGATTTCAGTTCATTATCTAACAATTTTGAGGTGTTTTCCTGTAAAATAAAATCAAAGCAATAATAGCTTTTGTTCAGATCTTGATTCTTGAGAGACTCAGATCTTGAACTTGTTCTATTATTCCTATCTTTAAAAGAACTAGGCTCCGTTCTTTTGGACTGAGAGAATCTGAACTGAGCTGAACTGAACTGAACAGAGAGAAACTGAAATGGAGAGAATAACTGAACTGAATAGAACTGAACTGAAATGAAATGAACTGAACTGAACTGAAAATAAGTCCAAAAGAACGAGACCCTACTCTGTTATTGTTCAACTTATCATGAACAAAGATATTGGAATATTATATGTTCGCCAGAACTTACAATTTCGTAAATCTAGCCCACTAAGACATAGTCATATAGAATAGCCCAGTGCAAATGGTGAGGTCCAAGCAATTGCATATCCCTATAGCAGTGCTCTAAATGCAGCCCCTTACTGCTTTTTTTCTGAGTTCCATTAGTTTATCCACAGCCAAGTATGTGGAAGGCCTAGCCCACTCACGATGATGGGCTTCATTAATTATCCATCTCCCAAGAGAGTTTTGACTCCAAACTACTCTAATTAGAAAAATAGAAATGTGACTTTAAATCTTTCAAAAAAAGAAAGAAATGTGACTATAAAAGTAAACGTAAGGCTTAACGATAATTTTTGGAGTTCGAGATAAGCTTGACATTGGCTCAATAAACAATTTCAAATCATAAGTATCATAAATTATTAAAGTTGTTTTGGATTGGCTTTATAATAGTATTTGATTTAGGCTAAACGGTAAAAGAATTAATTTTCCTTTGTAAGGGTGTGTTCTTATGATAAAAATTAGTTTCAGGTATGATTAGGGGTAAAGATGAAATCAAATTTGAGTAGGTCCAATCAAATTTAATAATTGTTTGTTTTAGATATATTCGGGTGAAGCAAACGCACTGCAAATCATACGGGATATACAACAATTACAATCCTGCTGAATAATAGGTATCATTTTGCTTATATTAATAAGTTCACCAACCCCAAATGTTTTCAAATTCAGCTAATATTGAATTTAAACTCGACACATATACAATTATATAAATGAGTTAAGCTGAACCACCAAACTTTTGGTCCATCCATATCCAAAGCATCGGTAAGAATAGCTGTATTCAAGACCACTCTTAACCTAATTATGTGCCAACCCATTTCATCAAATGGGCTGAAAATCTCAACCCCAACTTACTTATCTCGAGTTAGGTTTGAGTCGAGTTGTCAATCCGATCACACTAGCCGTGTTGGAAAAATTACAAATGAGGGTGTAATAATTTTTGCACACATTGAAGATTAACTAGCACTCTGCATCAAGTGATTTGGCGGATTAGTCGAGTAAACACCACCTATCACAACCATCAAGTGATAGAAAGAGCGGGCCACTCTGCATCATTTCAGTCCATAAAGATTATCTATGGTGTTTATTTAGTGTTCATCTTCCACCTCTCTCTCTTTCTCTCTCTTCCTTCATTGGGTAAGATTTGTCCTTTTTCTCTCTTGTTTTTCATGCTCATTATTTTTTGTGAAGAATAAAGGCCAAAACTTTCTTAAATTCAGTGAATTTTGCATCTGGGTTTTTCATTATTTAGTGAATTCATGGCTTGTTCTATGTTAAATGGTGCTGATAAACTTGCCCTAATCAGTGGAATTACCCCAAATAGGCTAGGATTTTCTGGGTCAGATTTCAATAGCAAGTACCAAATTCCCAAATTAAGTTTAGTCCCAAGTCCCAGAAATTTGAGGTCAAAAACCCTAATTACAAAATGCAGTGTTTCAGCTTCAAGACCATCTTCTCAACCTAGGTTTATTCAGCACAAAAAAGAGGCATTTTGGTTTTACAGGTTTTTGTCAATTGTTTATGACAAAATCATAAATCCTGGGCATTGGACTGAAGATATGAGAGAAGATGCTTTAGAACCTGCTGATTTGAATAATAGGAATATGTTGGTGGTTGATGTTGGTGGTGGAACTGGGTTTACTACATTAGGAATTGTGAAACATGTTGATGCTAAGAATGTTACCATTTTGGATCAATCACCTCATCAACTTGCTAAAGCAAAAGAGAAGGAGCCTTTGAAAGAGTGTAAGATTATTGAAGGTGATGCTGAAGATCTTCCATTTCCTACTGATTATGCTGATAGATATGTTTCTGCTGGAAGGTATTGTATTGTTGCTGGAAATTTTGAGTTTTTCTGTAATTTTATGGTTTAATTTTTGTTGTTTGTGCTTAAAATTGTCTGTTTTTTTTGGGTGAGTTTGTTGTTGTATGTATAACCTCTACAAATTGTTTTGCATGGACTTATTTTGGGTGAGTTTGTTGTTGTATGTATAACCTCTACAAATTGTTTTGCATGGACCTATTTTGTTTTTTAATTTGGGTGAGTTTGTTGTTGGATGTATAACCTCTACAAATTGTTTTGCATGGGACGTAGAAAGGTTGCTGATTGAGGTCTTGTTTATATCTTGAGATTATACAACCTTTGGATTGAAATGAGTGAATTATGTACATGGTGATGCTACTTAAAAACTGTTGAAAGGAGCACTTAAAGTGATGATGGTATTTGAAAATGAAAATTATGGGAAGTTTTTACTTTTCGGAGCAATACATTAGACAAATTTGTTAGGGGTGCTTAGCCAATAGCATAAGAATTATGAGTGCACAAGTTTTGAAATGAAGTTTCAGTTATCTTTGTCAAGTTCTAGTGCAATTTCCATTCCCTTTTAAATTTTAAGCAACAAATTGTTGTTGTATGTAGTATTAGAAATTTGCATTCACTAGACATGCTGAAATTGAATTTTGGAGATGTGTTAGTCTTTGTGTGCTTTGTATGCCATTGTTGGAAACAATCTTTTGTTTTTCTCAACTCTGAATCTCTAAGGAATATACATATGAGGTGGATTTGAATAATGTTTTTATGAGAGGGTGAAAAGGTTCCCCACAGGAAATCTGCATTAGCAAGACATGCTAAAATTAATGGTGTTGAAGGTGGTCAAGAGGTTTTATTCGTGCATTGTCGCATTTGTACGTCACTTGTAATGTCCAATTAATATACATGACGCAGGTTTATAATGTGTCTTCCTGGGGGAGTTTTTTTCTTTCTTTCTGGAAAACATGAGTTAATATGAATGCTGTTGTTTGATTGATCTCAGTATCGAGTACTGGCCTGATCCACAACGAGGCATAAGGGAAGCATACAGGGTGCTAAAATTGGGAGGCAAAGCATGCGTGATTGGTCCTGTTTATCCAACATTCTGGCTTTCTCGCTTTTTTGCGGATGTCTGGATGCTCTTTCCAAAGGAGGAAGAGTATATTGAATGGTTTACGAAAGCAGGTTTTAAGGATGTTCAAATTAAAAGGATTGGCCCTAAGTGGTACCGTGGGGTTCGGCGTCATGGGCTCATTATGGGCTGCTCTGTGACAGGTGTGAAACCTGCTTCTGGAGATTCTCCCTTGCAGGTAATTTGTCTTTCTATTTTTTGTATATGTAGATTGAACTGGAGTTTATTTTAACTAACTGTTACTTTTTATTCAATCAATAGTTGCCTATCTACATCTGTTAGACTGTTACACTTTCTAGTATAAGAAATATCCAGAATTTAGATTCCAGTTTTAGATGGTTCATGGCTAGATTACGTGTTGTGTAGATTCATGTTGGCATGAGGATATCCTCATTGGTCTATTTCCATGTGTTTTTGCAATCTGAGACACGGTTTTAGGGAACTTCACTTGTGAATTATTTCAAGTATGATTCTAATATGGGTCCTATGTTAAACAAATGTTAATTGTACACCCAATAAGACTATTATGCAATTATTCTAGTAGAAGTATGTTGTTTGGACTCCGCATCTCAGCCTAGTATCCATGTTAGATTCTTGACACTCCAATATGAGTATAGGCACCTCCTATTCCATTTTAGACCAAAGATCGAAATTCTTGCTCCTAATGAAGTGGAGTAGCTAAGTTTGACACTTGTCCAACACTATGTTTTTCGGACTCTTCATTTGCCCTTATTACCCGTGTCAGATCTTCAACACTCTGACATGACTTTGACACTCCATCTGGCATCTTGTGGCAAAGCCACGAAGTTCTTTTAATAAAATAGCTGTGTCAGACTGAGTACCTATGTCCGAGCAACATAGGATTCCTATGTGAGTATGCAGGTCTTAGTAACATTGAATAGATGTGCAGAGTTTGAATGTCTTGATTCTCATTTGACATTTATCTGCTGCAGCTTGGTCCAAAAGTTGAGGATGTGCAAGAACCAGTGAATACATGGGTGTTTCTCTATCGTTTCATCCTCGGAGGACTGGCATCAATATACTATGTACTGGTTCCTATCTACATGTGGATCAAGGACAAAATTGTTCCAAGGGGACTACCAATATAAGGTATGGTATGACAGCAAGGGAATTCTGAGTTCGAATATGAAGAGTTGTTCCTGGACGAGGTTGATTTCACATCTACAACATTTTAATAAATATGTAGATCTTGGTGGTAGCTATGTAATTAGAGTTATGAAACTGTTTAAGCAAGTCCCGTTGCATTTTGGAATAGTTAGCTGGAGAAACTGCACTTAATTAATATTAGTATTGTTGTCAGCTCTTCTGTCCAGTAATTAGCTACAAGCTCAAAGTTTGCGTAGGTACGAGGAATAAGCTTTTTGGTTATATTTACAGAGTAAAACAGGTTCATCAATTTCTTTCGTGTTCTGGTTGAAAAATAACCACCTATAGCGCCTTTTGAGTCGGACATCATTGCTGCAAGAAGATTATTTGAGTCTTGAAATATAGTGGACAGGGGTGACTACAGTTGGGGACGATTCATTCATTCCTAATAGTTGCCCACGACTATACAAATCCGATGTATAAGAAAAAAATTATCTTGTGTTTTCAAATATATCAACATTTACAAGTTATTTTTTCTTTGAGGCCGTGAAAAAGAAGTGTGCAAAATTTTAAGGGATAGATGGAATTCGGGCTTCTATTGTCACAGATGTGACTTGTGAGTAATAGAATTCCTTGGATAGCGAAATAGCCTTTTTTTTAACCATAAAACATTGGAGAAAAAAAATTCCTAAAGTGTTAAAGTCTTGTGGAGGTGGTGCCCAAGACTTGAGATCGAATCCCGTCTACATCACCCCGATTAGTCGCTCATTAGCACAAAAAGAAGCAACATCTTCTATTCTTGTTGCTACATTAACATGTATTACACTTTTGTTGATGTTTGAAAGTTGCATCTCATTTGCCACTTCAAGGTTTCACCTGAAGTCCTTGTCATCTTACTTGCCCCTTGTCGCTGTTCTGTTGCACTTTGTTGCTGTCATTTCTTAAACTTTTCTTTGGTGGAGAAATATAATGAAGAGCTTTCTCTGATCTTAACTGTCTTCGCTTCGCCTTCCACTTCAAGCAAAGATTCTATGGCCAAAGAAAAACCCAATCACCCTGTATATAGAGCCACAAAAGACACTGCTGGTGCACATGTATTCACAATCTAATGACAGATTTCGATACCACCTCCAAAACAATAACCAATTAAGTTAGTTGACCTCCAAAAAACCTTGACTTAAATACTATTCCCTCCGTCCCAAAATATAGTTTATGTTTATATTTTGGGAGTCGAACTTTAAAATCTTTAACCAAATATTCTCATTTATGTATACAAAAAAACATATTCTTGTAGGGTGTTGTTAAATTCATCTCAACATGAAAATTCATAATATCAACTTTTTATATTTTTTTACTAATACAAAATAGAAGATATAGTTGGTCAAATGTACATCTTGGAGACTGTGCAAAAAGAAACAGGAACTATATTTTGGGACAGAGGGAGTATCTCTCAGTCATCACCAGTTGATTCTAAACCATATCCCATACCCCTGTCATCCCTCATCTAGCATAACTTAATTAAAACGAGAACCAATGATGTGAAATAATAGATACCAACGGCATTTGAACATGTCCAATGAGCTAAAATGAACTACACCGTTCTTAACATCCGAAAATGTACCAAACACATGCTAAAATTCTTAAGCAAAGTTTAAAAAAAGACAAGTGCAGAGTCACGCCACTCCCTCCTAGGCCCACACTAGATACTACTACTACTCTCTAAAACATAAATTTGGATTCCAGTGTAACAAAATGGAAACATGTGCATTAACGTCAACTTCAGCGCCAAGATCTACTTTGATCCAGCATCAGGACTAGCATCTCCATAGGCCACCAGACCTTTTTGTCCAACAGGTGAGCTTGAGGGTGACCTGGCAGGAGATACAGAGCCTCTCTTCCTGTGCTTTAGCGAACCAGTATCAGGTGAGCTTGAACGGGATGAGCTACGTCCCCTGGACCTTGATCTTGACCTTGCTTTTGCTGGAGAACGTCGATAATCTGATCGGGGGCCAAGACGAGATCGCAGCCTATCACTTAATTCAGGACGTCTCTCTCTAGGACTGGAACCACGAACTGGACTTCGGCTCCTATCACGCCTGAGGCCACGGTTATCACTTGGACTGCGGGAACGACTTCGACTCCTCCTAAATCAAAATGCCAGTATGATCAAGTTAATACTTGAGAAGTATCAATCATCATTAACAAGCCAAGTCTATCTGAGTTTAGACATGTGAAAAATTTACCCAACTGGCTAAAACCCATTCAAAACTGACTTGCAATGCTACTTTCTGATGGAAAACTTTGAAATTTTGAAAGCCCGTGAGAAATATTAAAAAATGCTTTTCAAACCCGTAAAAATTGGAATAGACCGAACGGACCCATCATTAACAAGCCAAGTCTATCTGAGTTTAGACATGTGAAAAATTTACCCAACTGGCTAAAACCCATTCAAAACTGACTTGCAATGCTACTTTCTGATGGAAAACTTTGAAATCTTGAAAGCCCGTGAGAAATATTATAAAATGCTTTTCAAACCCGTAAAAATTGGAATCGACTGAACGGACCCATCATCAACAAGCCAAGTCTATCTGAGTTTAGACATGTGAAAAATTTACCCAACTGGCTAAAACCCATTCAAAACTGACTTGCAATGCTACTTTCTGATGGAAAACTTTGAAATCTTGAAAGCCCGTGAGAAATATTAAAAAATGCTTTTCAAACCCGTAAAAATTGGAATCGACCGAACGGATCCATGTAGTAGCATAACATTGCACATAACCTGAGACCCAGACCAATCCATTTGACAAACAAGAAGTGGCCTTGTTTTCATCATTTGAAGTCATAAAGAAATATCCCACCCAACAAAAAACAAAAAAGAGTAACTGGCAAGAGAGAGAAAATAACCTTGGGGATCTCCTTCTTGGAGGGCTCCTGTAACGACTGACGAGGGGAACGATCTAAATTACCTCTATAGCTCGAAAACCTGTGACATACAGGAAAGGGTCAGCTACAAGGCAAATTTTTTTTTTCTTTACAACACAAGCAAAATACCAATATATTACCTATCACGGTTCCTGTCATAATTATTCCTACCACCATAATTGAATTGCCTACGAGGTGAGCGCTCTGGAGAAGGAGTCCTGTATCGGCGTGCAAAGGCAAACTTCTCGGTGAATCCTCGACCCTTTCTAACACGCGTTGGTTGACCATTTTCAGAAGTAGTTTTAGACACTTCTTGTCCTTGTGCAGAAGCAGGAGGCAGAATAGGGTCCTCAGCAAGAACTATACCCTCATGCCGTGGCTCAGAACTCCCCCCTTCGCTCTTTATCAGGGCTTACACTTGTGTTTCTCCTTGGGCTAATTTCTTGACTTTTTTCTTGGACTAGGAAACTGGCCCCTGAGTAGATAGAAATCCAATTCAATAATGGAGTACAAAATAAACCTTCAATCTTAATTGGGAATCTTAAACCGCAATTTACGTATAAAAACCTAAATATAACTCAAACAAAAATAATAATGTAGCAAGTAGGATTTAGTTAATCAACATACCTAGATTTCTCTATGCCTTCATCAACAGAACGTGATTCCACATTTTTGTCAAATTTAGTTTCCCTGCCATTTGCAGTATTTGAGACCTGCTCTGCCTTTCGAGAAAATTCATCTTCCCCATTTGATTGGCTCACCGCTTTCTGCACATGAGCCTTCTGTTGCTGCTCCTCAATAGATACAGAGGATTTTTTCTCCAACTCTGGTACATCAGCAAGCAATGCAAGTAGAAAGAATCGATTGTGAGGCTCAACTACAGATAGATAGTGAGAGGTGCATACTATAAAGATAATGTATAGATTAAGTCGGGAGGTCAGAATATGTATATTAAAATGGGATGGAGGGAGTATACCACTTTTACATACACGACTATGACTGCCTCTTCTAACATCAAAAAGAATTGCTAGACTTCAAAATTATGCTTCATCCGCTCTATAATTCATGCAACACTTGCAAGTTCATGCCTTCATGGTCTCCAACGCACTAATTTGACCATTAATATCTTCAATTATGTATTTAGAAATATTTATGAACATTTGATATTTAAAAACTACACATTGAGATGAATCTAACAAGATCTGACATGACTAATTTTATTCTATATAATGGTGAGAATTTGTGTTCAAAGTTTATAAAGTTTGACCTTCAAAAGTGTTGCATGAATTATGATACGGAGGTAGTAGTTTATAACTAATAGCCAGAAGCAAAAATGTAACTCAGAAGATTCATATCTAAGAGCTTATGAAAGTTGACAATCATCTCATCTTACTGGAAGAATCACGACGCCTAGACTTTTTTTCCTCGGAGGTGCTTCCACTACTTGTTTCACTGTCACTGGCACTTGAGCGTTTAGAACTCCTGCAAACAGACACAGAGGGTTGGGCAATATGGAAGACGATAAAGAAAAAAGTATGACAAAAGACTGCTTATTATATTCACACCATTTAGACCTTTTTTTAGTTTTCCCATCACGTCGACTTCTTTTTCTGCTCCCCCCGCTCTTTTTTTGCACTCGTTTAGGGCCTTTAGAGGATCTCTTCCTCTTCCGGCGTCTTTCATCACTGGAGGAGCTGGAGTCAGATGAACCAGAACTAGAAGAATCTGAGTCTGAAGTGTGGGAACCAGAATCTGAATCTGAATCTGAATCTGACTCTGACTCTGATGACGAGCTGCTATACGAGTCGGATGAAGAGTATCTCCTCTTCTTTCTCCTCCTGTCTTTTGGAGATCTCTTACGCCGCCCTCTAGCTTTGCCATCTGAACTATCGTCAGAACTCAAAGGCTTCCTCAACTTTTTTACTTTCCCTGAAGGAGAAACCATACGCAGCAACAACTCAAGGTCAAACATCAGAAATCAGCAACCTCATATTAAAGCTCATATTAAAAGATTGCTAATCTCACCTTTCTCTGGCTTAACAGCAGTTACATTTTTACCAGAAGAAACTTCGCCACAATCAACTATTTTGACTTGTTTAGTAGGTTGTCCCTCAGAAGTTCCAAACTGTTCCATATTTTTCACAACATCCATTCCTTCCACAACCTTTCCAAAGACAACATGCTTCCTGGCATGATAATTCAAACATCCATCAATTTTGAATTTAATATAGAAAAGGGGGCAATCTGACAATCTGTATAAGAGCACATGTGACATGTGTCCGTACTCCATAATCCTCATAGGGTTTGAGGAAACAAAGAAGAGATTGACATGTACCCATCAAGATGAGGTGTACGCTTGAAGGTTATAAAGAACTGAGATCCGTTGGTATCACGACCACAGTTTGCCATAGAGAGGAATCCAGGTCCAGTATGCTCCAATTTGAAATTCTCATCTGCACGAAAATGAAAAACTTATGTCATACAACCAACAGCTAAGGCAACCACCAAAATCAGGCAACTGGATAAAGAAATGCTACCTGCAAACTTGCCTCCATAGATACTTTCTCCACCAGTGCCTGCAAAGCAGTAAAATTTTGTTCCTTACATCTGGGCATGAACATATAAGTTACACAGACATCTACATCATTTAAATTTCAAATCGACGGATCAGTAGAAGTTTAGACCATACCATCTCCCTTTGAAAAATCACCCCCCTGTACAATAAACAAAATGGTCAGACTTCTACTGGTACGTGTTTTTCAAAGAGCAATGCAAGACCAATGAGCAGCCAGCTTTCAAGAAACAGAAAGCAATTACCCAAAAAAATAAACAAAAAACAAAGGCATGCATGTGAAAAGATAGCATATAATATAGGCCTTGCGCAGTAACTATCAAAGCAACACTAGCTACACATCAATATTTAAGATTTTAAATTCAAAGAAGATTTCTAATTCTCCAGTTCTTACCCCTCTACTCAGGAAAATGTATGCTTACTAAACAAGAGACAGAAAACCACATATCCGAATCAGGACAGTAATCAAGATTTATGCACTGTTAGTCTGTTACACTTGATAAAGTGGGGTGTAAAGCACTAAAAACCATTTTACCTAAAAGCTGAAACCAAAAACAAATAATTTCACTCTCTTCTAAGTAAAAGTCTGCTCATGGCATGGGATTCTTTAGCACTATAATAACCATATACGTTAAATGAAAGCATGAACTGAAGGAGTGGATATTGAATAATACTTGCCAATTTAAAATGTTCCAGCTCCAAGATTTAACTAATGTAGCTCCTATTCTCTAAAGGAAATTAACAAATCACCAGCCAACTTAAGTAAAACGGAGAAAACCAACTGATTTAGAACTGCTGAGATACACCAAAACTTAACACTGGAAACAGAAGAGAAAATAACAACACACAGCTACAAAGACATTAAGCTTCTCAGAAAGATCTAGTTCATAAGAATTAATACAAGATAGAAACAAAGATAATTTGCTCTTGCTAAGAAAAGAATGCAAGCCCTTCTACAATGAGATATTCAAGCATAAAGCCTATACAAACAGATAAGATCAACTTCAACAGTCTCTCCTCCCCCAACAGACAAGAAGCATAACAAAGAAATGATAATGGTAAAAGAGGAAGTACTTGGGCCATAAATCCTTTAATTATTCGGTGGAAATTCGTTCCCTTGAAGTGTAAAGGTTTCCCTGTAGTAGCTCCGACACCTTTCTCACCTGAGACAGACAAACAGCAAACAGATATCTTTAGTCAGTGCAATATATATGGAGTGCAAAAGAACGCAAAGAAGGCTGAGTCATGATTCTATACTCTTAATAGTGAGCAGGAGGAAGCTCATTGCTTGGAGAACGAGTTACAATCAAGCGAAAACATAAAATCAAGGGGAAAAAAACAAGGGTTTCATTGAGAAAAAGAAGAGGAGTTACCTGTGCAGAGTACTCGGAAGTTTTCTGCAGTTTTAGGAACCACATCTGCAAAAAGCTGCAGGCTCAAAGCAAGCATGTCAACAATATGACTTACAGAGGATATATGTATATACAAAATGAAAAATACCTATAGCACTAGAAAGGAGCAATGAAGATAAAAAAATGTGTCAAATCCCAATTACCTCTATAACGATTCTTTGGACAGGATCCCCACCAATTGATACATCTAGAAACACATGAGGGTTCTTTTTCTTAGCCATATTTCCTCAGGCTGTAGAACCTGAAAAGGTATCACTTAAAAATTAAGATCAATTCCAACTAGGTCAGATACTAGTCATCAACAATCTCCAACTTTCTGAAGATAAAGAAACCTTCATCCCAAAAGCAAAAAAAAGTATCATCAATTTCAGTGGTTCTGCCTCACTAGTGATTAGAGTTTGAAGCTATTAGAAACATACACTTCAAGAAAATGGAAGCTAACAATAACAGCTAGCACCATCGACAATATAAAATCCATTTCTAACTTTTCTTTTCCTTGCAAAAACTAGAGAACTGCACCTATACTAACCTAGCAGTCTTCTGCCTGAGCAATAAGTTGTTTGCTTAGCCAGATAGTTCTTCCTTTATGAACTAGACTTAGCATTTGCATTTCACAGGTAGCATGTCACATCCCTTGAAAGAAATGTCCACTGGACAGATCAAGGCTTTGTCAAATCCACTAAGACTGCCATAAACTAGTAACAAGCATTCAACTTCTATAACATAAAGTATGCTTCTATTAATTTCTCTCGACGAAAGATGCTGCCAAAATCCATTTCTATGGACTTGCAAGATAACGATCATAAAATAAAATTTTCACTTGCCGAAAACCGCTCACATATGATGATGCTAAACTAGTGGCATACTACTATATGAAAGTTGCAGCACAAACCAAGCCTTCAATGTCTAGATAAGGTCACCGAGATCACTTCAATTCCATCATGCACTAAAAGGAACCTAGATCTCATCTCAATCTAGTGATAAGTCACTGTTAAAAATCTCAATCTGCAATAGATATCCATTGAATTCCTCAATTTTCAGGATATAGATATCTCCTAATTTCCATAAATTACAGCGCTGCCAGTATTTCTCTTCGCTGTCAAATGTGCATGGAGTACTAAATTTGTGAAAAATTTCATTTTGTACACAACAAGTGTGCAAAAGCAAAAGTTAGTCATGCTCACAATCTTCAATCTTGAAGTCTAATAAAGCTTGTATCAAACATTACAACCACCACTCAATTTGTACACTGGAGCTAGAACATTATATCACACTGAGGACGGTACATCTTTCTTATGGAGCCTTCAGCCACAGGCTCAAATTGGTAACTACTCATACTTCAGCCTTTGGCAAGCTGAATCTTCCAACAAAAAGATCCCCTCTTCGCCATCTTAAAACGAAACGCAAACCCGCAAAAGCATTGCCTTTCAAGTTGCATATGAAAAGTGGATCTAATTCAACCAGGTTCAAAATTCATCCCTTCTACCAAGTCTCAACAAATCGCCACAACTCCATAAAGATAAGAATCACGATTAATTTCCACTACATTCACCTTTAAAGGAGCCCTATTATTCCCTCAACATCTAAATTAATTGTGCATTCAAACGAAACTGTTTCCAATGGTAAAAAAAACACAAAAGCTACATTCTAACACAGGCAGAAAGAAAAGAGCCATATAAAAGAAGAACAAAACCATAAATCCATAATTATCAAAGAACGGAAAGATTTATAAGAAAAATAAAAACTACCCATAAACAAAAAAATGGCAATAATTCGCAAATTTCAGTCATTGAGTGATAAAACCCTAAAACCCTAAAACTCTAAACCCCTAAACCCAGAAACCCAATTGTCTTTAAAGAAGTTACACAATCTACAATTATAAGGACGAACTTTACCTTCAAAATCAGCAGTGATTTGTGAACGAAACAGATGAACTATTATATTCAACAGTTCATGCAGATAATAAGCTTATAAACGAAATAGAAAAGGAAAAAAATAAACCGAGAATAATTTTAGAGGGCAAGGTTACCTTTGATCGGAAAGAAATAAGTTTTCAGCAATTAAATAGGGGAAGGAATGCAATGAAGGTGGAAAACACAGACTTACAGAGAGTGAGAGAGAGGAAGAAGGAAAGGCTGCTGAGCTCTACTCAACAGTTCTAGAGAAAGATGTGCATACTATTATTTTCTTCCACATTCTTTATTTTGCAAAATTTTCCCATTTTCCCTTACCCTCTTTCCTATAATCAATCCCTTTTTTTTACCCCTCCGTCCCGATATATATAGTTCCCGTTTCATTATTCATGGTCAAATTTCAAAACCTTTGATCAAATATCTTCATTGGTATACGTATATACAAGAAAATATACTCATGTAGTCATGTGAGATCTTGTTAGATTCGTCTGAACGTGTAGTTTTATAATATCAACTTTTTATGATTTTTATTAATACGCTATTAAAAATATTGACGGTCAAAGATATGTATTTGATGCGGTGTGAAAAAACGAGAACTATATTTCGGGATAGAGGGAGTAATACTTTTTACCACTAAAAAAAGTATCAGAAGACCCTTCGCACGAGGGGTGTTCCTAATACACCGTTTAAAAGGAAATAGTGTAGAGCAAAGTTAGTACAAGGTTTGATGTAAAAAATTAGATTCTATTAAATGACCAATATTGGCTATCCAAGCGATTTTTTTGTTTGCTTCTCTCAAGATGTGCTTGATGTTCTAACTTCCGAAGTCTTTAAGGAGTGTTTGAATGTCTTAAGTGATGTTTGCAATTTGCTCTATGTTGAAAGCCAATGGCTTATGCTACATATGCTTGAGCTTTTCCTAGATTATAACTGCATGTTTTGTGATTTGTTCCTTCGTAATTGCGGATGGATGACGCTAGCTGCTGCAGAAGAGGAGCGAACTGAACCATCAAAATTGAGTTTAAAAATTATTAGTGCGTAGGGTAGCCACCAAAATTGATTGGAGTTGTACAGGGATCATGAGTAGTAAGAGAATAGGGTGAACCTGTCGTGTGATTGATCAATTAACGTTTTTATATTTCAGTTCATATAATGAAATAGGGCTTTATGGAATATTCATAGGATATTCAATTTCTCATTGTTGAAGATTATATGATTACGTTCATTTTAGAGACTCCAAATTAGGAAGATGAATTTGGTGATTAAATTTTTGCATGTCTTCATTCGTTGCAAAGTGAGCATAAGAGGGTCGGGCGGGATTCGATATTGTAACCAATATCTAGCTACTTGTAGGGTCCATAAATTTATAGAGTTGTAGCAAAGGCAAAAAAATATGTTTTGTTGATAACAAAGACTACGAGTCTACAACTAGTAAATGAGATTATTTATCTTTCTTGTAAGATATCATGACAAATTTGCTAGGTGAAAATTATAAATTTCGAGGGGATATCAAGTTCCCAAATCCAACATGATGACCATTTTTCCTCATCGGATTCTAAGTTGTGTGTCAACCAAGTGGTTGATTTAACAGTAAAATTTCCTTTAGAGTTATGCCACGAATAAGGTTGTCTATCATATTCAGATTGGGCAATGGTTATGGAATACCTCTTATTTCAGAGTCGAAATAGAGATGGCATGCAATGGGTAGGATCTGGACAGGGTCATCAAGGATTCAAATCCGTTTTTAGGTAAGGATCCAGATCATACCCGAATTCATCGGGTAATAAGAATGAGGATCCAGATCCGGGTCCGGGTCCTAACATATCCTTGCCTATTTCTCTTCAAACTACCCTAATTTTCACAATAATTAAAGATTTTAAACAATAAAGTCATCTAATATCAACCAAAAATTACATTTAATTTCTGAAAAATAACCATTGCAGCTATTTACAACTATTCAATTATCAAACTGTAGATTAATCAACTAATTCTTAAAAATCAACAATTATCAACCCAATTTTCGAACTCAATTATCCTGTAAATTCGCACAAAAATCGCACATTAATTAGAACAATAATTCGAAATTCAAGCAAACATCCGTTTTTACATGCAATAACTAATATCATAATATAATGATAATATAATATTAAATAATAATGATATTATAAAAACGGGTAAACGGATCTGGATCCGGGTAATAATGTAGGACCCGAGCCACATCCGTTTTTCAAGGAGGATCCAGATCCTATCCGGATCCATAGGGTCCAAAATTTGAGGACCCAGATCCGTAAAAAATGGATCTGGATCCACGGATCCGGATAGGGTCCATTACCCACTGCCATCTTTACCTTACTATCTCTTTAATTATGTACAAGTAAAAATTCTAAAAAGTTGATATTTAAAACAGGTCAATGCATATTTAATAGGGAAGATTGTAAAGAAACTACATCTGGACTCTGGAGGTTAATTCATCACAATCACAAGTTTCTCATCTCCAAAAACAGAACACAAAAAGCCAAAACCAATGGCAGCAAAACCATCACCAAACTCCACCACCAACAACGAAGAAGACTACTCCCCCTCATCAACCCTAATCCACTTCAACCACCCTCTCCCACTCCTCCGCCAGCCCATTCCCGCCGGCCCAACCGACGACCCAAACCTCGGCCCATACGTCTTAGCATTCACAAGCCCACAATCCTTCTTCTCTTCCCTCAAATCCTGCGAATCGAAGCTTCTAGAACAATGCGAAGCCGGGGTTCGAATCGGGTGCTCCATATCCGCATCCAACAAATGTAGACCTCCATGGTGGAAAACCCTTTTTGGGTCAATCGATTTTAAAGAAAGAAATGAGTGTGAGGAGAGAGAAATGGCTGTTTGTCTTCAAAATTCCAAGGAAAAATGTGGGCAATTTGCCAAGGAGAAGTGTTTGGGCCCGTTTAAGTGGGCCCGGGTTGCTTGTAGAGAGAGAAAGTTGAGAAAAGAGGAGGTGGGTCGGTTGATTTCATGGGTTTCGGGTTTGGGTTTTTTGAATGGGAATTTAGGGTTTGGGTTTGAATTGTTGGTTGGTAATCAATTGGATGGGTTGAATTTGAGATATGAAGTGACTAATTTTAGAGGGTGTGATTTATTGAGGGATGAAATTGAACATCAACCCAGTTGATGTAAATTAAAGATTGTTTTTTTTTGGGTGTGGATTATTGAGAGTTATATGAATGTGATATTCTTTATGTTATCGGGATATCGAATCGATTGGTGGAGAAGGTTAATTTGAGCTATGAAGTGATCAACCCAATTGGTTTTGTAGAATGTGGATTAATGTGAGTTATTTGAATGTGATCTTTTTGATAATCTTTATGTTATCGGGACATCGAATTGATTGGTGGAGAAGGTTATTTTGAGCTATGAAGTGATCAATCCAATTGATGTAAATAAAAGATTGGTTTTGTAGAATGTGGATTACTGTGAGTTATTTGAATGTGATATTTTTGATCATCTTTATGGTATCTGGACGTCGAACTCGAATCGATTGGTGGAGAAGGTTATTTTGAGATGAATTTGAGCTATGAAGTGATCAATCCAATTGATGTTAATAAAAGATTGGTTTTATAGAATGTGGATTATTGTGAGTTATTTGAATGTGGTCTTTTTGATAATCTTTATGTTACCGGGACATCGAATTGATTGGCGGTGAAGGTCATTTTGAGATGAATTTGAGCTATGAAGTGATCAGTTTTAGAGGATTTGAGATATTGGGGGAAGATTTTATCCAAAGATTTGTTGGGATATTGAAATGTTATAGGGTGGTGATGATTAGTTCACCTGTAATGCTTAGATAGAGGAATTTTAGGTTACATGGAAACATTTTTGAAGACATGAGTAATGTTACATAGTTCGCGGTACGAAGAATGAGTATGGGAATGCAATTTGCTATCCAATTTTGTTAACCACTATAATATAGGAGTGTATCACTTGCACGCATCAGGATTGCTGTTGGAAACACCAATGTTTGTAACTGTAAGTGACAACATAAGCTGTTTTCTTGATAGTATATTTTTTTCCTCGAAATCGTCTATCTAGCTGTTTTGTCATTTCTATGTTTGATTAGTTAGTGACTTAGTGTGGTAGACTTGTTTATGTTATTCATGTTTGGACCGGAGATTGAGTTGCTGATAGCCTGATAGGTGGCTCATTGTGAACTCCTGCACGGGTAGTCGGGTACGACGTTTGGAGGAAAGGGAGGAGCTAACTAAGTGGATGGAAAGATACTGAAGAACACATAGAGTTTAAGGGTTGATAATGAAAGTTTTAAGGATTAATAACTGTGAAAAGTTGCATGTTTTATTTTAAATTGTGAAAACTTCCAAGGATTAGTTTGAGGAGATGTTAGAATTATGCAGAGCACACACAACTAAAATATGATGGTTTTAATTGTGCATTCATTTTAAGTGGCAGTGACATTGAAATATTAGTCTGTTAAGTACTTCTAAAGACTGGATAATCCATAGTTCTGAGATTCCTCTTTTGCAATGTAATGCCTATCTTGTTAAACATAGGAAGATTCTGTTTCCTGTAAATGCATCTAGACTCTATGTCCTTCATTGTTTGTTCAACTTGTCAGGTGTTTGTTGTGGAGATCAAATCCAAGTTGCTCGGATGTGGTTAGTAGTAATCATACTGGAAGTAAAATTTCTTGGGAAGTAGTAAACTATGACATGATTTGTTTGACAAAATCACTAAAAGTGCAATTTCATGGGAAGTTCTACTTCCAAAAGTGGTGAAAGTTGTTTATGCAGTCTTCCTTAGGTAAATGAAACTTCTATGGTAATTGCGAATGTATACACAATACAATTAGAGATCCAATTACTACTACCACCTAATTATACACAAACAAAATGTGAAGAAACGAAATTATTAGTGATTAGTGAATTTCATATTATTTAGTTCATTATATTTACATTTCCAATGTGCATTCTCAACAGGGGCATATCATATGTTTCTAGTTAGCCACTTGATATTTCATCTCTGCATGCGTTGCCTTGCATCCACCAGCTTAAAGGGACATTTCATCCTCAATGACATAATCAGCCAAGTTCAAGTACCTCTCGTGATTGCCTAATTTTCCTCTCCATTGTGACCTACATGTCACACATTTTGTCAATCCTTTCTCTTGAGCCCTCTTCCAAGTCATCAGGCATTCTTCATGAATTGGAATCCTGCATGTTTCACAAGCCACTATTCTTTCCCCTGACCTCCTCATCTCCTCAAGGCATATAGGACACGTGGTACCCGCTTCCACTTCCATACATGGCTTTAGGTTAATAGCCCCGCGTATACCTAACTCTTTCTTTAAAAAGAAAACCTGGTGGAACCTCTGGCGTAGGGTTTGACTTGCCAAGGCCTCCGGTGAGCTTGGAGTGGCTCGAAGCCTCTCGATGTGTCTAGACTTCAGTGCTTGCTTCCTTAGAGAGGGGTCATCTAGTGGGACCCCTAGTACCTTGATGAGCACGAAAAGGATGTGCTTGCATGGGGTGGCACGATCAGGACACGTGCACGTAGGGGTGGTTGATATGTTAACAATGTACACATTTCCAGTGGATCCTAAGACGTACAAGTGTGGGTCTGACCTGTATAAGAGGAGGAGATTATGGAGTAACGCATGTGTGGTGCGTTCGGCAAAGGCTTCCATGGTAGGCTTAGTAGACCGAATGTTGTGAGGTTGTTTATCATGGTGGTGGTGTTGGTGGTTAGACGAAAGTAGAACTTTGGATGTTTTTATCTCCATAAAGGAATATCCAACGATGGGAGAATGTACAGGTTAGGGGCAAGAAAAAGGATGGAAATTTCTCCCAATTTATAAGCAATGGAACTAGTCATTTATAGGAAATATATGAGTTGTAGTTTGTAGTAATCTGAACATTAGTTACTTATTTTACATCATTTTAGTTACTCGTACTATTTATAGATATGTTTGACAACTTTTTGTCAAAAAAAGGAAAAGAATATTTGTTTGACAACTCTGCAATTCATATTATCATTCTTTTTCTTTTCTTTTTTCCTTTTCTCTTTAATATGGCTGAGTAGAAAACAAAAAGGGATATTAGCAACTAAAGTTTATAAGTATATACTTGTTAGTCCACTATGTACACAATTTTACTTGTACGTGCATGAACACAAAGTTCATGCATTATCAATTAATGTGGTGCAAATGTTTATTATATTTAATCTTCTAAAAAAGGACAAAGAAATAGAGATATTGTTCTTATTATTATATTCACAAATTCTTGGAAAAGACGTTATCACGTTAGTCTTAACGTGAGACCTGTCCAAATCCAAGAGATATATGTTTTTCATCTAAGAGGTAAGATGGTAGGAGAAATTAGTCTGCAACCACTTGAAACAAGATGCTTTTAGTGAGGGGGGATTAATGATTTAAAAAACTATGCTCACCGTTATTTTTGTTCTTCCTATTTGAAATTTTGACATTACTCATTAAAGATAATCTTCTAAATTCTTCTCAATATCTAAGAAAAAATTATAGTCATGTGAGTTCTTGTTTGATTCGTTTTGATGAGTCATTATAATCAATTGTTATAGTTTTTACTGATATGCAATCAAGATATTTAACGTCAAAGAAGTGCATTAGCAAATGCACACAGTCAAACAGGAAAAACAAAAGGAAACAAACGGAGTATAAAACAACCACCATTATTTTAATGCTTTACAATTGTGTAAATATTGTAACAAAACATATGGTAAACAAAATTCAACAGTATTTTGTAGGTAAAATGTGTTATTTTTGGATAATGCGGTTTATGAATTTCTGAAGAAAATATATACTTCATTCTTGTTTTTTCTATTGCAACAATTGAATTTTCACGCTTACCAACGCACAACTTTAAATATTAACATCTTTAATTAATTTTTAATAAAAATTATAAAATTTGATGTTTTAGAAGTATATATATTGAGATGAATCTAATAAAATCTCACATGATTACATTTTTCCTTGCGTAAAAATCACAAGAGATAGTAAAAGGGTGATGGATGAATAGTGTAAAAATCCAATTATTGCAATAAGAAAACGGAGGTACTAATTTGGATGTTCATGAACATAGATTGAATGCTCTTTTCTATTAGATTAATAATTAGAGTTTGAAATTTAAATGTTTCTACTACACTTTATGTTCTTTCTTACTTGCAACATTGAAGTATGACACAATAATTTAGGAGAGAAGATAGAGAATGAGATAAAAAAGACCCCCATGTGCTAGGAGAGATAAATAGAGAATAAATTATAAAAAAATGTCAATATTGCCAGTAAAATGCAACTTCACATATATTTTTTAATAGGTTAATTAATTATTTTCAACAATAAATACTTTAATCGGTAGAAAGAAAAAGAAAAATGACAAATAATTTTATAAAATCAATTCATAACAAGTTATAATTATTTTTCGCTTCTATTATTCATAATTTATATTAATATTTAGTAGTATTGTGGGAGATCAATTAGTGATTGTTTGGTTTCTTGTTCAGAGAAATATTTATTTTTGAAAGTAAGCATTAAAAATCTTGTAAATCAATTTCAAAATACGAGAACTCCACGAGAACAAGAGTAATAGTTTATTTAGAAGAATTGTTAGACTATGATTTAAATAAAATAAATTTTTATGGTAATTTTATGCATTTTTTTTAAGATTCTCGATGCTATTGACTTCCCATGAATAAAATCCTAAATCCACCCTAGGCGCTTCCCTATTCCTGAAACGTTTCAGTTTCGAAAACCTTAAGCGTTTTCGTGCTGCATAGTCTAGCATACATTTTTTAGGGGAAGATATAGAAAAGATATTAATCAGTAATCAAATAACTAATATATACATCCTCATTGGACGCCATTTGTCGCACTCATTAAGTGCCATGTTATTTTTTTTAAATATAAATAGAGTTCTAAATTGATTAAAATACAAATAGAGTTTAGGATAAAAATAAATAGAGTTGGGTTCATAATAAAAATCTTAAATATAGTAAATTGATTATAACTTTTAACGTATAGTTCGTAAAATTATAATTTTTGTACAATTGGAAAGTGTTTAAAAAGTGCTTTAAAATAAGATCCATTTATACTATATTTAAAATTTTATATTAAAGTAACGTATAAAAGGAAACATTGACTATACTAACGTATTAAAGTAACCTATTGCAATTGAAATTAGCGATTCAATTAGAATTAAGGTTAAAGTATTAAAGTAACCGAATGTACGGTTTTTAATAAATATACTCCTCATATTTTCTTTTCCTTTGATAAGAAACAAATGCTGCATCTTTCGTCTCCTCCAAACATTAATGTTGGATAAGATGGGACATGGTCAACATATTAGAAAGAGGGTTGATATTGTTAATCATGTTGGTCTATTGAGGCTTGAAGGGAACCGTAGCAACATACCTTAGCAACATATCGTAGCAATATTATCAATCCTTCATAATTTAACAAATTGTTTCATATTTATATGATAGGTGCTTTAATTTGATTTGTAAACACAATGACTCATTAACTTTCTCCATTGATTTCCTATTTGAAATCTTGTCACTATTCATAAGAAGAGAGGATCTTTAAAATTACACCCAATATATAAGATATAATATGGTCATCATGGGTCTTGTTTGATTCCTGTCAATGAATACTCTATTAATATTCAATCATTACAATTTTTACTCATGTACTGAAAGATATTGATGGTCAAACAAGTGCATTGACAAATGTGCAAAACTTAAATAGGAAGAACAAAAGGGAACGAAGGGAGTACATGATTAAAGATGATATATAAATTATGTAAATGTCAAACTACAACGACTAAGATGGCGCAGGTGGAGTAGTATTTTTTTCTTGGGAAAATATCCCTAACGACCCTAAATTATACGACTTTTTGCAAAATAATAACCATTACCCATGCACCAGTATGGGCGGTGTGATAATGTCTATTTTTTTTAGATTGATAAGGAGAAGTGCCCTACTGGGCCGACACCTCGCATAGGCTCTTTGTAAGTGGGGGGGGGGAAGGTAAGGGAATCCCACCCCCAAATTGCCTCTAGTGGGGTTTGATCCCACAACCTTAAGGTTGTGAGATACAAACCTTAACACTAGACCAAGTACTACTTGTTTTTTTTTTAAATATTGTAAGGAGAAGTGTGACAGTGTCTAAAATGATCCTAACTTTCGAAAAACAATTTTGGAATTTTTTACAAAGAATTAACGATATTATCTCACCCTTCAGTTTGACTCTGATCCAATCTTTCTCTCTCATCAAATCTTGCACTTTGATATCTCATCCTTCAAATCTTCTTAGAGACAACTCTATCATTGTCATCGAAGATTGCTTTTGATGGTATGGAAAAAAAATTAAATGCCGCTTCATACTTGCTAACAGAAATCTAAAGGCGTCAAAACATATTGTCATTAACTTTTCTTTAAAAAATGTCTCAAACTTGTGTTATTGAAAGTTGGGAGTCATTTTGGATAGACGTGTATAAAACAAGGTCATTTCGAAAAAAGTCGAATAGTTCGGGGTCACAAAGGATAATTTCCCTTTTTCTTCTTAGTATCATTATATTTGCACTTTTTTTTGGGTCTAAAATTTCATGTTTCTGTACAATTAGATGATTCATTTCATGTCCCTTTTTTGCAGATTGGACAAAGAAAGAAAGAGATCAATGTTTATTGAAATTGAGATGGTAAATGATTTGCCTGAGAGTCTAATTATTGAAATTTTATCATGGCTACCTGGTAAAGCTCTCTTACAGTTCAAGAGTGTGTGCAAATCATGGTACTTTATTATTTCAAGTCGTCATTTTATTTCCAAACATCTGAAAAACTACTATAACAACAATGATAGTTGGCGCAGTTGTTTGCTTGTTGAATATTTCTTAGGCTCAGTTGAACATGAATTGTATGAGTTGTTGGTAGATAATATTCCCCGAGTAGTAGCAGCTATGGAGGTGATAGATAATCCATGGCCGATAAGGAAATCTTTGGTATGTGGTCTTTGTAATTAGGGGTGTTCATGGGTGGTTAACTTCAATAAACGAAAGTTTCGGTTCGCTCTTTTTGCGAACCGTAACCGTAACGGTTTAGACCGGTTACCGCCTAGCGGTTAACCGTTTTTTCGGTACGATTTTTCGGTTAACCATTAACCGTTATTCAAGTTATACTATTATATTTTACTTAATGTAAATATATATTTTCTATTTTTTTGTGCATATACTTTAATATTATATATATACTCTAATATAAAATGTATTATAAAGTGGATAATAAATCCATTGGAAGACATAATAACACTAAGAATTTACTCCATTTCCTAATTATAATTGTTATATTAGTACTAAAGTTTCCAAATAATCACATACTTCCTCTAATTGTTGTTATTTAGTAACAAATATTAGAATTAATGTAATTGTTGGAAAAAGTTTCAAAATAATTAAATAGAGGGAAAAGATATTTCGGTTTTTCGGTTAAACGTTTACTCAAAAATCATAACCGTAACGTTTAACCGTTAATTTTACCGGTTCGGTAACCGTACCGTTAAAACTTTTTTTTACCGGTACGGTTACCACCCATTTAGACCGGTTTTTCGGTTTTTTATGAACACCCCTACTTGTAATGGGTTATACTACCTGTACGATTTCATTAGGAACAATCGTGCGTTGTGGAATCCAGCCATGAATGAGCTTAAACTCTTGCCTGAAATTATTTGTAAGCCTCATGTTCCACCCAATATCACTTACACTGATGCTTACGGGTTCGGGCTAGATCCTATTACTGGAGATTATAAGGTGGTCGTTATTATAGGTTATTGTAGTGCCAATGAAGAAGACAGCTTGGTCAAGCATCGTTCATCAGTCTTTGTCTACTCGTTAATGTTGGGGAATAAGCAACAAATATGCAAAATATCGGGAAGAAAAATATAGTACAAAAATGGCTAAAATGACACACAATGTTTTTACGTGGAAAACCCTCTTAAACTAGGGAAAAACCACGATCCCGATCTCCAGGGATGAAAGCTTCACTATAATATTTTTGGGAGTACAAAGGTAACTACTACAACTACAATATTAGACAATATGTGTTTAGGACAAAGTGCTACTTAGTACCCTTCTCAATGGTACTTCCACTAATTAATCCTAAATACCCTCACACTAATATTGTGTTTTATCTCTCTCACCAATTACTCCCTCTTACACTTGTGTTTTGTGCATTCTTCACACTAATACACTCACACTCCTTCACTTCTTCCGCTTGTGTGCTTGGAAAACTCTCACGGCAATGCTCATATATAAGCATACATCTTGCCAAAATTTCAACTTCACATAAATGCACTTCATGGAGATACACGGCAAGTGCTATGACAATTGCCAACAAAGTCAAAGTAGCTCTTCCAAAGATCTTAGCTATTGGACTTTGATGACTATACTAGCTCCCTTATAGACTTATAGTCAACATGAGGAAACCTCCTCATTACTACCACCGGTCACTTTTTTTTTTTTTTTCTTCTTTTTCTTTATTTAGCAAAAAATAAAGACATTATTATTTGGGGATTTAGGGAGATTATCCCAACAGTTAAGAACCAACTCTTGGAGATACTGTGGTGATCTGGCTAGAGCTTATCTTTTGGAAAATAAGTGCTACATGTTTGTGGATGGATGTTATTTCTGGTTTGGATTATACAACTGTTTTCAATCCGAAATGATCGTTTGTTTTGATATGGCTACTGATGGGTTTAAAGAGATTAAAGTTCCCAGACTATGCAAAACCAAGTTCAAATTGTTTGGGAATACATGATGATTCTCTTGCTTTTTTGTCTGTCTGTGAGACTGAAGAAATTCTTGATATTTGGACGTGGAAAGAAGAAACTTGGACTAGAAAATTTACGATGAACCCTGTTCCACATATTATTATTAGGTATCCAATTGGTCACTGGAAACATAATTATATTTTGTTGGAAACTGATGAATGTGAGCTAGTTTTGTTTGATCCTGACTCACAAGAACTAAAGGATATTAGATTTCAGTTTCGTCACTGTCATGGAGTTTTTGCATACATGGAAAGTTTGGTTTCAATATATGATAAGAGCAACTTAGAGCTACAACTTGAGGAAATTGAAGCAAAATTCAACCAACTCTAGTCGTTAACCACTTTCTTTTTCTTCCTTCTCTCATTAGAGGAGAAATAGTTTTATGTTTCTAGTACGTCCTCTTTTTGTTTGTTCCATATTGAATATTGCGAATTTTTGTTTTGAGAACCCATACATTAGTAAGTATTTTTGTATGTTTTCGGTTAGTTTTGTTAGTTGGAATATATGTTAGTAATTGTTGTTAGCATATAGATATTTAGCTTGTTTTGTTAGTTTCTTTTGTTTTTGGCACTTCTTTCTCGAGTTTTATGTTGTAGGTATGACCGAAGAGGTTTAAACCGGCAATGTGAGGCATGGAAGAGTACCTTGGAAGCAGAATAAAGTCGACGGGAGATTTTGGGAGCTTTTTGGGTGCATGTCGGGGAGAAAGGTCAACTTCAAATCGCAATATATCTCAGAAACCTCATTATTTGGAAGTGATTCAAGATGGAGGTGAAATATTATTCCAAGATCTTTCCAATGGTGGGTCACAAACTTGATTCCGACAAGTGTGCTGAAAATTATGGCTGTTTTAGTGAAGAGTGTTCGTGCAGACCATTCGTATGGATGGTGTACGATTGTGTACAACGCCATACTATCATGAACGGCCCAATACAGCTATGTGCGACTGTACAACTGGGTCAATGATTCCGAAATGTTGGCAACTTCAAGTGTATGGTTGGTGGGCGGCTGAACACTAACCGTACCTGATGACTAATGTTTTAAAAGCGTTTTTAGTCTTGTTTAGAGTCATTTTCACTTGTCAGTTAGTTTTTACCTTTGTAGTTAAGTTTAGTCGTGTTTTAGTTTAGTTGTCGTCTATGTTACCTGGACTTGTATACCCATGTCTGACACAGGTACGTGTCCAAGTGTCTGACTCCGCTATTTTATGAAATTTTCAATGATTTTGGCCCAAAATGAAGTGTCCAAGTGTACGTATCCATGTCCGAATGTCAAGGATCCGACACGGGTACTTTAGGTGAATTGAAGGGTTCATGTAACTAATTAAGGTTGTTGTCATCCTAACTATGTCGTTAGTTTTTTGTCGTTTTCGTAGTTTGTTTGCCTTTTTTCCGCGTCTTTTCTTTTCGTTGATTGTAGGGTGGTATATTCGAGCATACTTCGAGAGCACCTCAAGAGCTTGGAAGGAACATAAGGGCAAGGTAGAGCAATTGGACAAGAGTGGGAATTTTAGAGGCCACAAAGCAAAGAAAGGAGCCAACAAGAGCCTATGCCGTACCAGACCCTGTTCCGGGTTTGGACTTCTTTTATTTTTCCATCTCAATCCCACATGTTTCCCTTTCCTTTTTTGTCCATTGTTGAGGGTAGAAAGTGATAATTTCCCAACCAATTAGATATTTAGATATATGTGGGCTTATTCAAACTTTCAAAGGTCTGTCAAAAAAATAATAATTCAAAAGTAATGTGACAAGAAAATCATAATGAGGGCCATACGCACTTCATTTCACCAAAAAGTTTCCGTTGCCGGGACTTGAACCCGGGTCTCTCGGGTGAGAGCCGAGTATCCTAACCAACTAGACTACAACGGATTTGTTATTTTTGTTATAAGAGATTATTTACTTTCTGTCTTTTGTCCACACACTCAAAATACAGTAGAAAAATGTCATACATATGATTCTCCATAACTATGAGAGTAACAAATTTTTTGACACGAAAAACATCAAAAAAATAGAGTCAAAGTATATTTGTTGTTTTCTAATGTTTAGGGAGCGTTTGGTTCATATGATTCTGGTATGAGATATGGGTTTAGAATTAATGAGCAAAACCTATACCTAGTATTTGTTTAATAAATTGATAGATTTAAAATCCATACGTCAAACCCATAAGGTATGGGGTTTAGAAACCCAAGGGGGAGGTGGGTATGACTCATTCCAATACCTCTAGGTATCAAATAAAAGAAAAAATTTCATTCCCAAATAAAACCAAACACATGATATTAGGGATCAAGTTCCAAACCTATAGCATCTTGGTTTCATTCTTGATTCCAAACCGGCAAACTCATACCACTATATGAACCAAACACCCTCAATCTCTATTTGGTAGGTTGATGATAATTCTCAAAAGGTTATATCACATTCTTAGCTCGACATTGAAAATCCCATATTTGACAAGTTGGAAAGACAAAAAAAAAGCATAAGATTTTTTCTCTAATATAATATGTAGTACATATTGTATTAGACTAATTATTTCCTCAATACCTTAAGTTGCAACACAAATCATTTATTAGGTTTGATATGCTTTATATTACTTTATGAAAAAATATGATGATTTCTATGTTATATGTTGGATTATTTCCGATGTGCTTCATCTTATCCTATTAAATTTTCATAATTTAGAGTCCATTTTTGGAGAGACGGTCTCACGTTAGTGTTAAAGTGAGACCGATGATGTCATGGTGACATCACGCGCGTGCATCAAACCAGCAGTAAAATTAGTTAAGTGCTTGCACCTATTAGTTATGCTAGCCTTAAATTGCTTCTGGGTGAATTAGTTAAGCGCTGAAGTATATTAGTTAAACGCTGAAGTATATTAGTTATATCATAAAAATCATAACTATTTATCAGAAAACAATAACTAATAGCCAGAATCACAACTATCAACCATAAACAATAATAACTAAATACCCAAATATCATAACTATTTATCAGAAAACAATAACTAATAGCCAGAATCAGAACTATCAACCTTAAAACCATAATTATTAACCACAATTAATAACTAATAACCTAAAAATCATAACTATATATCCGAATTTCATAACTATTAAGCAAAAGCTAACTATGAATCAGAAAACCATAACTAAGAGCCAAAAATATGTAACTAATTATTATAATTCCTTAACTAATTGGAAAATTATAACTATAACTTGAAAATGACAAAATCAGCCCCTTTGAGAAATATGTAACTAATTATTAAAATTCCTTAACTAAATCCAATCCCCTTTGAGAAACTTTTAACACCCAGTTTCTTCTCTCACCAGTCCCCATCTCTTTTGGCCACCGTCCACCACCTTTAATACCCGGAAGAACAGTCCCATCCACCAATAGGAACCTCCACCTGATCAGCTACAACAACGTGAACCCCGCGTCACATCACCAACATTTCAAAAACCACATATCTTAGCCACCCACGAATCTGGAATCAACTACAAGCACCAAAACTAAAAATGCTATCTACCAAGTTACCAACGCCCCACCACCAATTCACCATCGCAAACCATAGCCACGTTTCCCCTCAAATCACTATCACATCCATCTTAGCCACAACGCTGCAAAAATCACAAATTGAGAGTAGAGAGAAAGGAGATCAAGAGAGAGGGAAAAGAGCAACCCTTTACTTCGACAACTTTGTTCTATAAAGAAGGCTTTTGTAATTGCATGAAGGGAAAGAAATGTGGAAACAGTAGGGGAGGGAAGAGATTGACGGCGGTGGTAAGGCTTGAAGATGGATGGTCAAAGCAAGTGAAGGAGGACATCGTTTCTTTAAGCTCCGTATCGAAGTTGACACCTCCGGTTTACGTAGCGGCGAAGTATTCGACGGTGATTTCCGGCGATTTCCTGCGTTCGTCAATGGAGAATTGAGCGTGAAATGGAACGATTTCGCCGGCGATGATTTGGTGGACTTCTTGCGAGTGTCCGCCGCTCCTCTTTCTGGTGGGGATGATAGAAAAAGGACTCGTTTCACGTTAGTGTTAACGTGAGACGGTCTTTTATAAGACTTTGTGCATAATTTATGCTTGTGTACACTTATACTTTATATTTTAATGTTCAAGTTATGAAATTCAACATGTTACGTTAGAAAAGAAAAGAAATTGAGGTGTGTGTATATCAATATCATCATGAAGGTCGATGACGATGGGCAAGGCACCATGAGTATCGAGTAATTGGTACTCATGAAACATTTTGATGTATTTCAATACATTATCATCATTTAACATCCTCATCAGATATGGATCCTCAGACTCCACGTAATCCTCTTCGTCCTCATAATTATCTGCCGTATGTACCGTCTCCATTGTCGCGCAAATAAACCCAACAGGCCAACAAGTGAATGTATAGGTTTCTTTTTAAGAGGATGATGAATACATCCTACCTATCTTACTTCTTGAAACGTTTTTTACGACACACTTGTCAATGTATAACTTTAATCATTAATATCTCAAATTGTTTACAAGTCAAAATTTGAAAAAGTTGATATTTTGAAACTATATATCGATATGAACCTAATAAGATTCCACATAACAATATTTTTCTTTACGTTAGATTTGCAAAACACGTTCAAACGGGAATGGCTAAAATCTGAATAATGTAACAGTCAAAACAAGAATTTTTGAAGCGAATGAAGTATTTAGCTAGTTAAAAGTATCCAATTAGTGTTTTGCGTTGTGAAACCTCTATTTATAATAAGTATTAAACTTATTAAGAAACAGAGGTAATATTTAGTTACATGATTACAAAAAAAATTAGAATTTATAAATTGAGACAAACCTAATAAAATTAGGCAGGACTATTTTTATATCTCTTCCGTTTTTATTAGTTTTTTGACATTTACTTTTGCCAACCCACAAACAACTTAATGTTTTACATATGGATTGTAAAAAAAATCAAATCGAAACATTTAACAATAAACATAAAAAATTAATATATTAGTGTGAAAATATATAAAAAGAATCGAGAATCTAATTGAGCAAGATAATTGAATACTTTTTCTTCCATTTCTCCCATTTCTTCCAAAGAAGCACCAGTGGTCTAGTGGTAGAATAGTACCCATTTACCATATAAGCACATGTTCCTTAGCTTCTGAAATTTACATGTATATTCAGCTTAATGCTCCTTATGAAATGTACATATTCTGCTTACGAATAGTCAATCATCTGTGATCTGTCATGGCATCACTTGTATTGTATCAATCAATTAATCCCCTTTTGCCTTTTCAGGCATCTGCAAAAAAATCCAAGTAAGTTCAATCACAAAAGCATATCACATACAAAGCATTCCATTGGTTGGATTCTAACTTTCCCCTCTTGACCTTCCTTAGTAATGCAAAGGGATCCCTTACCAAATACTCCCTCCGTTTTTTTTTATTTACTACATTTGTTTCCTTGGGAATGAAGCCACTACTTTGACCGATTATTTTAATTATTTTATAAGTAAAAATATAGTCATGTGTGATCTTGTTAGATTCGTCTCGACGTGTAGATTCATAATATCAAATTTTTATAATTTTTACTTAAGCGAAATAAGAGATATTAAGAGTTAAATAATGCTTTGAAAACCGTGCACAACAAATGTAGCAAATAAAAAAAAGCAGAGGGAGTAACTAGGACTTGGGTTAGCCTATTCATCCCAACCTTTTTGAACCAATGAATGTCCTATATCCTCACCTTTTGATCCCTATATAAAACATAAGGGGTTAAAGTTAATGCCCTGTAATGCGCTGTATTAGTAGCACTTTCATCCAATTCATGCACTCTTATGCTACCAATGACAGAAGAATCTAACTGATATCCCCACTCATCTGTTGAACCCTCCTAATTCTTAATATGATGACAAGTTTTCTTTTTGGGGAAGGGGTGTTTTTAACACATGTGTACCGAGGGTAGTGCTGCTCCGTGCTTAGCCCATTCAACTTGATCCACTTAAGTGCTCTATAGACATTATATGTGTAATTCTTTTGATAAAACTCCTCACTACCTAAGTTATCAATCAACTCCTGTCAAGAAAGCTTGATTCTACTCTTGTGGTCTTTGAAATACTTTGCTTCCAAATAGTCTACTATAGCATAGCACCAACAAACAAGTTGGTTCACGATGTGGGGGATAGATGGTGTGATACGATGATAGAGTGGAAGAAAGGAGATGCAAAGAAGAGACAACAAGCTGCGATATTAATGTGGAGCATATATGGATGGAAGGAAATGCAAAAGTGTCCGAAAACAAGACCACTCCTAATGAGGTAATATATACTTGCTCGGGTGGATCGCTTGGTTATGGAACACAACACATACACTCAGAAGGTGTACAAGAGCTCCGTCCTCGTCACAAGCCGAGTGCTAATATGTGGTGCGCTCCTCCGTCGGGTGTGGTTAATTAAAATCAACTCGGATGCCTCGTTGGTCACGGAGGGGTGGATCGGAATGGGGGTTGTTGCTCGTGATGAGAAAGGTGCAGTATTATTTACGGCAAATCGTCGAGTTCGAGCTTGGTGGCCCCCGGAGATTGCGGAAAGTAAAGCTCTTCTTCTTGCTATTAAAGTTGCCAAGCGCTACGATTTTGATAACATCATTCTGGAGTCGGACAGCCAGGTTCTTGTGTATAGGCTTTCTAGAGCTGTAGTTTATATGTCTGAGTTTGATAGTATCTTAGAGGACATTCTTTTGTTCAGTACTATTTTTAATTCCATTGCTTGGTCTCATGTGAAAAGAGGTGGGAATTATATAGCTCATCATCTTGCTAAGATAGTGCCATTTGGGGTAGAATGAGAGAATCATTGTCATTCGGAGGTTTACTCTTATGTACTCTTGGACGCTTTGTCTATTGATTAATACACTATTGAGCTTTTGCTTTCAAAAAAAAAAAAACAAACAAGTTGGGTTTGCTTTTGAAATTATGAAAATAAACCCATTCTCTCCCAATTCAGCTTTATAGGTACCAAATTTCCTCGATGATCTCCCAAATTCAGTCAATACAATATCTTCTGAACATTAGGACTTGCCAAATGCACACTGACAACTTACAAAATCTGATTCAACACACTAGCAACGACTACTTTCAAGCAAAATCCATCCAACATAGCAGCAGCAGTAGTAGCAGATAGCGTACCGAAGAAGCAGCGGCGAAGTAGCAGCAAAGAATAAAAGAGTAGCAAAGAGCCGGCGGCAGCAGCAGCAAAGAAGCAGCGGCAAAGCGCTAGCAGCGAGAGCGAGCAGCAGCGATAGCAGATAGCTGATAGCGAGCAGAGAGCGATAGCGAGATAGCATGAGCAGTAGTAAGCAGATAATAGCTTATGAGCGCAGTAGTAGCGCATTGTATTAGTAAGCAAAGATAGCGATAGCCAGCCAGCCAGAAGAAGAAGAAAGAAGAGCGGCAAAGCGATAGCAGCGATGAGCGATAGCGAGAGATAGCGATAGATAGCAGCGAGTAGCGATAGTAGCAGCGATAGCAGCGAGCAGCAGCCAGCCAGCCAGCAGCGAGTAGCGATAGTAGATAGCAGAGCGTGCCAGCCAGCAGCCAGTGAGCGATAGTAGCATAGTAGTAGCGTATTAGCGTACTGATAGCGTAGTAATAATATATAATAATAATAATAATAATAACTTACAATGAGACAGTGGCCAATACTGATGTGAAACCAAGTTCTTTGGCTGCATAAATTCAACTTTCCCATAATCAACATCCATTCCTAATGCTCTAAAAACCTCAATGTAAAACTCCAATATAGTGAGAAGATATACACAGCTAAAGTGAAACCCTAGTCAACTTTTTCGTTCGTAGCCGACATCTCCCCTGTTTCGTCGGAAGCTCGCCGGTGGCCAGGGCTTTCGCTCTGCTATCTCCGGTCGCCGGCGAGCGTATGCTCCCTCTTCTTCAAGGTTTCGTTCGTTTAGTGCGACGTTTAATTTTTATTAAGTTTCTGTTTGTGGTTTGGTTTGTCTTTCTAGCTGTAGTTATTACTGCTTTAAGTTACTTCTAGTTTCAATGGTTCATTTGGAGGGTATGGAGGAGGATCCTAGTTTAGCTTTATTCCTGTTGCACCACCTGGATTTCTTGGATGAGGAGGATAGAGTTCTTGAGGATTTGTTTGCAAACATTGCTGGACCTAGTGAGGCCATTCAGTATGTATGTAACCTCATTAAAGGAGACTGGTAATTCTATTTTTAAAGTGACTGAATTTTGCAAAGCTTATGAGACATATAGGAATGCTATAAAGTGCCTTTGTGTTACCATTTCTGCCATGTATGAAGAGTGCTCTGCTCATAATATTGATCCTGAAATTAGAGAGCTAGTTATTTCTCTGCAATTGAACATTGCAGCGTGTGAAATCAAACTTAATTTGTTGACAAGAGCAGTGTGAAAGCTCTTTTTTGGCGAGGCGTGGCTCTAACAAAAATTGGTAGTTTTGAAGATGGTTACGCTGACTTTAGGATAGCTAGAGGAGTTGAGCCAAAAATTAAGGCGATTGCTCAAGAGCTTGCAAGTCTTGAGGCTGTCCTTTTTCAGGTTCATAGGGTTGATGATGACGTAGGACAACACCCGGTGATTAGTGGCATAGGCCCATATGATGCTACAGGTACCCCATTGCTGAACCCTAGACTCAATACAATGGATTTGGATGTCCAGGAAGAGGTAAAGAGAAAGTTCTCTTCAGAGAACAGCCATGAAGATGAGATCATGGCCAACCAAGACACGAAGTGGGTAGAGGAGGCTCCTTCGGATAGCTCGCGGTGTGCGGGGCCTCGTTTAGAAAGATCCCTTTCGTCAACAAAAGAAAACCATCCTCGCGCCTCATGATTTCACAATCAGATTTAGACAAGTTAAGGAAAGGGAAAGTAATTCAATTCTATCAACCCCATTCTTTGTCAATTTTTGAAGGTTCGCAACTTCACTTCAAAAACTGGAAATTTGAAGGAGGCCCTCGCAATTCTGAATTGAGGGTCGCACAGGTCTCTAATTCGGCTCTCATTGAAGATGAAGGCCATCAGGCTGATATCTCATATCTGCCATCGAGTCCGAAGGATGAAAATCGGACAAATATAACTCTTCATGAAATGCAACTCCAGGAGGTAAGTATTGGTACCTCAACTAACACAATTTTGAGTGCAGGTATCCAAGGGCAAGACAAACTCCGATGTCTGGATCATTCACTCAAGGAAGACAACGCAAAGGCAAAGATTACGAGAAAGAAGGCAAGAAGCTCGATTTAAAGGCAACGGAGACCAATTGGACAAGGTGCTCTCCAGCCCAATCCTAGGTCTAGAAGACAGTTTAGGAAAATAATCAACAAAGGTGATATCCCTTATGTCGGATCCAAAAGGAAAAGCAATGCTCCTCTCTCATCGAACCTCCCTTGTCATGTTAGGAAAAAATATGTTAATTTTGTTTGTTCTTGTTTTAATGTTTGTAATTGTCAGTGTCTCAGTCCAGTCGAGGGATCGCAAGGCCTAGCGTGTATTGCTAGCAAAGATGCAATAATCCCCTAGAATGTCCCTAGGTTGTATTTCATTTTTTCATTAATGCACGTTTTCCCGATGTTAAAAAAAAAAAAACGTCAATGTGAAACTTTTTAGAGAGCTCCTGCTTTATGAGATGAACTTCACTTTCTCCAACAATGAACACTATTCTCTGATTAGCCTTAATAAGCTTGTTTATAAGAAGAGCCTTGAAAGTAAGCTGAAAGATGTATAAGATCAGATTGTTAGCACAAAGAATGGAATTTTTTTTTTAAATAAATATCCAAATGTAAAAAAGACCTCTATGAATCTGATACCCTTTGGCTTATGGTACTCCATTATATCAAGATAGATTGATTGGCCAAGCTGGTTTAACTCTTCTTCATCCCTATTTTCTATCACATGCCATCTCGATATCCTATTAAAACAATGCAAAAATTTTAACAATCAAATCAAATCAGTAGGAAGAAGAAGAAAAAGAGGAAGAAGAAAGAGAATTTATAGTGAACATGTAAGTGAATGAAGTCAGTAAACATAACTACTCACACATAAAGATGGGATGATAATTAGGGTCATTATATGGCCTTGGATAAGTGCTTGTGCTTGTGTATAAATTTATCGAAGCAACGATGAAGTTTACCATTGCTAAACTAAAACTAAATCCTCCACAACTCCTTGGACCATAACAGTTGAAAGAAGCAGCAAATGTAAACCAAGTCAAGACCAAAACCTGTCCTGCCACTCACTAGTGACTACAGGAAGCGCAGCAGAAATTTCTAGTTCCACTATTGAACCACAACACAATACACCACCGAACCAGGAACCAATCAAAGTGAAAATTTAGGGCTGATTAACAGATCAGGTCGGGTCGTGTTCGGATTCGGGTTAATAATAAACGGGTTGAACATGTCCCAACCCAAACCTAACCCGTTTATTAAACGGGTTGCAAATCTCAACCTTGACCCGACCTGTTTATTAAACGGGTTACCCATATAACCCGTTTAACCCATTTACATATTTATTACTATAAAATTTTTATTAAAATTTATTAGTTTTAAATAATAAATTCACATAAAAGTATGCATGATTAGATTTTCTTTTCAATTTTTGTGTTCTACAATTAGTATTTTTAAAATTTTCACCAACTTTAACACAACTTTTTAGGAAATTTATATTTTAATGAGTTAAACAGGTCAAAGCAGGTTAATTTCGGGTTGAAAATGTCAACCTTAACCTAACCCATTTAATTAAATGGGTAAGTCGTGTCAACCCATTTACTTAAATGGATCAAAAATCTCAACCCAAACCCGCTTATTTCAGTTCGGGTTCGGTAAACGAGTTGGATCAGTTTTTCACAGCCCTAAGTGAAATAAGAGAAATCTCAATGCCTAACTCCAACTTACATCCTCCAAACACACCATTCAACATCCAACAACCAACTATACGACAACAATCATAATACCACACCAACACCAAATATCAAATATGCAATGAAATTAAGAAGTATCGCTAAGGCCTAAGAGCACCCACAATGGTGGGTTGCTACTAACTCAGAGGCTACCTAAAAATTATCCCACCAACTCCTATCACATCTACTTTTTAAATAAAATAACATTTGATAATCACACTACAACTTATCACCTTAAACTACGTGTTCCAACAAGTGTTCAGATCTTTCTGGGACGGAGGGAGTATTTTATAATTTTACGCTTAAAATTGTTTTGTACATTTGTATTCAAGTAATGCCCTAGTAATTCTAATTGTTAATAGCCTCGTCAAGGAGATTAATTAATTAATTAATTCCTATCTTACATGTTATCAAGAGCCTAAAACAATAACCACCCCAACTTAATTTTTTCTCGATCAATCCGATATATGGATGAAATAAAAACGAATATTAGTTGATCGTTGATGATACTGTACGCAATTCATGATAGGGATCCAAGAACAAATCTAGAACGAATGATATATTTCTTCAACTTGGATGGAGAACAAGCGGAGGCACCAAAAGTTACAAGCTTAAAGCATGTTCTCCCGTTATCCGAGTTCCATGATTATGGTGAAAATTCTTACTTTGTAGCAGACTCAAGGGGATTTGAGAGTTTGGTTCATCTTATTGCCAAACAATTCCTCTCCTACAAAAATGGCGTTGGCAATGATCCTAGGGTTAAGTTTAATCAGGTACTCTTATAATTGCACTATCAGCTAGCCGATACGTCTGAATTTGTCCACACAAAAAATGAACAGTGCTTGAAAAATGAATAATGCTTTAATTTGTCTCAATAACATTGTACTCCCTCTGTACCACAATATTCTGTGCAATTTCCCCATTTGGACGTTTTGTAATATTTTGTGCATCAATCCGTCTTGCGTGGTCCTGATTCACATTAAAAATAGTGTGGACCAGGCCTATACACGTGTCCCACTACAAACTAGTCACTCCCGCTTTCCAAAATCCGCGCGATTTTTTCTCTCTTCAATAAGATTCTCTCGCCCTAAAATTTTAACAAAAACAGTTGTTCAGAACAAACATACACTATATTATTTTATAATACACTATATCATGTCAAAATACACTATCATGTCAAACACTATAACGATCGATTATGATAATTTTGTGTAATATACAAACAAACTACACTATAACATTTCAAAATACACTATATCATGTCAAAACACATTATATCATACAACACTATCATGTCAAAAAATACAGCAAAACACTATCATGTCAAAATACACTATATCATTTTCAAATACACTATATCATGTCAATATACACTATAACATGCAACACTATCATACCAAAAAACTCAGCAGAACACTATCATTTTAAAATACACTATATCATTTTAAAATACACTATATTATTTCAAAATACACTATATTATTTCAAAAATACACTATTAGGAGAGTGAAGTTATCAGAGGAGAGAGAAGTTATCAGGAGAGAGAAAAGAGTGGAAGACTGAACGCGGCAAAAACGGAAAGTTGTAATCATTAAAACTCACGTGAGATGGATAAGGTGCACACTAAGTTAGTGTGCACCGGGTTCATATTAGTTTTTTTATTTGTGCATTGTGCTTTATTCCATTTTAGGACATGTTTTTACTATTTTTTAATAAGAGGGGCCTACCACTTTCCCTTACTTTTCCCACTTTATCTTACTTTTCCCCCTTTTACACATTCTCTCTCCAATCTATTTTTGCTATTTGACCCCACTCATTATAATACATTATTCCTGGTTTTCTCCCCAAATAGTAAATGCATAACACATAACAGTACGGAGGGAGTATCAGTATTACTATCAGATTGATAATTTTTAATGACTTTAATTCTTACATCTTAATAAACAAGTGACAAATTGTTGGGTTGAGAATCCTACATTTAAAAATGAATTGAGTTGTTAAAGCCAAATTAAGGGCTATTTCCCTTATTACCATATGGTTTTTGAGGTAGAACCTCTTTGGTCTTGTAAAGTGAATTTGTACTCTCCCGTAATGAATACGGTCCGTACTCGCTTAATATGATATCAGAGCCAAAGCTAAGTTTGTTGTGTGATCTAGGTCAATGTTGAAGGGTTTATACACCCTAAGCTATACACAAACAACACATTGAAATAATAAATTATAAAAGCTAGAAGTATAAAGTACATGTAATGTAACATGTTACTGGTCTTTATTATGACACAAAGTAAGAAGACAAAATGCTAGAATGCTTTCATGTGAAACCAAGAGCGAAAAAAAAATTCCTAGTAAAAACAATAAGGTCTAGGGTAAGAACAATAGGGATGTTCATAAAAACCGAAACCTAAAAATCGTACCGAAAAATCAAAAAATCGAAAAACCGGTCTAAACGGGTGGTAACCGGATCGATAAAAAAAAATTTGCCGGTACGGTTACCGAACCGGTAAAAGTAGCGGTTAAACGGTGCGGTTACGATTTTTGAGTGAACGGTTAACCGAAAAATCGAAATATTTTTTTCTCTATTTAATTATTGTGAATTTTTTTTTCCAACAAATAGTTTATTCTAAATATTTGTTAGTGAGTAACAAGAATTAGAAGAAGTATGTGATTGTTTAAAAACTTTAGTAATAATATAAACACTATAATTAGGAAATGTAGTGAATACTTAGTGTTAGTTATGTTTTCCAATGGATTTACTACCCACTTTATAATACATTTTATATTAGAGAATATATAATAATAAAATATATGCACAAAAAATTGAGTAACGGTTAATGGTTAACCGGAAAACCGCACCGAAAAAACGGTTAACCGCTTAGGCGGTAACCGGTGTAACGGTTACGGTTCGCAAAAAGAGCGAACCGAAACTTTCTGTTACCGAATCGAAATGTCGTTTCGGAACGGTAAACCACCCATGAACACCCCCTAAAGAATAATATGGCTTAGAAGAAGAACAATTTTATACTTTTGTTTTGTTTTGCTTCACGTGGGTTTGCTGTAGCATTGTCTTTTTGCTTAGTGTGAGGATTGTCAATCGTAGATTGTTGAACACCGCTTTAAAATTTCTTAAAATCGCTCCAAAGCACACTTGAAAATACAACTTTACCCTGAACTTTCTCTTTCATCCTCAACATCACTAAACCCATCCCTCACTAACCAACAACCACCACCAAACACACAACCACCACCACGCTAAACCCATCCCTCACTAGTCACTACACAGCGTGCGTCTGATCAATCCCCATTGAATGTTGCCGTAACCGTGCATTGAGTCTATTGATTATTGAATATAATGCGCTGATATTGCCAAAAAAAGATGTGGTTGGTTGAAAACTTAAAATAATACTATGAGGGATTATAAAAATCAGTCCACGCAGTCAAAATGTTTGCCGTATATATAAAATCTTTCTGTGAGACAAATCAAGTTAAAGTGTGGCAAACATTAATTAGTGTTGCACCAATAATAAAGTTAGAAGTAAATATGAAGTTAAGTTAGTTATTAATAAACCAAATTTTTTTTTTCTGAATTGCAACAGGGAGTGAGAGATAGGGGTGTTCAATTGTTCATGGGTGGTTAACCGTCCCGAAACAACATTTTGGTTCGCTTTTTGTGCGAACCGTAACCGTAACCGTTTAGACCGGTTATCGCCTAATGGTTAACCGTTTTTTCGGTACGGTTTTTCGGTTAACCATTAACCGTTATTCAAGTTATACAATTATATTTTACTTAATGTATATATATAATTTCTATTTTTTTTATGCATATACTTTAATATTATATATACTCTAATATAAAATGTATTATAAAGTGGATAATAAATCCATTAAAAAACATAATAACAATAAGAATTTACTCCATTTCCTAATTATAGTGTTCATATTAGTACTAAAGTTTCCAAATAATCACATACTTCCTCTAATTGTTGTTACTTAGTAACAAATATTAGAATTAATGTAATTGTTGGAAAAAGTGTCAAAATAATTAAATAGAGAAAAAAAATATTTCAGTTTTTCGGTTAATCGTTTACTTTAAAATCATAACCGTAACCGTACCGTTTAACCGTTACTTTTATTGGTTCGATAACTGTACCGTTAAAACTTTTTTTTACCGGTACGATAACCACCCATTTAGACCGGTTTTTCTGTTTTTCCAGTACGGTTTTTCGATTTCGATTTTTTATAAACACCCCTAGTGACAGATATTGGGAAAAAAGGGAAGAGTAAAATTGGAAATATTTAATGAGATCGGGGCGATTTTAAAAAATTTTGGGGCGATGTTTAGCATTCGAGCTATTTTACAGTTCATCATTTAACTTTTATATATAAAAACTTTATCGGACACAAATGATGAAATGAATACTAGCACTTGGTAAAATGACGAGGGGTGATAAAACGCTCATTGTGAGCGGTTTATCTTCCCACTCACAACCAATCATTAATTAAAAAAGTTGGTGTGACACCTTGTCGAAAAAAAATGAACCCATGTTTGTGTATTTGAAACCCCGGTTATTGTTAAACCAACCCTTGTTTATGTGTTTGAAACCCATGTTTTTGTTAACTCAACCCATGTTTGTGAAAAAGTAAACATGTGATATCCGACATAAAAGATGTGATATCGACATAAAGAAAGTTGCATTGATTTACGTGTCCCATTCAAATTTCCCCCAAAAAAGTACATTTGATTATTGATACGAACCCATGTTTGTGTATTTAAAACCCCGATTATTGTAAAATCAACCCGTGTTTGTGTGTTTCAAAACCCATGTTTGTGTTAACTCAACCCCTGTTTACAGATTCTTTTTCCCTTTTCCCCTTTTACCCCTGTGAGTGGGTAGTGATAACCGCTCACAATGAGCGTTTTATCACCCCTCGTAAAATGACAGCTACAGACTACAGTACTGTAATACTGTGTTTCTTGAAGGCGACTTATTCGATGCGACATTTTTGATTTTCTCTCTCCTTTATTAATTTCTTTTGCTCCCTTACGAGTATAAGAAATGATAAATCCGTGTGAGATTTATCGATCCTTTTAAACGACTTTTGGGCCAACATGTGGAACAGTATTATTGGAAAGTTGATGGGTTTTAATTTTTTATATCTTGTGGGACTGTGAAGCCACTTGCTATGAAAGTAATACTCAAAAAAAAAAAAAAAAACTCTAAAAAATAAGAGACAATAATTTCAAATTTGGGTCATCATTTATTTTTTCCTAAATATTCTCAAGTTTGACTGTTTCATCTCATATTGGTCTTAGACCCTGTTTTTTTAAAGTTGAACAGTGAATTAAATTAAATTGAAATAGACTGAGCTGAACTGATATAAAATAAACTAAACTAAAGCGTAGTGTAAAATAAACTGATCTGAACAAAGCTGAACTGAACCGATTTGATTTTTTTCGATCAATCACATATGTATCTAAATTACAAAGTGAGGGATAGCTCGGTTGGTTAGAGCTTCCCTCTCGGTTCCAAGTGATAATGAGATCGATTCTCATCCCCGCCCTTGTAGCTCATTCGCACCAAAAAAAAACATATGTATCTAAATTTTTATCACACTCTCATAAACAAGTTCTTTTTTTTACATATGTTGAAGCTGATTTTTTTTTTTGAAATTGGGGGGACAACTGTCCCCATTGTTTCTATGTGGCTCCGCCACTGTATAAATATACCACATACCATGTTAACTAATAGACCGTACCAAATAAATCACGTAAAACTAATCTAATAGAATGAATTTGAGCCGTTGGATAAGAAAATATAGTGATCTATAGAGTAGTTCTCATGGTTCTCACTTTTTCTGACTGATTTACTATAAGAGTAAGTCTCATATAAACCTAAACCATAGATATACACCATATGTTAAACGTTTACGACACAACCCGTTGTCCTATTGCCTACTCAATACATAATTGAATATGATTATGTTTCTCAAGATCATCATGTAGCCGTTGGTGGAGAATCTTAATGATGAAACTTAAAGCATTATGCACCACTGAAATCTTGTTAAGATCGAAAAAGATAGATATTACTTTGGTCTTTGGGTTATTTCAACTCATTGACTTGTTTGCCCTCGTGAATCTCAAGTAGAAAAAGAGTATTCTTTTAGTATATAGAAATATCTCACTTTTGAGACCTATAACTCTATAAAAACAACATCTTTTATGCACAATTGCACATCATCGCAAGTGGTAATAAACACTATCGTATTATATCAACAAAAATAAGGATGAACGGATTAAGCACAATGAAGCTATTCTTGCTCTTCCCTCTTTTGTTAGCCACCATCGAGTATGCTTCATCTTCATCCCCCTCCGTCATCATTATCGGTGCCGGAATGTCAGGTAATACCTATGTAGTATAGTATGTTACCTTCTTATATATGCAATGCCGTACTTCATTCCCCCTTAGATTTAAACCATCTGATCTAGTTGACATCCACAAATTTTGGTGTGAGATTGAAGGATATACAAGTACGTAATAATATGTTGTGTATATCAGAGATAATATATATCATAGTCTATGATATATGCATATGTTTGAGTATTATCTCTGATGATTAAGTTATCTACTTTTTTTTTTGGGCCACCACTAGGGACCCTATGATAAGATGAAGGACCCTGCCAGATCGGAACCTTTCGCAGGTTCATCCGGCCTGGGTTTGTGGGCTGACACTTTGAGAGTGAGGGGATGGTAAGGAGAAACCCTCTCCCAAAGTGCCCCTAGTGGGGATCGAACCCTCAACCTTAAGGTTGGAAGTCTCTTTCTTTACTACTAGGCCAAACTTAACTTGGTGATTAAGTTATCTACTTAATAAAATAAAGGGTATATGATACGAAGTATATATGTTTAGAAGCAGTAGAACTAGTACTCGTAATAGTAATAATAATTAATACCATATAATATATAATAAAATGTGGACTATTGCAATTTTACAGGTATCTCGGCAGCAAAAAGACTTGAAGATGCTGGGATTAAGGATTTTGTAATACTAGAGGCAACAAATAGAATTGGTGGGAGAATTAAGAAGACTGAATTTGCAGGCTATACAGTTGAAATGGGTGCTAATTGGCTTCATGGAGTTGGAGGTCCCATGAGAAATCCTCTCTATGAGATGTCCAAGCAAATCCACCTTAAGAAATTCTACTCCGATTTTAGCAATATCTCTTCGAACACCTATAAACAAGAGTAATTTTTTTTTTTTGAGAAAATTACAAAAATATGACACAAACTTCAAATATTTTGCAAAAAATGACACTAACTTGACACATTAATTAATTAGACACAAATTTGACAATTGAATACAAAAATAACGTAAGTATAGCAAAAGTGACATAAATGATGTTGGATTCTTTGTATTATAATGTCTTTTTTTTTCCAAAAAAAAAAATTGCAAACCTTATGTCACTTTTGCAATAAATCTGCCAACTTTGTGTCAATTATATTAGTGCGTTAAGTTCGTGTCATTTTATGAAAAATGTCCAAAATTTGTGTTATTTTTGTAATTTTTCCTTTGTCATTATTATTATTTGTATTTTTTTAATAATATAATTAACTTAAAACAATAATCCAAATTACACATATATGTGACGATAATAACTTGACCTATATATAAATTAAATAAATGATCTTATGGCATTTGGTTTTATCATAGGGGTGGATTGTACAGAAAAGATGAGGTGGATGCTGTGATTAATAAAGTCGACAAAACAATTGAAGAAGGAGTGAAGTATTCAAATATTTTGAATTCACAGAAGGATGATAATGATAATAATGATATGTCTATTTTGGCTTTTGAACGTCTTTATAAAAGGTATGTAGTTTTAAATTACACCAACTGTACTCTTTATCAATACGGAGTAATTTTCAAGCATGTTAATATGTCATTCTTATTATAAATATCTAATTTATCTTAAATTCAGCCATGATAAAAGAAAAGAATTTATCTTAATTTCAATAACTTTGAACTTTGTGGTTATTGGGAGGATGTATATCAATTACTGTAGTAGCAAAAATAAAATATAATACAGGATAATGTTGAGAAGCCAAAAAATGATTCTTAAGCTCACATTTGATGCAGTCGTCTAATTGTTATGCATGTTGTAATAGTTAAGTGATAGTATTAAAGTTTTCCAACTTTGATGTTGAGCACAAGATACAAAAAATCTCTTTTCGTCCTATGAACTTTAAGGTGTATGAAATTTCATATTGGATTCTTTAAGCAGAACGATAGAGATTCCATTTAATTTTAAAATTGATCTAGGCCAAAGGCAGACCTACGTATGATTAGTAGTGAGATATATATATAAATTTGCGTGTTTGTATTTTTTCCTAAGTAGTGTTTTGACCTTGTCCAACCTCTAACCGCTACCTCAAACGCTAGTGCCAAACATGGCCTACATTACAGACTTACAGTAAACAAGATCTTATATAATGGATGAAAATGAAAGTAAAATAATATAATAGAATAATAAAAAGGATATATAAATGGTAATCATATGCAAAATATTCGATTGATTAAGGACTACAAGTTGGATCTGGGGTGGGTGCCGGGTATGAGAAAGCATATTATTCAAATCTTTCTCATCTTTCTCAATTATATACTCTACATTATCCTACGCATTAACACGGGCAAAATTTAATTTTTTTACATTTAATCAAAAGAAACTAAACCCAAATGTGCTTTGTGGCACCCACCTTATGAATTAATTATAAATCAAAAGTTTAAGCTGATGGTTGAGTTTAAGAATTATATATTCTCACTCTCCCTCGTAAGAGAGCTCTTTGAGTTTGAAATATGGATGCAACACAAGCACCCCATATTTAGCGCTAGATAATTCCACTTTAATAAGGAAATATAAACGAGTATTAAAACCTGTGAACTCCGTATCACGTGGCTTTGAACCCATGTTAAGGGACTATCTCAATTAGAGATGGTTGAGGCCCATGACTATATTATATTCTCTATCTAAAGTATATAAATATGTTGAATGTTTATGCTTAAAATAGTGTTTACATATCTCCTGTATTAAGACCAAGCAAAACTTGTTGGTAAGGGTCTGACTTTAGATCCCAGAGGTCTAGGGTTCAAGTCCTACTAAATGAGGATACTTGGGGGTGGGAATTCCCTTACCACCATCTATTTGTAAGTGTCTGACCTGCAAATACGGGGCCAAGAAGCCAAGAGGGTTGAGGTCTAATTAGGGTCGTTCTCTCACCATTTTTTTTGTTTTTGGCTTTTTCGGATGACAATACTGTACATCATGACAGGGAACCAAGAACGAAGCTAGAAAGAACGGTAGACTTCTTCAGCTTTGATGGAGAACAAGGGGAGGCACCCAGAGTTACTAGCTTGAAGCATGTTCTACCATTTCCCGAGGGCCATTATTATGGTGAAAATTCTTACTTCGTAGCAGATTCAAGAGGCTTTGAGAGTTTGGTTCATCTTATTGCCAAACAATTCCTCTCTTACAAAAATGGTGTTGTCAAGGATCCTAGGGTCAAGTTTAATCAGGTACTCGATCTCCTACTTGCCAAAGATACTTTGTATTTAGAGGACTTACCAATTACCATGCATGTTGGGGCAATAGCAAATTAGCAATACGATGTGTCAATTGACCAAATGGATATAAAAATTAGCAATCTATATGTTGCCAAATGGGTATAATATTTAGGAAAACCTATGTATTACCAAATTAAATGGCCCTTGTGAGGGTATAGTTGAACCCTCAACCTCGAGATTGCTTTGGAGTAGTTACACTTCTTTACCACAAAGCCAGGACTAACTTGATTAGTGCACAATGTATTTATGTACTACAATGCTAATCAATATTTCGTACGTGTTATACAAATAATGTAGTTAGAACTTAAAAGTATATGAGCAGCAGGTGATAGCCTAGTGGTGTTGGCATCACCTCTGATCCCAGAGATCGTGGGATCGAGTCTCACCCCTTGCAAGGAGGGATCTCCAATTTCCCCCTTCCTTGCAAGGGACTTCATCTTACCTTAAAAAAAAAAGTTAGAAGTATATAACCTTTTAACGTGGATTAATATATTTCTGATTGAAACAGGTAGTAAATGAGATTGAACAATCAAAAAATGGTGTATTGGTAAGAACGGAGGATGGCAAGAAATACCAAGCCAACCTCGTTATTGTGTCTGCTAGCCTTGGTGTCTTACAAAGTGACCTTATCAGCTTCAAACCTCAACTTCCAGTAAGTTATTACATAACTCCCTCCGTCTCTCTAATAGATATAGATATTTATCCTGGGTATGAATAATTGCTAATAACCATTGTAATTCTGTTCAATTATTATTTAGTTTAACATTTTGTTAACGTAAGTTTTACTTCTATATGAGGAAATAGTTATGGAAAAAGCGTGCAATATCAGAGTTTAGCATGGGAATTTATACCAAAATCTTCCTCAAGTTCCCTCGTACATTTTGGCCTATAGGCAATGACACCGAATTTTCCTTGTATGTTCATGAAAGACGAGGATATTATGCCTATTGGCAGGTACACTTGCTCCCTTGAACCCATAACCCATATAATCTTTTTTACTACAATTTAATGTTTCAAAGAAACTTGAGTGAGAATGGTAGATAATAAAATCTTGTACAATTTGTGGTACTAATTTTGTAAGGTTTAAATGTTTGCCATGTAGCGGTTGCACAATGAGTATCCCGGATCACACCTTATGCTTGTGACAGTGGAAGATGGTGAGTCTATAAGAGTAGAACAACAATCTGATGAAGAAACGAAAGCAGAAATAATGGAAGTTTTGAGAAAAATGTTTGGAAAAGACATTCCAGAAGCTACACATATACTAATTCCTAGATGGAAATCAGATAGATTCTATCAAGGTTCCTACTCAAATTGGCCTGTTGGCTATTCTCAAAAACGCCATGACCAATTAAAGGTTAGTTTGGTAATTGATCATTTACATACATGTTCTTTTTGTGACTATATAATGCACCAACTTATCATGTTATATGCATGCATGTTTATATTTTGTACGTGTAGGCTCCAGTTGGTCAAGTGTACTTCACAGGAGAACATACACACAGTACATTTTTTGGATATGCAAGTGGTGCATACTTTGCAGGTTTTCCTTCTTGATTACATAACACTTTGACTTTTACATATGTTAATGCAAAATTCATGTCAGGGTAGTTTGACTCCTCAATCCAGGGTGTGCTCGTCACTATAAAAGTTTCCTCCCTACGGAGGAATACCTTGTTTTGAGTAGAGGCTTCCTCCCTCGCGATAATGAAATGCAAATACAAATTATAAAAAAAAAAGCAAAATTCATGCCATTAATATCTTCATTTTGGTTACTATAATTAGATAGTAGTTTTAAAAAATGTACCTAGCATGTTCTTGAATTGTGGGATATTGTATTGCAGGTATTAATACAGCAAGGGAAGTAATTAACTGCTTGAAGAATAAAAGATTTTGCAGAGGTGTCCGCCGCGGATAGGTCCTAACGAGAATATTAGGGATGATATTTTCTGCATGGACTTTAATTTTTTTCTTTCTAATTCATTGAATGAAGTACTCCACCTCTAGGTGAGGAGTTTCAGAAAAGTGGTGATTGAATATTCAATATTGTATGTTTCATATGTTGATCTTTGTGTTTTAAAAATCATGGTGCTCCATTTCAATCATGAAAGTGTTTAATTATTAGAAATTTGACTAGTTTATCTCCTAGCAATTAGTGTTGGAGCTACAAAAGACATTAATATTTAGGATCTATTCCGTTGAACTTATTAGAACTTATTTTCAGTAAAAATAAGTTTAGATAATTTAAGAGACAAGTTCAGACAAGTTAAGATAAGATATAATAAGATTTGACCCTCTAAGAAAATATATTCCAATAAGTTCAGACAAGTTCAAATCAGTTCAGATAAGTTAAGATTAGTTTAGATAGGTAAAAGTAAGTTGAATAGAACGGACCCTTAAAACAATAAGTACATTTCTTAAGCATAAAAAGTCAAACTATTGCGAACATTTAAAAAAGGAAAAATTATTTTAACTAAGTCAACCTTTGCGTGGTCTTCCAATTTCAAGTCTAACTTTTGATTATTCCTCATCAAGTCAAATTTGTAGCACCATTAACTTTAATTAGGATAAATGACCGGTAACCTGATAAATTGGCAAATAAAAAAGTTTACCAATTAACCCACCCATTAACCCACCCAAAAACTAAAAACCCACCCATTAACCCAACCAAAACTGAAAACCCACCCAAAAACTGAAAACCACCCATTAACCCACAACAACACCATCCCCACCCCACCCACAACAACACCAGCCCCACCACCCCCTCCCCGTTCCCCTTCGAATCTCGCGCCTCCCCTCCCCCCTCCCCGCCGGAAAATCGCTCCCCTCCCCCCACCCCCTTCGGCCAGTGCCTCCCCCTCCCCCCCCCTTCGAATCGAATCCGCGCCTCCCCCTCTCCCACCCTCGTTTCGCCCGTAAAGAAACGGAGGAGACGACATAGGTCGAGGTGGGCCGGGGAAATCATTCCCAAACGGAGAATCGAAGAAGCCGCCACGCCGATTTGAAGGACTACGATCGCGGGCCGCCGACGAGAGTGAGGGAGGAGGACGGGGATGAGTGCGCCGACGAGAGTGAGGGGGGGAGGCGCGGGGGGGGGCTGCGTGGGGGGGGGGAGGGGGAGGGGGGGTTGGTGTGGGAGGTGGGGGAGGGGTGGGGGGTGGGGGGTCTTGCTAGTGGAAACGCAGCGAGGGCGGGGAGGGGAGGAGTGGGGTGGGGGACGTCGCTGGGGTGGGGGTGGGCAGGGGCGAGAGGAGGGAGGGTGGGGTGGGGGGACGCACTGGTGGGGGTGCAGGGGCGGGGAGGGAGGGGGTGGGGGTGGGTGTGGGGTTGGTCCTAAGGGAGAGGGAAGAGAAAGATGAGTAGAGAGAAAATAAATCAAAAAAATAGCAAACCAATCATATGGCGACACGTGGCACATGTAACCTACTAAATAATTCACAAACAGGTTAAAACTCAATAGAAGAAAATAGCCCTACAAGCCTAACTCAATCAGAGATAATCAAAAGTTAGACTTGAAATTGGAAGACCACGCAAAGGTTGACTTATTTAAAATAATTATTCCTTTAAAAAATGAGGAAATATTATTACGAGTTCAAATCTGGTTGCAAGCTTGTTTTTGTGTTATGACGTAACAAAATTCTGAACCTAAGGAAATATTATTTTACCTAATTTTTTTTATTATTTAAATAAACTTTGCAATTTTAGAATAGATAAAATCAAAAGGATATAGCTTAGATGCAATTAAATTAAGAAGTGTCCCTAAGAGCACCCATAATAGCGGGTTGCGAGGCTACCCAATAGGTAACTCACCATTGTAGAGCATTCTGATGAAGTGGCTCAAGAGTCAAGAGTGGGGAGGGTGTGACAGTTGGGGCACCTCCTGCTGGGTCCCACAAAATGAAACACAACTAACACATGCACCACAGATTTGTATACACGCGTCTTACCACTCGTACTTTCGCAAAGTCTTATAAAAAGACCGGTCTCACGTTAACACTAACGTGAGACCGCCCAAGATTAACATTGAGCTGGGGGAAAGAGATGGAGGTGCGACGCCGAGGTGATAAACCCTCCGACTTTCTCTCTCCTCAACCTACCAACATTCTTCTTCTTCATCTTCTTTGTGCTTCACTTCAATCGCACTTGTGGCTTCGGATCGAAGCTTCACTTTCTCTCTCCTCTTCTCTGTTCAGTTTTCATGGCGGATAGAGAATCTCTTAATCCTGGAATTCGTCTAGGTGTGAACTCAATTCGCTTACTTTTTCTGATTTTTTGTTTCGTTGTTTAAGTTTTAATTTATGTGTTGTTGATGATTTTATGATTTTGATTTTAGACTTGTTTTAGCTGATTTTTGTACTTCATTTTGATGTGCGAAGAATATGCATGCTGATTTTTGTGAGTAATTTATTGATTTAGTTGGATTTTTAGTTAATTGTTGTTTAGTGAATGAAAATCGAGTGTTCTGGTGATGCATTTGATTTTGTGAGTTTTATTTTTAGATTATGTGCTCATTGTGGTGTTTTGCATGTTGTTTGTGTTCAGCGACTGTCTAATTGATGATGCTCAAATTAAATTGAGATTTAGATTTACTTTTTTTTTGTCATTTTCAAGTTATAGTTATAATTTTCCAATTAGTTAAGGAATTTTAATAATTAGTTACATATTTTTGACTCTTAGTTATGGTTTTCTGATTCATAGTTAGCATTTGGTTAATAGTTATGAAATTCGGATATATAGTTATGATTTGTAGGTTATTAGTTATTAATTGTGGTTAATAATTATGGTTTTATGGTTGATAGTTGTGATTCTGGCTATTAGTTATTGTTTTTTTGATAAATAGTTATGATATTTGGGTATTTAGTTATTATTGTTTTTTACATTAGTTATGACTTTTTGTTTTTTAGTTCCGGTTTTATGGCTAATAGTTTTAGTCTAGAAAATAACTGAAAGATTATAATTATAGCATATGAATAATTATTTATTAATTTCATGAGTAACAATGATGCATGGTTTTATGGTTATAGTTTTGATATTTGGTTAACATTTATACTTTGAGGGTTGATAGTATGGGCGATCAATAGTTATGATTTTAAGGTCATTAGTTTTATTTATTGTATGCATTAGTAAACATTGGTTTTGCATTGGTTATTTGAGGTTGGCATAACTAATGCAAAAATGCGATAGTTATTCAAGAAAGAGAGAATTAGTGCGTTAGTTATTTAAGAAAGAGAGAATTTTTTATGCGTGATACTGAAATTATGGCCAATAAAATGCATTATAATCTGATTTTTATGATATAACTAATATACTTCAGCGCTTAACTAATATACTTCAGCGTTTAACTAATATACTTTAGCGCTTAACTAATTCACCCAGAAGCAATTTAAGGCTAGCATAACTAATAGGTGCAAGCGCTTAGCTAATTCTGCTACTGGTTTGATGCACGCGCGTGATATCAGCATGACATCAGCGGTCTCACGTTAACACTAACGTGAGACCGTCTCTCCAAAAACGGACTCCTGTACTTTAGCTAAACTTTAGCATGTTGGAGGTGTGTGTGGATAAAACAGTGAGTAACAGAATATTAGAACTTCCAAGCACGTATTAGATACGCTTTCCTATAAGTTATTTACCGACCCACTAGGAACAACAGAGTATCACGGTAATACTTATGAGATACGAAGAAGAAACATTGAATCTTGGTTGTTAACAAGAAACAATCCCAACAAGAGATAGTTTGATTTTGTTTAGAGAAAACCTAAGAGAATTTCATTCTCTAAGCAAGCACAATAGGAAATGAAAATGTTTTTCTCACTTATTCCATATGTGATATCTCCCTATATATGCTAGGGAAGATTTACAGAAAAAAGCCTGAAAGCACGCAAACATTCAGACGAAAAGACATGCACCGTTTCGCGAAAGAAATGCATCGTCAGGAAAACTGACGAATTGGAGCTGGCGCTCCCCTGTGGAGCGGGCGCTCCAGGCAGGAGCCGGCGCTCCTCAGCCCTGTCAAGGAAATTGGTTCAAACTCCAATTCCTTGACAATTCTGAGCGTGCGCTCTTCTGGAGAGCGAGCACTCTACTAACTTGCCTTCTCGTTTTTCCTTCTTTCTCATCACATAACATCAACGGACACATTTAAACTATAAATGTTCCAACAATCCTCCTCCATTTATAGTATAAATGCTTTGAAATCCGTACACTTGCAAATTACACAAAATCAACTAAACTTGTGCATAAATGAAAATGTCTTAAAGATTGAATTTCCACTTAGTACAACACACTTTTACAAACTTTCAATTGAAATGATTGACTAAGCATTGAATCACTCAACCATATGAAAATTTAAAGATGCTATACACACAAGCTTACACAAACAACATTGTCACCTTCGACTCCATTGAAGGCCTTGAGTCCATATCCACATTCATGAGTGTTCCTAGTTAAGCCCCCAAACTAGGTGAAGCGGCCAAACTTCTTACTCATATAGGTAAACCTTCTATGACATGCTCTCGCAACCGAGCAACTAACCAAAGGTTTATTAAGAAATTAATCAACCTTCAACATTGCGAAAAACAAGCACTAACCTTGGGATGTAATAAAAAATATTATAGTGCTCCAAATTACAAATAAAGTGGGATCCTCATTGAATTCAAGATCTTGCGTTGTACAAGATGTAAATTGAGTTTTCTTCATTTGCAATTTACTTAATAAAGGCTTAAAACACATCCCTACTTTTATATAACATAACTTGACAACTACTTTGGCCAAATTCATCAAGTTAACAAAACATATAAAAGTTCATTAACACGACTCCATGCTTATAAAATCACAAACACCACAAAGTCGCAATCCAATGTGTTGTGACTTGCCATTATTATAAACATTATAACATTCAAATATCAATTATGAACAAAGAACATGTTAATACTAAAACAATCAAATAAATTAATATTCTTCCCCATCTAGTATTAACAAAATAAACATCTTATCTATTTAAACCAAGACTTGTATATGAAAACAACCACATAAGTACACTTCTTGGATAACAAGGAATTAACCTCCTCCATGAAAAACCTTCTCCATGAAGTACCTTCTCCAAGAAGAAATTAATATCATCTTCTTGTAAGAAACAAATCCCTAAACCAGCAAGACTTAACTCACACCAAATTATCCTTCTCAAACCGAAGAACATATTTATTTTCACATAATTCCGTCTATTAAATAGATTAGATCAAAGACAATAAACCATTATCTTCCAAGACATTTAATAATTTCAATTAAAACAAAATCGGTAAAAATCATATGTATACAACACCAAATTTAGACAAAATTTTATTGTCCCTAAATTAAATACATAACCAATTTATACAACCGATTTCCTCAAAATCATGAACTTAATGATCTCATAAATTAAAATAATTAATTATCATGTCTGTCATTATACTTTATTCAAGTATAATACATGTCACTTTAAAAAGTGAAAAACTATGAAATAATAACATTCCATAAAACATAATCAATTTCTAGTATAAATTTATAACATGTTAATACTAAAATAAACAATAAATTAATATCTTCCCCATTTTAGTATTAACAAACATATAAACACTTATACTAGTAATTACCACAAAATCATTGAAACAGATCAATATTTTGATTTTCCAACTTGTAAATTATAAACATCACCCAACTATATAAAATTGAGAAGCACATTTAATAAGCATTTTAACCCCATGTCTAAAAATATAAATAATATAAAGAACATAGAATCACATTTATAACATTTAGACAACACATGGTTAAAAATGAAATTAAATACATAGCCCATACTAGGATGACCTACTAAGAAACAACATGTTTATAATTACCACAAGTTCATGTTCATGTCAACAATTATATACTCAATAAATTATAATAAACACATTTACTTTAATAAAATAAACATTATAACTTGTCCATGAGTATATAATCAAAAACATAATTAGTGATAGTAACCCACTAACTATAACATGATCAATAAATAAACTTAATGATCATCATATTAATACTTAAACCAAAATCATGAAAAATAACATGTTAATACTAAAATAAACCAAATAAATTAATATTATACCCCATTTTAGTATTAACAAAATAAAAATTTCAGATTTTGAAAGAGTTTAATATAGCATGATATTTCGATATCATCAAAGTCATCTACCACCGTTTTAGTTATGAAAGGGTGCCAATGAGCCATTGTCAAAATTTGACAAATTATTTCCTCAAACGAAGTGAGATGTTGTACATGTTAGAACCACCAACAAACAAAGGAGACAATGATGAAGCAAACAAAACTACCAACTGTCATAACAAACCAACATTAACCTTGTTGGCACAAAATGGAAATGAATTTTATTCCATCAAACCTTTCATTTACCAACACTCATCAACATTATTAACGTTGCTAAAGATGAACAAATTCACCAACAGTTGGTGATTGAAAAAATCCATGGCTTCCTTTTAATTAATTAAGCATAAACATTCCTAATTAATTAAAAGACAATAGTATTATCTAATAGTACTATAACATGTAATTCTATTATAATCCACACAATAAAATTAATGAAGATAATAGATGTTGGAGATTTAGAGTATAAGGTTAGTTAATTTCATGATATATTGTTTGAGTCACTTGGTAATGGTGTTGTTACTCGAATTATATATGTAATATAATATGCTATATGTTAGTCGTGACAGCAGCATGCTTGTGATGGGCTTGGCGCAGTGGCCTTGGCTTGCTCGCACCCAGCAGCAGCAAAGCTGGACTGGGAGGGAAGGGCTGGTCGCACCTCGCGACGTTGCCCAGCTCGCGGCTCGCGACTCGCGATGCTGATCGCGGCTCGCGACGATGTCACTGACATTGCGTTAATTCGCGTGTTTTGACGGTTTGTCAATGTATCGTTTCGGATTTTCTGAAACAGTATAGCATTATTATAAATATGAGATCTCTCATATGATGAAGGGGTTGAGAAAACTACTTCTCTCTTTTGCATACAATCTCTAAAAGATCAAAATCATAAATTCATCTCTACAAAATCTCACAAACTCATTTTCATTGAATAGTGTTCATAGTAAGTGTGACCACTATTGTTCTCTTCTTTGTATCTCGAAGGTGAATTCCGTGAAACCCGTGCTTTACGATTAGGGTCGGAATATTACTTTTGGGAAAGTGATCTACGCCTAGAAGATTGTTCATCTTGTAACCCTTGTTATATTCGTTTATTCTCTAACAATCCAAAAGTAATATTCATTGCAAGATGACTTCAATTCGTGAAATGTCTGCAAATTTTCACAAACTTGACAAGTTCGAAGGTGTTGGTTTTAGAAGATGGCAGAAGAAGATGCATTTCCTTCTCACTTCGTTAAGTGTGGCGTATGTTTTGAGCACTCCCAAACCCGAGGAAGTGGAAAATGAAACTGTTGAAGAAATTCGGAGGAGAAACAAATGGGAGAATGATGACTACATATGTCGTGGTCACATCCTTAACGGTATGTCCGATGCTTTGTTTGATATTTATCAATTTGTTGAATCCGCTAAGATTCTTTGGGATGAACTAGAAAGTAAATACATGGCCGAAGATGCTTCTAGTAAGAAATTTCTTGTTAGTAATTTCAATGCTTTTAAAATGGTAGACTCTAGGTCGGTAATGGAGCAATTCCATGAAATTCAAAGAATCTTAGGGAGTTTTAATCAACACAACATTGTGATGGATGAGACCTTTGTTGTTTCCTCTATAATTGACAAATTACCACCCGGTTGGAAGGATGTTAGAAATTCTCTTAAGCATAAGAAAGATGATATGAATGTTGAACAATTGGGTGCTCATCTTTGCATTGAAGAGGGCATTCGGGTCCAAGATGGACAAAAGGATGTCAATCCTAATTCTTCCACCGTTAACATGGTGGAGGATGGTAAATCAAAGGAGTCTTCTAATCCTAAGAAGAGGGCTAACAATTTCACCAAAGGCAACAACAATGGGAAGAAGCCTAAGTTTGGTGGAGGTGCTCAACGAGGTTGTTGGGAATGTGGAAAGCCCGGTCATTTCAAGAAGGATTGCACCATTTGGAAGAAGAAGATGAACAAAAAGAATGGTGGGAATGGCGAGTCTAGCCAAACCCATACCAAGCAAGGTATGTGTACACAAGTTTCACTTAATTCAAATCGAATTTTGTGTGTATGATTTCGAAATCTTTTGTGTACAGGATGATTGTTCATGGTGGATCGATTCGGGAGCATCAAGACATGTATGCAAGGAGCGGTCTCTATTCAAGACTTTCAAGGAGGTTGAGAATGGAGAAGTTCTTTACATGGGCAATGATTCTACGGCTAAAGTTCTAGGTGTAGGACAAGTAGAATTAGTGTTTAGTTCCGGAAAGCCTCTTATTTTAAAAGATGTATTGTATGCTCCGGAACTTAGGAGAAATTTAGTCTCTGGTGCTACCTTGAATCGATTAGGTTTTAAAATGGTGTTTGAAGCTGATAAATTTATATTATCTAAGGGTGGTACATTTGTAGGACTTGGTTATCTTTGTAATAGCATGTTTAATTTAGTATTTCTAATGCTTTGAAAGATAAATTGTTTGTTGTCAATGACAATTCTTCTCTATGGCATAATAGACTTGGTCATGTTAACTATAAAAAGTTGTATTCCATGTCTAAGCATGATTTGATTCCCTCTTTTGATCCAAGTATAGAGAAGTGTAGAACATGCATGTTAACAAAGATAACTAGAAATTATTTTCCAAGCAATGTGGAAAAAGATACTTCATTGCTTGATTTAGTGCATAGTGATTTATGTGATTTCCATAGCACTCCTTCCTTAGGGAACAAGAAATACATGATAACTTTTATTGATGACTATTCTCGGTTTTGTTATGTATACTTGTTGTTTACTAAGGATGAAGCCCTTGATAAGTTTAAGATCTATAAAAATGAAGTTGAATTGCAACTAAGTGACAAAGTTAAACGGTTTAGAACCGATAGGGGTGGTGAATTCTATGACCCAAGTTATTTTCAATCTACCGGTATTATACATGAAACTACCGCGGCTTATACACCACAACAAAATGGTATAGCGGAAAGAAAGAATACAACCTTGCAAGAAATGGTAAATTCTATGTTATCCTATTCGGGTTTAAGTGATGGTTTTTGGGGTGAAGCTATGTTAACAACTTGTCATATTTTAAACCGAGTTCCAATGAAAAAGAACGAGGTTACCCCATATGAACTTTGGTATAAAAGAAAACCAAACTTGAGTTATCTCAAAGTTTGGGGATGTCGGACAATTGTAAAAGTGTCGGAACCCAAACGTAAAAAGTTGGGTGAAAGGGGAGTTGAGTGCATCTTTATAGGGTATGCTCTTCATAGCAAATCCTATAGGTTCTATGTTATAGAACAAAATGACTTTTGGTCAATTCACACTATTGTGGAGTCAAGAGATGCAATTTTTGATGAAAATAGATATTCATCCATTCCTAGACCAAAGGATATTACTCCTAATACCAATGTTCAAGCAATTGATCATACTAACATTGATCAAGGAGTTGGACTTGATCAAACTACCATTGATCAAGAAGTTGATGAACAAACTCTTGATGAGAATGTTGCATCAACATCATCACAACCTAGGAGAAGTAAAAGGGCGAGAAAAGAGAAATCTTTCTGCCCGGACTTTCATGTATATTTGGTTGAAGGATCAAGGAGTTCAAAAGTGACTAAGTTTCCATATATATTTAATGTGGAAGAGGATCCTTTAACGTTTAATGAGGCTATGAGATCTCAAGATGCCGCTTTTTGGAAAGAGGCAATTGATGATGAGATGGATTCCATCATGGGAAATAACACTTGGGTTTTAGCTGATTTACCTCCTAAGTGTAAACCAATTGGGTGTAAATGGATTTTCAAAAAGAAAATGAAAGTAGATGGAACTATTGATAAGTTCAAAGCTCGTTTAGTGGCTCAAGGTTTCTCACAAAAATCGGGTATTGATTATTTCGATACATATGCACCCGTTGCTAGAATCTCCACTATAAGGTTATTAATAGCTCTTGCGGCTATTTATAAGCTTGTGATCCATCAAATGGATGTCAAGACGGCATTCTTGAATGGAGAACTAGAGGAAGAGGTTTACATGCGACAACCGGAAGGGTTTGTCGTGCAAGGTCAAGAGCATAAAGTATGCAAGTTGATTAGATCTTTGTATGGGCTAAAACAAGCACCTAAGCAATGACATCAAAAGTTTGATGAGGTTGTGTTGTCTAATGGTTTCAAATTGAATAATTCAGACAAGTGTGTTTATAGCAAATTTGATGACAACGGCAATGGTGTCATGATTTGTCTATATGTAGATGACATGTTGATATTTAGAACGGATTTGTCACAAGTTGAGTGGACAAAATCTTTTCTATCTTCACAATTTTCCATGAAAGATTTGGGGGAGGCGGATGTCATCTTAGGTATAAGAATTAAGAGAGACAATGGAAAATTAATCTTGTCACAATCTCATTATATCGAGAAAGTGCTCAAGAAGTTTAATGTTAGTGATTGCTCTCTTGTTTCAACTCCTATGGACCCAAGTGAAAAATTGTTGCCAAATGATGGCAATGCCGTATCTCAACTTGAGTATGCGAGGGTTATAGGTTGTTTGATGTATGCTATGACGAGTACTAGGTCGGATATCGCATTTGCGGTAGGGAAATTAAGTAGGTATACTAGTAATCCTAGTATGGAACATTGGCAAGCTATTCGCCGAGTGTTAAAGTATTTGAGGAAAACCATGGACTATGGTTTGTCCTATAGTGGATATCCTTCGGTTTTAGAAGGGTATTCGGATGCAAGTTGGATCTCTAATAGAGAAGATCATTCCTCCACAAGTGGATGGGCATTCCTCCTTGGGGGAGGTGCGATATCTTGGGCTTCCAAGAAACAAACTTGCATTGCGGATTCTTCAATGACATCGGAGTTTATAGCTCTGTCGTCGGCAAGCAAAGAAGTCGAGTGGTTAAGGAATCTTATGTTTGAGATACCTTTGTTGCCAAAACCAATATCACCTATTGCTATACATTGTGATAGTGATGCAGCTTTGGCAAGAGCTTATAGTCAAGTGTATAATGGTAAGTCAAGACACATTGGTGTGAGACATAGTTATGTCCAAGGACTTATCAAAGATAGTGCTATCACTGTTGACTATGTGAGAACTACGTATAACCTAGCGGATTGTTTCACAAAGGCACTAGCTAGAGATACGGTAAAGATGATGGCAATCGGTTTAGGATTGGTGCCTATTGAAAATCACGAGTGAGGGAATCTTAACTTAACGCCCAATAAGACGTTGGATCTTGAGTTCAATAAGATTAATTTCCTTATTTGATGATTGAAAGAACTTATATAATCATCCAAGGTAAAGTTCTTTAAATCTGTGATGATTTAAGAGGATGTTTAATCTTAATAGGTCTCTTGACATTGTGCTTTGTCACAGGAGCATGTTTTCTAAGAGATCTACCTATGTAAGTGCGAAGTTTGGCCGCTTCAAGGAGCTAGTGAGGCATAGCTTTGATGCACTTATGGATTGATATGGACACATGGCTAATTAGTGTCAAGTATATATTGAAAATGAGTAGTTAATCTTGTGTGTGTAATATCTTCATGTTTTTCATTATGTGTTGCTAATGGTTCAATCGTTTATCGACACCATTTGGATACGAATGCTTGGAATGTGTATTATACTAAGTGGAAGTTCAAGTCTTTGTACACTTTCATTTATGCATGAGGTTGTTTTGTTTTGATGATTCTTGTGCAATAACTATTTTTGTATACTCTAAATGGGGGAGGATTGTTGGAGATTTAGAGTATAAGGTTAGTTAATTTCATGATATATTGTTTGAGTCACTTGGTAATGGTATTGTTACTTGAATTATATATGTAATATAATATGCTATATGTTAGTCGTGACAGCAGCATGCTTGTGATGGGCTTGGCGCAGTGGCCTTGGCTTGCTCGCACCCAGCAGCAGCAAAGCTGGACTGGGAGGGAAGGGCTGGTCGCGACTCGCAACCAGGGTCACACCTCGCGACGTTGCCCAGCTCGCGACCGCGATGCTGATCGCGACTCGCGACGATGTCACTGACATTGCGTAATTCGCGTGTTTTGACGGTTTGTCAATGTATCATTTCGGATTTTCTGAAACAGTATAGCATTGTTATAAATATGAGATCTCTCATATGATGAAGGGGTTGAGAAAACTACTTCTCTCTTTTGCATACAAACTCTAAAAGATCAAAATCAGAAATTCTTCATCTCTACAAAATCTCACAAACTCATTTTCATTGAATAGTGTTCATAGTAAGCGTGACCACTATTGTTCTCTTCTTTGTATCTCGAAGGTGAATTCCATGAAACCCGTGCTTTACGATTAGGGTCGGAATATTACTTTTGGGAAAGTGATCCACGCCTAGAAGATTGTTCATCTTGTAACCCTTGTTATATTCGTTTATTCTCTAACAATAGAAACTTACAATCCAACCCGAAATTGGGTTTCAACCATGTGGAGATTCGAGAAATCCATCACTCCCGACCTCTTGTCTTGTAACATTCTTCTTCTCTTTCCATTTAACAATGGCATTCCAAATTCAGAAAATTAGAAACATCTCACCCAAGGAAGATCCAATTACCCAAGGAATAAATAACTTATAGATTGTTAGAGGTGTGTGTGGATAAAACAGTGAGTAACAGAATATTAGAACTTCCAAGCACGTATTAGATACGCTTTCCTATAAGTTATTTACCGACCCACTAGGAACAACAGAGTATCACGGTAATACTTATGAGATACGAAGAAGAAACATTGAATCTTGGTTGTTAACAAGAAACAATCCCAACAAGAGATAGTTTGATTTTGTTTAGAGAAAACCCAAGAGAATTTCATTCTCTAAGCAAGCACAATAGGAAATGAAAATGTTTTTCTCACTCATTCCATATGTGATATCTCCCTATATATACTAGGGAAGATTTACAGAAGAAAAGCCTGAAAGCACGCAACCATTCAGACGAAAAGACATGCACCATTTCGCGAAAGAAATGCATCGTCAGGAAAACTGACGAATAGGAGCTGGCACTCCCCTGTGGAGCGGGTGCTCCAGGCAGGAGCCGACGCTCCTCAGCCCTGTCAAGGAAATTGGTTCAAACTCCAATTCCCTGACAATTCTGAGCGTGCGCTCTTCTGGAGAGCGAGCACTCTACTAACTTGCCTTCTCGTTTTTCCTTCTTTCTCATCACATAACATCAACGGACACATTTAAATTATAAACGTTCCAACATATCATACTACTAATTTATCCGTTTTTGCACTTAGTTTTTTCACCAAGTTGTAATATTACTAATTTGGACTTCTATCATACTTTATGTCATAAATTAAGTTGATTTCCGTAGTCTATATTTCAAAAATTCTTGACACATGCTAGAGAAAAGGCTGCATGTCATCTACTGCTAAAGTCCCAACTCCCAACATTATGAGAAAAAAATGACTGAAAGAAATCAACTTGAGGAACCTTTTACAAACTATGTCATTCTCCTCACCCCTTTGTACTTGTACTTTAGTTCATGCGTGCTCCCAGCATCTTTGAAAAGTGGAAACCAATATGTTCTATTGTCATACTTATTACATTATTACGCAAGATCAACTTGTCGTTGAATGCTTCAAATTCCATCAAATAGTATCAAAATTTATTGGTACGACCAGGGGTGATAATGAGTATGACCTGTTCGTGACCTGTTCGAACTTGACTTGGTCAAAGTTCGGTCAAAACTCAACTCGTTGTGGCTTGGCTCGAGTTCGGCTTGAGAACTTAACGAGCCAAGCTGAGTTATGATAAGCTCGGCTCGAAAAGCTCATGAACATACTCGATTACTTTTTTATATATGGAAATAATGTATTATGTATGTATATATAAATATATTTATTCTATATATTACACATAATAAGTTAATAGCTTTATTGTCAAAGAATAAACTCAAAAAAATAAAATATTCAAAAAAGAACAGAAAGAAGACGAGTAAACTAAAGATAATAATAGGTCAAGCTTGTTCGTGAACAACTCGATAACGGCTCAATCAACTCATGGTCAAAGCTCTGCTCGTTCACAACTTGGTTCGTCAAGTTTCAAGTTCTTCTCGAGTTCGAATAAACTTAAATGAACACGAGCTGAGCTAACAAGAGTTTGTGCTTGACTCGACCGATAAGCACCGGTAGGTACAAACTTTGTGTGTAACCTCAATGTTAAGTTAAATGGTTAAACAAGGGAAGCAATCTTATCACGTATGGGAAAATCATTATCCCCTAAAATGTGCCGCAAATACATGCTTAAATTAATGACAAAATTCTCTTCACATAATTTTCATCTCTTTATTACCTTTTCAGCCGGCCGGCCAAACACGATGAGCAAATCATTGAAGTTAAATCAACTTTACTTTACTTTTATTGAAACGTTAATATTATTATCCCTTCGAAAAGTTACAAAAAAAACACATCTTGCAAAATGAAAGAAGTCAATTAAGCCATGCAATAAGTTAATTTAAGATCGTTCCACATAAGAAATTGCGATAAGGATATTAAATATGACTAATAATATATTTCTGTGTAGAAGTCATAATAGAAGGATTTGAAAGCATTGAGCAGCTTTCATTGAATCATATTGTTTATTTATTTTCTTTCGAGAAACCTTACAAGTTTGCATCAAACGAAATTACTAGGTAGTTTCTTGTCAGTTGAGAAACGAATTTTCAAGGATTAAATTGCTTTCTATCCTAGTGTAATGATGAGGCAAATGTTCACGAGAACATCAAAGGTCTTCGTTCATCGACATATTACTTTAGCTAGTGCAAATTGAAAAGAGGAAAAAGAAGCTCTCTTTTATTGAATCTATAACCACTATTTGGTAGACGATAACAAGTTGGAGCTTGGATTGGCATCTCATATTTTGGCATCTCACAAAATTTTTGGTACCAAAGCTAAGTCAAAGTGGTATCAAAATAGAGTCATTTGATACCAAAACCAAAGTAACTCTATTTTGGTACCAAGGTTCCACTTTGGTACCAAGCTAAGGTTACATTTTGGTACCAAATGACGCTATTTTGGTACTGTTAACTCGGAAGGAACTACAAGAGGGGGGGTGAATTGTAGTGTGGAACTTATTGCCAAATAATTCGGAATTTAAAACATAAGCAATAAGGAACTCAAAGTGCAAGAGAGATTTTTACGTGGAAACTTCTTGTCCCAATACAAGAAGAAAAACCACGACCTCCTCAGGAGTTAAACTCTTCACTATAATAGGGAACCTCCTCTGTTACAACCTATTACATGCGCAAGTTCCACTCAGAACTCCAACTCTCTCACAAGTTCCATTAGGAACTTTAACACTCTAGACTTAACTCTAAGTCCCTTAAGAGTTCCCACAACTCTTTACAACAGGTTTACTCAAACCCTTTACCCCTGAATAGACTTTACCCCCAAGTCTACGCATAAACAATAAGAACTTACCCAAGTTCCTCACTCGAACTTGATACAAAAATTCACTCAAACCCTTTACCAAGTTCCCATTACAAGAGTTCACTCAAACCCTTTAACCCCAAACTCAAATACATACGCTTGATAATTTGGATTAACTCTAGTATATAGAAACTGAATAACTGTAAAGGAACATGGCACTCGTAGTAACTTGGAACTCACAGGAACTGACTCAAAACACGAAATAGAAAATATAATTCTTACTGTAACTTTATTCCTTAAGCCAGACCTTATGGAATGACATAAGTCAGACACTATGGAAAGACACCAGTCAGACACCTTAAAAAGAATACATAAGCCTCTTATTTATAGTACGTTCAAAACTTGAGCACCACTTCCACTTATTTCTCCACTAACCCATGATCGGTTAGTTGGGAGAAACTTGGGGAAGAAAGCGATCAACTTCTTGGGCACAACTTATGTCACGTTCTGATAGAAAGAGTTAGAGTAAAAATAGGAACAAAAAGAAAATAAATACTTGGAGAAAAAGCAACGTTTTATCAAAATATAATCCAAGAGATATTTTTCCAAAACTCACTTTTTATTTATTTTCTCATGCAAAAATATTTTATCGAAAACTTTTTTCATAAACTGACATAAGTACATGAGTTCCTATTCGTACAGAACTCGCGTCTACAAGTTCCCCGCACTCAAAAACTCATTGAACGTAATCTCAAAAACTCATTGAACGTAATATAAATCTAGCTTTTATTTTCCAAAAGCGATAAGATAGAATTAAATAAATTAAAATCGGAATCCTAAATTAAAACTGATTTTATTTAAAACTTATCTTTTTTATTTAAAAACTAAATCTTATCCTAAAACAACTAATGCATATTATCTAAAAATAATTAATCAAGTAGAGATTTATTAAGAAACAAACTCTAAATAAATCCTACATATTAAGATAATAATATGCAACAACTTACTGACTCTTAGATACTTTTGACTCTAAGTTCCACGAGTTCCTTTTGACATCTTTGCTCCTTTACCTTTCACGTTTCCACATACTTACATGAATCCTAGAAAATAAACTCATACTTCCTGTCTTCATGCACCATGCTGCTCCAACTCAGGAACCGCATGCAATAGCTCCACCTCTGGAACTTCAACGTGCTAGTTCCTTTAAGGAACTTCGCACCTATAGTTCCTGCTCAGGAACTGCTTGTTTCAACTATGAAACTTCAGGAACTGCTCCCACTCGGAAACTGCTCCTACTCAGGAACTGCTCCCACTCACGAACTGCTCCTACTCAGGAACTGCTCCTACTCAGGAACTGCTCCCACTCAGGAACTGCATATTCAATGTTCCTCTTAGGATATACCTAGGAACTGCTCTGTTTGTGTTCCTTCTAGGAACTCTTCTAGGAACTTTGTTTGTGCTTGCTTCTATAACATTTTTCTTGAACTCTTCATGCTTGGTTCCATCTTAGGAACTTACATAAAATCTAGCAGCACATCTGTATAATCAAACTTCTTCTCTCTTTGGATTTCTTCCTCAGGAACTTCACTTATTGGATTTCTTCTAGGAACTCTTCATGATGTGATATATTTAACTTTTCATGACTTGTTCTATGGTAACGTAATATGCACATCTCAAACACACATGTTAGTTAGATAATCATCATTTGTTTACAATCATCAAAACAATACATGTCTCAACAATATTCCCCCTTTTTGATGATGACAAACAAATGATGCTTATCACAAATTAAATAATAAACGATGTACATTAATTCCCCTTAACAAACAAGTCATGCATGTATATGAACGAAATATCAATATAAGATAAACACATCATACAAAGAACTTTCATCATTTAAGGATTTAGACTTAACTATGCTTGACTATAAGCATCATACATATTCTTCCCCCTTTTGTCATTATCGAAAAGGATCATCTTACACACATTTTGTTTTAGGTAAATCATATACACATATTGTTATATGCTACACTTACCACTATATTGGTTAAACACCTGTTAGTCCCAAAAGCCTCAAGAATCTCAATTTTCAAACTTAGGATACATGTACTACAGAAATTTCCAACTCACAATCCAAAGACCCAACTTCAAAACCATCGAAAGAACTTGACAAATAATTAAATAAAAGTCAAGAAAACAAATCAGATTTGAAAGTCAAGAATGGATTAAGAGATAGGACATTGTAATATCCGGCTCAAAGCATATGAAACAAGTTGATGGAATAATTTGAGTAGAGGGAACTTGAGAGATATTTTGTGCTCTATGGTTTAGACTTTTAATAAGAGGTTCTCAATAATAATTAGAGTTGATTACTTCACTTTACACTTTTGAAATCTCTGCCAAACCCACACACACCTTGATATGTATCAATCAAGTTCACTTTTACTCAACCAACCAATCATGAGGAACTCATTGCCCGAAGAAACTTGAACGAATTTATCTTTGTAATCAAGTTCTTCCAATCTTTCACTTATGTTCCTCTTCTCAAATCATCAAATCCATGAGTAAGCATTTTCACAACCTTATGAAATATTGACTTCTAGGAAATAATAAAGATTTGATCACCCTTGTTTACTTCTTTTTTTTTCTCTTTTTTTTTTAACAAGGGTTCATTACAAGTTATTGCACTTTTCTTAGAATGTCACATTTACCTACCACAAAGAAGTAATTGCTTACTCACACATACGTGAAATCCACCACTAAGAATGAAAACATATATATTGATTCCTTCCTTATTCCCCCTGAGATCCTTACCACTCTCTCATCAATAGGAACTTATATGAGTAGTTCCATCTAATGATATATCCTTCTGAGCATCAATTGATAAATCATAAAATACTTGCTTCTCACTTTTATCATAACATCTCCCTCAAAATGTATTTACCATTTATCACTCTTTATGCATCATTGAACTATTAAAAGTCATGAATTTTAATTTAGAGCACATGGGAATTAGGAGATTTAAAGTGACAGGATATGAATGGAATGAGGAATTAATCAATCAAAGGGTATTTGAAGAAATGTGGTGTGAACTGATGATAGTTGGCTAAGAATAGGTTTGTTCCCTCTAAAGGTTAAATGAAATATATTATGGGAATTTACCTGTCTTGTTCCATCAAGGTTTCTTTCATTGTACCTTTGGCAACTTAGGACTTTCATGTTTGACAGCATCCACAGTTCTATTATGAGACTAACTTGTTTTTTCCCAGTAAACAGGTTAAAGATGTTTTTTAATTTTTTATGTTGAACTCACAAGTTCCTATAGAGCTAGAGTTCCTACATATAATATGTCACTCTCAAAAGCAACAATAGCCAGCTATATGACCTCATGGAGAAGAGCTTAAAAAGTGAAGATTAAGTTCAAGTTCATAAAATAAAAGTTCAACTCAATGAATATGTGGAAGCGAGTTCCTATCAGATTAGTAGGAACATACAGTTCCAATAATCGAGTCCCTTACTTTGACTTAGCTTTGGTACCAAAATTTTGTGAGGTGCCATTTTGGCATCTTACTATGAGTTACCAACACTTTCTCAACAAGTTGAGGTCATTAAAAGGAATTATAGAGTAATTTTTGCAGGAACAATTATACGCTAATGTTTATGGTACCTAATGAAACTTCATCCTCTAACATGAGTTAGCTAGTACACCTTTTCCAAAATAATTTGCAAATCATAGTATTATTATTATACGATAAAAGTCAGGAGAAATCATAACCATATATATTATCCCTATGAGGCTATGACAATAGGTATATTGTCAACATAGTTATGGTTGAATTTTCACCACATATATTGTAAAGCAGTTGAAAAAAAATGTTTTGCTTGAGCAAAAAGATTTTTCACTTAATTAATTGTTTTAGGTACTAGTATGGCTACACGGTTAAATTCAGCAACATGCGCAAGTTCTGTTGACTTTTTTCTTCTAGTAATGAAAATGAGAGGTGTTGAGCTTTTTTCTCTTACGCACATCAAGCTATTTTTGCAGAGGACCTAACCTATTGCATTGCTGCTGTAGTAGTTTTTAAGTATTTAACACCAAATTTAGGGATCGGATCAGTGTGTTTCCTCTATGCCTATCAAACCATGAACTAAGAAAGTTAGGAGAGCTGGCTCTTGATACAATACAGTATGAAGGTGTATATATTTATGGTTTTACTAAAATGAAAGTAGACATCTCATGCTTTACTGCATTAGCTTTCCACAAAAACTAAAGCCATAGGAAAACCCCAACTAGGCAACTAGCTATTTCCTATTTGTTTTGTAATTGAGAAAGTTCCTCGAAGCAGACATATATGTCATTAAAATCTAAACTTTTGTGTTATGGGACTATTTATAAACTCCTTTCAGTACTTTGTAGTACTCTATTCATAAATTTTTCTTACATATCTGCGTGAACTAACTATGAATAGTCTATGATACATAAGACAGGAAAGTAGAAATATGTATGTCACTACGTTGATTAGTGGAAATTGTGAATGAGAAAGCTTGTGGAGGTCAACCGTCAACGATCTATCATCTATTTGTGATGGATTTTTGTCCTTTTAAAATGTTGAAATGGCCCCTTCACTCTAATGAGTCAATGACTGTTCAATTTGAGGAGGCAAATTAACGATCTATTTATGTGCTAGCTCCCAAATCTATACTAATATATTAAAAGGTGTTCCTCAACAAGGAACTGTGTCACGTGGCGCTATCACTTAGAGTTTTGACTTTATGTACACCACATACAATAATAAAAAAATTAGATTCTGCATGGTATAAGATTTGATCCTATATATGACCTCAAGCTTGCGCACTAATGTCTTAATCACTAAACCAAGTAATATTTGGTGTTATAATTTCAATGTAAAATACTAATAAATGAAATATATAAGTAACCGGGGCATAGCCAGGGCCTAAAAACTAGTGTTAGGATAAAAATGTGTTTCGTTCTTCTCTTTCTTTTTTTTATCCGTTACTTTTGCATAACGTAATCTTCGTAATGCTTCACCTCTATTCCATTATTGCTTAAAATTCATATCCCCTTTATTTCACCACAAATTATTATAATAGGCGATCTAATTTTGACATAAAATTAGACAAATCCAAGTTTGCATTCTCCTAATAGCTCATTCCATTTCACTTTAACCCAACACTATTCTAGTCATCCATTCTCTTCACCTTCCTTTATTTTCTTGATTCTCGAATTACAGCAGACAATTTCAAAAAATAAACCGGCAGTCTAACCGAACGAATTAAACTTGTCATTAAATGGATTAAACTAGTCACTGAATGGGTTAAAAATGTGATTATTTAATAGATTAAACTGGTCACGAAGTAGATTAAACTAGTCCCTAAATAGATTAAACTGGTCACGAACACTAGTAGAAAAACGACGATTTGTGTCTCACCATCTGCATCGCACAACAGGACAAACGTCGCAGAAGACTCATTTGCGTCGCATGCAACAGGGAATCGACGCAAAAGACGTGTCATGTGCGTCGCATGAAGCCCACGTGTGACGCAAATAGTCATCTGCGTCGGATCCCACCTCACGTCCGACGCAGATGATTCTCCCTCTCTCTCGCAAATTGAATTGGATCCCTTAAGTCATGTGCGTCGGATGGCCCATGACACGCGACGCAGATGAGTCATGTGCGTCGGATGGCCCATGACACGCGACGCAGATGGCCCAAGACTTATTAAACTCCCTTGCACTCCCCGCATTTTCCCCAAATTAAACCCTAGCTCACCTCTTCCAATCGCCGCTTCAAACAACGAATTCCCCAAACCCTCTCTCACCTACCTTCATCTCTCTCTCACCTACCTTCATCTCTCTTCATCTCTCTCTCTCACCTACCTTCATCTCTCTTTCAAATCTCAACAACAAAAGTGTTCATCTTCTGAATTTCGTGTTTTCGGATCTCCGAAATACAAATTTCGACGAGTTCTTCTTCAATTCAGACGAGCACGAACACAAAGAGGAGAGAGAAACGAACGACGGGCTCGACTTTGAATTCTCGAATCTCAACAACGAAAGCGTTCATCTTCAATTTCGTGCTCTGAATTCTCGACTTTCAGGTATTTTTAATTCATCCTCTACATTTTGCTTAACTTATTTCTATCATTTATTTACCGTTTCTACATATCATCAGAAAACAAGAACGAGATTTGAAGAAAACGAGAACGATTTAGGCGATTTAGGTTTTTTTTTTTAAATATATTTAGTGCAATTTCATTCTTGTAACGATTTAGGCTTTAGATCTGATTTTTTTTAGGTTCAGTTTTTTAATTTCGATTTTTGTATATGTTAGATCTGAATATTTAATTTTTGATAGTTGTTCAGATTTTTCCCTTTGTTAATTTCATTATTTCACTTGTCTCTTTTTTAATTCCTTTTTAGATCATTTCGAATGTCATATGTTGCAAATTGTTTGTCTGCAAATTCATTTTGGTGTAAATTATTGGCAGATTTTTTCCTCGAATGCAGTACTAAAGCATTCATGCTTTGGTACTGTTTTTTTATTTTATTTTTCACATATCACCATTTGCGTCGCATGCTGGTAATGTCCGACGCAAATGGCTCCTCATCTGCGTCGCACTTTACCAAGCATCCGACGCATATGCTTGCCGTATTGTGCATGCTGGGTGCTGCTTGCAGGATCATGTGCGTCGGACGTTACTTAGTGTCCGACGCAAATACACTATAATCTGCGTCGTGTCCTAATCCGACGCAGATCATGTCTCTCTCATCTGCGACGACACCTGTGCCGTCGGACCCATGTCCGACGCAAATGGGCGCCTCGCATCCGATGCAAATCGTCGATTTTGTACTAGTGGAAGTAGATTAAACTAGTTCCTAAATAGATTAAACTGGTCTCTAAATAGATTAAACTAGTCACTATATTAATAAAGGTGGCATGTTCTCTTCTTAATATTGCGCTTGGGCCATGCCTAATTTTAAATTGAAAGTAGACGGTCTCTTACAAGACCAACTGCTATTTCACACTAATTCCAGAGTTGCGCAAAAAACAAAAAAGTGAAGAGAGAGAAGTAAAAAGAAAAAGTGGCTCATATGGCAGGAGAGGGAAAAAAGAAGGGATATTATCTCAGATAACCCTGACTTATAGGGCTTTTTCCAATATAACCCCGACTTTGGCAGGCCTGTCTCCGATAACCCTGAACTTGATTTTTGTCATTAAACTGGACGGAATTGTTAACGGCGTTAACTATTTTGAAACATAAATTAATTAATGCTTTTTTTTAGGAAAAAAAAAACAAATCATCTCCTTCTCTCTCTTGTTCTTCCTACTATGTTTTGCAATCTGACCAAATGAACTTAGGAACCGATTTCCAGAAAATAAATATCTGAATTTATAACAAATTCATAAAGCTTGAACAATAAACTCAAACAAATTTGAAAAAGTGATGGAAGAACTGATCCAACGAAGCAGCTGGGTCAAGATTCAAATATAGATCACGATTTGAAACCCCAAACTGCATTTCGCAGCACAAGACCCATTCTGTTTTGCAATCTATCACAGGTAGCTAACCTGATTTAAAGAGCCAGCCACAGAATAAAAATGATTTTTGAAGAAGCAAGGTCTTTGAAATCGAAAATTTCTGTTATTTTGTCAATGAATCCCAGCCTCAACATTACAGATATAACACTCTACTTAGCAACACTTTTCTAAGCATCCTTGAGCTTTGAAAATTCTCCGCCATAATCTAGATATTCCTCTACTTAATATGATAATTATGAATTCATTGCACCCAAAGCTTCTCAAAATTTAGGAAGAATAGGCAGAGGCTGCAGCTCGTGTTTCTCTCTTCTCTCTCCATTATCGGTGTTGTGTTCTGCCATTGCTACTTGCGGTGCTGCCGTCGTTGTTGTTGTTCGGTTCGTGGTGGTGGTGCCACCGCTGATGGGACTCCGGTCTTTGCTGCTTGGTCTTCGCGAGGTAGTTCGAGAGAGGAGGAAATTGGGGTTTTTTGTTTTTCTTTTCACAACAATTAAGGAATGAGGATGAATAATGGGAGATGAAGAACAAAGAGTGAGGAATTCAATTTGAAACATAATTCTGGAATTCAAATTGAAGAGTTAGGTTTTGAAGAACAATAGAGAGAAGATGATGAACAAGAGAGAGAAATAGATTATTTGGGCTTTTTTTAAGTATTAATTAATTTATGTTTCAAAATAGTTAACGCCGTTAATAATTCCGTCCAGTTTAATGACAAAAATCAAGTTCAGGGTTATCGGAGACAGGTCTGCCAAAGTCGGGGTTATATTGGAAAAAAGCCTATAAGTCAGGGTTATCTGAGATAATATCCCAAAAAAGAATAATAATGGTAAATATGCAAATGTTAAAGTTTATTGTGAAACATTTACTTTTGATAAGTTTTTTTATGGCAATTACAAGAAGTGATCCATACTATGAGAAAGAAGCAGGGGACTGAAGGGTTCATGGCCATCAAAATAGATTTTGAGAAAGCCTATGACAGGCTAAAATGGAATTTCATTAGAGAAACATTTTTGAGATGAATTTTCCAAACCTTCTGGTTGAAGTCATAATGGAATGTGTTACCACTTCCAAGCTGAGAATATTATGGAAAGGAGAACCTACAGACACAATTCACCCTTATCGTGGCATCCGACAAGGGGACCCTCTCTCCCCCTACTTATTGGTCATGTGTATGGAACGACTAAATCAAGTCATTGAAAAAGCTATATTAGCTGATAAATGGAACCCATAAGGTTAGTAGGAATGGGCCGCTCTTATCGAACCTATTCTTTGCGGATAACCTCATCCTATTTGCGGAGGCAACAGTTGATCAAGCCACTGTTATCAAGGATTGTTTTGGGCTTCGGGGCAAAAAGGTCTCTTTAAACAAATCTTGTGTCTATCTTTCGTCTAACATGTCGGAAGAAGACAAGAAGTCAGTTAGCCAAGCTCTCGAAATTGGGATGACAAATGACTTGGGTACCTATTTGGGTATGCCAACTCTCACGAGTCGTGTCACCAAGGCCACTTATAGTTATTTGTGTGAGAAAATAGATCGAAGATTGTCTGGATGGAAAAATAAGTATCTCTCATTAGCGGGGCGAGTCACCCTCTCGAAATCCACACTTTCCACCATTGCATACCACTCAATGCAGACAACAAAAATTCCTAAAGGAGTTTGTGAGACTTTGGATAAAAAGTTTCGCAACTTTGTGTGGGCAAGCAATGATGAAGTAAAAAAAACCCACCTCATTTCGTGGGATACTTTGAAAAAGCCAATGACTCAAGGGGGGCTGGGGATCCGGTCAGCTAAAGAATCGAATGCAGTCTTTCTGACTAAGTTGGGGTGGAGGGTCTTAACCGAACCAACGTCCTTGTGGTCAAGGATGCTAAGAGCGAAGTATTGTAATGGAAGATGCGATATTGATATGTTCAAGCCTAGAAATGGAATGTCCAATATATGGACTGGGATTACGGAACAAGCTAAAGTCATCCAAAGTGGGGCTAGAACCACAGTTAGCAATGGTTGTTCGACCCTATTTTGGGATTACATGTGGGCAATGGAGAAGCCGTTAAGATGCTACGCCTTGCATGAAATTCCAGCAGATGTAGATGGGCTACGGTGGAGGAGATGTGGAATGGTACTAATGGTTAGAAGTGGGATCTTTTTGCAAATCTTCTCCCCCAATACCCTTATGCACATTGAAGCCCACTCTTTTGCAGAAGATTCATTTACTGGCAAGGAAACTCAAAAGGAAAATTTTCAATCAAATCGGCCATGAAAATCATTCGAGAAGAGGATGATATGACCAATCAGGAAGATAAATGGAAGCTGGTTTGGCAAGTGGAGGTACAACAAAGCATGCATATGTTTCTTTGCTCACTATGCACGACATACTCCTATGCAATGCAAATCGAGTCAAACGACATATGTCTGAAGATCCTAAATGCCCTATTTGTGGTGCGAATGAAGAAACTCTAAGACATCTTCTCCGTGACTGTAGTGTAGCTCGCTTTACTTGGTCGAAAATCTTTGGTAAGTACCCGAGTTCAGAATTTTTAGATAGGGGCTCCAATGTTGGATTTCTCGAAACATACAAGCAAAAGGAATGGCACAAGCTGATACTTGGCCAACGTTTTTTGCCATCACCTGGTGGATATGGAGGTGGCGCAATTGTTGGGTCTTTGGGAAAAAACATGAAATCCCAGTAGATGTGCGTTAATTCCTTAGGATACGATTTGAAGAAGCTTGGCGAAGTTTACACAGAGATGAATTCTTGGGCGAAAGAAAGTCGAACAACAACATAGAAACAATTATTAATTAGGTGGAAAAGTCCACCCCCATATTGGTTCTGCTTGAACACGGATGGAGCATCAAAACAACCAGAGGGAATTGCAGGTGGAGGAGGAATCATTAGGGACCACAAGGTCATCTTCAAACTGGGGTTCTCTTCATACCATGGAGCTTGCTCTTCTTTTCGTGCTGAGATGCTTGCGGTGCTGAAGGGTCTAGAGCTGGCTAGAGAAGCTAACATCCCCAAACTTCTTGTTGAAATGGACAATCAAGCTTGTATTCGCTTGCTTCAAGGCCTATCCAATAATGGGGGTGAATGTTTTCACCTCATCAATGAATGCAGAAGACTCGCAGCAGACCCTCAATGGGAAGTGTTATTCATTCATGTCTACCATGAAGGGAATAGGGTTGCGGATTGGTTAGCAAACCAAGGAGTTATACAACAAGATCGATTGAAGCTCATCTATGAACCCCCTCTGGCTTTGAGAAGAATCATGGAAGAAGAGCTTATGGGTGTGGCCTGGCCATGTTTAATTTATTCTTAGTTTTTTTGTTTTTGTTTTGTTGGGGTTGTGCCCTTCTTTTGCACCAAAAAAAAAATCAAATTAGAAAGGATAACATAAAACTAATTGAGCCTTATGGGCTATTACATGGGCCTTCTCAACACTTTGCCTGGAATGAAGGAAAGAACTTCAATAGCCTTTATAGGGGGTAGAGGTGGCAAACGAGTCATACGGGTCGGGTACGGGACAGTCATTCCGGGTCAGATCATATTCGTCTTACCTTTGTGTCCGGGTTGCGTTGGGGTCGAGCTGGGTCCATTCGGGACCGTCTCGGGTCCATGACACTTTGGGTCAGTTTTGATGACTCGGGTCAATATCGGTCGGTTTCAATAGATTCTTAAAAAATGTACGCTTTCTTTCAGTAGCAAATAAATAACAACAGATGAATTAACTTTTTAGTTCACAAAAAAGGGCGGATTTCCACTAACAATTCAGTTTGAATATCAATCTTAGCAGTCAATTTTCCACAACTCTAGTTTACCATTTGCTTATCACATTAATTCTCGTCATTTAAGGACACTAACACTTGACACAAAAACATTAGGACAACAACACTTCGACAATAATAGTGCACTAATTTATATTATAATACATTAAGACACCAACACTTAGACACAAGCAGACACAATTGGACTTTTGTTTAAGCTTCATAGGGGTTGAATGGTTGATGATGGGCAACAAAGGGAGTTGGGTTCAGGTTGGATCGGGTTCGAGTCCTAATTTTCGGGTCACTTCGGGTCGACTGGGTTCAATTCGGTTTATCTTCGGTACTGGTCATATTCGGGTCTAGCTGGATTTGGGTCGGGTTATTTCGAGTTTCAATTCTATTTCGGGTAGTTACTTTCGTGTGGAAACGTGTCTCATATCGAGTATTTCGAGTCGGGTAACGAATACGGGTTTGTTCTGCTAGCTCTAGAAGGGGGTACAACCACTTTCTCCTCCTCTCAAATGCATCTCTCACATTCCTTTACCTCCTTTCCAAATTTTTCATCCAAATAAGTACATTATGAGGATAAACTATAAAGGTTCCATTTAGTTGTCAGACCTTATTAAAGCGTTATCTTTTCTCTAATTAACAATAATCTATTTTATTAGTCAAAACTCAAAAGACGAAAGAACTAGCTAGTGTACCATAACAAAAATAAAAAGAATTTGGTTCTAGTTGTTAGTTAAGAACATACTACAAGTATTCACGTAACCACGTTAGAGGGGAAGACGTCAGATGTTAGATAATTGCAAGGCAAACGTGGTTGCAACGAATTGATGGTTTATAGATGTTAGGTAATAGGTATCTGTTGTTTGGCAAAGATTTCAATTACCCAACATCAATCCACAACCGTGTTTTCTTCCCAAAAAAAAAAGACCGTATTTGCATTAACAATGGCACCTCCATTATTGTTATTGTTATTAGCTGGTAATGAAGGTGAGTTTATTCATACTTCCTTAGCAATATCTACTACTATACATCCGAACATATCATGCCCTCCAAATGAGCAAATAAGTAGAGTAAGAGAGGTCTAAATGAACAAACAAGAAATACAATCAAATGAGTATATTATGTCTAATAGACTTTTTGTAGTTTTTTTATACCGAATTAACGAAGGCTCAAAGGTCAATAGACATAATTACCTAGTGTAATAACGTTAGAATTTCGTCAACCAAACTGAACATGGGGCGTTTTCACTATAATTTGGTCCTTTTCATGCTGATTAATTAGCTTGTCATTCAATGCAAGTATGCAATCAATCTATTATAATTAGAATTTTCTAATGGAATTTTCTTGTAAGCAAACGGAAACAATCCCCTTAAGGAAAGACACCTATAGGGCCGACTCAAACGCGCTAAGAGCCTTTTCTTTGTTTCCCAAGTGGGAATTCCATTCCCACCCATTTTCATTCCCACTAGTCTTAACAAGAATTCACAGTACTAACTCTTTCCTGCACCCTGAAAAGATAATAGAGAATTGGCTTATTGCAGTACCACTAATTGTCACTAAGTCTGTTTTGGTACAACTTTTATCAGGTACGGACCTGTAGTCAAATTAATTGAGACTGCTCGACCTCGGAAGCAAATTCGACGCCCGCCTCCCCCCAAACTGTACTTGCATATACACCCAAATGTACCATAAGCATGAATGCATGATACAACCAAGACTACTTTTTTGCTCATTGTTCATTTGAAATCCTCCAAATGAGCAAAATATACTCAAAAAAGAGAGCTCCAAATGAGCAGAAAATAGTCCTGGGTGTACCATGCACATGGTATACTCGGGTGTATGGTGAATATGGAGCAAACAATTTAACCCAATTATAGGCAAAAATTATACGAAATCACATCTAATAGACGTAATGAGCCCCCTTGATATCTTATAAGAATCCCCTTCTAATAACGAATTAGAGTATATAAACTACACGATAAGTCACCTCTTAACAATATAACGAGTCGTTTCAAAACCGATTAGTCGAAAAGATAACTATATTGTGGCAATTGAAGCACAAAGATTTAATATGATTTTTATATACAGATAATATAAACAACACAATTTTTTTTTACAAGGATAATATAAATTACACGATTCATTTACACCCAATATTACCAACTATTTGACCTAGTAACCCAAAGTAATACTACTATCTAATTGGCTAATATTTCGGAAAGATGAACGACTAGAAACTTTTGGAAAGTAAACTCGATTGATTTTTAAAGTAATTAATCAAAGAGAGGAAACTAAAGCCAAACTCCTTACCTACACTCTCCATTTTTCTTTTCCTATAAAATATTCCTATAATATTCTAACACTGGCCTACCGTTTTTACAATATTTCACTTTGCATAATTTTTTTTCTAATCAAGGTTGGCCTAGTGAGTAGTGGTTGTGAGGCTTTCCTTCCACCCCTGTGACAGGGGTTTGATTCTCATTTCTCACCTCTTACAAGAAGGATCCCCAATTTTTCCCCCTTCTTGCAAGGGCATTCTCCTTACCAAATCAGAAAAAAAAAGCACTCCCTCCGTTTTTTAAAGATCTTCTTATTTGCATTTAACACGATACGCAATACACTCTTTTTACCATCATTTTTTCATTTTATTATTTTAAAATTTATGAAAATTTGATATTATAAAAATATACAGTGACACATATCCAACAAAACCTCACATAATAATATATATTTAACATATTTAAATTACCACGTACAGTCAATGTTAAAAACATTGACCACCTAAATAGTGTAGTAAATAACAAAATCTTTAAAAAAACGGGAGTACCAAAATTACATAAATCTACCCTATTTTAGGGACTAGACCTAAGTCTGAACATACCACCAAAGAAAATTGGAAATGGGACTTGAGAAATAATGATTAATACTACATCTGTTTCCTTTTAATCTACACACTTTTCTTTTCGTGTCGTTTCTTTTTAATAGTTACACTGTTACTTTACCTATATAAAGTAAAATGTCCAATCAATATTCTCCACTTTTGACATGTAGTTCCCCACCAAATAAATTAACCCACTTAAACCCCCACTTACCCCATTTTTTTCTCTCATCTATTTTTTTTATTTACTTTTTGTACTTTTTACTCCCAACTTTTCATAATTCCTCTCTTCCCTCTCCTACTTTTTCATTTTTCCTTGGTTATACCCCAAAGCAAACCGTGTAAATTAAATAGGAACGGAGTTAGTAACAAATCTTTCCATTAATCTAAAGTGGAAACCTTCACCACCCCTCATCCGTAAACCTATCATATGGTACCACCCTACCAATCTACCATAGTCCATAGCTGATGAAGATGATTGATGCTAAACATAGTCAACACTCAACATGATTAGAGTTTACGGAATTAAGAATACTAGCAGACTAATAACAAGCTTAATTTAAGCAGAAGAACTATCTTGAGGGCATCGTGTTGGAAAATCACATAAGCAGAAGAACGATGATTCATCAAATTCTCCAGAATTTTCTGCGGTGATTAAGCATGAAAATTTTCTTTCTTTACATTATTTAAAAGGATAGAATTAAGCAAGCACGCGAAAGATGCACTGCAAGTTCCTAAGCACAAAAAGACCAAGGAAATGAAGAGTTTTGAGCTAGTCAACAAGAAACAGTCATACAACTGGAAAAAAAAGAAGTAAAAATCGAACAAACAATATATTGGTGCAAGAAAAGACTGAATCACACCAAAAAAAGAACGATAAGGTAAATATTTGATGTTTAAGACGATATTTTGGTCTTTTTTAATCCCTGGCTTGTCATGCAAGACTACGACCCGAAAATTTCAGATTAAGCAATATCCTCATTTATGACCATGGCCGACTTAAACGCGGTTGGAAGCTCATCAATCATCATAGTATTAGTATATAATACTGAATCACAAAAAACAATAATTAAATAAAAGAATATCCCCAATTTGTTATTTTGCACCCCTAATAAATAATCTATTTCAAGGCTATATTATACAAATGTTTCCTTTCAGAGATATCAAAAGAAGTGGGAAACCATCACACCATTCCTCACGACCTCACCTGTTGTATACTTGTATGGTACAGCCATCAACTATTTTATGCCAGAAATAGTCAACACTCAGCATGATAAATGTTTAATAAAATTTAGTAATACTTGCAGACCAAAAATACCTTAATCTAACATGAAAATGGAAAAAAAAGAAAAGGTAAAAAAATGAATTGAATATTTAGACGAAGAATCCGGTAGGCTATGGTGTTAAAATTCACAAATAAATATGATTCTGGAACTTATCTGGAATGTTCATCGTTGATCAAGTATGTACATTTTTCCTTCCTTACAATCTTTATAAGGATATAAACAGAACAGCATGACAATTCTGCTGCTGCAAGTCTTCCTTCATCAGAGCGAATAGAGGAAGCTGCAGAGTAAGTTCCTAAAGTACTTTGTAGTATAATATAAGTACACAAAGAGGGAACGTAATAATTCGGCTCAGGAGAGAATCAGTCATATAATAAAAGAAAGCAGAAGCCACTTTCAGCTAAACCGAACCTCATTCCCACATTTCGTAGAGTAAACCAGGAAACAAATGGGTGGGAGAGCATTTGGGTTGCATAGTGATGCTGATACTTTGTTTCATAGCATGAGCACCACCATAACACGAGCGAGGCAGAGGTGGCATGTTGCGTGCGCGGCCATTTATTCCTTCAGAGCATTTCTGTCCCTGGCCAAAAACACCACCCTCAGTATTGGTTATCAACAGCCTTACACAATCCTAGAAATTGAGCCTAACAGCCCAGCAACACCCCCTTCATCATCCATAGATGCAGAAAAACTTGCCGAAATTGTCAGAGAGAAGAGAATTGAATCTCTTCAGACGATTGGTGGGGTCCACAAAATAGCGAATGCTCTCAAGACGAATGAAGCGAGTGGCATCTCGGGAAGCGATCATGATATTGGGTGGAGAAGGGAGAAATTCGGTTCAAATACTTATAGCAGGCCCCCTCCTAAAGGGTTCCATTATTTTGTCTGGAATGCCTTTCAAGATCTCACCCTCATCATTCTCCTTGCATGTGCAGCCCTTTCTCTTGGGTTTGGCATCAAGTTGCATGGCTTTAAAGAAGGGTGGTATGAAGGAGGAAGCATCTTTGTGGCAGTTTTCCTTGTTGTCATTGTTACTGCCGTTAGTAACTTTAAACAAGATAGACAATTCACCAAGCTATCAAAAATCAGTGATAACATTATGATCAGTGTTGTAAGGGATAGCAGGCCGCAGCAGATCTCCATCTTTGACATCGTAGTTGGAGATGTGGTGATCTTGAAGATTGGGGATCAGATACCAGCAGATGGACTCTTCATAGATGGGCAATCCTTGCTGATAGATGAGTCGAGCATGACAGGGGAAAGTGATCATATTGAGGTCAATTCTACAACCAACCCTTTTTTTCATTCAGGTTCAAAGGTCGGTGATGGATATGGTCGGATGTTGGTGACATCTGTTGGGATGAACACTTCTTGGGGAGAGATGATGAGCTCAATCAATCGTGATAGCTCTGAAGAAACTCCGCTACAAGTGAGGCTCAACGGGTTAACCTCAGCGATAGGGAAGATAGGTCTGCTTGTAGCTTTTCTAGTCCTCGTAGTGTTATTTGTAAGGTATTTCACAGGGAACACACGTGATGACCAAGGGAACGTTGAGTATACTGGTAGCGACACCAACATCAATAGAATACTTAGTTCCATAGTGCGGATCATCTCTGCTGCAGTCACCATTGTGGTTGTTGCAATTCCCGAGGGCCTTCCGTTGGCTGTGACACTCACGCTTGCTTACTCGATGAAAAGGATGATGGGAGATCAGGCGATGGTGAGAAAGCTGCCGGCTTGTGAGACAATGGGGTCCGCCACAGTTATCTGCACCGATAAAACGGGAACTCTGACGTTGAACCAAATGCAAGTGACCAAGGCTTGGATCGGAGAAGAAGAAGGCTCCCGAGTAACTGCTCCCAGAATACTTGAATTTCTCCAACAAGGAGTTGCTTTGAACACGACAGGTGTAGTATACATACCTTACCAGGGAGGGGTACCGGAAATTTCAGGAAGTCCAACTGAGAAAGCCATTCTTTCTTGGGCAATTAAGGAATTAAGTATGGATATGGAGACAATAAAGCAAAGTTGTTCAGTTCTTCAGGTTGAAAGCTTCAACTCAAATAAGAAGAGAAGTGGGGTGATGATGAGGAAGGAATCTGATGGTACTATCCACGTGCACTCGAAAGGAGCAGCAGAGATTATTTTATCAATGTGCTCCTATTATTACACCACTGCTGGAACAAAATTGGAGATGGATGAGGATGCAAGGAGGAGAATAGGTCTGATAATTGAAGGCATGGCAGCAAGCAGTCTTCGCTGCATCGCATTTGCTCATAGAGAAGTCTCAGAAGAAGAATTGGAGTACGAAGAGGAAAATGGTAAGCCAAAGCTTAAAGAAGAAGCCTTGACCTTGTTGGGGATCATAGGTCTGAAGGATCCATGTCGTCCAGAGGTCAAGAATGCAGTAGAAGTTTGCAAAAGAGCAGGAGTTAGAATTAAAATGATCACAGGAGACAACATTTTCACAGCTAAAGCTATAGCCACAGAATGTGGCATACTTGGATTCCAGCAACAGGAAGGTGAAGTTGTGGAAGGAATAGAATTCCGGAACTACACACATGAAGAAAGAATGGAAAAGGTTGATAGGATATGTGTAATGGCAAGATCATCTCCCCTCGATAAGCTCTTGATGGTTCAATGCTTAAAGCAGAAAGGCGAAGTGGTTGCAGTTACAGGAGATGGCACCAATGATGCACCTGCCCTAAAAGAAGCAGATATTGGACTTGCTATGGGAATTCAAGGCACTGAGGTCGCTAAGGAGAGTTCCGATATTATCATCCTTGATGATAATTTTAGCACCGTTGCCACCGTTCTAAGGTGGGGTCGATGCGTTTACAACAACATACAAAAATTCATCCAATTCCAGCTTACTGTAAATGTGGCAGCTCTGGTCATCAACTTTATAGCAGCGATTTCAGCCGGAGAAGTCCCTCTGACAGCTGTCCAACTACTGTGGGTGAATCTCATAATGGATACATTAGGGGCGCTGGCCCTTGCCACAGAGCGTCCTACCAAAGAGCTTCTCGATAAGCCACCCGTTGGAAGGACAGCACCCCTCATAACCAACATTATGTGGAGGAATCTACTGTTCCAAGCCCTATATCAGATAACAGTGCTCTTGATCCTGCAATTCAGAGGTAGGTCTATCTTTAATGTCAATAATAACCAAAAGAATACACTTATATTCAACATCTTCGTCCTGTGTCAAGTGTTCAACGAATTTAATTCAAGAAGGATGGAAAAGAAGAACATATTCCAAGGGATTCACAAAACTCCTCTGTTTCTCGGGATTATTGCTATAACAATCGTCCTTCAGGTTCTGATGGTTGAGCTCTTAAAAGATTTCGCCAACACAGTAAGTTTGAACTGGACACAATGGGCAATATGTATTGCTATCGCATTTGTTACATGGCCCATTGGTTTCCTAGTCAAATTCATACCTGTTCCAGAAGAACCCATTTTCACTACTCTTGCAAGATCAATAGCAAAAGCCAGAAAGTTCATTTTCAGAACTGCTGATCTTGAAACCAGACGGAGTCGAAAAGCACTATAGGAGCTCAACATGTGACATCATAGCAGATCAGAAACCTTATTGATTCTTTTATTAAAATTTTATCTTTGTATCTACTAGTTTGGATTGGTTAGTCATCAGGCATTGTCGCATTGTACATCTTGACCACCACAACCCTTGAAGTAGGATAGATACAGGATTATTATTGACGTTGTAAACTTAACCTTTAAGGTTCATTTTGTGTAAGGTCGATTCTTTTCTTTATCTAATTTTTCTTTTTGGCAACAGTGTAAGGTCATTAATCTCAGGAAAAATGATTTTTTTGTACAAATTGCAAGCGATGTCCCATAACAATGTTCTAGGTATAGCATTTCCAATCGCAAACAATTTTCTTTTTCCATTGATTTTCATTACCACCTATCAGGCTATCACCATCTCCCGGTGGTCGGATCATTGAACCAACACTAGGACATAAAAGAAATTACGTACAAAATCATTATCATTATCATTCTCTTGATTCATGACCTTGTACTAATCTGCCCATAATGCTTCATTTTGTTCATGTGTGATCTGTAATAAACCGTGAATTTTTAGAAATACGAATTTGATTCTGTTGTTACCTCATTTTCAATCAAAACTTCACCATTTACACCTTACAAACAGATGAAGCATATATTAAACTATATCCTCTAATCATAAACCAATTCATTTATCTTCCTTTCCTTTATCCAATATTAGATTAACTTTCTCCAGACAATCTTGTTCAGCTTGGAATTTTTTAGGAAATCCAAAACTAGTTGTGATCATAAAAAGTTCCAAAAAATCGCGCCAATTAATTTCATAAATCAACTATTAGCTAATCAACAAATTCACTAATTATCAAATTATTTCCCTTCCAAAAAAGTTAATTCTCTCAAATTTTCCTCAATACTCAAGCAATTTCTGCTTATGAGTAGCAGTTAATACATAAATAGTACATGACTAATTTCATACAAGAATCTCAAGAAAATTGTGGATGTTCTATTCCAATGAAATCAGAAATAGCACTGAAAAAAACAAAACAAAACAAAAAAAAGCTCTTAAAATTAATCATTGAAATTCAAAACAGCAATTCATGACATTATTCTGGAAATATTAACATTATACCTGCACAGCAAAGATGATACAGTTACTTCATCACTTCTCCACCTCATTGTCTTGCTGATCAAAACCTACCATGGGAGACAAGAAAATTAGAAAGAAGAAAAAGAATTAAATTGACATATATAACAGTAGAATAAAGAGATGCTAATACAGTGATCACAATGAATAATTGACATAAAAACAGTTGTTGGAGTAACAAAAACAGAAGTATTAAATTGTGCACTGGAGTAACATAATAACATACTTGCTGAAATTACATGATGAAACAATATGATAAGTGTAATGTATGTTCAAGTTGTGAGAATTTTGCAGGAAATCTGAAAATATAAGGAGAACGAAAATCAACATTAAGACCGAAAAAAAGACGGGGAGTGTGAGAAAGTGGATTGGTGTTCTTACTTCACAATTCACATGCACCGACTTTGATTGCTGGGATGAGTAAGCGTTTCCCTCGTCATTGAATCAATTATAAGTAGGGGGTGTTCACAAAAACCGAAACCGAAAAAACCGTACCTAATACCGAAAAATCGGTGCAAATGGGTGAGAACCGACTACCGATAAAAAAAGTTTTAACGTTCAGTACCGAAACGATAAAAGTGACGGTTAAACGGTACGGTTACGGTTATGATTTTTGAATGAACTTTAACCGAAAAACCGAATTTTTTTTTCCCTCTATTTAATTATTGTGAAACATTTTCCAACAACTACATTAATTCAAATATTTGTTACTAAGTAACAACAATAAGAGGAAGTATGAGATTAGTTGAAAACTTTAGTACTAATTTAAACACTATAATTTGGAATGAAGTAAATTCTTAGTGTTATTATGTTTTCAATGGATTTATTATTCGCTTTATAATACATTTTTTATTAGAGTATATATAATATTAAAGTATATGCACAAAAAATAGAAATATATATTTACATTAAGTAAAATATAATAGTATAACTAGAATAACGGTTAATTGTTAACCGGAAAACCGTACAGAAAAAACGGTTAACCGCTTATGCGGTAACCGGTCTAAACGGTTACGGTTCGTAAAAAGGGTGACCGAACATAAATGTTGTTTCGGGACGGTTAACCACCCATGAACACCCCTGGCCTAATTATAAGAGAGTGAGCGGGGAACTAAATGCAATTACTCGATATGGTCATATCCACAAGAGATGCGTACGAAAGCAAATAAAGAAGTTATGTTGGGTAATCTAATTTGTAATAGGTAAGTTGATTTTTGGAAAGCCATTTAGGTCATTTTGTTTCATTAATTTCTCTTTTTTTTGTAAAGAAATGTTGTTTTTGTAGAGGTAAAAAACTCAGTATTGAATAACTCTAGTCAATTTATTTTTTATTTTTTTGGGTGTCCCTCTCTACCTCCCCCTTGTTCTCGAGAGGTTTTTCCAATCCCCAACTGTTAGTAATAAATTTCGTTTATATTAGGAAGATTATGGGAACAAAAGAGAAACATAGAGGGTTTTTTTTAGAAAGAATGTGAAATTTATAGGGGTATCTTGAAGAGTTTGGAAAAGGCTCTATTGGATTTAGATTTATATTAAGAGGTTGTTTTTCCTAATAATTAATGGCAAGTGTTAGGAAATCTGAGTTTCCCTTCCCTCGACATGTCACCAATTCAAAATTGGTATGAACGCTTTTATGAACGAGTTTGGTAGAAAATAGTTTTGGAGAGAGTGAGAAAAACGTGCATTTTAATAGGATAACTATTAACTCAAATTTCCTAAACACTTGCCATTAATTATATGAGTTTGATGTGAGATGAAACCTCTTAAGAGAGCTAGGTTCAATATATTTAATAAAAAATATCGTCTGAGCTATTTAATAATTATATATTTTTGTGAGAAATAATCTTATGAATACTTTTTTTAAGGTAAACTATCTTTAATGACACTTTGGTAATATATAAGGCACCACCCACTAGATTTCGGCTAGTTTTGACTATTTTCACTAGCGTTGAACAATGAGAGTTATTGTGGAAAGCCTGGACAACAATGTCGAGTGCCCTACTTGAGCACGTCCTAAAACTCAACACATACAAATGTGTCGTATTTGCCTCGTACCCATATCATATTTATAACTTTAATATTCGGTCGTCTTATATTTATGGTCAGCCCAACCCAACCCATTGCGATCTTTATTAATGAAAATTCAGTTCAGTTCAGACAAATTTCTCTCAGAAGTTCAATTTAGTTCAATTCAGTTCAGTTCAGAAGAACATAACGTTAATACTACTACGTGTCTACCTCCCTTCTCAATTCTCCCCTTTTTATATGCCCTGTTTACTTGTTTCCAACATCTTGGTGGAGTCCGAGAAGAACAAAACTCATGTGGTTGACCAAAGTGAAGGAAAGTCTTCCTCTTCCAAGTTCCAACTTTTATGCGATCACTCAACTCAAAATTGTGCGCAAAGGCTACTCATACACTGGGTGTATGTGGGCCACACATACACTAGGTGTATGTGTTATTAGTAAAATTTATACATTGTGTAAGCATTACTAAAATGTATATTATTACTAAAAATATTACAAACTTACAATGTTTCGACAGATAAATTTGTTTTTAATGATTTGTTCTTTGTCTTTGTTTAAAAAATTTGTTTTATGAAATTTTCATTGTTTAAATTTGTATGAATCCTTTGTTTAAAACAAAAAAAAAGAATTGTAATTTTTTTTCCTGATTATTCATATACTCCCTCCATTTTTTTAGATGTAACATATTGACTTTGGGCACTATTCATCCAATACACTTTGACCATTAATTTTTATTTATACATAAGAAAAAATATAGTCATGTGGGATCTTGTTTGATTCGTCACGGTATACACTTTCCAAATATATATTTTTTTATAATTTTTACTTTTATACAATTGTAGATATTATGCAAAAAGTTGTGCGCAAACGTGAAAGTCATATGTTACATCTAAAAGGAAACGGAGGGAGTATTAGCTTCATCTTATTCATATTCACCATTTTTCTACTATTGATTTCTACTAAATTTTCTTGTCGTTTTCAATTATTTAATTTGATTGTAGAAAAATAATGTTATATTTCCATCCATACCATGTAATAAAATTCAATTCGAAATATAGTATTTCAACCGTCTATGTATTATGTAAATTCAAATATTGTTGAATAACAAAACAAGTTCAAATGATTGTAAGTTTGTAATTTTTTTAGTAACTGTATACATTTTAGTAGTAACACATACATCCAGGCCCACATACACTATGTGTATCATCTCTCAAAATTGTGGGAAGATTGAGAATCTTCCCTCTAATAATTTGGGAGCACTACTTATCACAATGTACACCAATAATACGCCATGTGTTCGAGAAAATGACCCAATCAAAATTATATTTATATGCAAAATTTTCACCTAAAAATGTTTCCCCAAAAGAAAAAGAAGAGTGCTTAACACGTTGTAGTTTTTTTGCCGTGGAAGAAGTATTGAACCCACTATTATTTTTATACTCCATGATCATGGCACTCAATTTCTTTACTGTTTCTCAACCAACCTTCAAAAACTGCAAAAAATTCAGACCCAGAAACCAAAAGATTCAAAAATGGAGTCTTGGGTTGGCACATTGTTCAAGGACATTGGAGAAAAGGTTGGATTTTCTGGGACTTCATCAACTACTACCCTTTTCACTTTATTATCTCGAGAAAATGAAGTTGAAGAAATCCCAACAAATTCAGAAACTTCTATTGATTATTTTCCTTCAAGGTAAAGTTTTTCTCTTTCATTTTTTTCTCATTGGTTTGATCTTTAACTAAGTTTTGGTCATAATTTTGGCAGTAAATGTAGTTATATAGTTGCATGTTTTTTATCTTGGTGAATAATCAGTTTAACTTTAACCCTTAGTTGATGGTGTTACTTTGGGACATACTTGACTTGATTCTATCTTGTGTATATAGTGATGATTTGATTATGATATCCGGATTAATTTATTGATTTATTTAAGTAAAATTCAGCACCTAAGTAAGTTAGTTTTCTTGATTATACACCAAAAAAAAGTATGCATTGGTAAGAGCAAGTAGAATGAAAATGACCCAGGGTGTAGGTTCAGTTATTAGTAGCTTGCTTAGCATTAATCACTGGATGTTATGGTAGCTAGTATTACAACTTGTTGCTTACCATAGTTATTTTATAGGAATTACATTGTGTAGCTATTGACAATTAAATGTGAAATTTTCAACTCGAAATTGGCGACTGGAGGTAGTGCTGTAGAAACTTTTATCTTCTGAAGCTTAAGGTTACTAATGTAATGGAGTATTTAGTCATTTGAACTTATATGAACTAATTGGAACTTATTGGACCTTATTTTAGTCCTTGTTAGTCCATATCAACCTGAACTTGTTGGCCATGAACTCAACTTCTTTGAACTTATTTTTCCTAAAATAAATGAAAATAAGCTGAGGAGAACGAGGCAGTCCTCAGAGGGAATTTTGCTGGTAGGTCAAGCTAAGTTTACTGTGACCTCGACCTGTTAGAGATGCTTGATTTTGCCATGTTGTTTTGAACTGAAATTTCAAGTAAATTGCTGTCAGACCATATTCTTCTATAGTCCGAGTATATTATGTATATTTTCTTACACACCATTGACTTACTCTAGTAAAATGCATTGCCCTTTGTATTTACTATCAACAGGTTGTCGCCTCCAGAACTTCTGCTACTTATTCAGTATGTTTTACAAATGGAGCTCCTAAATGCAAGCCACAATCTCAATAATATTTTGGGAAGACTCCTATTCATGGAGCATTTGGCCTCTGAGAGAGTTTCTTCTGCACCTTGTTTGGCGTTTGACATGAGCAAGAAGGGGCATGCTTGTATTACAGCACCACTTGGGGAGAAGGCATGGCCACCAGAGGTGGGCTACACTTTTGTTTGCTGGTTTCGGTATAGAGGTTTAAAATCACAGCAAACAGAACACCAAACAATGAAACTGAAATTGTTTTCTCTTAGTTCAACACACAGTGAGAGCACATTGGAGGAAGAACTTTATCTCCAAGAGGATGGTGTGCTAACTTTTGCAATAAATAGTAGCTCTTCACTGTCTTTTCCTAGTTTGGAATTGGAAGAAGGCGTATGGTACCATCTTGCCATTGTCCGAAGCAAGAGAATTGATGTAGATACAGAGAATTTATCTGGTACTGTGCAGAGTGTACACATATATCTTAATGGGAAGCTGAGTGACACTGGGGAACTTGCATACACTCCAATGCTTGTTAAAAGGGAATTGCAGATAATTATTGGAACACCTGCTAACCATGCAAGGGTGAGTGACTTGCAATGGGAACTTAGAAGTTGCTACCTTTTTCAAGAACCTCTCTCTGCTGAGATCTTCCATTTCATGTACATGCTTGCTAAAGGATGCAAAGTTCTAGTTCAAGGCTTAGATGATTCTCACTCCACTTTTAATGAAGATGGTGGGGGAGAGAGATTTTCTACATTGGACTCAAGTTTAGATTCTGGAACAGGAAGTTTAGACACTTCTGACAAGTTAAAGAGACCTGAGACAGATGGCTCAGAGACAATTTGGGACATGGAGATGCTAGAAAATCTGTGGTTGCAACTTTTTAGAAAGAAACTTCTCTGTGCATTTAATGCAGCACGGATAGAAGCTTTGCCAGCATCACATACTTTGACCTTGCTCAATCTTGTTGATCCTATGTCAGCTGCTGCTCCTCCAACTGGTTAGTAAACAAGTCTTACAATTAGTCTTCTCATTTTCTGTAAAGCTTTTCATACAGAATCCTTTCTAATGTCATCAGTAGCTGACTTCTTTTCTTTATCTCATTTTTCCTTGGGGAACTTTCAGGCATTCCACGCTTTGGGCATTTCTATGGTGATGTCTCCATCTGTAGGAGGTGTATAATAGGAAATGTCATGTGCCCAGTTACAGGGATAGCTGTTATCTTAGCTCTTATTGAAACTGCTAAAACAAGTAACATGCTTCACATAGCCTTGACGTTACTTGCATCTGTTCTTCAACGGAATCCTCATAGGGTTGAACAGATGAAAGCATGCAAAGGTTATGAGTTGCTATCTTTATACCTTCAAAGGAAAATGTCCTTGTTTGACGTTCAATGTCTTGAAATTCTTTTCAAGATTTCCGTAGCTGAGGATCCATTAAAGCTAAAGAATAGCCAAACTGTTTCTCCATCTGCTGAAGCCTTGCCTCTGTCCAGTTCTCTAGAAGTTAATACAGCAGAGTTCCTGGACAGGCTTTCTCCAATGAGGAATCATGGGAGTATACATGATTTTTCTCCAATTGGAAAGACAAGTCATAGTTTTGATCATGTGGCTAATACAACAGCTGGTTCATTGATCTCTAATGCACTATCTGATGCTGATATAATAGAGTATGTCTTGCTGGACTGGACACTCTGGGTGATTTCACCTGTTTTCATCCAGCTTGAAATACTGAACTTCCTTGAGAATTTGATCACTGTGTATAAATACAAAGATCATAATCTCACTGTTCTTCGAGAAAGAAAGATTGTTCATCATGTGCTAGCAGCTTTACGAAGGGATGATGTTGAAATGCTTGTCTTAGAGAAATTTGTTATCCTACTTGGTGTCATCTTACAGCACGAGTTTCTTGACTCAGAATTGGAAAGCGTTGCAACATTCGTGCTTACAACCTTTGATCCTCCTGAAGTAATGAAACCTTTTCAAATCTCAAGGGAGGAAAAGAGTAAGCATCTGACTATGAGAAATATCCTCCTGGAGACACTCGTCGACTTACAAGTGACTATATTTTCAGAGGAATTGCTTGAGAAATGGCATGAAATTGTCTCATCAAAACTCATTAAATATTTTCTTGATGAGGCTGTTCATCCTACAAGCATGATATGGATCATTACCCATCTGGGTTTATGCCTCACATCATCTCCTGGATTTCCTATTAAATTTGAGAGCAGTGGAGGCTACCAAACACTGGCTCGTGTACTTCCAAGGTTCCATGATTTTCTTGACATATATTATACTCTTTTCTGCTTGATATTTGGCAAGCCTATATACCCAAAATTACCTGAAGTTGGAATTCTGGACTTTGAGGCATTGATGCTGAGTAATGAGGACTTTGGTGACTTAAAATTTGCCGGCCTTTTGGATTCTGTAATTGCTATGGTGAAAGTTGTATTTGATCAGATAAAAGTCCAACCAAATCTTGCTCTGCAAGCTGCAGCTGTCTCTCAAGCTTCTGCTGTGGATCTTGCAGAGGAAAACATAGATATTATAGAAGTAAAAATTGGTGAAGAAGTTGCGAGCCACACAACGCATGCTGCAGTTTTACATGGTTGGGAGGCCTCTGCTACTAATGCAACTTCAGTTCTGAGATTTATGGCTAACTTCGCTAAGATGTCACCCTCTTTCTCTATTATTTGTGATCGAACTGGATTTCTCGAAAGCTGTGTGGATCTTTACTTCTCTATTGTGAGGTATGTTGATGTGTTTCTCTACTATATTGTACTTTCACGGCCCTTTTGATAATTGGTAATAAATGGTTGTAATGGTATTGAACTAATATGTAATTTTGTAAAGAAAGTCCCATATGCCTATGCTCATGTTTATGGAACACATGCTTTTTCTTTACAATATTCCATTACCACTCAAATACCACCTCTAAATTGGTCAAAGGTGATTGGATGGTAATGAAAATTTATAAAGGAAAAGAGGTATTTGAGGTTAGACAAGCATTATCATGGACATGGAGATGAGGCTTTCTTCACAAATTTTACTTATAAACTCATTACCATTACCACTATTTATTACTGCCTACCAAATAGGCCTTTCAGTATGTTACCCAAAAAGCAGTTCTGTCATACTTTCAAGTACCCTGGTATTTTGACTCAATTTTTTCATACTCAACCTTATTATACTTATGTGTGTCTTTTAGGGCTTATATGGCTATGAAGTTGACCAGAGAACCTAATGTTGCAACAATTTCCATCGGTTCTTCCATCTTAGCTAGTGAAGGCGATGAATTCCCATCTACAAAGTCTGGTTTTCAGAAATCATCTACCGAACATCCAAGTTTTATGACAACCTCCCATCTTATGCTGGAAATCGACAGTTCTGGCTATAGTGGTGAACCAAGTTCAATAGGAGGCACGGCTATCTTGGATCTTATAGCAGTACTACTCTCAATTACTCTGATTGAGCATACAAATCCAGTTGCAACGATTGAAAACCTTTTAGAGAGTGTCCCCTTATATCTTGATTCGGAATCTGTTCTAACTTTCCGTGCACTTTGCCTCACTCGAGTCATGAATTATTTGGAGAGACGACTTCTACAGAGTGATGAGACACATAACCAAAGAAGGGATAAGAACAATTTGTGGTCAAATTTAGGATCATTTTGCAATTTGATTGTTGACTGTGTTCTTCTGGGTGTTTTCCCTCGGCCTTCAGCTGTGATGAGAGTGCTAGAATTCTGTTTATTGATGCTGCATTCAGTAAAGAAAGACTATCAAACCCAGGAATCATCCATGCCTTGGACTGGCCTAGTGTCAATTTTGAGAGGAAGCAAGCCAATTGATGTTATCTATAAGAGCACAAATAGGATGGTGCTGTATTGTTTTCTTCCATCCTTCTTGGCCTCCATTGAGAAGGATCCTCTCATTTCACAAGAAGAAATAAGGATAGATATTTGCCTAGTTTTGGAACTGATACATGCTCATAAAGAAATCATCTTCCATCCAAGCAATGTGGATACTGATCTTTATTGCTCCCTCTGCATTAATCTTATCGCACGCTTCTCTGACCAGCAAACAGATGCTCGAAACGCTGCCATGAGTATCCTAAAGTACTTGCTAGTACATTCCCGAGCCTCCCTTGAAGACGTGCTCATATCAAAACCGGGCCACGACAAGAAAATCTTGGATGTACTAAACGGGGTTTCGATAAACTCTTGACAGAAAACATGTCTACTTTCATGAGGTGGTTTCAGAGGTCCGAGCATGATATTAAGCGTGTGTTGCAGCAGTTTGCGGAGATCAGATGGTCACAATATATTGAAGAATCAGCAAAGTTCCGAAGAGAAAGACTTGAATTATTGGAGGATCATTGGACAACTAAAATGGGAAGGAAGGTTGAGCATGCTACTAAACTTGATATCGCGTATTGGGATCAGTGCATTCAGAGGAGGTCTACTCTTTCAGCAATAAAAAATGTAATGGGTACTGAGTTAGAGCTTGGTTATGAGAAGAAGCGCGAATTGGTTCATCATGCAGAGAATGAATGGAGAAGTCATTTTGAACAACTTGGGCATGAACATAAAGGGGAGATCATTAGCTCTTTAGTTTGGGAAGATTACTGGCCCTTGTGATCAATAGACTGCAAACATTGTAAGCATTAAGAATACATTGCCAAGTTTTTATGAGATAAAAGTTTATGTTGTTCTCGTATGTTGCTTAATTAATTGGGTGATTGATTGGCAATTATAGAACAATCTCCATAAGGGATGTACAATAGTGCGGATCTAGAAAAGTTATAATTGGGTGATGTTTACTTCTAAAAATAAAATTAAGGTGAGTGTATATCTGTTCCAGGTGAAGTATGAGTGTATTTATTATACCCTACTTTCACTCTGCATGATGTTTCGCACTCCCTCTATTTCTTATTTGTTTACCGTATTTTTTTCTATTGGGATGTTTCATAATTTGCTTCCTATATAGAAGTAGAATACTATCTTATTTGGATAGCAAAGAATAAGAGAGAAGTACTAAAAAGTAAGAAATAGGTGCTAGAAAAGTAAGAGAGAAGTACTAAAAAGTAAGAAATAGGTGCTAGAAAAGTAAGAGAGAAGTACTAAAAAGTACTCCACTACTCCCTCTGTCTTTTTTTTTGTTGTTCTTACATACTTCCTCCGTTCCATAATAAGTGAAACATAGGGATTAGGCACAAGATTTAATAAACATCACTTTCAAAAGCAAAAAGTCATAAAATACCCTTTTCATTATCAAGAGGAGGAGAGAAAAAGCAAATCACACAAGTTTTTGATGGGATGCTCTTTGTCTTTTTGTCACTTTCTTTTTTCCATTTAAGGTATGTTTCACTTATTTTGAAACGTTCTAAAATAGTAAGTGTTTCACTTATTATGGAACGGAGGAAGTATGCTTTTTCACAAAGACCAAGGAATGAGTGGTGGCCCACTGTGCAGAAGAAGTATTAACATAAAGTAAGTAAGGTTAATTAAGTTAGTAATTTTAGTAGGAAAACGGGACTTGGTCCACTAGCTTTAAAAATTGGCGGTTTTTTGGAGGGAATTAAAGGGGACCACTTTCACTTTTGCACCCAAACAAAAATCAGTTGCTTTATCATTTCAACAGGGATTTAGCTTTCCCTCCAAAAAATTTACAGAACCAAATTACAGCAAGTACCAACAGGGATTAAAAATTTCCCTCCAAAAAATTCATCTCAGTCAACTGATTAAAATTACAGCAGGGGTTAAAATTTTCCCCCAAAATTATTAGCCAAACTAAAATTGAATGTCAAATAGGGGAATTCAAATTTTCCCCCCAAAATTTACATAAGTCAACATGACAGCAAGTATATAAGCACAACAACACCAGATCAGATGCCTCATTTCACATTTCTTCCTTTTCTTCATCAACCCAACTTCATCAAGTAGAAAAAAACAACATCAGCCATTTCAAGGGGGGGGGGGGTTGGGGTTAGTATCACTCTCAGCTCAACATCATTGAGTGATTTAGCATACCTATTTTTTTTAGTTTTCATTGAATAAGTTGTGGACAAGTTCTCAGCATGAACATGTATGGCATCCATAGTAATGCTATGGCTCCCCTAAACAGTTCTACTGATAAAGCTTCCACAACTTCAACATCAATTGCTCAACCAAGAGAGCAAGTTCAACCCACAATTGATCTTAACGTTCCAATTCCAAATACAGAGGTCTTAGTCTCTTAGATCTCAATTCTCTTCCACTTGATGAATTCCAACATGAAGAAAACATCTTTAATGAAATACAAGTGAATGAAGATGAAGAATTAGTGCAAGAATGGTTAAGTGATGCTTTAGATGTAGGCATGGAGTTTCAATGGACAGATTCATCATCAAAAGATGAGCAACAAGAACAACAACCACAAGTTGCAGAAAAGAGAAAGAGCCATGTTATGAACAATTCAATGAGAGGTAATGTGGCAGACAAGTTACAGCAACTTGTGCAAAGAAATGAACATGGCTACAAGTTACCACGTGGAACATTGAAGAGGATTGCATCAGATTTCAACACATCAAGGTGGACAGTCCAAAGAATATGGAAAAGGGAAAAATTGACAATTAGAGGAAGCTTTGGGCGATAATTTTTAAAAGGTGGACTATTGATTAACATTGTGTAGGTCCCAACTTTTGAGGGTGCTTTTTTAGCGGGCCCTGGTGGCTTAAGGCGCGATTTTTTTAAAATTTCACCTAGTTCCTTCTCCCTCCCTTACCCTTGTGTGGCCTATTTTTAAGGTTTTATTAAGGTTTTAAGAGTTTTGGCCCCTTAAAGTCAAATAGTTAAAGCCTAATTAAAGCAAATCAATATTGAATTCTTTTAAAATTATTATCAAAATTTCTTTTCCTATGGAAAAGTGTTGAACAACAAATCCACAACAATTCAAACATCGATGTCAATAACAAGAGGACAGGCAGAGTTGGAAGAAAAATGATTCAATTGGATCCAGCACAGTTAATGGCTATTCCATTAAGGAAGAGGACAAGTTTAAGGGCTACTGCTATGGCTCTAGGTATGCATAGATCAACATTACACAGGTTGGTTAAAAGGGGTTTAGTTAGGAAACACACAAATGCTATAAAACCCCATCTCACCCCAGCCCACAAGCTTGCTATGGTCTTTTAGTGCTTGAACAACATCATACCAAGCACAGTTCATACAATACCAAGATTCAGCAACATGTACAATGTTGTGCATGTGGATGAGAAATGGTTTTGTATGAGCAAGGTAAGTATCAGATACTACCTTGCCCCAGGTGAAATAGAGCCACATAGAAGGTGCAAATCAAAGAGGTTCATTATTAAAATCATGTTCATGGGTGCACTAGCAAGACCAATTATAACAGTGAATGGTGAAGTCATTTTTTATGGGAAGATAGGCATCTTCCCAATCATAGAAGAGGTGGCAGCAAAGAGGTGGAGTCAAAACAGAGATGCAGGGGTAGTAGAAACTAAACCATTACTTAGCATCACAAAAGATGTCATAAGGGAAAAACTGATCAAACACATACTGCCAGCAATTAGAGAGAAATGGCCAGCATCAGGATGCAAGCAAATATGGATAGTCCAAGATAATGCAAGGCCACACATAGGGGGGGATGACCCTGAATTCATGCAAGAGGCAACAAAGGAGGGATTTGATATCAGATTGATTAATCAACCAGCACAATCTCCTGATATGAATGTGCTTGATCTAGGTTTTTTCAACGCCATTCAAACACTTAAAGATAGAATTGCACCAAGGAGTGTAAAAGAGTTAGTGAAGGCAGTGAAGAAGGCATATGACAAGTATGACCCAAAGCTATGTAATCACATTTGGTTGACACTACAACAATGCATGAAGGAGACTCTCATTGTGAGGGGGAACAACAACTATCACATACCTCATATGGGTAAGCAGTCACTAGAAAAGAGAGGTGCATTACCAACAACAATTACACTAAGTCCTCAAATATATCAAGAAAGTAAACAGTGGGCAGAGGAAGGGCATCTACATGAACTAGAGAAGGAGGTAGCTAACCAAGCAACAAGCACTAGTAGAATAATTGCTTATTGATGCGGTCATTAAGTGGCCTATTGCGGCGGTTTTCGCCGTGCAGCAATAGGTAATTTACCTATTGTTGCGGTTTTTAACCGCAGCAACAAATATATTTTTTAATTAAAAAATAAAGTCTATTGCTGCGGTTTTTGATAGAACCCGCAGCAATAGGTAATGGTACAGGTAAAAAAAAAAAATTTTTTACTCTTTGCCATCAAATTTGAAAGGAAAAAATACAAGAAGAAAATAAAACACACAAATTAAAAGTAATGACAAAGAATGCTAATACAAAAATATAAAAGATACAAAAAAAAATCTAACTACAAAAATGAAAGAAAACAAGAACAGTAATTCAGTATTCAACAATTCCACCAAATCTTACTGACATATTCATTGAAAATAAAAGAAGTTGAGTACATTTCTTCTCCAGATCTCACATTTAGAAAATAAAAAAAATAAAAATAAAATAAAAACGAATTGAACGCTAACTCAGGAAGATGAGTGACGGATGAATCTCAACAACGGACGAAATTCGCGGTGCGGTGCGTCACCGGAGTTACTTCCTCCACAACCGAACTCCTCTCTCTCTCCTTCGATCTACTTCTCTCTCTTTCGAACCCCAAAAAAAGTTGAAAAATCGAAAATCAATTACATTTGAACTAAGAACGAAATGAAATTAAATCTTGAACTACAAAACAAAAATAAATAAATCAGATCTGCAATTTTTTGTAGGTAACAATCCTAATAATATTTGTTTCAAACTCGAATAACAAAAGTCAGCTAACATAAAATAGAAAATCAAAGAGAAAATATTAGATCTGAACAAATTAAAAAGGGAGAAGTGAACGAACCTCTTCATGGTGCTAAGGATGTCGAATGCTGAGTATTGTTCATCTTCATGGTGCAGACAATCGTGATCTCTTCGTGGGTTCTTGCCGGCGGTATTACTCTCTCATCGGAAACCTCGCCGGTGATTGGCGACGAGGCGAGAGGAGCTCAGGTACGAGAGAGGCGAGAGACAAGAAGAGGGTACGAGAGAGGAGGCACGGACGAGAGAGGAGGACCGGACGAGAGAGAAGCTCAGGACGACCGGAGGAGAGAGAAGGACTGAATGATGAGAGAGGCGTGCGTTAATTTAGATCACGTTAGTGTTGACTGAATGATTTTTATTATAACCCTAAATTTTTTTTAATGATATTGCTGCGGTTTCTACCAAGAACCGCAGCAATATATTAAAATATTATTTTTTTAATATTATTTTAATATATTGCTGTGGTTCCTGACAGAAACCGCAGCAATATGTCTGGTCAAATAGTCAACTTTTTTTCAAAAAATTTCCCGTTGATACCATATTGCTGCGGTTTTAGGCTGAAACCGCAGCAATATCTTTATTTTATATTTTACCTTTTTTTTATGTGATATATTGCTGCGTATTGGTAAAACCGCAGCAATACCACCGCAGCAATAAGCAATTATTCTACTAGTGAAGTGGAGAATCAGATTCAGATGATGGCATAGGAATGGTTTGAAGCACAACAAATCAGTCACTTTTTTTGGGGATTTAGAGTACAGAATCAAACTTTTTTGTAAGTAACCACAACCACATGTAGGTTATACTTTTTAAAAGTGTAAATGAATATATTTTGTATGTTAGTTTTATATTATCCACATGAAGATCACTTTACATATGAGTTTTATATTATCCACATGTACATCAGTTTTATATTATAAGCAAACAATAAGGAAACAAATGAAGATCACTTTACATATGAGTGAAAAAAAGGAAATCAATTACAAATGCAACAACATATGTAGCTCATCTAAAATCATGTAAAATCAACACAAAACATATGTAGCTCAACTGAACTCATGTAAAATCAACATAAACCATATGTAGCTCATCTAAAATCATGTAAAATCAACATAAAGCATATGTAGCAACAAAATAAAGACTGAAGTCACCCCCATTGAAAAGAGGGCAACACAAAAGTATGAATGAAAAAAAGAGAAAATCAAATTGAATAGGCAACAACCAAGTGTTACAAATAAAATAAGATTTCTCTTTTTCTCACTCATACTTAAGTATGAGAGGTCCAAAAACAAAAAAAAGGAACCCTAATCCTCTCGGGAGTCCCCACTCATCCATCATACTTATCACAAGCATTCACACAAGTTCAAACAAAGATAAGGATAGCACAAAAAACTGGTGGCAATAAGAGGTCATAAGGGTCAAGTTACATCTGTCCAATATAAGAATCAGGAGACCTCATTCATCATTGAGAATTAGATTAACTCTCTCATGTAAAAAATATTCACTTCATAACTTTGGACAGCAAATACTCAACAACAAATGGCACTCAAATGCCTCATCAGTTAGTCATACTCAATCCTAGTCATTGAAAGAACTGAATAATTGCATTATGAATTGTAGTTATTGGATGTAAAATCCCTTATCATCATTGAGGTCTACACACACACACACATAACAAACAGATACAGAACAAAGGCATATATTAAAAAAGCAAGCCATTTTATATCTCCCTCCAAAACCACAATGACCCATCCCCCTCAAACAAACAATATGAACAAAAAGCAGTCAAAATCAACAAAACATAACAAAAATCAGTCCAAATCAACAAAAATGAACAAAAATCAGTCCAACTCAACAAAACAGAATAAAAATCAGTCCAACTAATATGAACAAAAATCATCAATTTTGAACATAAATCATGAAATACGAACATAAATCAACATAAAGCAACATATATGAACATAAATCATCATAAATCAACAAAAAGCAACAAATATCGACATAAATCAACAAAATTCATCAAATATGAACAAAAATCATCACAAATCAACATAAAATAACATATATCAACATTAATCAAGAAAAATCATCAAATATGAACAAAAATCATGAAATACGAACAAAAATCAACAAAAACCAACATAAATCAACGGAGATCAACATAAATCAACAAATATTAACATAAATCATCACAAATCTACATAAATCAGCAAAAATCATAATAGATCAACATAAATCAACAAATATCAACAGTAATCATCATAAATCAACAGATTTCACAAAAAATGAACAAAAATTCAAACCGTAAACATGAAATAAATTAAGTTAAAGCAAAACCCTAGACATGCAAACTAAACGCAAACAAATATCATGCTTCCAAACGCAATCCCACAGGTAATTCAGACAAAAAATGGTAAAAAAAAAAATAATAACGAAGATTAAGTTAAGGAGTGGACCGATCTCCCGCAAAAAATTGTTGGGGACGTTCAAAAATCATTTCTTGATGGTTTTTGAACCACATGAGATAAGATCGCCACGATTCGAACCCTTCAGGGGGGATCTTCAAAATTTTGGGACTTTTCTTCCGTTTTTGGGCGAAAAACCACCAGATCTGGTGGTTTAATTGCAGGCGCACCGCAAGACCAACAAAAACTACTCACATCCAACTTCTTTTTTGCAACCCTAACTTCATTTGCTTCACAATCGAACTCATCAAGCAACTCAAACAGCCTTTTCTTTGAATTCGGGGTTAAATCATCCATGGTAACGCAACAAGAACAGGGGACTCAAAGTTCAAAGGAACTCAAAAAACCAAAAAATTGGTTTCACAATATTCGTAAGAACACAAGGATAATTAATCTAGGATTTTTTTTTAAGAGATTAGAAGTAAAAAACCCTAGATCTGGCAATTTTTGGAAGAACAGGAGATAGAAAAGTGATAGTCAGAGAGTAAGAAGAACCGTCAGAGAGAGAGAGAGATGAGTTGGGGCTGGGTCATTAGGGTTTTGGAGGGAGATTTAATACGGCTTATGAGGGGGTTGGGTCATTTAAGAGGGGGGTTGGGGGTAAATAGGGTTAGGTGGGGGGTTGGGTTTATTAATGGGAAGTGGGTGGGTCTTTTTTACCATTTATAGAAGTATGTAGATATGTAGCAACTAAAAAGAGACACCTCTAAATGGCAAAATGTAGCAACTAAAAAAAGACGGAGGGAGTAAGAAATAGGTACTAAAAAAGTAAGAAATAAGTTCCGAAAAGTAAAGCGCTCAAAAAGTGCATTTTTTTGGCTTTTTCCTATGTTTAGAAACAACATATAGGAATGGAGGAAGTATATGTAAAATTAATATTATATTAATAGAACTTATGAGGAAGAAGTAATAATTTTGTATACCTTCTTCAATTTCAAGGATGGCAATTGGCATGAGGTCAGATCTTCATAATAGCAATTCAGGGAAGGGGAAATATTTTGACCTATTAGTAGGGTAACTTCCAATAATATCGAATAAGCGCCACTAAATTTCAATAAGTTTAAGTAAGTATAGATAATTATACTTCAGTATGTTTGTATAAGTTCAATAAGTTTCAATAATTTGATAAATTTTAAATTTATAATCCATAGAGTATATATAAAAATTATTTACTAATAACTTTTCAAATCTTAACCCCCCCCAAAAAAAAAAAAAAAGTTCATCCCAAAGTCAACATCAAAAGCAATTTGGTTACAATTATTATGAATCAAAAAATAATGTGAATCTGCCAATCTATACAGTAAGCAAGCCGAGAAAAAGTCGCACTATGGCAGCGAGCAACGGGCAACGACTTACATGATCCATCTTTGTCTCTCGAGTCTCGGATCCATATCCCAACTTGTCCCGAATTCGGGACCCATCACATATTGGGCTTGATATCTCACATCTTTATATTTATACTATATATTTAAGGAAAAATTTATAATCCCAATTTGAATTACTTACTTCAAAATAATAATTGGACTTTTGGAAACCTTCTTAAAAGAAAAATCCAAACTATTGATTTTATTTCCTCTATTAATCCATTTCGGGTATGCGGTGCATTTAAATCATTACAATTCGGATGATTTTGATAAGCACTCCCTAAAAGTTGGAATCATTGTAGGATAATTAAAAGTTTAGATTATTTTGGAAAGACGATGAAAGTTGTGATTATTTGTATTAATTTTTCCTATATCTAAAGGGCATAATTTTTTATAAGACTTTACCTTACCTTATGGCTCATGGCTTTCACTACTTAAAGATGAAATGTGACGACGTATCTAAAAATAAGGAATACTCAAAAATTTGTCAGTTTATGAGAGAAAAGTGGTGAAATTTAAGACAAATTTTGCAAATATGATATTAATATGTATGAAGCTTTTACCAATTCTAACTATCTACTACCTCCTCCAACCTATAAATGATATCCAAAATCACAGGAGAGGCCAAGGTCTACCCTAACCTCCCTATTTAATTACGTCATTGACCTTGATCTTGACAATACATTGTTGTATATTAAAATAATCATGATATGTTCATGTTATATATTAAAAAAAAATCATGCGTCAATGAAAATTTAGCTAGCTATAAAAACTTTGGAAAAATTGTCTAAAATAACAATGAAATTTAGGGGAATATTTATAGTACATGCTCATGGTACACCCAAGACTATTTTCTCCAAATGAGCAAAATGAGCAAATGAGCAAAATAAGTAAAATGAGCAAATGAGCAAGCATTTCTACTCATTTAAGAAAATGAGCAAACTTGAATGAGCACAAATTACTCATTTAAGAAAATCAGCAAATTTGAATGAGCACAAATTATGTAAATGAGCACTGCTCCACACCACCACCACCATGAACAAACTACTTTCTCTCTCCTCCTCCTACAGCTCAACCTCTCCGGCGAGCGTATCAGCATTTTTATTGATCTTTCGCGAATTTCAAATCTGGAAATTGAAGTTTTGATTTCGAAGTTTCAAATCTGGAAGTTTTGATTTCGTGATTCCGGCGAAAAAGAAGAGCGAGAAAGAAACCGACGTCGTTTTCGCCGGCAATTTGATCTTCAATTTCACCATGGATCGTCGATCGAGCTTTCCATATTCTCGCAGACCAAAACCCCCAAAACGTTACGCCGAAGAAGACGTCGTCATGAAAACGACGCTTTATCGTCGGAAATTAGCAGCGGCAGCATCGCCGGAAAAAATGGCAGCGAAAGCACGCGGAAGAGGAAGAGGAAGAGGAAGAGGAGAGAGAGTATGCGGAATTACGAATGTGCCCCTGAAGTTGTAATTTATTACAAATATACTGTGTCACGTAGATACAGACACCTTGGGTGTCTGTGAGTGAACTGAAATTTAGTGAAATCTTCAAATTGACCCTGTATTTTTGCAAATCTCTTAGATAATGCTGAGGAATTGGAGAAACCTTGCCAAAAATAACCTTATTTTACTAACAATTAGAATCTAACATGGATAAAAATAAAACAATTTTCTTTCTGCCTTATATCTTCTTTTCTCCATAATCATCATCGTAAATTCGTAACTATGATGTTGAGTTCTACAATTGTATGATACTTTGTTGACTGTATTCGCCTATCACTTACCCCAAGCTGTACTGCTGCTGCCATTTTTACATCCACAACAACACGACATTAATTAGCCATTGAATTTTAACTGAGTACATCGAATACCCAAATACATAATTTTCCCAGATCCCAACCTAAAATAACTCCCCCGTAGCCGACTCTCCCCGCTTCAGCAACGACAACGAGCTTGTCTAGGTGACAATGTAGTGTAGTCTTTAAAGAGACTCCACTAGCCACTAGGACGGCGACACGCTAATAGTTTGAACACTTTTCTTTTATATTTGTTTTAAATTAATTTGAATACCTCCATTTTTTACATGGTCCTACTATTATTGTATTATTTCTTTTACACTCATTTGTCCCACACTTTATCTTTATCAATAAAAAGTTACCCGACATTTTCTCTACTCCAATAAAAAGATACCCTACAAACTCCTATCAAATCTACTTTTTAATAAAAACATTTGATAACTACACTACAGCTTATCACCTCAAACTACGTGTCCCAATAAGTGTTGAGATCTTTTTGGGCCAGAGGGCTGGTAGCAAATAAAATCAAGTTGGTACCAAGCTACCAATAGAGTCATTTTGGTATCAAGTTACAAATTAGATTTTGGTACTAAAATTTTAAGTTGATACCAAATACAGTTAAATTTGATAGAATTAATAATGGGCTTGGGCAACCAAATATGGAGGAGGAGAGTTTGGTCCACATAGAACCCCTAAGGAGATTCCTTACTAAAACCAATTGGCAATAGTAGGAGTAGCTCCTCTAGCTTATATTGTGGTACTTTCTCTCCTCTTTATCCAATGTGGGACACTCTAGCTTATATTGTGAAACTTTCTCTTTTTCAATTGGCCCAAAGTAAATTAACGGTCCCAATCGTGGGCCTGACTCTGATACCATGTTAAATATGGGTCTGGCCCGCACCCATCACAATGAGAGAGAGTCCACTTCACACGTCAAAGGAGGTTCCACCTTAAAACCATATGGCAATAAGGGGAGTAGCCCCTTTGCATTATAAAGTGAACTCATCTCTCTTCTTTTATTAATGTAGGACACTCACATGTGTTGTGCGCTATACATTATAGTTTCAACAATTTTACTTCTAAATTTATTTAATTGGTTAATGGATAATTGGTTACGTCACGTGAGATTTAGAATGATTGTATAGGATATTTTTAGATCACTATCATAAACTCCTACTATTGATTGATTTTAGGATAGATGTATTTTTTTAGTTTTGTAGGTAGCCTAAATACTCTTCCATTAACGAATATGACATATAGTAGTTTGTTGGAGGTGGGACTTGTGGAAGAGAATGTTGAAGAAAAGCACCTCATATAATCAATGCAAACTACTACTATTTCTTTTCTTTTTTCCTTAAAGCATCCTTCATAACAGAAATCATTCAAGAGCTTTTCGAGAATATTTTTCGATCCCAACTTTTTTGTTTTGTCTTCTTTCGTTCCTTTTACTTGTATAAGTTTTTTTAAATCAAAGAATTGTATTGCAACATGAAACTTTCGTTTAGAGACTCCTCCGATTTTTTACTAAAATGCTGGGTTTCCTTAACATTGAAGGAAGAGGAAATATAATTATTTTTCTTTTAGAATAATACAAGAAAATTTTATTGAATGACTCAAAAGATACAACCCATGAATAACCCTAAAAAATCTACAATAACATTTTAATTTGTTGACAACTAAGTGTTTGTTCTTTCACATCATTTCCAGTCCTTATAAGATAAAATAAGTTCAATAGTTCATATAAGGCCTAATTAGAGGTTCAGGAGACTAATAATGTTTAGTACGTAAAGATAAGTTCATGTAAGCAAAAATATGGTATGACACACTCACAAATAAGTTTTGCTACAATGACAATAAGTTTAGATAATGTCTAATAAGTTTAAATCAGTTCAAATAAGTTAAGACAAGTTCATATTAGTTCGGGTAAATAAAAGTACGGTTTTTTCACCAAATACCCCCGACAAATAAATCACGAAATTCACCATATACCCTTAATGTTTCAGATATTCACCATATACCCCTGAGTTTTCAAAACTGTGCACCATCTACCCTTTTTCTGACGGACGTTAAGTAGCCGTTACCTTTATTTACGATATTGCTACTATTAACCCCTAACCCTAAAATCTAAACCCTAATCCCTATAATCTAATCTAAACCATAACCCTAAAATCTATCATCTCCGTCCCTTCTGTTTTCTTGCTGCTACACCGAAGCATCGAGGATCGAGAACGCCGCCTAACATCGCCGGAAACCCGCAGCTTCAACCCCTTTCTCATGCTCTTCTCCGACGCTCTTCTTCTCGTCCTCCTTGTTTTCCATATTCGTTGCTGCCCAGATCTTCATTGGCCAACGAAAGTCGCCCACGCCGCCAAACGCACGATGCACCACCAATTTTCTGCCGCCATCACCGCACCTGTGCCAGTGCTCGGTCGCATCGCCGGAGCTCCCCTGGTCTTCGCTGCCTGTGCCGGGGCTAAGACGAAATGGTGAGAGAGACGAAATCGAATGGGAGGGGGTGGGGTGGGCTGGCATGGGGAGGGGGGTAGAGGCTGCGGAGGAGGGGGGGAGGGGGCGCGGCGGAGGGAGAGGGAGGGGAGGGGGTGGGGGCCCGGTGGAGGGGGGAGGGGGCCTGGTGGAGGGGTGGGGATGGGTTAGGGTTTAGATTTTAGGGTTAGGGGTTAATAATGGCAATATCGTAAATAAAGCTAACGACGACTTAACGTCCGTTAGAAAAAGGGTAGATGGTGCACAGTTTTGAAAACTCAAGGGTATATGGTGAATATCTGAAACATTGAGGGTATATGGTGAATTTCGTGATTTGTCGGGGGTATTTGGTGAAAAAGCCGATAAAAGTAAGTTGAAAAGTTTGGAGACATGGATATTAAGCCATTTCTTTACGAAAGTTTAGAAGGCCCCACATTCATTTATGAGTTGTTTCCTAGAAGGTATTGTATGTGACACAATCACAAATAAGTATTTACTCCGTCGTTTTTTGACTTGCTATATTTTCCTTTTTACCTATTTTGTCCTTTTTTTTGTCATTTACTTGTATATTTCTACCTATTTTGCCCTTATTTATGTCATCTAATAGTAATACGGTCCCAATACCCTCACATGCACCTCATAAAAATGGTGTCAAGATCGAATGTAGCAAGGGAAAAAAACGGAGGGAGTACTATCTAGCTAGTACAAGTTTATCCACAAAATGCACATAAGAGAAATAAAGCAATAAAGGAAAGTATTTTTATGGTAAGGAGAATGATCCTGTCTAAACCTCAACTTACAATATGTACGTTCATGGTCTAGCATTTGCGGGACAAACATTTGAGAATAGGGGGAAAAAGTAAGTGAATCCTTACTCCCAAATACTGCAATTGGGAGAATCCCACTAGGTCACAAGGTTATAAGGTGAATCTCCAACCAAATACACCAAACAAGCTAAACTTAATGCAGTATAGGAAGTTATATCATGTCATGTTTGTGACTTTGTATAACACTTGAATGTACCAGTATTTGACTCGAGTTTAGCTCAGAGTATATTATATTCATGAATTCTTTTGTTTGTTATATTTGCATATGCAAAGTCTTCATGATCATAATTAATTTGAAAATACCTTTAAAAAAAGAATTTGAAAAGTTAACAAACTAAGTTTTGTGAAAAATAAGATTTTCGGTGAGGAGGAGATGTATTCTTAATAAAATAAATTAATTCTCTCAAGCATGCTTTTGTTTCCATACAAATGTTATCATACACCCAGGTGTACTATGAGAATGGTACAGTACATCCAAGACATTTTTTTTACTCATTAATGAACAACATGTTTTAAAGAGGAGAGTTTCAAAATGAGCAAATGGGTAGTTTTGGTCAAAGTATATTTAAACTTTTAAAAAAGAAGAAAATATAACTTAGGCCATGTTCTTTTGGAATTATTTTCAGTTCAGTTCAGTTTCAATTCAGTTCAGTTCAGTTCAATTCAGTTACTCTCTGTAATTCAGTTTCTCTCGGAAAAAAAACGGGGTGTTAAGATTTTTCAAACTGACAATGATATCGAACACATGATTAATTTCCGCCGTTTAAACCAGCTGGCCTGAGCCTGCTGTGGCCGCCCTACACTTTGACCTAAACACCAGACGACAAACTTGGTTCCTTCCTCCTCTATAACTTACTCTTAGTAATTACTACCAACTGCCGTGTGCTTCTACGCTAGCTAGAGTAATAGCATAGTTGATAGTAGTAGTACTATAAAGACTAATTAGTAATTACCCTTCACCTATACCAACACTTTATTACAAATTTGTGCATCAAAGTATCAATTCTTTCTCTCACAACCTCTTCCTTTAAATTTCTCATCAACTGTATCTCTTTTTTCCACTCTTCAAACTTCAGTCACTACAAAAAAGGATCCTTTTTATGTGACTAAAAGTTTAAAACTCCTTAAAAATCATTTCTTAACTTCTTTTTTTACCCTTCTACAAAAAGAATCCTCTATAATAATAACTTGTTTTTGTTTTTAAGGCCAAAATACTTTCTAAATTTTAACAAAAAAAAAAATATTGATGAAAATTTTCTTGGCTTCTTCTACTTGGTTTTCTTGGTTGTCAACTCATCATTGGAACTTTTCTGGGCTTTTCATTTGACTTTTGAAGTAAAGTTTATGTTTTCACAGAGAATCCCATAATGCATGTTTTTCTTCTTTTTCTTTTTTATGTTTTCTCTCTAATAAACTTTTCCATGGCTATGTTAAAAAAGTCAAAGGAGGGTTTGTTTCTTGCACAGAAGTATATTTATAACTTATAAGATTCCAAATTTTTTTCAATATGCTATGATGGTGTCTCCAATCAATTATATTATACTACCTATATAATTATACAAATATTCAATCATTATGATTATCTCGATCTACTGGGTTTTTTGAGATGGAAGAAACAGCTTGTGATTTGTTTGTCCTCAAGAAAGGAACAAGTGAAGCTGCCAGCATGATCTATCTATGGCTAGCTAACTAGCCCAATATTATACACATACTATTATACTAGTAGTAATTGCTAGCTGTAGCTAGGTCATGCTGTGACAGCCTCACTCCTTCCTTGTTTGAGGGAAGAAAAGCTGGAGAATACTGCTCTATGTAAGTATTGTTCTATGTAAGTATATTTTGTCTCAATGTGCTTTTTTTCTTATTGATATGTCCATAAACCTCAACTCTGGCAGTTTCTTGATCTTGGGAGTCAGCTAATTGAGAGTAAGGGGACGATAAGGGGATCCCTACTCTCGAACACCACATTTGGCAAGAGTCGAACCCAAGACATCAAGAATCCAGGGTAAAAGTCTTTGCCAAGTGACTAAGTACTACTTCGATTATTTTGTCTCAATAATGTGTTGTGTTGTTTTGTGTTGGTGTGCAGGTAATATGAGTTTTAGTGATTACGAGTCATGATATTTGGAGAACTAATTTTCAGCGAACATGACAAAAAGGGTATTTTAGTAAATCCACTTAATGTAGGTCTAATACGGGTTTCTCGATCCTCCTCGTTCGATCTTTATTTAAGCCTTTTTCATTGAACAATTTGCATGTGTTTAGATTTCCATCTAGATTTGAGGGTTTGATCTATATTGGCTTTGTTGATTGTATCAATTTCTTGAAATAAAAGGAATTATTGTAGATCTTACTTTGGTAAATTTTCTCAAAGTTATTATTTTAAAACTTGGTTTCTATTTGAAAGTTGTGTCTTCTTGTAAATAGATTTTAAAAGGAAAAATTGTCACTAATAGTTTCATGAGCCTTCCTCTTCTTCAAATAGTTTCAACTATTACATTCATCGAGGTGGAATAATCCAAATTTTATAAGTGCCCTTCCAAGAAAGTATTGTATGAGTTAAAGGGTCTGTTCGGCACAAGTTTTTTAAGTAGCTTTTAGTGTCTTGACTCGGTCAAAACACTAATTAAGAAAAATAGTAGTGTTTGGTAATAAGGTAGTGGTGTAAGTAGCTTTTAGTGGTATAAGTAGTGTTTTAGTAGTGTTTGTCAAAAGCTACAATTTGTATCTTTTGGAGTAGCATTTAGAGGTGTATAAATTATATATTAAAGTTTTATTTGAGTTTTTAACTAGTTATTATTTGTAAGTAGCTACTTTTACCGAACATCAATATCTTATACCGCTACTTGGACAGCTAATAGTTAACAGCTGCACACCAACCATTAACAGCTACCAACACAACTAACAACTACTCTCACAGCTAAAAACTACTACCACAACTATTATTGCCGAACATACCCAAAACCTACTCTATTAAACATGTTAGAAAAGCTTATTTAGGATTATTGCATTTTTTCCGTCCTTTTGGCTACAGACACATCCTCTTGTTTCCATTTATCTAACAAGTTATTAATCTATGAGAATGTTTTGAAAAGACATTTTCAGAGTTCGGATTATTTCAAGTTAACTAATACTAGTTGAGAGTTGAGAGTTGAGAGTTGAGAGTTGAGAGACTATATATAGAATGGGTCATAGTTAAGCCAGTTTTTATTGTTAACAAAAGGTTGTTTATGGTGCAACATTGGGAGGCCTTATTACAGTTCTTTCTTAGAACAACATTTTTAGCATAAATCTCTAAATTTAAAAGAAATGATAAGAAATCAAAGGCTCCGCACTTAACTTCCCTAAGTGCATCTTAGGATGCGTTCTCATCACCTTAAAAAAATAAGTTTTAGGTTCAATCAATTTAGTTCGGGTTCGATTAGTTTTAATCGGATCCAATCAGGTCAATAAGTTTCAATCAGGTTTAATAAGTTCCAATCAGATGTAATAAGTTCCAATCAGATGTAATAAGTTCCAATCAGGTCCAATCAGATCCAATAAGTTCCAATAAGGTCCAAATAGTCAATGATCAATAAATTAAAATGAAAATTTCAATTAAATTACCACTATGATTAATTAATTATATAGTATTATAATCGCATTATTGTTTATTATATTATTATTTATATTACTATTAGCTGATTACGTTATTACTAAAAAATATTATAATCATGGTCAAATAAGGTTAACAATAATAATCATCATAATTATAATATTTTTTTTGTTAAAATGTTATTCATAAGATATCAATAATTACTATTTTTTTCGAAAGGTAAAGTTTAATAATTATTACTCATAACAAATTTTGAGGGGTAGTATTTATGTTATTAGTCATCAAATTTTGTGTCAAATAAGGTCAAATAAGTTTCCACCAGGTCCAATACGGTCTGATAAGTTTCAATAAATTCCAATCAGGTCAATATGTTCCAATCAGGTCCATAAGTTCCTATCAGGTCCAATAAGTTCCAATCGCCTTCAATCAGTCCAACGGGTCCAATAAGTTCCAATCGCTCAATCGGGTCCAATAAGTTCCAATCAACTTCAATCAGGTCCAATAAGTTTAGTTTAGTTCAGTTTTGTTCAGTTCAGATAAGTTCAGTTTAGGGTTTTTAAGGTGAAGAGAACGCACCCTTAATAGGTTGGGATAGGGATGGGTATCCGGGCCCGGATCCCACCCTAGTCCTAGAGGTGATCAACATGGGTCCAGCCCAATTTTTTCGGGCAACAGGCAACTTAGATATGCAAAACTAGTCTAAAATTTGGCCCGATCCGAATTTGCGGGTTATGGCGCGGGAATTTCGCCCGCGACTTGACCAGCCCGAAAAGTTTGCTTTGTCCGGCTCGAATTTGCGGGCTATGGCACGGGAATTTTGGCCCACGACTTGGCCCGGCACGAGGCTTTGGCCCGAAATGGGCCACTTTTTTTGGGCAAAGCCCGGCCCGACCCATGATCATCTCTACCTAGTCCGCCCCGATCCGAAGGAAAAAGTTCGAGCCGACTCTGACAAAAAAATTATCCGAATCCGACTCCGTTTAAAAAGTCCAACTCCGAGTTGGAGGAGGGTCGGAGTCGGATCCCATAAAAAATCCGACATCCGATTTCGACTCCGACTTTAAGGCAATTAATACTTTTTTTTATTTATATTAATGTATTGTGTATGTATAATCTGACTCTGACTTTGAGGCAATTGTATTATATGAGATTTTTCCATTGAAGAAATGATTGTTAAAAATAATAATAATGTTTAATTTTCATATGATTATTAAAAAATAGTAATATTTAGATTATTTGTATTATAGAAGATTTTTCTATTAAAAAAATAGGGGGAAAAAAGTCGAATCGGAGTCGGAGTCTGATGTTAGGATTTAAAGTCGGATCGGACTCGGATTTTCGGAGTCGGCTGTCGGAGTCAGGAGTCAGATTTAAAATCCGACTTCTTGTAGGGTCGGAGTCGAATTATGCATAATCCGTTCCATGTCCGATCCGTTGCCATCCCTAATCGGGGATGAGGAAATGCAGACTATACCCTACAAGCCGAAAAGTATTGCTACTACACTACGTAACCTTGTGTCTTCTTAGATCTAGAGATATACAAATAAGATGTTACAACCAATTAAATACGAAGTAAATGATATTATATCACATTATCATTATTTTTAATGAACTAGAAAAGCAAAAAAGATAGGGCATCTCTTGATAACTTTTGAAGAATTTTGCTTTAGATTGTCATTCTTTTCTCTTTATTATATATTTATGTTTTTGTTGTACTAGTATTCTAGATGATTAGTGCGCAGCAAGTAGACGATAAAAATACATGAACTTTCTCTTACCAATTGGAAGATTGCTAACTAGGAGAACAGGGGAGAAGCTGAAAATGATCTTGCTGGTACGGAAAGAGGCAGTTAACCTCCTAATGATGAGCTTAATTACTCCTTAATTAAAACTTAATTTGATAATCCTTGTAACATGTGTGCCTATTATGTCACACGTCACGTGAAGAGCACTCAATAAGTTGAACAGGAAAAGTGCTATAGGGTAAGTTGTTTGATCATGGGATCATAGCTTTTGTATCATATATATAGAAATCACTTGATTTCATAAAAGTTGTTAGAAAATCATAAACTTGGTTAATACAGTGAATACTTCTCCCTCTTGAAAAGCATTTTCCTTTTGCACATATTTTGAACATCATGCAATGGATATTACTAAATGCTAGTAATAAGTAAGAATAGGGGCAGATAAAAGTTAGATTGGACATATTCTTTTACTATTTTTGTGAAGTATATTTCTAGGGTTAAGAATCAAAGTTATAAGAATATTCCACACTAATTTAAACCTAGCCTCCTGATCTCTCTCTTGTTTTGCTCATAGGAGTAATATGATTCTTAAGATTGTCATCAATAATTTTGTTGTTGATAAGTTTTCCGGCCCTTTTATTATATTTATACCTAATTTTCTTAGTTTATACTCTCTATAATAATGTTCCCCATACATGTGAGAGTCTTTCTCCTATTTTTTTTCTCTCTTTTCTATTTTACGAGTTTTATATTTTCTGTTTTATATTGGGTTTATATTATTTGGAATCTTGATTTGCAAATGGGAATGTTCACAATTTTGAAATCTAAACAGTTACGACGTGGCCAGAGTTCATGCCTAAGTTGTCCAAATTCACACACATCGGATTAGGTCAAACCATGCTTCATCAGTTTTCCATGTTGACAATTGCAAGAATTATTTAATACTTCGCCCCAATATTATTGCAACACTTGCCTTTTTTAGTAGTTTGTTAATTGATGCAACACTCTTATAAATGGAAAAAAGATATATCTACATATGGGACCGCTCACACTAAACAACTTTTCTCTCTTTTTATTTTTACATAAATATTAGCACAATACCCCATTTCGAACTCCCTCCTAAATCTTTTTAGTGAAGGCAAGTATTGCATTAATCTTGGAGTGGAGGAAGTACTACTTAATATATGCAACAATTTCTTCGATTAAGTCCTTTAATTTGAACAAAAAGATGAGAGATAACGCTGCAGCTTTGCAATATGAAAGTAGAATTATTATTTATATCATATTTCACTTCCTACTTATGCTAGTTAATTTTCAAAAAATGTACCAAATTTTCTACCCAAGGGGCAATTGATTCTAAACCAACATTTTGACCAACCATTATATTTCACAAATTCTTTGAGTTTGGGTTCAAAAATGATAGAGTGTAAAAACTATTCTTGGGAATCCAACCATCGCCTTAAAGCTTTTAATTTGGTTGAGTTGATCCTTTGACACAGACGTAGCGCGGACATAAAGGTTACGGGTTCAAATCTCATCCACCCTCCTTTCTAAGTGAAATATTTAGCGCTAAGTATGAGGGAGCGTGTGCCGCATCCACACGGCTCAAGCTCGATGGGCCTCGCACGAGGGGGAGTGATAGAATATAAAACTATTTTTGGACTCCAAAATCATCAGTTTAAGCTTTTGGTTGAATTGGTCCTTTGACAATAATTCTTGTTCAAAACCTGGTCGGATTTTTATCGTCGGTCATATGTTAATAGGTATATCAAGGACCCATTTTGCCACTTCTGATAAAAGCTATGGAGATGAAGGCAAATTAAACCTTAAACAGATGACACACTAGCTAGCTAGATGCCTAACACCCATATTATGTATAAATCCTCGACCAATTAGCTTAGAACAACACTTGATCCAAAAAGCTTGGGTGACAACTGACAAGTAGTAGAATGGAGAAATGAAAGGGCAAATGAAGGAATAAGAAAAGATGCTTATTTGTGTTTCGAATTTGGATGTACTCAAAGTGAATCAACGTTGTATGATGTGTGCATGCGCCATATGAAGCTAATAACTTGGAGAACCTTTTTCTTGTCCTAACTCTTCTATCTTTCCACTTTTTTGATACTGTGGATTTTGTGTGACTCTGCATGCATCTATTGGTTCCATCTGCCCAATACCCACCAAAGGTATCAAAACAAAAAAAAGTTGGAAATTTTTTTAAAAAAAGAAAAAGGAAAGATAATAAAGCATAAAATGAACTTAACTTTTCAGAAAACCCTAAATTAATTAATTATATTTTAGGGTAATTAATTAATGACATTACCCTTTTGACAGTTCACTTGGGTCTTTAATATTATGTTGTCCCACTCCAAGTGTCACTTAACCCATTGTTTTTGTCTCTTAAACATGACTTGCTCCCTTTTTTTTTTTTTTGAAAATCTATGCTAACCAATTAGATGCAAAAGAAAGCATGCCTCCGACAAATGGCATTGCATGCTAATAAAGAAAATATAAAAGCTCCCATCTAAGACAAAAGAAAAATTATATTTTTGAAAAATTAAAAAACAAAAAAACAAGAAAAAGATTAGGAAATTATAGAAAACGACTCTTGCATAGAGATGGATGGAGATCACATGATGATGTTGTTATGTTGAGATACCTTACCCTACTTCTACAACTAACAAATTTATATGCAAATATGGTCCCCTAGCTAATCACATTACATATACTCTTTTAATTTTATATTCATCCTTGAAAATTAGGGGAATAATGTCGGTATTTGTAGTTCTTAGAGGTGGAATTGAAGTTATTCTAGCGTTAATTATTTCTTGTTTGAAATGATGTGATGTAGATGTTCCTGATTAAATACGTTCATTGAGCTTTGTTTTCCTGAATAGATTTATATTGTTATACTGTCTAAATCTTGTCTAAAACAATAATAGCAATCGATATGTTAATCACTATACCTAACAGTGTCTCAATCCAAAATATATACATTTTTTTACATGTGTATATATATAATGACTATTTCATAATAAATTTAGCTTCTTATAAATTTTAAAGCCAATGTATCATAACTATAATAGGCAATAAGATAAGAGAATGTTGAAATTAGTTAATTCATTTCTCATCTTTAAGTGGAGCTTTTAGGATACTGACTACCAAATGGAGAAGTATTCTATCACAATTCACAATACGTAATCAATTCTTTATAATAATACGATTTTTCCTTGTTTTTCACTGTCTATATGATTTATTAGAGCATTTCGGTTGAGTTAACTCTTAGTCTAATTTGAATGAAATAGCTTGCAATAATTTATTCAGATTTTGAATTAAATCCAAATAACTTACTTCTAATCTTAATCCTCATTTTCATAACCACAACAGAGAAAATTCTCATTTTACTAATTGAATGATAAAGGTTTAGGAAACGAGGGTACTAGTGGAAACTTGTTGCAAATTAAATGTAGCTGACATTTGTGACAAACGAGTACTAATGAAAACTTATTGCATATATAGTTCATATTTTAGGCTAACAAGGGTATGATTGAGGATGTGTTATATAAATATGACTCTTCACCTTACTTCTTTCCTCCTAAAAAACCCTAATCCTTTTTTTTCTATATTAGGGTTGCCAAAACCCTCAAGTCTTCTTTTTTCTTTTAGCTTTTATTGCTTTCGTTATTAATAACCCCCCATTCTCTCTCTTTTTGAGAGTAATCTACCCAATTTTTGGGTTCTCTCTCCTTTCACGGGAGTTTGGAGTTTGATTTTATTATCTTCTCACATGGAAGTTAAAAAAAATGGTATGAGAAATTGTTCTTATTGGTTGAAGTTCAAGACTATCAACCTAAAGGTATTGAAAACTCAGATGCGGTCAACATGGTTAGATCAAGATAATTTTTCTCCAAACTATGTCAGAATGATAGACTCTCCATCAATAGTTGCTTGATTCGAAAATACTAAAGTGGGTTGGCTTGGTGTTGCTCGATTTGGTTCATCATATAGTTTCTTCTAAGACGAATTTGATTTAAGCTTGTCTGATTGTATCTTGATTTTCTATAATACTTATTGTAGATGCCGTTTGACCTTCAATTAATGAAATTTCTCTTTCAAAAAATATATATAAATATGACACTTAAAAGCATTTAATGAGAATCAAAAACCCTATCCGATGGAGATATATAGATAAAATAAAATTTCCATATTTTGATACCTAAACACTAAACCAAGCTAAGGCTTGTATTGAATCTTCAAAGAACCAAAATAGTAATAAAATACAAAAACAAAAAGCAAAGAAAAGAAAAGGCATTAACCTTCTTGAGATAGAAAGGAAAGAAGAGAGAATATGCCAAATAAAAGTATAAAGTTGACAAAGCCCTAGATATATAGGCACATAATTAATTTATGTAAATTATCAAATGGACAATTTTCTTTTTCTAAAAAAAGGAAAAAAGAAAGATGAAGTTGTCTTCATAGATAGATGTGGGTTGGCTGGGTGTGATTTATATTCAATGTGTCTCACTTTAAGCCACATCCATCTGTAATATCATATGGCTCCTCATTCTACTAATCATATGATATATATGATGATGATAATTATATGCTTCATTCTTGTTAGTACTAATGTATAATGACATTTCCCCATAAAATTAAGTAACTTCCCTTTGTTTGGCCCCTCTATATATACTTCTCCATTTCTTCTCTTCTTTCTCTACCATTTTCCTTCTCTCTCTGAAAATCTCTCTCTCTCTAAAATCTCTAATATCTTTCTCATTTATTTATATTTTAGCTAGGTTGGGAAATTATCTTGTGTATTGACGTGCACCACTAGCAGATGAAGCTGCCAGCATGATCTCAGCTTGACTTTCTGATCTTTTTTATCATCAGCTCCAAGGAAAGATCAGATCATGTTGGTAGCTTCATCTATTGATGGGATCACGAAATGAAGAAGAGAGACCTATGTATAGGATTATTAGTTTATTACTATTATTATTCATCAAAAAATTCATGGTACGTTTGCTTATTATTTTGCTCCTCATAACATTTAATTTGATACAATGGCATGGATTTTATTTTTATTTTTTTTGGTGTTAATGAGCGACTAAGCGCAGTGATGTAGACGGGATTCGATCCCAAGTCTCGGGTACCATCCCCACAAGACTTTACCAACTAAAGTTTTTTTTTCAAAATGTGAGTATTAGTTTGTGTTTCAATAATATTTAATAAAAAAAACTAATATGAACCTGGTGCACGCTAACTTAGTGTGCACCTTATCCATCTCATGTGAGTTTTAATGATTACAACTTTTCGTTTTTGCCGTGTTCAGTCTTCCGCTCTTTTCTCTCTCCTGATAACTTCTCTCTCCTCTGATAACTTCACTCTCCTGATAGTGTATTTTTGAAATAATATAGTGTATTTTAAAATAATATAGTGTATTTTAAAATGATATAGTGTATTTTAAAATGATAGTGTTTTGCTGAGTTTTTTGGCATGATAGTGTTGCATGTTATAGTGTATATTGACATGATATAGTGTATTTTGAAATGATATAGTGTATTTTGACATGATAGTGTTTTGCTGTGTTTGTTGACATGATAGAGTTGCATGATATAGTGTGTTTTGACATGATATAGTGTATTTTGAAATGTTATAGTGTAGTTTATTTGTATATTACACAAAATTATCATCATCGATCGTTATAGTGTTTGACATGATAGTGTATTTTGACATGATATAGTGTATTTTAAAATGATATAGTGTATGTTTGTTCAGAACAACTGTTTTTGTTAAAATTTTAGGGCGAGAGAATATTATTGAAGAGAGAGAAAATCGCGCGGATTTTGGAAAGCGGGAGTGACTAGTTTGTAGTGGGGCACGTGTCTAGGCCTGGTCCACACTATTTTTAATGTGAACCGGGTCCACGCAAGACGGATTGAATATTTAAATGATAATTATTGGTTAGTTAGCCTCTCACATGCTCACTGTCCTTATCCCTAATTTTCCACATCTTTGTTAGAAACCTTAATTGTCAAACATGTCCCAATTTGATAGGACAATTTTCAATTATCTGTTTTTTTTTTCGTTTTCTTTTGATTATTTTCAATTGATTTGTCAAGTTTAACGTAGAAGAGAGGGATCGGATGCTGTAATGTATACATGTATAATTCAAACTTTATAAAACATACATCATCTAAGTTTTTCAAAATACTACGATAACCAACTCTTTTTTTTTCTTTTCTTGATGTGAAAAATATAAATAAGTACAGATTATATTTTAGGTGCTACATTTAAGTGAATTATAAGTCGAGTAATTAAAAATGTATGATTCAAATTTGTAGCCTTTATTTTCTTTGGAGGAGATTTATATAGCTATAGCTACATCTCAAATATATACTTCTATTTTCATTTTTTTTCCTAACATTTTGTTTGTTTCAAAAATTTTCTTATGTTATGTCTATCTATTAACTTGAACATGCTATATCTTACATAATTATAGTACTTTCTATGTGTTTTATAATTTATATTTCACTTTGGTAGATGGCATACAATTACTATTGGAGAAAATAGGAGGTGACTACAATTTTGAAGTCCTTTACAATTAATTCCTAATCAATTATCATTTTCTTAAAAGGTAAATATTGTGTATATTGATATGTACAAAAAAAATATTACAACCTAAATCTTTTCGAGGGAGAGACATACCTTTTAGGAAGGTTGGTTGTTATTTCATTATTATAAATAGTCTTTACAATGCAATTTGGGGAAAAAAAATCAACTGTAAATGAAAGTTTGTTGTATTATTTGCATATGAGATGATAAAGAAAAGTTGAAGATAGTTTCTGCTGGCTGCGCAAACGTGAACTTTGAGCTAGCTTTGGTTGTCGAAGATGTATGGAATCTTGGGTATCTCAGCTACCGATTTCTTTTCTTTCTTTCTTTTTTAGTCAACATCTTAGCTAGAGAATAAAAGAACAGAAAAAAGTGCAAAAAGAAAAGCAGAAAAAGTGTACACCTTGAATCTTTTTATGTAGAGAACTAATTAAATAACAATTGTATATAATAGTAAAAAATTACAAACTATACAAAAAGGATATGCTTGTTTATTTTTCATGAAGAATCATGCAAATGTCGCCTAGTGAGAGACGGATCGTGTCTCAGCTCATAATGTAAATTAACTTTATTTGCAATTCAATAATAAAGGAGCAAGATTATATTATAAAGTTTGTATGTATTTTGTTTTTTAATTACTTAATATTATTATGAGAATTGGCATCTTATTCTTCGGCCAATGTTATAGCACGTAGAATATATGTTCATATACTATATACTAACTTTAGTTTGTGAAGTGGCCATGCAAGTAAAATTGCCCAACACCATTAGCTTAAATATTACATACTATGTTAGTCTCTCTAGTCAGTTTATTATTTTTGTTTGACAAAATTAACCTCAACACCCTGAACTATAGCGCGGGTGCACTAAACAGTTCAACTAAGACTTATAGCCAGAACACCCCAGAGTACGGGCCTGGGTGCAGTCCGTACCATAAATGAGGTCGATAACTGGAATTCTCACCGGCGACGGGAGAATCTTAATTTTTTATTATTATTCTCCATTCCCCCCCCCTTTCTTATTTTCTTCTTGTTAAACCCTAACAAAATCGTACCATTACCTAAACTGATATTTTAATTATTCTTGAAACTTAAAGATGAAGCTGAGCTCATTGTTGTTATGCGAATTTCACTCTTTCAATCTGAATTTGGATAATCTTCAGAATTTAGGGTTCATTTGAGAAGAAAGAGGGAATTTGGGGAAGAAAGAGGGAATTTGAGGAAGAAAGTCTTTGTCTTCCATTGAGGAAGGAGAAAATGAAAGGCACGTGCCTATTTTTTTGTTAAAAAAATTAGGGATGAAAAAGAAGAAAATAAGAAAGGGGGAAAATGGAAAATAATAATAAAAAATTAAGATTCTCTTATCGCCGGTGAGAATTCCGGTTACCGACCTCATTTATGGTACGAACTGCACCCAGGCCCGTACTTTGGGGTGTTCTGGCTATAAGTCTTAGTTGGGGCTGTTTGGTGCACCCGCGCTATAGTTCAAGTTGTTGAGGCCAATTTTGCCTTTTTGTTTCAATCTCCAGCTACTATCAGCTACAATGGTTAATGGCTACTCTCGCAGATTATTCCTCGTCATTTTTTGTTTTCAGTTTTCAGTTTTTTCAAGTTACTAAGATCAAAATTATAGAAATAGGAAAGGTAGTTTTTCGATGTTGAACAGGTAGGGATCCTTTGATGAAATCCCTAAAAATGGGAGGACTCAGATTTTCTGAAAATTGTAGAGATAGTAGAGGATGCTTCGGACATGGAATCCATGATATATACAATATAGGACATAATGTACAGGTGTAGTAATAATTAAGAAACAATAGGAACTTTCGAACTGAGAAGTAAGGATTGGATGCATTGAAGTGTATAGAAAATTATTTACTTTTTCTTTGGACGGAATACGATATATTTTGCTAGGTTTAACATATACTTCAGTTACAACTTACAATATCCGTTCATCTTGTTTTTTATGTAAGTATGAATGTATGTATCCTAACCAAAAAAAAGTGATTGTATGATATAGTTGAAAAGCTTATAAAATGAGAATGAGAATGAGGATATTTATGCTCTTCGTCTTAGTAATGTACAATTAATGGTTCGACTCTCTTTAAATGATAAACTAGTGAGTGTTCCAGACGATGTCTCAGATTGTTAATTTTCAAATCTTTTTGCCTAGTGAGGAAAAATTAACATAATGACATGATAAGTAATTGCATGGTACTTAGAAAAATAAACTCTTAAGAGTTTGTGGATGCAAGCAATAGCTTAACTTTCCATAAGGAATTGGAGTAAGAGTTTATGTCTACAAGAGTCTCTTGTTATTATCATAATTAAAACGGTTTTTTCACCATATATATATCCCGACAATTATTTTTTTTGCACCATATACCCTTGCAAGTTTCCAAATTCATCATATACCCTCGACCTTTTTACAAATACATCAGACTACCCTTATGACTAACGGAAGTCTAACACCGTTAGTCATTAAGGCTAAGTGGATGTATATTTTCAAAAGTGAGGGGTGTATGGTGAATTTCAAAAGTCGAAAAGGTATATGGTGCAAAAAAAAAAATTGTCAGGGGTATATGGTGAAAAAACCGTAATTTAATTTAAAAGTTAGGTATCTAACTACTTGTGTATATCTTTTAATGAGATATAATTATAAGATCTTATGATATTTAATTTTAAAATACTAAACAATGGTGTTATGTTGGATTAATAGGTAAGCTTTCACTTTTCATTTCAAATGTCACGTGTTCGATACCTTGTAACTACATAACATTATTTTTTTAATTGAGGGTTTGACTTGAAAATAAAGCAATTACATTAGGCTGTGTTTGGAAACAAGCAATTCATTTCAAATGATAAATTTCAATTTTAGAATTTGAAATTTCAGAATTCAATTCCAAAAGATGTGTTTGGGAAATTACAGAATTTCAATTTCAGAATTTCATTTTCAACATGATGTGAACTGTTCGAAAATACTGGAACAAAAAAGACATAAATTCTTCAATAAAAAGAAAAAATTCAATTTTATGCTATTATATCTGAAATAGTGTTCCATATTGATTCAAATTGTAATGTTATTGCTGTTTTGTGGATCAATTAAAAGTTTCTACTTGAAATTATAAACCCTAAATTTTGCCCCAAATTAATTTTTTGAATGAAAAATAAGAAATTTAGATTCCAAATTAGCAAAGTAGTTTAATTGAGATGAAATCAAAGCTTCAAAACTTAAAATTCACCTCAAATTGAGCAAAACAAACTAAAAAATTTACCTCAGATCGCTTATAACATCAAAGATTTGTTTTGGAAATTGTTCAAAAATAGAGTTTTTTGCGGCAAATTGAGTGAGGAATCACGACCTTAACAGTCGCCAGAGGATGATCGCGAGCATCTGACGATATTGGAGCTAGGAGGAGGAAGAATCGCTGACAAGGCAGAGGAGAGAGAGTTTTGGTGGTTGGGGTAATGGTAGAGGAAAGTGAAACAAATTAAAGAATGAGGAATTGAAAGTTGAGTTGGAATTTGAAATTCATAAACATGGACCAATGTCATTAATGCGGCTTGGATTTGGGCCAAATACAAATCTAAATTCTTGAAATATCCAAACAACACATTTGGCCCAATTCAGAATTTCAAATGAATTTCATTATCCCAAACAGACCATTAGAGATTTAAAGCAATTGCATTAGAGATTTAAAGGAGAGTGTCACATGGTATACAAACTTTCTTATGAACGCTTTTTAATATATTAGTATAGATTCTTGTACTCCTATTAAATTATCATCTTTAACTTCTTTTTTTTTTGGTGAGTGGTAACTTATCATCTTTAACTTCTTTTTTATGAGTAATAACTTCTTGGCGTTTATTATCTAGTTCTCCATAAACTTAGAGTAACCCTCATATGAAAACTTTCCTTTACCTTATCTTTTATAGGGACAAACTGTTGGATTATTGATTCAAAATAGTTTGTTAAAGTCCCAAGGTACGTGTTTATTTAGTGGAACATTGTTAGGAGATAATGGAGTATGATTACCCACCAGGCCACCACCAACTTCTCACTTTCCTATATTTTAGATTAATAGTTAGTATCTGAGTCCTATATAAAGCCTTGTATTCTACTATATTTTTGGATTAAAGTGAAGAACATATTATAGTTTTACTTTTTCATTCTCCTCTCTCATCTCTATTATAATTTCAACATGTTATCAACGCCAGGTTAGATCCCGAAGAGAGAGAGAATAGGAAGTAAGTCATTGCAGGCCATCTTTTGATTTATGAGTAAATAGAAATTATGAAGAGCAAACTACCATGACAAGAGTGGTTGATGATGATTATGTGCATCATGGTGATCGAAGAGAAGTGCTTCACAAGGTCGTGTGGAGATACGTGCTCCGAAAAAATGGTGTTGGTGATAATGTGTATCAACAAGATTGTGTAGGTGATGAAAATGTGCATCATCACAAATTAAAATGTCAGCAAGATACCGTGAATTTCGACAAGAAGTGCGTCAAATAAGTGAGGTTATGAAGGAAATTGTTTTGAAAAATGTCAAAAATGAAGGCTATGAACTTTGATACAAGGGGGCATGTTGGAGTATTGATTCAAAATAGTTTGTTAAAGTCCAAAGGAGCGCATGTATTTATTTAGTGGAACATTTTTAGGAGATAATGGAGTGTGTTTACCTACTAACTTCTCACTTTCCTAGATTTTAGATTGATAGTTAGTATTTGAGTCCTATATAAAGCCTTGTATGCTACACTATTTAATTGGATTAAAATGAAGAACATATTATAATTGGATTAAAATGAAGAACATATTATAGTTTTGCTTCTTCATTCCTCTCTCTCATTTCTATTATAATTTCAACAAAAACATGAGGCCACTGTAGTAGCAATATTACTAAAACAAATACAAACTTGAATAAAACTTGGAAAGACCTAACATACTTTTTATACTCCCTCTAATTTGTTGATTAATAAGAACAACAATTTTACTATCACAATTTCCAATGCAGATTTTTATATTAAAAAATTTAACCATGGATTAGTAAAAATAATGTGAAGTTAATATTTTAAAGATTCATATTGAAATAAATCTGTCAATATATATGACTTTCATGGTTGCAAATTTATACAACTTTTTATTTCTTAATACTGAGTAGTATAAATTATGTGGTCAAAACTTATGAAGTTTGACCATCGAAAAAGAAATATTGCCTTTACTAAAATATGGAATGAGGATTTAATATAAAATGGTTATAATTGGCTTTGAAATGGGCTCATGGCCCAACCTTTAAGGGCCCATCATATCACTTTTGATTTTGAATAAAGATGCAATAAGCTTATAGAAGTAGTAGATTAATTAGTGGATAAGTTTCTTTCATCAATATATATTTGAAGTTGTGAGTTCAATTCTTTACGTATATCATATTTCAGTAATATTGGGCTATCTATCAAAAGAGGGAGGATGTCACAATGTCTAATACACTATCAATAGTTGTGTTTAGGTAAGCTTTCATTAAGGATCTATGATCCAACAATTTTGGCAAAAGAATCTTTGTATCATTTTGCTTTATGCACCCAAACAAAAGTCAAAAGTAGGAACGTTTTTGGTGCTTTAATAGTTTGTTAATTCCGATTTATGTGTATCTAGGATACTCTTTGTTGTTGGCAGAATCAAACATGTTTTATGTTTTGTTGATCACAATCAACTGTATATTATTCGAATGGGATGTGGATATAGTTAAAAACGTAGGCAGGGCATAAACTTTTACATCTAACTTTTTCTTGTAATCAATAACGATAATCAGGGAATGAAATATTGTCATGAATAATAGCATACATTTAAAAGCATCTTATGCCTTCCATTCCTTATCTATTGTCACAATCTTGTTGCACAAATAGGTGACGTTGTGTTTATTAACTACTTAATACTGATTTTTATTGTGCTTATATTTGTTGATCGAAACTGATTTATATAGATCTAAACCGTTTCTTGCTAATTAGATTCTTTTAATGTATTTGAACTAATTTGTACAGTATAAGAAAATTTCTCATTTTACATAATAATAATAGAGGAATATATCAAGTATATATGGATGCTAGGGCTCTCTTTGAGGGATAAGCCTTCAGTTTACTTATAACGTCATCAAATGGTGTAATGGAAATACTGGTGGCCCATGGAACCTCAACTTATCATCGATGTGCAATGGAAGTGAAGAGATACAAATGTAGTTACGATGCTCTTGCCAAACAAGGCCTTCAAAGAAGGGACGAATTGTTATTGCCTGGTCCTTAACCTAAAAGATTTCTTCCTTTTATGTTATAAATCACCTACCAATTACCGGAAAAATCAAAAGAACTCAATAAAGAATAACTTTATCAAAAATCAGCCATACTCCTAAAAACCTAAAAGATTACCTCTACACATAATTTTCACTCATAAAAGCCAAGATATATATTTTTCTTTTCTTTTTTTATGGAAAAGAAGCAACCTTATCTCATAATGAACTTATGTTACGAAATATAATACGAAATTTATCCTAAACTAAATATAATACGAAGAAATAATATCTCTAAATAAACACTAGATAGATTTAGGAAATACTCCTAAATGTATCCTAACAACTTATCTTATCCTTAAACTACACTAGATGAATTATGAAGATGTGGACATAACATTTCAACAAATAGCATTTCATAGCCAATCATATGAAGATATGGACATGAATGTGCAAATACTTGCAACTTATTTTTATGTACCATTCTTGAGATAATACTCACATGCCAATAAGGCAATTTATAACATTCACGAAGCCAAACCCACTAGGGGCTCTAATAATTCTCGAAGTTAGATGACAAAGATAGAGGATCTTGCATTACATGATAAAAGATTTGTTGTTCTCATATGTGAGTCGACCAATCAGCATCACTGCCAACTCTAGGCATTGCTGCTTTTAGTCCCAGTTGTTTGTTCTCTATCTTAGGCTCTTCAGTCACCATGAAGGTTGACCCAAATGCTTGGCCTGAGCTATCAACCCATGGAACTGCCTTCAGCGCCTTACGAGGATGCTCGTAACTTATCAGGCCACCAGAGGATGTGAAGAAGCAACCTGTTTAACATGGATATCAGGAGTCAGGACAAAAGGTCATATATTATACCATGGAAGTTGCACAGAATGAATAAGAAAGAGGGCTAATTTTATTTTTTTTTTATTTTTTTTTGGTTAAAAGAAAGAGGGCTAATTGAAGAACAGTTTTCTAGCAAACAAGAGAAAGGAATCAATCTTGGGTTCACATCATGTGGATTTACCAAATTTTCCCCGTCACATGTTCACTGGAGAACTGTTCTTCGTTTAGCTATAATGGATGAATGAATGGAAAGAAATAAAAGCTAAGCCACCATCCCTGAATACAATCAACTGTTAACATCTTATCGCACTACTGTATTCGAGCAGAAATTTGGTAAGACATGGAATGATAGTTGGAAGGGATGACAAGAGCTAGAAACTCTGTTAACTTTTTCCAAAGAATTGACCATTATTCAAATCTTCATTAACAAGAAAAAAACAAAGGAGCCTTGCTTTATTTCTAGTATTATCTTTGTATTGTTTCGGCAAAGGAGGTGAGAGTTGTAGGAACAGTAGAAGCGGAGAGAAGCGGAGAGAAGCATAGATATAGATGCCACACAAAAGTTAGGGGGCTTGCTTAACTGGAGAGTTATAGGGGGCTTCTTGGGAAACTTGGGGCTGTTTGCATATCACGATTAGTATAAATTTGAAGTTTCGCCACAAATTAGTAAGTCAATGACGATAGGGTATAATGCATGCTATTCTGCAAGCTAATATTGTTGCGCTATAGTCAATACCTTTTGGAAATGGAGCAAATGATCTCCCACAGGCTTTCTGCATAATCTCAGCATTGACAGAGACAACAAGGTGATCTTCAGAATCTGTTCCCCAAAAGAGAGGGACACTTCCATCGTCATCCTAAATCATCAACAGGGTTAATATTAATATCATACTAAATGCAATATCAAACAAATTCTCTCCAAAAAATATACAAAGATCAGAGATTCTATAGACAGGATTACAGGCATATAAGCAAAACATCAATATCTTTTTATAAAGAAGGCAGGAGGAAAACTGCTCTAATCACTCACCACAGAGATGAAGGTGCTCTTTGTAGAACTGTCATAAATGATGAATGCGAATTTTCCTTCAATGTTTCTCAAGGCATGATCAGCAGGACTGCTTCCTCTGTCCCTCAAAGAACGGTAAGCTTCTATGATGATGTTCACTTCATTTGCAGTTTTGGTCAATCCATACAACTGTTTCAGAGAAGCTATGTTCTCGATGTGCCCATGAAGCAAGCAGAAGATGTCATCCACAACAGCGAAAAGCCTGGAGAAGAATGTTTAGAATAGCAGCATTAAGGAACTCGTTAGTTCACATAACTGACCTAAAGAACATGACTCTAAAGAATCAGGCTAGATATATATCAGTTAGATACCTAACAACATGTGAAAAGACTGCAAACGCCCCCCATCTTCCCTCTCCTTCATCCTTTTGTAAAGGGAGAAAAGGTAAACAAATTCTATGTTATTAGATATTTAACTTGTTGGCTGATTGTGTATACCTTTTTAACTATGAAATATGAATACAAGAAAGTCAATACTCCACGAAGTACAATAACACAAGACAGAAACAGAATTGATGCTAGATAAGTTGCTAGTGTGAGCAAGAATCATCAAGTATTGATTGATTCTAGCTATTGCCATGCCATAACATCCGTGTTCATACATGGTTTACGCGGTCTATCAGGAGGTGTTTGTTCGGAAGGGTGAGATCTAAAAGTTTAGGGAGGGGCAAGATTGGGACCGGTACATCTTTAAATACAAAATTGACCCACATAACCAATGATAGGTTATTAGTGAGCAAATCCTTCTTGGTGGGCACGGATTGATCCTAGTCAAGACTCAATAAATACATTATTTACTGCTAATTAAAGCACTTAGATCTTAGATCATGAGATAACATATACATGGGTGTCAATAGCTTGACTTCCAACCATCTTTGACCTGCTGAACACCTTTAGAAACCCCACATGATCCAGATGCAAAATATGGTCTGTGAACTAAAATTGGGGTAAAGCATCTAATAAAGATAACCAAATGATTAGTTCATGTCATCTGGTCCAATCATTTAGTCCAACAGTGTATAATTATATATCAATAATATAAGTACAAAATCATCTATAATTAAATCAACAGATGACTTGGAATCTTAATCAAACTAGATCATCAAATATCCTATCTAAGAACTAATCTAGCAACAATCAAATTTAGAAATGAGATTCAACATGATTGCAATCAACCATTCACATAAATCAAGATCAACAAGAACTATAATTGACATCAATAAAGTCTGATAACTTAGCTGGATTTTATCAAAAGGCAATTGTAAAAAGGAGGATATTCAACTTAGATTATAAATATAAAGATGTCAGAAAAAAAAAATCTGAACCATATAAAATAAAATAAAAAAGTTTCCCCAGAAATCAGAACCAAAACATAAAGATTTTATGCATTTAACAAGAACAGCACAGAATTTCAGACATACTAAAATAATCATAAATCACCAAAGTTTATCCCCTCATAAATTTCTGCCATTTTTGCTCACAAAAAGTACAGTAGAAAGTTAGAAACCCACTTTAAAATCCAAGAATCAAAGAAAACTACAACTTTCTGAGAATATAACTTCAACCCAGATACTCAAATCACAAAAGAAACAGACCCACAAAAGAAAAAAGAAAAATAAATGATCTTTACATTCAAAGAAATAAGCAAGAAATCCAGAAAAGTTACCTGGGAAGAAGAGGGTTCTGTTTATCAGATGAAAAAGCAATAAACCCAGAAACTCCAAAATTAACAGAAAGAGCATCAGGATAAATTGAAGAAAAATGATTAATCAGAACATCTTCCTTTAAATTTCCTAAAGATTCAGCATTTTTCAGCTCTTCTGGGCACTTAGCTACTGCTTTGTTGAACACTGCTAGCATTTTCTCTATCCTCTTTTAAAATTTCTTCTAATTTGTGTGTTTTTGAGATCTTATGTAGTTATGATGTATGATCAAATGAGTTTTTTTAGAATTATATAGGAGTATATCTTAGATTCTAGAGGAGAAGTAAAGAAAAAATGAGATCAGTATTTGGTAGTTTCCAGATAAACTATTGCACTAAAAAGTGTAGAAGAATTAAAATGGAGGGTCAAGATCTTCTTAGAAAAAAGACCAAGGTCTTAGATTTGGAATAGATGAGACACGCGTAAAACGTACAGCAATTTGGACATTTGTACGTGCTACCATTGGTTGTTGTTCCTTACTCACTATTATTTTCTGACAATTGGTCCTACATAAGAGGTTTTTTTCTTTTCTTTTCCTCTTTTCTTTTCACCTTATTTCGACTTATACTTCCTCCGTTTTTTTTCTTCTGTAACTAGGGCTGTTCAGAGTGCGGTCTGGACCGCACCAAACCGCAACCCAAACCGTTTTTTCACGGTTTGGGTTGGTTTGCGGTTTCAAAATTGCGGTTTGGGTTATGATTTCAAGCAAACTGCGGTTTGCGGTTTGGGTTGGGTTTAGATTTTTGTAAACCGAAACCGCACCGTAAACCGCAATTTTATATGATTTTTTTAAAAAAAAATTTTTTATCTATTTTGATTTTTTTTAAATACACTTGACAAGGTGGCATACAAGTATACAACTGAAAAAAGAAGTTTGAGGTAAAGAACTTCGACACTTTTGATAAATTATTATTTATGTTTAATTATGAAGTCAACTTCATATTTATTTGGACTCTTTATATTTATTAACAAATTTTTGTTACTCTTAGATTACAAAATTAATATCGCGGAGGAAAAAATGGTTAAACCGCAAACCAAACCGCACCAAACCGTTTTGCGCGGTTCGGTTTGGGTTGGTTTAGGCAAAAATGCGGTGCGGTTTGGGTTGGGAAAATGTCAAACCGTATATTTGCGGTTTGGGTTGGGTTACATCCCAAACCGCACCAACCCAAACCGCGAACACCCCTATCTGTAACATTGAAATAAGAATGTAAGAGAGGCAAGAGATAGATAGAGATAAAAAAAATGACCCCATATTATAAGATAGAGAAAAAGAGAATATATTACCAAGATGTACGTGGACATTCTCCATGTTTAAATGATAAATACCTAGGGATGCAAAAATGTCTTTCCGTCAAAAAAAAATTGTCTTTGCAACTTCGTCAAATAGGATATGTTGCAAGTAAAAAAAAAGTGAAGGAATTATTATGAAACATATGTTTATGGATTAAGATATATGAGCACATAAATTTCAATAAGGACTTGTTAGTTCAAGAGGAACGCTACAAGGGGGTGAATTGTAGTTTGTAATTTCTATGGAAATATTTGCGGAATTGAAGTAAACAAACAAAAAGAGCAATTGTAACACTTGAGAATTTATGAGCAACCTTCTTGATACTCCTCAATAAAGAAAAATCTCTATCTGACTTTTTATTGCAACACTCGTTACAACTTATTCCCTAGTTCAATTGTTCATAAATGCCTAATATAATGATATTATGATTGCTGATGCTTTCTCTAGAATGATTCAGAGTAAAGTTCAGGCTAGGTTGATTCATGGAGCAAAAGCCAGTCGCAGTGGCCCGGAAATTTCTCACCTTCTTTTTGCGGATTACAGTCTCCTTTTTACTAGAGCTACCCGTCAGGAGTGCGCAGAAATAGTTGATATTCTCAACAAATATGAAGCAGCGACCGGGCAGAAAATTAACTATGATAAGTCGGAAGTCTCATTCAGTAAAGGAGTTAGTGTTGACAAAAAGAAGGACCTGATGGAAGTTCTGAACATGCGGCAGGTTGAGAAACATGATAAGTATCTTGGTAACCCCTCTATCTCAGGAAGATCGAAGACTTCTATCTTCAACTCCCTTCTTGATAGAGTTTGGAAGAAACTCCAAGGTTGGAAAGAAAAACTTTTGTCCAGGTAGGAAAAGAAATTTCTCGAAGTCCCGTGATACAAGCAATGCCCACTTATCTTATGGGAGTGTATAAACTACCTGCCACCATCATCCAGAAAATTCACTCTGCTATGGCACAATTTTGGTGGGGTAGCTCAGATGCCCATAGGAAAGTCCACTGGAAAAACTGGGGTACTATGTGTACTATAAAGTGCCTCGGTGGTATGGGTTTCAAAGACTTGGCTGTGTTTAACGATGCCCTGCTCGGAAGGCAAGCCTGGCGGTTGGTTCGTACTCCTATCTCCTTGTTTGCTCGTGTCATAAAGGCAAAATATTACCCTACTTGTGATTTTTTGGATGCTCCTCTTGGCTACTCTTGCAGCTTTTCCTGGAAAAGCATCTGGAGTGCTAAGGCTCTGATCAAAGAAGGTAGTAATTGGAGAGTTGGAAGTGGTACCTCTATTAGCATCTGGGACGATCCTTGGTTAGCTGGAGACGAAGGACGATTTGTGGCTAATGAGAGAAAAGATGGCCTTCATTATGTAAGTGAGTTGATTGATTATAATGCTGTGGAATGGAAAAATTCTTTGATTGAGGAAAATTTTAATGATGTTGATGTGAGAAGAATCTTGGCCATTCCTCTAAGCTCCATGTTTGGTCATGATGAACTGACCTGGGCTCTCACCAAAACAGGTGAATATTCGGTCAAGACCGCTTATATGCTTGGGAAGGGTGGCAACCTCGATACCTTCCACCAAGCATGGGTGGATATTTGGAGCTCGGAGACCACTCCTAAAGTCCGGCATTTCCTTTGGAGATTGTGTACAAACTCCCTCCCCGTTAAAGCCTTGCTACAGTACCGTCACTTTATTGATGACGCCTCTTGCCCGTGGGGCTGTGGTGAGATCGAGATCGCTGCTCACGCCATATTTGGGTGCTCTCGAGTGACGGCTATTTGGGAGGCTTGTGGCTGCTTGCCCCTCTGCCACCAAGCCTTAGATACTCCATTGTGTGATATTATTGTTAGCTGGCAGCATCTCGAAAAAAGCCTTGTTCAAAAGGGCTCGTTTCTTGCTTGGGTTTTGTGGGGAGAACGAAACAAGTGGGTCTTCAAGGGCGAAGCCACACCACAGCAGGTGCTTGTAGAACGAGTGGGGCGACTGGTCGTGGAACAGGGCCTTTACACCAAGCGAATCTACAAACACACGCTGGCTGCCCCTCCTTCCACGAGTGCCAAGGTTTGGTGCCCCCCTCCTGAAGGTTTGATAAAACTAAATGCTGATGCCTGTTTATCTGATGAAGGCTGGGTTGGTTTAGGAGTTATTGCGCGAAACTCAGCTGGGGCTGTGCTTTTCTCAGCCACAAGACGCGTGAAGGCTTTCTGGTTGCCAGAGATTACGGAAGCCAAAGCCCTTGCGCTAGCGGTCAAACTTGGGAAGCGGCATGGATTTGGGGATGTTATCCTGGAATCGGATTGTCAAGTTGTCATAAACCGGCTGTCAAAACAAGCTCTTTTCCTCTCCGATTTGGATTTTGTTCTTCATGATATTCTCTCTGTTTGTAGTTCATTCCAATCCCTCTCTTGGTCTCATGTTAAAAGAGACGGCAATTATGTGGCCCACCATTTAGCTAAGCTAATCCCCTTTGGGGTTGAACAAATCTGGGAAAACCACTATCCTTTGGAAGTGGCCCCGTATGTACTCACTGACTCTTTGATGATGATATAGTATTTGCTTGGCTTTTCCCCTCAAAAAAAAAAAATGATATGATAAAAGAATGACCAATGAAAATAAATATGATTATTGTTGTCAATATAATTATTTTTAGTCATCGAGCTCAGTTATTATTATGGCACGAGTTTATGCAAGGGCGTAACCAAAAAGGTAAAAAGACTAGTTATTTTGTATTTGCACTATTTGTTTCAATTTTCATTGACTTTGTCTTGTGATTTGGTCCTTTTTGAGCTTTTACCTCTATTAAAAACCAGAAAAGAAAATACAAATTTGGTCCTTTAATAGAGATATCCTGACTCTACCACTTAGGTTATGTTTAGTTCACCTGAAATTTTCTGATCTGAACTTATCTGATCTGATCTAAACTTATTTTTTCTGATCTGATCTGATCTGATCTGATCTGATCTGAACTTATCTTTAAAAAAATATATTATTACTAATATTATTATTACTTTGTATTTCATTACTAGTATTACTATTACTATTATTTTATTACTATGCACAACTTTCAATAATAATAATAATAATAATAATAATAATAATAATAATAATAATATAATAATAATAATAATAATAATTTTATAATAATAATAATATAAATAATATTATAATAATAATAACAATAATAACAATAATAATAATAATAATAATAATAATAATTATTATTATTATTATTATTATTATTATTACAATTTTTTCACCATATACCCCTGACTAATTTTTTTTTGCACCGTATACCCTCGCAAGTTTCCAAATTCACCATATACCCCTCACGTTTCAAAAAATACATCGACATGCCCTTATGACTAACGGTGTTAGACTTCCGTTAGTCATTAGGCCCTAATCCTACCCTAACCCTAATTAACTAACCTAAATCAAAACCTAATCCTAACCTTAACCCTAATCTAATACACTAAACCTAACCTTAACCCTAACCACCCCTCTCCCACCCCTTACCCCCTATCGCCACATCACCCCCTCACCACCACCCCCCTCACCACCACCACCCCTCCTCTTTCCCCGTGACCCCTCCCCCTTCCCCGCCGACCCCCTCCTCTCCCTCCCCAACCGCCGACGCGAACCCCACTCCCCTTCCCCGCGAACCCCACTCCCCTCCCCTCCCCGCGAACCCCCACTCCCCTCCCCAGTGCCATCGCTAACCCCCCTCCCCTTCCCCATTTGAACCCCCCGTCCCCTTCCCTCGAACCCTAAACAAAATTCGAAAATCTGGGTTTTGTTTATTTGTGAAGAATCGGTGGTGGGAAGGGGGTGTTTGAAAAATCTGGGTTTAATTTCGAAATTCAAAGTGGAGCGCCGGTGGTGCGCCGGTGTGATGCGGGGGGGGGGAGGGTTGCGGCGGCCGGGAGGGAGGGGAGGGGGGCTGGTGGGTGGTGTAGTGGGGGGCTGCGAAGAATCGGTGGTGGGGAGGGGGTTACGGGTTGCGGGGGAAGGGGGAAGGGGGAAGGGGGAGGGAGGGGGGCTGGTGGTGCGCCGGTGCGATGCGGGGCGGGGAGGGGGGTTGCGGCGGCCGGGGAAGGGGAGGGGGCGGGGGGTGGTGGTGATGTAGTGGGGGTGGGGTGGGGTGGGGGGGGGGGTGGTGGGGATGGGATGGGGTGGGGGTGTTAGGTGTTAGGGTTAGGGTTAGGGTTAGGATTAGGGGTAGATTTAGGTTGGTTAATGAGGTTAGATGGGGGATTAAGGGTTAATGACTAACGGAGTTTAACGCCGTTAGTCATTAAGGGTAAGTGGATGTATTTTTTCAAACGTGAGGGGTATATGATGAATTTGGAAAGTTGAAAGGGTATACGGTGCAAAAAAAAATTAGTCAGGAGTATATGGTGAAAAAACCGTTATTATTATTATTATAGCATAATTAGTTTTTTTTTTGAAAAAGAGCACATTAGTATATGAACATACAATTAAAAATAAAAGACTAAGGACTTTTGGGTCCAATGGTATGGCTTCTTACCTCCCACATGGGAGACCAAGGTTCAAATCTTGGTGGAAGCATATATTTCAATATTGTTGTGGGTGGGGAAGGGGGGTTGGGGCTTGTTGGGTCTTTAGGTGAGTGACCCTGTGCGAGGGCAGCCCAGAGAAAATTCATCTTACCACGGGATTCCCGAAAGGGGCCCAAAAAAATTAAAAATAAAAGAACATTCATGTTCAAGGTCCGTTAATAATAAGAATTATGCTAGTAATTAAAAGAACATATAATGATATTAAAAAAAGAACACATTTTTAAAATAAAAGATAGATGTTATTTTATATTGATGACATGTTTGGATTTAACTAACAACATGTTCTTTGTTATATCAATAAATTGTTCTTTTTTATTATAAATAAACCTATAAATATATATAATCATATGATCTTGAACAAAATGGTTAAATATTCTTCTTATATCGTTGTCTTGTTCTATATAAACTTTGTTTTTAAAGATAAGTTGAAATCCTTTGTAGGAAAAATTTTGAACGTGATGACAACACCATTAGGTTATCCCATGCTACTCATGTTTTATATAAACTAGTAATATATAATTTATATTATTCTACCAAAATTGTTTTAAAAAATAAACATCATATACTATTGTCATGTTCTTTACATGTACAACATCAAAAAGAACATCACATATCAAAATTATTAATTAGAATAAATATAAAAAAGAACACTTACAAATGCCAAAAGAACATTCTTCATCTTGAACACAAATAGCTTCAAATAGTAATATCAATGACATTTATAATAATAGCAACGACATTAATAATAATTACCAACACTAATAATTAATAAGTACAACAACGACAATAATAATAATCTTTTTGAACAAATGTACTAGTAACTAGTAATATTAATAGTAATAGTAATTGTATAAAGTAATATTAATAATAATAATAATAATAATAATAATAACAACAACAATAATAATAATTATTACAATAACAATAATAGCATTAGTAATACTAATAATCATAATAATCATGATGATGATAATAATAATAATAAGTTTTAAAATATAAGCATAATCTGAACTTATCTGATCTGATCTGATCTGATCTGAACTTATCTGATCTGATTTGATCTGAACTTATCTGATCTGATCTGATCTGAACTTATCTGATCTGATCTGATCTGAACTTATTTTTTCTGATCTGATCTGATCTGAACTTATTTTTTCTGATCTGATCTGATCTGATCTGAAATAAGCAAAAATAAGGTGAACTGAACATAGCCTTAGTCCAACAGTATCTGTAGAGACTATCTAGGGGTTCCAAGACCAATATAAAAGACATCACTACAAGAAAAGTGGAAATCAACGACGGCTAAAAGCCGTCGGTGATTGCCCTAAAAGTCGTCGGTGATTAATCAACGACGGCCAACCGTCGTTAATAGGCCGTCGGTAAAACGATGGTCGCTGATACTAGAATCAACGACCGTCAAGCCGTCGGTGATGTATTTAACGACGGTTTCATCACAGTCAGCGACGGTTTAATATAGCCGTCGTTGATGGACAGTCAGCGACTGTTTAAAGCAGACGGTGATTCAGCGACGGTTTTAAACGGTCGGTGAATCAGCGACCGTTTAAAACCGTCGCTGATTCACCGTCTGCTTTAAACCGTCGTTGATTTTGACCAAATAACGTCTGTTAAAAACAGTCGCTAAGTTATTAAAGCAGTTGTTGATTTCGTGTTAATGGGTACATAGAGAACCTTACAGCGACTGCCTATAGCCGTCGTTGATTTAATGTTTAACCGTCGCTGTTGTTACAAAAATAATATTGTTTAAAATTCAATTGTCCTTAATAATAATTAAACCTGTACCTGCACAGCTGCATCTAAATATACCACGCTAAAGCTGTTTCTCCATCGCATTCAATTTTTTCAATTACAAAAATATGCAATTTTGATATATATTAAAATTTACATAGATACTTGTATAATTACATGAAATAACTCGACACATCAAGAAACGAAGCGAGATGCCGATAAGTATTTACACTACAAGAAAATAGTTAGACTAACTTTATCCGTGTAGCGACCTTTGCCTCCACTTGCGCCTCAATCTGAGAAAAAATGGACGGCTCATATAGTTGTGAAGAGCCACCATCTCCTCGGCCTGATGCAGAGTTGTAGTACAAATGATCTCCCTGACCCAACCCCTGAACTTTTCCTTTGTTCCTCCCCCCAACTGTCTCCCAATACAACAGATCAGGGTTCGGCTGTGACCCCTGAGTCGTACAATGATCCAGCTTCTTATTGTATGTCTCCTGCATTTGGTTAAATATACTCATATTCAAATAATATAAATTGCCAAAATGGCATATATTTGGTTATATCTTTCCTTTTTTGTGTATTTTCAATCAAAACAACTTACAATCACATTAAACTAACTATATATATGATGTTTGAGGTGTTTATAACTTAAACTAGCATCAAACTACTCGTATTCATTCATGTTCAAGTGAAATGGCCTAAAATGGCCAAAATGGCGTATATTTGGTTCTAACTTTCCTATTTTGTGTATTTTCAATCAAAACAACTTACAATCACATTAAACTAACTATATATATGATGTTTGAGGTGTTTATAACTTAAACTAGCATCAAACTACTCGTATTCATTCAATTTCAAGTGAAATGGCCTAAAATGGCCTATATTAGCCTATATTTGGTTCTATCTTTCCTATTTTGTGTATTTTCAATCAAAACAACTTACAATCACATTAAACTAACTATATATATGATGTTTGAGGTGTTTATAACTTAAACTAGCATCAAACTACTCGTATTCATTCATGTTCAAGTGAAATGGCCTAAATTGGCCAAAATGGCGTATATTTGGTTCTAACTTTCCTATTTTGTGTATTTTCAATCAAAACAACTTACAATCACATTAAACTAACTATATATATGATGTTTGAGGTGTTTATAACTTAAACTAGCATCAAACTACTCGTATTCATTCAATTTCAAGTCAAATGGCCTAAATTGGCCAAAATGGCGTATATTTGGTTCTATCTTTCCTATTTTGTGTATTTTCAATCAAAACAATTGACAATCACATTAAACTAACTATATATATATGATGTTTGAGGTGTTTATAACTTAAACTAGCATCAAACTACTCGTATTCATTCATGTTCAAGTGAAATGGCCTAAATTGGCCAAAATGGCGTATATTTGGTTCTAACTTTCCTATTTTGTGTATTTTCAATCAAAACAACTTACAATCACATTAAACTAACTATATATATGATGTTTGAGGTGTTTATAACTTAAACTAGCATCAAACTACTCGTATTCATTCATGTTCAAGTGAAATGGCCTAAAATGGCCAAAATGGCGTATATTTGGTTCTAACTTTCCTATTTTGTGTATTTTCAATCAAAACAACTTACAATCACATTAAACTAACTATATATATGATGTTTGAGGTGTTTATAACTTAAACTAGCATCAAACTACTCGTATTCATTCAATTTCAAGTCAAATGGCCTAAATTGGCCAAAATGGCGTATATTTGGTTATATCTTTCCTATTTTGTGTATTTTCAATCAAAACAACTGACAATCACATTAAACTAACTATATATATATGATGTTTGAGGTGTTTATAACTTAAACTAGCATCAAACTACTCGTATTCATTCATGTTCAAGTGAAATGGCCTAAATTGGCCAAAATGGCGTATATTTGGTTCTAACTTTCCTATTTTGTGTATTTTCAATCAAAACAACTTACAATCACATTAAACTAACTATATATATGATGTTTGAGGTGTTTATAACTTAAACTAGCATCAAACTACTCGTATTCATTCAATTTCAAGTCAAATGGCCTAAATTGGCCAAAATGGCGTATATTTGGTTCTATCTTTCCTATTTTGTGTATTTTCAATCAAAACAACTTACAATCACATTAAACTAACTATATATATGATGTTTGAGGTGTTTATAACTTAAACTAGCATCAAACTACTCGTATTCATTCAATTTCAAGTCAAATGGCCTAAATTGGCCAAAATGGCGTATATTTGGTTCTATCTTTCCTATTTTGTGTATTTTCAATCAAAACAACTTACAATCACATTAAACTAACTATATATATGATGTTTGAGGTGTTTATAACTTAAACTAGCATCAAACTACTCGTATTCATTCAATTTCAAGTCAAATGGCCTAAATTGGCCAAAATGGCGTATATTTGGTTCTATCTTTCCTATTTTGTGTATTTTCAATCAAAACAACTTACAATCACATTAAACTAACTATATATATGATGTTTGAGGTGTTTATAACTTAAACTAGCATCAAACTACTCGTATTCATTCATTTTCAAGTGAAATGGCCTAAAATGGCCTATATTTGATTCTAACTAAACTTGCATCAAACTTTTCAATCATATTTGCCTATAAATATATGTTTAGAAGTATGTACCGAGATTTGCTTTGCTTTCTTGTTTCTTGGGATTTCTCCTTTTCAGAAGCAGTCTTGAAATGAGTCTTCAAGAACAACTCGGGAGCAAGTAGGGAGTACTCCTCCTCTACTCTTTGCTGTAGACATTGTTGAACAAAGGCTTCAATATTAACAAATTACAACTTTATCACTTTCAAATTAATTATAGTATTAATTTACCTCAAGAAGAACATAGGCAAAAACAACATAGATAGATTGGAGATAATACTAACTTACATGCATGACAAATGAGTATGCATGACAAATGACCCCCCCCCCCGCACGCCCCCCTCTCCCCGACCCCCTGCAGCCCCTCCCCCCCTCCCTCACCGACCTCCCCCCCCCCCGCCTCCCCCTCCCCCCTCCCTCACCGACCTCCCCCTCCCCTCCCCGACCCCCCGGCCCCTCCCCCCTCCCTCACCGACCTCCCCCCCCCTCCCCGACCCCCTGCCCCCTCCTCCCTCCCCGACCCCCCCCGCCCCCCCCCCCGACCCCCTGCAGCCCCTCCCCCCTCCACGACCCCCCCTGCCCCCTTCCCCGACCCCCGCAGCCCCTCCTCCCTCCCGACCCCCCACGGCCCCCCCCCGACCCCCGCGGCCCCTCCCCCTCCCCGACCCCCCTGCACCCCCCCCCCTTCCCCGACCCCCGCGGCCCCTCCCCCTCCCCGACCCCCCCGCACGCCCCCCCCATATATAATTTCTTTGCCATGAGAGTTGAATTCATGGGATAAAAACTTGCCAAATATAGGGAAGAAAAAGTACAATGATGTCAAAGAAGAACCATACATCAAGAAAAGAGATGACCATTGAAACCCCAAGATGAGTATAATAGCTAGACCACATCCAACAAATAAAGTGCGGAACAAGGCACTCGTACAAATTCATTAATAGAATTATCCAATCATCAAGTCCAAAGTAAGACATACCAAAGAGAAACACCAAAGTAAGACATACATTATATTTCATGATGAAAAACTTACACAAAAATTAAAATATAGAATTTACATGAACGAAAACAATATAAATTGAAGACAAAAAGTGCTACTAACCTTACAATTAAGCCAAAGAGAAACACCAAAGTGTTACGTAATCCTACATCATGTAGAAAATCAATTATTAAACGGCACCTTTAAGCGTCAATTTCTACTAAACGAGCAACTCCAATAATAAGTAACTACGAATTTAAGTTCACAAGCACCCCTTTTGACTTAAAATAAGATTCCAATTAATGACTAAAAAAAAAAAATTCAATCATGGATTTCACAAGCATGGTTATAAACGCTGTGAACAAACTTAATTCCAAATTCTCAACATGTTCACCAGAAAGTACAATGCATATGATAAAAAACATAAACGTTTACATTTGCATTACCAAATAACAAACAAATGGATGTAAATCATCATCCATACAGAACACACATAGATGCATCATCTCTAAAATAAAAAATAATAGCCTAAGTTCAAGCTTGTTTTCATCAGATGAACAACACCCATATCTTCTTTTTTTTTTTTTTTTTTGAAGGAACCATATCTTCTTTCTTCATTATTCATCATCCTTTGTTTTTCCTTTGATATTAAGTCCAACAATTTTGGGTTACTTTCACCCATTCTTTTTTTCCACCAAATGTTAGAAAACAAAAATACCCACATGCTCGTTCTTGTTACTGATTTCACTCACCAAATCACTAAAATCTGACTATAAAATTATCTGAAAAAATAATAAGTAGTATGAACTTTGATTAAAGAAATGATATATTATAAGATCAAACACTTACATGAAGAAATATACATAATATAAAGCAAGACTCAATTTTTTGGGTTTAGTTTCATCACTACACAAATTGTTAAAAAAAAAAGAAATTAGCACTGCTTACCACCGGCGAAATGTAGGTCCGGCAAGAGTCGATGCAAGTTCATCGCCCAAGTTCGTCGCCTGAAGTTCACTTCTCTCCCAAAAAAAAAAACCCAACTGTTAGGGTTTGGTTGATGAGTAAAAAAAATTTTTAAAAAAAAGAGAAAATAAAGCTTACCGCCGGCGAAGTGAGGTGGAGATGGGTCGCTGACGTTGGCTGGAGGAAGGAGGAGAGGCAGGTGGAGGTGGAGTCGACGGAGTTTCGTCGCTGCAAAATCGCCCAAATTCCCTCCTTTTTGTTGTTGAAAAAAAAACCCGACTGAAAGACTTAAATTAAACCCCCCCCTTTAGAAATCAACGACGGTTTCTGACCGTCGCCCAAGCTACAAAAAATTTCTGCTTTACTTCCACAAAATCAACGACGGCTTTTAGCCGTCGTTATTTATTACCGACAGCTAAACCGTCGTTATATGCTACAACTGCAGTCGGTGATCAACGACGGCTTCAAGCCGTCGTTGATTTTGATTATACCGACGGTTTTGTTAGCCGTCGCTGATAGGCCGTCGTTATTTTGTGATTTTCTTGTAGTGCATAATTCTAAATCTCAAATGAAGCATGCATGTCAGCATGTGTCATGTGTGCTTAACAAGGAACAGAATCAGTCATAATATTAATTATGTAAGCAAGAAGCCAATAATACAGCAGAGAATACGTCCAAGTTACAATGTTATTTATTAACTATTAATATCATTTACAGAAATTGATTTGCAGCATTATTGTATAATACTATAAATGTACATCAACTCGAAGTTAATATTAATGTTTCACACATCGATTGCTATAACTTTTTGATTTTGTATTGTTTTCGAAGAGCGACTAATTACATTTGCATAATATTCGTATATAAATTTTTCTTGCCAAAACATATATAATTGTAGAAATTAAAATAGTACTAAAGGTAAAATAATCCTTCAAGGATGAATAAAATACTCTTTGCTTTTTAAAAAGCGCAAGAACAAAGAACATAAAAAAACACAATAACATTTATACTCAATTTAAATTTTGCTAGATAACGTATCCTCCTAATCCTAAATTTCCTAATACTAAATTATAAGTAAACCAACTTAAAATCCTAAACTTTCCTAATACTAAATTATAAGTAAACTAACTTAAATTTTATCGTTAGAAACATTGCCACCTTCAATCATCTCAACCTAAAGCTAAGCTCAGGTGGTATAGCTTCCTCAGTAGGAATGAAATCACTCCAACACTTATGGTTCTTCCATACAATCACCATCTCTTCAATAGGCACATTCTTGGTCTCCGGCAATAATACGTAAATAAATAGTGTCATCACCACCACAAAGAAGGCGAAGAAGATGAAGAGACCAAACTTCATGGCACATAGCATAGGGAGGAAAGCTTGGGCTATCGCGAACGTGAAGATCATGTTCACCGATACATTGATACTCTGTGCTGCTGATCGAACTTCAAGGGGGAAGATTTCGCTAGGCACAAGCCACCCTAGAGGCCCCCATGACCATGCAAATCCAGCTACGTAGAGGCATATGAAAGCCACAACTAGTAGGGCATACCATTGTGGCAAATCTGTTGCATTTCCAGTCACCCCAAATTTCCATCCGATGAAGATCGTCACCAAAATCTGCAATGGAATTTTGTTGATATAATTGAGTAAGGTAATATATGGAACAAACTAAGTAAAAATAGATATAAATCATAAACCAGTTTATGTTATTCAAGTGTTCGAAAATTGACATTTAAGCAAGTTACATAGGTCGTCTAAAGTTTATAGATGTCAAACTAATCCATAATCTATACAAATATATTAAAAGGCGCTCCTATCGAGAAAAAGCGTCTTGCGTAGTACTCTCCAATGTATACGACACGTGACACTCTTTTCAAGCTTCTAATAATATGTTTATGATCTCATTTAAAAATATTAACAATGTGTAGCTACTAGGAACCAGACACATAATCTTTAAAATAACATATGTGAGTTTAACCATCAATCCACTACAATTTCAATGTTTAATGTTGCAAAGTAAAACATAATAACGTCTTATAATATATGTAACACATAGAAAAGTTTTTTTGACCTCTAACACATTTATTAAGGTAATAACATTTTCTTACCCCAATTCCATTGAAATTGTTATTTTTATCTTCGATTCCTTAGAATTTTTTTTGCAACTTATCATGCCATAACGTCCATTTTCTAATTTTATAGTAGATAGATTATTACAAAAACCTAATAATATCAATTATCATATTTATGAATAATTATATATTTGATAATTGTAATTGAGTCGGGGCATCACCTGGGCTAAAATACTAGTTCTAAAGCAAAATAAGTTCATAATAAAATAGTTTTCAAGGGGAATTTAATAATATAATGTTTACTATTTTAATTTTAAAGTAAATAGATATTAGCTACCAAACTAAATTGACTAAATTGACTAAATTGAGATGGAATAAGTATTAGTAAGTAAATTACCTGAAAGAAGAGCATTTGAAGGCCACCCTCAAGAAAAAGAGACCTCCTTCCCCATTTATCAACCCCATATATGGAGACCAAAGTAGCAATGACATTAACACCTCCAGTAATCACAGCAGACATAAGCGAAGCATTGCTCCCGAATCCAATAGTTTTAAACAAAACCGGTGCATAAAACATGATGACATTAATCCCAGTAAGTTGCTGAAACATGGGGATAGCAATAGAGAAAATAAGAGGAGGCCTATATTGCTTCTTTAATAGGCTTCTCCAAGGGTGTTTAACCTTCTTAGATGCATCACTAGCAGCAATCAAGTCTTGTAATTCGGTGTCAACATTGTCAACCCCTCGGATTTTGCGCAACATTTTCTTGGCCTCTTCAAGTTGGCCTCGTTCGATTAGAGAGTTGGGGGTTTCAGGGAGGATTAGAGACCCAACAAGGATGATAAGAGCCGGAACCATGGCGCCCCCGAGACTCAATCGCCATCCATAATGCTCAATCTTGGCAAATTTGTAGTTAAGGAGATTTGCTATGAGAATTCCTATGGTGATTGTAAGCTGGAACATCATGTTTAGGGCTCCCCGATGCTTGTAAGGTGCCATCTCTGATAGAAAAACTGGTACTGACTGCAATATATATTGAAAAGATGTCATTAAATTTTAAAGTAACACTGTAAGCAAATCTATAGCATAATATTGAAATTTTGTCCTTAAACACTATCTTTATACTTTTTGTGGTAAACAATGCTAAACTTCAGGATGCAGTACATGAAAAAAATCTTGTAGGAACGCTAACTCTTTCTTTAAAGTAACCCTAATATTTGCAAAATTATACTATATGGTACCCTAAAGAAATCTTCTTATTATGAAAAACGATTATTTTGGAAAACTCTAAAGCATGTTACCAAATATAATTGCCTTTGTTTTTATATATCATACTACAAAAAAAATCGTATAACTATAGTTCTAATGTACGTAAAAGCAGCTAAAATAGAGATACAAGTATACTATATGAGTATATGCTCAAATTAGATCTATAACCCAAATATAAAATCAAAATTTTACAACATATAGGTACCTGATTAGCGAATCCAATACCGAAACCAAGTAGAATACGGCCAATGATAAGCATGGCAACGTTTTGAGCAGCAGCATTAACAATTGCACCAGCACAGAAGAGGAGACCTCCAGAAAACATGGACCATCGACGTCCCAATTTTCTGGTGACAGTGGATGCCACAACAGAAGCTATTAGGGCAGCCAAGTATAGGGAGGATGTGAACATAGTTAATTTTGTGCTGTTAAATTTGCAGTATTGATTAGTCCCTGAATCCTCCATCTGCTGCTTGTACACTGATGGGAAGAATTTCTCCAAAAACATCGGCATCGACGTTACTCCGCCTATAACATCGTCAAAACATACTTAACTTTTTTTTTATGTACGTAACAAAATTATATTATGCAACAATCCTTGGTGAAATTACGATTATCAAAGGTTTCAACTTGGACCACATTATTGACAGCAAACGAGAAAATCTTTATTGAATGGACGGAGTATTGGGAGTACTATGAAGTGTTGTTGGTGACATTATCAAAACATACTTAACCAATAAAATCATCAAAAAAAATACTTCACTTTTTTTGTAGGTAACAAAATTATATTATGCAACAATCCTAAGTGAAAATACGATTATCAAAGGTTTAAACTTGGACCACATTATTAACAAAAAACGACAAAATATTTATTGAACGGACGAAGTATTGGGAAGTACTATGAAGTGTTCGTAACATCATCAAAACATACTTAACCTATAACATCATCAACATTTTTAACTTTTTATACGTAACAAATTATATATATATATATATATATATATATATATATATATATATATATATATATATATATATATATATATATATATATATATATATATATATATATATATATATATATATATATATATATATATATATTTTTATTTTTTTAAAAAAGGAAATAAAAAAATTTGGTAAAATAGGGGGAATCGCGCACGGCCGAGAGGGGCTGGGGGGCAATTAAAACCCCAGGAAAAAAAAAAAACCACCTTTTCCCTCTTTTAACAAAATTATATTATGCAACAATCCTTGGTGAAAATACGATTAACAAAGGTTTAAACTTGGACCACGTACATTATTAACAGCAAACGAGACAAAAATAATCTTTATTAAACGGAGGGAATATTCGGAGTATTATGAAGTGTTCAGAAACATAATTATGAAGTGATGTAACGTAACACATATCATACTATAACATATTCATGAGTAATGACTTGTTTAACCTAATTTGAACACTCAACCATACAAAAGACATAATTATGCATGCATGTATTCATGATTAAAAGGTGATCAATATATAGTACCTGAAATTCCAATATCATAGCCAAAGATCAAACCTCCGGCGGCGGCGAGAAGGCAGCTTAGAAACACATAAACAGTAAGCTTTCCTGGATAATCTTTACCCTCTTTCGCACCGTCGAATATTACTCCACCTGCCATTCTTCAATTCTTGTTTCAACTTCTCTTTGATCTTTTTTCTAACTCTCCCTTCAACTTTTACTGTTCTCCAAAACTACTGCTTTCAATCTTTACTATGTTTTCAGGAGTGGCTGTTCAATGTATATATATATAGTTGAGTTCTGTGTGATCTAAAAAGAAAGATTTTCTAGATTATAAAAACCGACTGCTTTTAAGATAACAAACCTAATCCATATCAATTTCGATTTTTTACCTTTTTGGATAACAATAGGAGTGTTTTTTTTTTTTGAGTTGGATAGGAGTCTATTTAAGTTAAGTTGGATTATAAATTTAATTATTACAGCTTAATAATAATGAATTACGTAGATGCTTTACTGGCTTATTAACTAGATAACCGAGGAAAAAAACAAAACCCAAACCCCCCCCCCACCCTTTTAATTTATAAAATAATTTATTAATTATTTATTTAATAACAACTTTTTTTATTTTTTTTTTTTTTTTTTTTTTTATTAAATTATTTATTATATTTTTTTTATTTTTTTAAAACAATTTAGTTTTTTTTTTTTTTTTAAATTCTGTGTGATTTTTATTTTAAAAAAAAAAAAAAATTAAAAAAAAAAGAAAAGAAAAAAAAAAATAAAAAAAAAAAAAAAAAAAAATTAAAAAAAAAAAAAAATATTTAATTTTAATTAAAATTTTTTTTTTTTTTATTTTTTTTAGATAACTGAGGTAAGATCTAAAATCAAACCTCAAAAAAAATATTTAACAGAAGAGACAAGTCCTTTTAAAACATAATATTTTATGAAGAAGAAAAACAACGTACCAGAAGAAAAAAAATCAGTCGAGAAAGAGTCATAATGTTATTAATAAACACGATATAGAAGGTTATATTATTATATTCCTAGTTAAGAAAATTTTATCCCCTTAAAAAAAAACTTACTTTTATGAATAGAATAGGAGATCTATATGGATACGGTTTATTGAAAAGATAAAATTATGATTCGTGTTAAAATTTAATCTATTAAGGTGAATGGTGGGGGGAAAAGAACGAGATAATTCATCATATACTTAGGTTGTCATGCATGTGCGTAGACACCCAAGACCAATTTTTGTTTATTAGAAACTTCTTTTTAGTACATTTTGCACATTTGAAGTATTTCAAATAAGCAATGAGCAAAAAAATAGTTTTGGGTGTACCATGCTCATGATACATCCGGGGGCCGGGTGTATGATAAAATTTGTAGAAAAGAAATGTGTAAACAATGTGAAATAACAAACATTTTTTAGAGAACAAATATTTGTTTTAAAAAATAGAAGAAAAATATCATGCAGTGAAAGAACTTTACATATAATAATCAAAAAGTAATTTTAAAAAAAGAAGTATTTGATAAATATGAATAAACATAAACTAAATTTCGATGATCACCTGGCTTTGAATTTGGATGTTGATTCTTTGATGATTTGAAGATGGCACGACCCCTTAATGCACATAGGAAATTTTGTGTACTTTGATAAAATAAGGAAAAATCGCTATAAATTACGTTACATGTACAAATTTTTTACAATAATATGTACTTTGTGGAATGCTCACTCTGTCCTACATTAACCGACACACTTATCATATTTGTCCGTTCTATATTAATTGATACACTTCTGTTCAACGAAACAACCAATCAGTATATGCAAACAATCATTTGCTTATACTTGTAGAGCATAGCTAGTTTGATACTACCATGCATCAATGTCATTAGCACTATCACCATATGAAATGCACTGACCAGTGTATATGTCTTGATGCACTAAGCCATCACCAGAAATCCCGACAAGAGCAACTTCCTTGATGAAAATGATGAAATCTGCTAGCATCCCTTATGATGATTTCCCTATGAAAAAATTTAGATACTAACTTGATGAACACATGACAATCACCACATACGCGAAGATTCTTGGTAACTCGTATAGGGGCTCCCTTGGGAGACTCAAGGAGCGCGTATGCAATTGCCAACCTCTCACTGTGACCATACAGCATCCTGATTTTCTCTTCCTCATCAACATTATGCAAAACATACTTAGTTTGAGCAGTGTAACCTCCTTCCTTGTTTAATATCTCAATAATTTCATCTAGTTTTTCGTATATTTGGCAACTTTGTGGGTGGTTCTTGTCCCTTGCAATGAAACTATGGACCTTACCTCTTATCTCTATCCAACTGCAAGCTGGATCCTTCTTCAACCCTCTTTCCTTCATTCGCCCTCGTATCAACTCTACATCGTCCCACCTTCCAGTTGCAGCAAAGACATTGGACACTAGTACATAATTTCCCGGATTCCCTGGTTCTGAATTCAACAACTTTTCAACGGCAATATCTCCCAATTCCTTATTGGAGTGAACATGGCAAGCCCCAAGAAGAGCACACCAGACAACAGCATTAGGTTCAATAGGCATGCTAATCACAAACTCATATGCCTCTCTCAGACGATTTGCTCGGCCTAGGAGGTCAACCATACAGGCATAATGTTCAGGCCATGGTTCTAGGTTATAGTTATGTTTCATGATTTCTAGATACTTTTTACCTTCATCAATCATCCCTGAGTGGCTACATGCGTAAAGAAGTGCCAAGAATGTAACATGATCTGGCTGTGTATCTTCCATCACCATCTTGCCAAACAAATCAGTGGCTTCTTTACCACGACCATGCATACCACTCGCATGGATCATACAAGTCCATAAAACAGTATCCTTATGATTGACAACATTAAACACCTTAAATGCATTCTCCAGAGTCCCACATCGTGCATACATATCAACAAGAGAGCTAGTAACAGATCCCTCTAAAAGAAACCATTGCTTGATTAAGAATCCATGGACTTCTTTCCCTATCTTCAAGGCAGAGAGACTAGCTGTGGCTGAGAGTATGCTGATTAATGCCACAGAATCTGGTTTCAGTTTATCTTCTTTCATCGAACGAAAAAGACTTAGAGCTTCATTTCCAAGTCCACTATAAACATAAGCTGAAATCATGCTAGTCCAAGAAACAACATCTTTGTTTTCAATCAACTCAAACATCCGAGAGGCCAATTCTATATTGTTGCATTCTCCATACGCGTCGACAAGCGTGTTACTCAACACTAAATCAAAGAGCCCATTTCTCAAGATATAACTATGTGTCTCTTTTATATGGTTAAGTCGTCTCAATGACGTGCAAGCAAGCAGGACACTTCCAATCATCATAGCATCAATTTCCACTCCTTCAACCTGTACTTCTCGGAAAACATCCAAGGCTTTAGTGTGATTATAGTTTTGAGCATAGCCAGCTATCACTGTAGTCCAAGAAATAACATCTCTACTGGGCATCCTTCTAAAAACACGCTCCATAAAAGTTATGTGACAACATTTAGAATACATATCTATTAGGGAATTTGCAACTTGAATATCAACATCTAATCCATTTTTCACGGCATAAGCATGAGCTTCCATTCCGTTCAGCAAGTTCTTTAACCTTCCAGAAGCTCCAAGAATACTTATCAAAGAGACTTGATCTGCTCTCTGTCCTGCCGCCAGCGTTTCATGAAAAAACTGAAGAGCCTCACTATAGAGGCCATTCTGTACAAAACCAGAAAGCATAGAATTCCACGAAATACTATCCTTCTCAATCATCCTCTTGAAGATGTGAGCTGCTTCTCTCATTCTACCACACCTTGTATACATAACAAGCAAAGCATTGGCCACATAGAGATGCATATGATTATTCTTCTTCAAAATCGAAGCATGAATCTCCATCCCTAGTCTCCTGAATGGCTCCTCACATGCTTGTAGTGCACAAACATAAGTATAACTATTCATGCTAACACCATCCTTCTCCATCTCTCTGAAAAGCATTAACGCTTCCATAGGCTTCCCACTCGCAGAATACGCTGAAATGATTGAATTCCATAGCACAACATCCTCTCTTTCTTGAATTCTGTCAAATAACTGCCTTGCACCAGCAGTATTTTCACACTTAGCATACATACTCACAAGAGCATTCACTACAAAACCATTTGAATCACACCCAGATTTAACTGCAAAACCATGAATTTCAGTCCCCAATTTTAAGTCCTTTATCAAGCCACAAGCTTTAAGAACACAAGGGAAAGTGCAAGCATCAACATTCACCCCAAGAACCCGCATCTCACGGTACAATTCAAGTGCTTCCCAAGGCTTCCCATTGGAAACATAAGCACCAAGCATAGCATTCCAAGAAAATATACTTCTTTCAGGCATTTCATCAAACACCTTGTTAGCATCCGAAACCGCCCCACATTTCCCATACAAAAACACAAGCTTAGTTCTCAAAAACACTAAATTACCATGCCCATTTGATGTTATAACATGGGCATGAATCTGTTTTCCTTCCAATAAAGCCTTCTTCTCTGCACAAAGCTCAAGAACTGATGAATATGCTTCATCAGGTGAAAATTGAGTTACATTTTGTTGGGACAAATATTGGGTTAATGACTGAAAAGCTTCCTTTAAATTACCCTGTTTGCAAATTTCTTTTAATGATCTTCCATTAATGGGTTTTGTTTCAAGTTTGGAGCTTTTAATAGGGAAGTTGAAATGGGTAGTTTTCAACATTTGATAATTTGGCAATGTTGTTAAACAAGATGAGTTTAAGTGATAGGGTTGGATTGAAGAAGCCATGAGATTGTTTTTAAGAGAGTGTCGAAGCATATATTTTGCAATGTTTTAAGTCATGGATGTGATCAATTTGCTTCATATATTCGTTTTGGATTACAAGAGTTATCAATTAATCAAATACATCCACATCAATCAGATGAAAATCATCCTCGCGACTACAACAAATGGTTGTTTTGTAGTTGTCTTGTGCGTCTTTATTAATGAATTGATTTTACTATTAAAAAACTATATTTTCGCTTTCACTTTCGTAGGGATTTTGCCATCATTCATTTTTATACAATTTTTGTCCAATCTATTTCTATTAGATAAGTGAAGGGGGAAGAAGATGGTATCTTCTTATAAAAAATCTTATATACCCTTAATGAATTCAAATTGCTATGTATATTAAATAATATTTTCTTCTTCCAACTTGCCATATATATTGAACAAGTTAACAATATAATTGAATTTGAAATTTCAATCAAATATTAAGTTAAGGAGAATAATTATATCCTCTTCTTACATATGTGTGAAAAACTCTGATAAAAAAATAAATTGACACAATGAGAACAAAAAATAAAAACTTGAATTTCATATTAATAATTATATTGATAATATTTTAAAACCTAAATGTTGATTATTATTCGGTAATCTCTATTAAAGAAATCAAACTCTTCCACTTTATTAATATTTAACGATTGAACCTGATACACAAATTTCTCCGCTTTATTTGAGCACAAGCTTTTTTCTACTTTATATTTCCGTCTCTCAAAATTATATTTGAATAACGATGAACAAATAACTAAAAAAACCAACGAAAAATTGATTTAAGAAAAACATATTTAAAAAATTAAAAATAATTATAAGTGTCTTGTTCTAATCAAAAAAATTGTGACTTCGATGAATAAGCTAATTGAGAAAAAAGCGTTAATATGACACGCACGCATAGCGTGCAAAAATGCTTAGTATTAATATATTAAAAGGCGTTCGTCCGTGTCCCGTGGTCTTTGCACATACAATAAAAATTTAGAAAATGCATCTTTATAAGATTTGGTCCCATAACTTCAAGCTTATATACTAAAGTGTTAACCACTAAACCAATTAATTTTTGGTGTTATAGTTATAAAGTAAAATATTAATAAATGAAAATTATAATTACCCGGGGCTGCGGGGCATAACCCAAGCCTAAAAACTAGTTTACATTGGCTCTGTTTGGGGAAGCGTTTTAGTTAACTTTAATGATAAGGTCCTAACACATTTTAGGTCTTAAAATGATTAGTAGTGTTTGGGAGTCCTAAAATAAAATTTCGAAGTGGTTAAAATGACTTAAATGATATGTTAAAATTTTTACCTTTTCATAATCAGGTGACTGAAATTTTGGAAAGTCTTTTTAAAATTTTGATAACAACTAATTTTGCCAAAATAATTTATCAATTTAAGCAACTAATTTTACCAAACAGTTAAGCTAATCAACTACCTTAACATTTCCAACACCATATCAATTTCAGCTTTATCTTATCAGTTTCAGTTAACTTATCATTTTCAGTTTATTTTCAGCTAGTATTGCCAAACAGAGTCATTAACAATTTGAATTCAATTGATTTGTTACGTCTACATTCTGATTCTATATTAATATCAGTTTGAAGGGAATTATGTTGATTCAGAGTTTTACAAGCAGAGTAAGGAAACTTCTCAAAGACAATATATGAGGAGTATAATTTTTTCTTTTAATAAAAAAAGATCAACAAAAAAGGAAGATCCAAAGAGAATCATGCTGACAAATTCAACTTTCCTTTAATCAAACTCATGAATCATGTTATATGATCCGCCTCCTAATTGACCTCATCCCTCCTAACCCCCAAAAACAGGGAAGGAAAACAAAATACTATACATTTGATTACACACAGCTCCTAATTCATCTATGTACATCCAACATTTAGTATATCAGGGAGAATATCCCAAAAACCCGAAAACCGCCTTCCACCATGTAACTCGAATCCCGAGCATTTATCAGATCCCAACTTATGATCCTTCTATGTCAGAAGCCCTAATGACATTGACAGGGCACTTTCACAATTCCATCCCACGAGAGCCCAGTTGTCGTGCTTCAATGTTGCAACCTCGCGGGTAGGCCCCATCAAATCCGAGCGAGGTTCTGCGGGCCAACCAATTGTACCCTCAAGAGTCAAGGCCTAGCTAAGGGCAGCAAAACGGTCACGTAAACCAATTGCAGCAGAACGATCAGGTCAAATAAATCAATTCCTATAAATATATATCATCAACCATGACTAGATGAACCCCTCAAACTATCTCCTGGCAATGTCCATGACAGCAAATGTCCAGCAGAATCACCACTTAACAGTTGTTTCAGATCAGTTGTCAGATGAAGTGCAGTAACCGGGTGCTTATGAGACTTGAGTACCTTATGAAGAAGCAATTTGTATTCTGGTGGTCTGCTGAGTGCCAAACCAGCTGTTGCATTGACAGTTGGCTTGCTCTGAGCACTATCTTTGTCTGTACAATGAACCATTTTCCATACCTTAACAGCCCCACTTTGATGACCTGTTACATACCAATTAGTATCCTGCCAATCAGATGACATTGAGCTTGCCACCGATAAAATAAAATCAGATGGAAGCTGGGAAGTGTTGATTACGGCAAGGCAGTCACCATTGATGCTCCAGATAGCAAGCAAAATCCCTGCTGCAGTTATAATATCACCTGTTAAATCATTGACATATACTGCTGAGACAGGTGATGGGAACTCTGGAAGTTGCCTTACGAAAGCTAATGAGCTCAGGTCCCATAAAATAACAGTGCAATCATCAGAACCACTGACAACCAACATGTAAGGTTGGCTCACATAAAGGCATGACACCTTGGCTGTGTGAGCAGAGAGTGCTTTCTGCAAGTGCAATCGCCGCACTCTATGGGCACTATCTTTGTGAATTCTCCATATAGAAACCAACCCGTCATCAGCCCCGGTAACCACAGTTTGACCATCATGGCTGACACCAACACACTGAATTTGGTTTCCTCCATGAAGATTTTCATGTGTCGATAGGAGTTTGTCTTGATCATAGCTCATAAATCTCAAACTACGGTCAGGAAAACCCCAAGCTACATATTTTGCATACGTTCTTGGTTTAAGCACATTATTTCCACCAGCCACAAGAATTTTATCATTCATGGTGACAATTTGAGTTATGGAGGATGAGGTCTTCCGTACATCATGAGGAACAAGATTGATAGAGTGTTTCAGAGGGTGAGGTGGCTTTCTGTCAACCTTCCTCTTCACATGGGATTTTTGGAATAGTTGCTTAGGAGTTTGGCCAAAGTGATTAATTTGAGCCAGAATAGAAGCTTTCATAGCAGGGTCCGTGACAGAATCTATGTCCACACTCCCCTCATATGTGTAATGATAGAAAACATTCACAGCATCCTCAGCAGCCTAACAATTAGACAAGACAAACATAGATTTAGAGGAGCACATAGCAACTGATACGAGTAAAGCAGCTAACAGTGGATTGTAAGTTTGTAACTCGTAAGAAATATAATCAACACGAAAAATGACCCAGAATTTTAGCACAGAATCACTCTATAAAACTATAAAGTCGCATAACGTTGGGACTTACACACTTAAAGGCCATCTGTAGTCATGGAACTAGAAAGCAGCTCGTATGTTACGACTTACGATTTCCAAGTCATGGAGTTCATCAAGGTGACCTCTATAATGGCTTCATAGCCCTTAATTAGAGAGACTAAAGTCATGATGTGATATAATAGATAAGTTCATGAAGGATCCAACAAAAGCAATGGCACAAGAATATCCTTAGCTTAGCTCATAAGCTGATAAGCCCATATTGCTCTCTCTATTTCTAGAACGTATAAACACTCTTACCAATCCAAAACAAAAAAGAAAAGAAATCATTCTTGAACTTCTCCGCAAATTCTATCAATTCCCCCTTAAAGAACTCTAAATTATTAAATCTTCATAAATTCGTATCCAACAATATAGTTCAACCATAATCAACTTCATCAGTTAATATGCCAACATACTTGGCCAAAAATGACCTAGGTGAAAGGGGTAACAAGAGACACGGAAAGAACAGGTTTAAAGGTATACTGCATTGGATAGGGATAAGCAGGAGCGAAGAATCATGTAAGTGATTCATTTGGATGACATCTTGGTTCATGTAGCCGACCCTGTTCTTTTTGGATAATGCTCTGATATTGTTTTCGCAATTTTACTTCCCTGAAGCATTGTTATGTCGAATGACCTAAGGTACACATTTCAGTCATAATTTAGGTTGCAACTTGACAACTATCATTTATTTCTTCTTTATTATCAAATTATGAATCAACGACTTTCTCCAATACCACTTCTAATAGGAGTAGAAGTGTAGAATTGCTTGATCACTACAAATTCAACAAATAATTCGACCAAACTATAACCATTCACACTACATAAACCAAGGCACGAGGGAGTGGAGGGTATTGAAGAGGAGATACTAAAAGGTTTTAGAAAAAAGAAATTGGCAGTGGTTGCAGGAAGAGAGTACAGTGCTATAATGCATCTACTAACTGCAGAATGTTTATCGATCATCTGTAGTTTACTCAGTGGTTTAGGGCATATAATGATACTTGAAATATCTTGAACAATATCATCCAGATTTAGGAGCCATATAATTGCTAAGGCATTGTAACAGTTTGTTGTTTCAAGGTTCTACCACATCCGACATACGATAATATTAGGGAATCACCCCCAAAAATAAGTGAGAACTACATTCATTACCTATATATTTGATGTGCCAGAAGCTTAGAACTCAGAACATATGCTTTCACAAGTTGAAAACCCCAAGTAAACATGATACAACATACAGCAACCGTAGCATAAAAGATCAATTTCAATCATCTCTAAATAGAAAATATGACCAACCTTGCCTCTCTGCTTGTACCCAAATATAAGGTCAATCCAGTGATGTAGATTTTCTGAAACATAATCACATTCAAGTGCTTCCCGATGCTTTCTTATGAATTCCCTGACACTTCCTTTTGCCCATGGAGGTAAAACAACATCCCCGACCTGTTAGACATCACAAAAGACCATGAAGCCAATGTTTACAGCATTATTGTGGTCGGGGGGGGGTGAAGGTGCTAATAATTTAAGATAGATTTGTCTCATTTGACCTACTAAAATCCAATAGAACATATATTCTTCAAAAAATGATGAAAGAAACTCTTGAAAATAGAAGGCAAACCTTTTCTCCTGATTGTTTCTCCCCTAAGTCAAGATTGAAACTATTCGCAAGGAACTCCGGCATGTAGAAGAACTCTGGAATCAACTCCTTCACATCAGATGTATTTCCCTTCCCAGCTGCACTACCCCAAGTGTCACGAATACTATTGAAAAGACGATCAGCATGATCAAACTGACCACCTTGCAGCTTTTGATTTTCAGTACTAAATGGAGGAAGACGTAAAAGATAGAAGAGAACTATTCCAGCACTAGAGTAATGAGAACCATAATGAAACTTCGGAACCTCCGGATCATCCCAGCTGTCATACCTAAGAGTAAAGACAATATTACAATGAGAAAAATGGATACCTTTATAGGACTCCTAATTAATAAAAGTAGGAGTCAGAACATTCTAAAAAATAAAGAACTCAAGAAGGGAAAAACATAATACGCAGGGACAAACCTCTTCCTGAACTCCTCTTCACCTTCAGGAGTTTGACATCCCATTGACTTGTCAAGTCTGCGAAATGTCTTCGGTTTGACAAATCTAGATCTTCACTCTCATAATCTGCAAGAACCCATGGAAAGACGGGATACTGCGTGAGATCACTGTATCCACGTCCCGCCAAAGTGTTCAGGTGCATGAGATATTGGAAATTGCTAATTTCCCCATTTTGCCACCTCTTAGAAAAAGATTTAGCCATAATCTTGAAAAGACGGCTGCCCTCATTACTTTCTTGTTTTGATGCCCCTGAAATGGTTGTATCCAACCTGTTGCACAATTGTCAATTTCAGCCAAACCACCCAAAAAAGAGAGGAAATACAAAGGAGAGATTCTAAAAGGAAATACAATTGTCAGTTTATTGAATTGAAAAAACTAATATATATTAATATGAATATATATGACTATTGAGAGTAATATGGACTATGAAACATTCTGAAAACTGAACAAAGAAAACACAAAGGTTCAAGAATTGAAATGGAGAAAATAAAGCTTATGTTACTGAAATAGACTTTCCAGATACAATAAACTGAAAAGTTATAGAGGACGACTAACTTGTCTTTCAAAATTGAGACACAATCAAGTATAATAAACTCATAATGACTTGGCAAAGAATAAATCAACGGATGAAGTCATTTTCTAGTACCTAGTAAGACAAAGAAAACCCACAACCACAAGGCCTACTAGAAAACCCACAACCACAAGGCCTCTTAGCAAATCAAAATACAACAATAATATCTCACATCAGACATTTATATACTCAGATATTCTTAACAGCCTTCTTTCTCAGTTTATTAACCAGAGGCCTAAATCCAATGGAGATGACAGAATTCCCTAAACAAAGACGATAGAAACTAGAGAGGTAAAACAAATAATATTCTCATCATTAATATTCAAAGGTGAAGAAGTTTACAGCCAGCAGGATGCAAATAAGAAGTCATAGACCAAAGGACAATCAAATACCAAGAAATAATGGTGTTCCTAGGAAAATTGCTTATTTGCAAACTAAGGGCAAGTTCGGACTTCGGTGTCATCGTCCATTTCCAGATTTTTGTTTTAAGATTTTAAAAGCCATATGATGTAGATGTTATAAAGAACTCATACTAATTTTGTTTATTTTGACAATTGGTTACTCAAAACTAGAAACTACTTTTTTGGGCTTCCATATTTCTGCTTGAAAACCAAAAAACATAAAACCCTACTAAACACATTTTTTACTGGGAAATTTTTGTCATCACTTTTGACAAGGTCCCTGGAGTCTTTCGAGGAATCAGCTCAAGGAATATGAATCGGTAAACCCTATTACAGGCTAGAACATTACCGCTTCAGGCCATCTCAAACATTAGCACAAACAAAGATAACAACGTAGACGTGTGAGCTAATGTAGATAATGCTATAGCATGGAGATATAAAACTAGGATCCAAAGCTAAGAAACCATAAAAGTCACTAGTTAATGTATAAATCTCCCCATTCTTAAACCCAGAACAAAGCGACATGATATTGTAAGTTTAGGACACACGTGCTATTTCTTGGTAGATTCATGCCAACAAGATTTCTGAAATCAACAAAATAACTAGGACCAAAGCTAAGACATCGATTAATGTACACACTCTCCCCATTCTTAAACCCAGAACACAGTGACATGATATTGCAAGTTTAGGACGTACATGCTATTTCTTGGTAGATTCATGGCAACCAGATTTTTGAAGACCTCTTCTCTCTCCTTCTTGTGGAAAACCAGGAGGTCATTGCATCCATCCATGCTAAAAATCTCAATAGCAACCGGGCGTAGCTGGTAATCGCGCTTCAAAATTTCATGTACACTATCAAGCTTCCACATACGCCAGGGATGTGGCAAAGTTCCGCTAGCACAAACTTTCTCTTTTCCCCAAGCACCTCCATTGAAAGCCCAAGCCCTACCCCCTGCATAAGTTTTGGTAGCAGCAGCCCATGAAGATGTTGATTTGGACTGAAAATCCATAAACATCACATCCTTCTTTACTCCTAATGCCTGATCTATAACAGACAATTCATCTTCTGATTCCTTCTCACATACGCACCCAGAACCATCAATAAAAAAGTTCTCAATCACATACAAGCAGAGTTCTCCAATCAAAAAGATACCATCATGTTTGTCAAGACCAACAACTCTCTCACAATTATACCTAAAACGTATCTTCTCAAGCGGTTCTAGATAAGGTCTGATAAGATATTCCCCATTGTTAAGCAACTCTCTCTCTGATTTATCCTCAGTGACTCTAACATCATCAGTTCTCATTGAAGAAGACATTGCCGCAGATTCCAACTCAGATTTTCCTTGTATGCTATCAGATAATGGCGCTGATAATGCACTAGACCGAGCACCAAAGTCCACTGCAGAATGGAGACTTGCTTCATTGACACTACTGGTACGATCATCAATCAATGCTGCTCTAGCAGAAGAAACTTCTCTAACATCTTCAGAATCTTTGACAGAGAACTCATCATATAGCTCACCCTCTAAACTCAATTGCCCGGCACCATCAACTAAAAGCTGAGAGAAAGAACCGGACCCTGAATCAGAAGCATCAAGACGATTCTCATTTTTCTCTTTAGAAAAATCTGCCTGTCCTAAGTCAAACTGCCAATCTAACACATTCTGAATGGTATCAACTTTAAGTTTGCAACGCTCAAGCTTTTTCCGCATTCTATACGGACCTTCAATGGGACAAAGCTGCCACTCAGGCTCCCCCGTTTCAGGAGTCTTCCGCATGGGAAATATGCCTCGCTCATGTACAAGCTGCTGGAGATGAGTTTGCCATTCACTCTCAGCATGAAGAACCCATCCATACTTATCCTGACGCACAACACGCAATTCTGTTGACATAGCATCCCGAACTATTTCAAGTGCATATCTGCGTTCTGTTATCTGCTCCCAATGTTTTGCATCTGACCTCCCCAATTCCTTTGATTTCTTAATCAAATCATTTCCACGATGGTTTTCCATTGATTTTATTCTTATTCCTGGAAACTTAGAGGATCCCGTAATAGACTGCACCCACATAAGCCCAGCACTTTGCTCCAGAACCTTATTGACAATGTGTTCAGAACCCTGAAGCCACTCAAAAAAACTTGATATGCTTCCGGTCAAGAGTTTGTCGAAACCTCCACGCATTACATCCAGACGGTTTGACTTTGATACAAGCAAGTCTTCGAAAGATGCCCTGCGATGAACTAATAGAAACTTGAGGATATCCATTGCCATGTTCCTAGCATTTGGTCTTCGGTCACGAAGAAGTGATATCAGATTAACACAAAGACATGAGTTCAATTCGGCATCCACATTACTTGGGCAGAAGACAATTCGTATATGCGCATCCAATAGTTGCAAGACAGTACAAACATTAATCCCTGTATCGTCTTGCTGGGAGGTTGTTGTTTGTCCTTTCTCATTTGGATTTGGAATTCCTAAAGCAGAAAGAAGATCATCTTCTCCAATGGTACCCAAAAATGATGGAAGAAAGCAAAACAAGATCATCCTATTTGTGTTCTTAAGGATTGCACTTATGTATGCATCAAGTTGCCTATTTCCTCTTCCAATAGATAATAAGCCTTTGGCTACAGGGTATGCTTCTTCAATACGGCCATCTTTGTTAGCCAATTGCAGCATTGATAATAAGAACTCCAATGTTCTCATGACCCCAGTTGGTCTTGGAAAAGCACCCATGTAGACACGATCAACTATCATGCCACATAATAGATCTAGATTTGATGACCAGCGAGTCTTATCTAACTTTTTTGAATTTTCCTCATCATCACGCAGAAGACGCCTTTCCAGAAAGTTCATAACTCTGCTCAGGCAAAGACCCTGAAACACTAACACAGCTTCAGTATCAGCATATAATGGGACACTTTCCAGAAGGCGTTCCACCATCGGCACAGCTTTTATCTGCTCAGTAAGAACATCAGATAGAACTTCAGCCAAAAAATCTAATACAGCAGTAGCACCCGCAGAACATGGTCCTCCACCGTATCCAGAATCATCAATTTCAAGCAGGAGCTTTGAGTTTATCACGAAAAAGGGGTTTTCAGCAGATGCTCCTCTGGATGTGGACTTCTTATCCACAATAGAATCACTTTCACTCGTCACGTTAGAAGATACTAAGAAGGCATTCGCACTTAAATGAGGTCCAGATGGGAGTGCAGCACCAGAGGACGGACCAGGTGTTGGTGCCAACTTGGAGCCAGATCTCTCAGATAGTATGGGAGAATTAGGCATCGCAAAAGATGTCGAACTATGAGAATCTGCAGGGTTATTCGAATTAAGGGTGGTAGTTATTCTTTGGACACTGACATCCTTGACGTTAGAAGGAGTCACATTCATCTGATGAGCTGCGGGTTCATCTTGTGCTATATTTACTTCTGGCTGTTTACCTAAGGCATTGAGATCTTCACGCTCGATTGATATGCCATTTATCGGCATAGGCATGTCTTCTGAGCTCGAGCTGACCTGTCCTTGAGGAAAGCTTCCAACACTTATAGATGTCTTTCCAGACTGATCCTGATCCTGAGGCAAACTAGAATATGTATTCTGAGAACTATTGGTATCTTCAAAGTCATTGATGTTCTTCTCCTCAGTTTTAGCGGAAAGTTCCCTTGCAAGCTTAACAGCATAGGAAGCCCTGCAAATACAAGCCAAATCTCATATATTCCGTGTGCACCGCTAAGTTAAGACATACAGACATAATGTATGCAGCTAAAGGCAATGACAAAAGAATACCCTCCATGCACACTACTACATACACAATATCAATTTATGATGTGAGACAGACAAAAGCATACCTCACACAGGAAAAATACAGCTCAACACAGTTCTCCAGAAATTCTGCTCGCCTGCAAACACTAGCAAATGGAGGGCACATTTTTGCCAAATCAACCATAAACCTCAAGACTGAAGTAGCAGCAGCAGGGGCTGATGCCTCTCCACCCATCAAACGTGCAGCATATGTTTTGTGCATCAAAGCTTCACCCTGAAGTTCCCCAATCATATCGGAATTTTCGTCAGCCAGCTCTGCAACAAGACTAGGACCAACCTGTGAAAGATTACCAGTTTGGTGGGCAAGCATTGATTGCATGCTCAGCCGATCAAATGTAGATTTCGCCATAGCAATAACAGATTCCAGAAGTTCAACAAATTTTAACTCGCTATGATCCCCATCACTGGGTACCAGAGCATGAAAATCCAGCATACGGACTTCTGGTAATCTTGGGTAGACTGGTTTGCCAAACATCAAGCAGAAGAGAATGTAATATATGTCTGGTGAATCATAGAAACTTGGAAGCACTCGTGTCAACCCTGGATACCCCGCACTCGTCCGAAACTTAAGCACAAATGTTAGGGAAGATGTCAGACACACACCAAGAAGTGTCATAATCCAGCGCATGCTTGATGGATGAACAGCCTCGTCAAGGAAATATGTAATTATCCTTGACGACACCATTCTATGCCACTGCTCAAGCAACTCTTCAGATTTTATGGTCACTTGTAGATCTATGAGCATTTCCAGCAACATATTACGCACAATGACATGCTTCCCCATTGACTCTCGTACAACCAGAGAGCGACTCGTCAACTGAGGTGGATCAAATGTCATGATAACAAACCTAACCACATTTTCTAGTTCAGAAGCAAGAAACCCATCTTCCAGAATGACTCCAAGCAAAACAACTAACTTCTCCAAGACAGGTACCTCAACATCACCCCTCTGTAGAGTAACCAGCAGATGCTGCACAAGATTAATTCGTCGAAGTACAGTAAGATTATGATATCTGTACCAATGAATAGATACCAAATGCTCAAGAAAGTTCAGCAGCGCAATCTGGATAGAAACTTGTGCAGTCACCCAAAGTGTCCAGTCCAATAACACATGTTCAACCATATCAGCATTAGAGAGGACGATGCAATTTGAATTCTCAGGAGGCATATCAGCTGTCTCAAGCTCTGATATATGACTAAATGTATCTTTCTGTGCAGAGAAATCATCCATGTCCCCAAGAGATCCAATTGAGGATAACTCATCACGGAATTTGGACAAATTAAGCTCCTCAAAACTGGACTCAGGAGCACTTGTTGCAGGAGACAAGCTAATATGAGAAACTCCCAACTTCTTTGGTTCAGAAAATGAAGCCTCACAAGCAGCAATCTTGAAAAAGATCTCAAGACAGTGCATGTCAAACAGCGACATTCTACGGTAAAGAAATAGGGATAGCAAATGATACCCCCGACAAGCTTGCATCTCTCTCACATTCTGTGGATTTTGATGCAGAGCACAAGAAAGTAGAGTCAACGCCATGTGTAGCATATCTTTGCTTTCAGCAGCCTCAACAAGAGCAAGGACCGAAATCATCCCACCGATTGGTTGGATGATATCACCAATCACGCAAGGCTTACAGACGTAGATATCACCATGAAGACGTCCAAAACGTGGAATACCTGCCATATAATTAGTTATATATAATATATAAAATTATATAATAGAAAAATAAGGCATCGCTTTTTAGAAGCAGAAACGCAAGAATAGAAAATTGCCAAAACAAATTGATTTACATACCCCCTATCGGAGAAGCAGCAGCTGACATAGGATCAACAAGATTGAGCAATGAGAGAGTCCCAGATGCTCGAAGAGGCTCTACAGATGTCCCATCAAATGCAAAAATTAGTTTCTTCCCTGAAAGCTGCAAGGAAAGGTTTCCCAGACGTTCCAAGTCCCAGACAATCCCGCTTCCATCTGCCCTAGAGATGCCTGGTTTGACAGAATTGTCAGGCTTCTGAGCTCCAGCAACTGAACTCACATCAGCCTCCAATGAATCTAGTATGGCCATGCTATCCCCACCACAAGCTTGATTGGGAACAAAGCGCAAAAGATCTGTATCTTGAAAAAGACCTCGATATCCTCTACCAAGAATGTACATGAAACATATACAGCTTGAGGAAAGCACTTCTTCAAAAAGATAGCAACTTCGCAGCTTCCACTGAAGTTCACTAACTCTTGCATGAGTGCCTGGCGTACCTATTGTTATCTGCAACGGTTTTCCTATAGGAGATGGAGAATATCCAAGTTTTCCAGTGTATCTAAGTTTTCCATTAAGATATACATAGGCAATACTAGCTTGGAACAAACCAGCCAAAGCATTAGGTTTGCTATGAACCACTGCAAGATGATGCCAGCGACCTTCCTCCAAGTCTGAACCAGAGAATGATAGCGCGGAAGAATTGCTTGTTGCGAGTTTTAGGACACCATCCTCTTGAAGATAAAGCTCTGCATAGAATGTATTTCCACTATCTACAGATCCAACAGAAAACAATCTCAAAACCTGCTGCTGCTGTCCTGAAGAGCTAACCTTCCTAGGTCCAACCTTAGAATGTTCGGTCTCCTTTGAAGGTGACTTCAAAAAATTCTGATATTGAAACCAGCAAACAAAGGAATAACCAGCCACTGGAGGCCAAGATCTTTCCCCAAGAGAAACCTGGATACAAGCATGACCAACTTTGCTCATGTCCATCTCTACAAAGGGAGCCAAAGAAACACTCTCTGAACCCATGTCCTCCATATATATTAACCTTTCCATCATGCCAACAAGACTATCACCAGAATTTTTCTTCCTCAACTGAAGAACATATCTGACAAGCAATCGAAGTTCTGATGTAGATAGCCTAGGTAAGAAAGAAAAGAGGAGTAAGTCAAAGTGTCAAAAGGTATAAAATGCTGGATATGCAACAAGTTGCAAAACTTTCTACCTATATGCACCCAAAACTTCAACAATCCTCAAAGCATGTGAAAGTAAGGGTGATGAGCCTTGAAGGAAGGGGTGTATCATCTCCAGCAGAAGCTCCACACAACCTAACAGCATAGAATATAGATAATTAAAAATTGTAAACAATTAATGAACAAGAAGATAAGCCAACAATATTATGATTCCTACCAACAGATGTAAGGTTTTCCTGATTAAAAGGTCCAGCACGAGCAAGCTTTTCAATAAGCTCCAGAACCTCCAACTGAACCTTAGGAGTAAAGAGCAGCAAGGACCGTATAATTACCCTGACAGCACTAGCATTATACACCCTCTCCATTGCAGGATTGACAGTACCAGAGGGAGTAGTCAGTACAAAACAGGATGATTCAACTTTATCACGTGATGCGGCACTTTCTGAAGCCAAGAAAGGAGGAATAACTATTTCAAGAGCAAGCTCCAACAATAGATGTACAACTTGCCTCTCAAAATCCACAGACAGTAATCCTGACTCACATAAGAGATCATAAAAGGTAGGTGATGATACTATTATATGCAACTTTGTTCTATTAATGGGATTCTCACAAACTGCAGCTGTCACCACACGTAATAAGTATGTAAGGACTTTAACATGAACAAAATATTGAGACTGATCTGTCTGCTCTACATCACTTTGGAAACTATGCAGAGTAGTGAGTAGCAGAGAGAACCCAGTTGCTTCACCAAACACTCTCTGAGCTGCATTATTAGCACCCAAAATGCGCCACAAGGCCCCAAAAATGTCACACTTTGCATCATCATGCAGCTTGTACTGAGATCCTGAAACACTGGTAAGCATTCCACTTTTCATCACCTCCAGCAGCAGTCCCAGTTCTTCAGCGTGAGCCTGGTAAAATAGCAATTGAGTGTCACAATGTGATCAAGCAGCAACAGCAGAATAACATATTGGTACATTAGCCCACTTCTATTTTCAATTTCAGAAAGATACAAGCTCTAAAAAGAAAAGGATGGGGGAAGGCAACACACCAACTTTGCACAAACTTTCTTCATCTGCAAACAACATATATGTGTCAAATGTGACAACATTACAAACCTGAGTTATATCCTCCATTATCAAGCATGACAATGTTCGAAGCACCCCAGAACGATGAACATCAGACACCAAAAGAGGGAGAACAACAGCCACACCATTGGCCGCTCGGAAAGAGGATTGATTAGTCTCAGCTTTCTTTAGCAAAGAAACCATACAATCCCAAGCAATAGATATAGTAATCTCAACTTCAAAAAGAAGGAACTTGCCAGAACCAGAATCCATGAGTTTGGGTGAAGTGATAATAGCATCTTTACTGTGCATATGTTTCTGGAAGCCACTTGGGCTGGACTTCCTTTCCAAGTGGTTCGACTCACCATTTTGATGGTCAGGTCCTGACTGAAACTTGTTGTGCTTTAGATCATCTAACAAAACCTCAAGTACCCCAACTTCACGCAAGACCTTCTTGTACTGCTGATCAAAAGATAGAAGCTTCACAAAAAAAGAGAGAATAGTGTGCTTCAAATCAGATGTAATTGGTTGCTGTAGTAGACAGCAAAGTGATAGCAACTCCTGTTCAGGAATACAATTCACAACAGTGACAGCATATTCAAGGATCTTTAAAATGATTTCTTGCAAAGCGTGTGGAAAGCCAGCCATATTCAGGATGAAAAGTGGCACAGTCCGCAATTGCTGACACAATGAATAATTCTCAATATGACTGGAGAATATCTTAAACATCCGATTCAAAACTTCTGCCTGCAACTCTGTGCAACCAGCTTTAAGAAAAATATCCTGCAACATCTGCACTGCTTCAAGGTCTTTTACTTTACCATTTCCTTTCTCCCAAAATTCATCAGCAATCGTGTCAGATGAAAGTGTACGACTTCTTCCATGGCCACCACCTTTGGCATTGGATGATTTAGAACTTCTGGCTGTAGGTGGTTCTACTGGACCTGTTTGAGCTAAATTCACAAGAACATCAAGCAACCTAGATAGTGCAGGAGAAAGATTTGATGTTTTTCCATCTTCTCTGTCAATCACTTCTTGTTTTCCTGAATTTCCAATAGCTAGAGAGACATCTGCAACCGAACTCTCAGAAAAAGATTTGGAATGTATGAGCTGATCAGTCTGATTCTGGGGCATGGAAGCCAGTGTTAGAGCAAACTGAACAAGGAAGTGATAACCATGGGCATTATGAATGTCCTCCCGAAGCTTCACACCTCCAGCCTCTGCATATTATGAACAGCATCAGAAAGCATATTTAGATCAGACTGCTTCTGTAGAAAATAGAATTCTACAATGAAACTGGGCAATGAGAACAGCAAAGTTGAAGAATCAGAAGAAAAACTTAACCCAAAGACAGCAATGCACGTCATAAGATTCAGATTGCACTCGCAATAAATATAAGAATACAAGTATAATATGTAATTCTATAATTCATCACCTGGTCTATGTGAAAGCTCAATGCATTCCAGCAATAAGTCCACGATGCCTATTGTGTAAGCAGGATCACCGCAATCAGGATTGAAATCCTTAATGGCCATCAGGAGAGATTTTATCTGCAATATGGAACCATACAGAGCAGAGATATAAAATGAAAAAAGACATTAAAAAAAGTATAAGCAACTGATTTGACTTTACTCTAGAATCTTAAAGAGTAGTAGAGAGTTAGAGACCAGAAAAAGTGACACCAAAAGGTAAATCAAACTAAACTAAACCTAAAACAACATCCTTTTAAGTCCATACTACAAACATATAATTCTAAATTCCTATTTCTTGACCATCATTTGACTTTAGCCATATGGTAATAAAATAAAATAAATAAAGAAGCTAATAAAGAAGGTCGATGTAGTACAAGGAGAAACTCAAATAACCTAATATTTCATCATAGGTACTAGGTAGAACTTAACAGGCTAACAAAGACAAGCAACATCCTCAGCTGTACACAGTTAGCACTTAGCACGGGAACGATTCAACCATGAAGTGCCATATTTTCTTTCTCCAAAGCTGGGCAAGAGACTTTGCATATCAAATAGAAATTCACATGAGACATCTCTTTATCCTACAGAAGGAATAGCAATGAGGCTATAATACACATCTACGATAGTCACAAGTAAACACTTCCAACTGAGCAGAAACAAGGATGAAAATGGAACCATCAGCAGCATGTTACAGCATCAAGTCACAGATACAGGAAATTATTTCATATAGTTGTATAGCATACCAGGTGATGTTTCCTGATATACTTGGCTGTGCTTCCATTGTCATTCACTAAAAGGAGACCAAGAATCTGCAAGAAGAAAAATCAGCTTCAGAAAGAAAGATTTCGGAAATCCTCTGTATGGAAGCAATATACAAGTGCTAGATTAATCACAGAAGGAAAAAAAAAAATATGTCAAGCCAAAACTCGCCTGCCTTGCATGCCTGTGAAGCTGAATGGAGTGCAAGGGAACAAGACCATCTCGGTATTGCATAAACACGGTCAATGATCCATTGACAACCATTTGAAATAGTAGCTGCAGTGAATCATCCTCAATCAAACTTTGAGCTGCACAAGGGTGGTTTGCTAATGCCTTCATGATGTGCACAACACTTCCTTCAACCTAAAATATCAAGCAGCATATAAAGAAAAAATCAAAAAACTGCTCATTTAGGGCAGACTTCTAGTGGGCCATCCCCAAAAAGCCAACTCCACAGTCCACAGACACAATAAGATAGAAACAGAAACCCCAAAAATCTCTACACACAAACTGCACAATCAACTGATTTTTCGGCTAGATAGTATGAACCAAACAGCTAGGTCTGACGGCAATCCAAATTTTTATAATGTGATACTTCAGATGCTACACAATACTTCAAAAGAATTCCATTCATTTGATCTCAGCCAAACGATGAAACGGGAGAGCAGAAATAAATCAAAAACTTCCCAGCTCCAAGTAGCACATGCACAATAAACAACAGATAGGAATGGACCAATGCTGACTACATGACCACTAACGAAATCCAACAAATTCTTGAACAATTCCAGATAACTTATACTATACAGCATATACAAATTCTCCACAATTACACTTCCTGCGTGTATAATTGATGTCAATTAGAAATAGCTTAGCATCAAAAATAAGTCAAAGAGGTGTAACCAAGAAAAAAAGTTTTTCTGCACTCAATTCTTGCAGAATTCTCTCAATCACGTACAGTAATAGGCATAAGAACACAAAGGCAAATTTGCTGTGTTGTTATAACTAATAAAGTTTTACTGATATCAAGTAAGAACATAAAACGGACATCAATTTTTTTGCAGCATTCAAGCAGACTTACCAAAAGCCCACAGAATCTCTTAGCCATAATTTCAAGTTCTTACACTCACATTGAATATAATCAGCCAGTTTAGAGCACACATATGTTACTTACCTCAAGTTGACGAGTTCGAAGACCATCAGCATCTGCTACATGGTCATTTGCTAATTGTTTATCATGTTCAGACACCTTATGACCACTATATCCTTCGCTGGATCCCAGAAGAGCATTCAGAATATATATAAGGCAGCAGAGAATTCCAGAATCAAGGAGAGACTGCTTATCAATTGGCTGCGAAATTCAAATCACAGGACAGGTAAGAAATATGAATCAACAGTACAAAAAAAATTTATGGATCACCCTGCACAGAATGACACATATCCTTTCTCCTAGAAGGCACAGCTATTTATAAGTCTGTCAAGTACTGAAAACTCTACATATATATATGACAGAATCCATTTCATACAAAACTACATAAGAAGATTCTTCGGAAATGACCGACTCAACTCTTGTATAGAAATGATTGATGCTTCTGAAGTTTATCGAGAAGTAGTCACTAGTCTATCATATTAGACTCATAATGTAAGAAAGCCAGGGAAAGTTGGAAACATTCCTGTACCTTTCCGTAATATCTTCTAATATAAGACCAAAGTCTCATATCACTAATGAGTAATGACACTTTACTCTCCCCTTATACTCCCTCTTTCTCCATTTACTTGCTACATTAGCTTTTGCACAAGAATTTTGGAAAGGAGAAAAAGTATGGTGAGGACCAACTTTACGGGAAAATGTATTTGGGAGTTAAAGGTAGGAAGAGGACAACAATAAAGAGGAATGTTGGTACTTTTATCATAAAATAAGGAAATGTAGCAAGTAAAAAGAGACATCCAATCATGGAAAATGTAGCAAGTAAAAAGAGACAGAGGGAGTATTCAATAAATGATGGAGCTGAACATGTTCTACAAAAAAAGGGAAAGTCAAATAGGCATTCTTGTACTGAACACTTGATGTTTCAGCAATTTGCACAAGGAATAAGTGTTCATTAATATGAGTTAAATACTCTCAGCATTATGACAAATATCCTAGCCACATACAATTAAATGCTTCCAACTTCTTCTCTTTGTATTTGCTTTTCATTAGGAGGGAAGTAGGAGCAGTTATGACTTTACTTTTACTGGGACTGTAATGAGGAGAAGAATCAAACTTTCAATGTAAAAGTATATATCATCTAAAACATCAACTAATTAGCAACGGATAAAAAACTAAACAAGTACTGAAGAGGGATCTAGTTTTTGACATGACGACAATAGTTGCTCACCTTAGTACCTATTGGTTCTGTATAATTAAACTAACTTACACAAATCAAAATAGAATTCTTTATCAATTATGAAACATTTTAAATTTCAGATTTCCCAACTTTAAATGCTCATAAAGTAGAGACTAACGAGAATACATGACACAAGTAGACAAGGCATGGTTTATTAGATTAATTTATGAGCGTAAAGCGCATACCCCAGATACAAGAAGTTCTATTGCACTCAGCAGATTTGCACCAGGGCATATGCCATCCTGAAATTGAGATTTGCAAGACAGATGAGATTGTATGCCTGCACAAAAGAATCAGAAACTGCAGACTGGCAAATATTAGAATGCATCACAAGGAAGACACATACCTTTGTAGCCTCTGAAAAAAAAACATAATACTCCTGCTACAGCCAATGATCTCGCCTTATTGCTAATCTTCAATTTCTCAATATCCGTAACAAAAGCCCTTCCTACAACGAAAGAGAAGATATGCGTCTCAACTAACCTGGGGATATCATCAAAAGTTCATAATTAGCCACTAATAATCCTCAAAGAGAAAACAGCGTTTTGCAGAGTAAACAACAAAACTAAAACACATATATGTCACTTCTATCAGAGTAATAAAGAACAGTAGGAGCCAATCATCAGATCATCTCTAAGCTGCAGAATACCAAGCATGTAGCAAATTCATCAACACAAGATCCATGGGGACCTTCATGATCCTGTATCTTATCTGTCTTTTTTTTCCTTTTTCTTTTTTCCTCACTTTAAAGTAGAAGCGCAGTAAATAAATATACAATGCCCACTTCACCAACGAATGGACCAGACATTTCCAAATATATTAGTAGAAATAGAAAGAACCAGTACTGCCCAAAGATACAAGGTCAAAAGCATACTCTAATATCAACAAATCACTGATCTTTTTGTCAAAACCATTTCTGGGGCCTACATTACTGGTCATGACCAAAAGGCAGTGGTAGTAACAAGATTCAGATGAAACTGGTTACATTCCCTTGCGTATTGATCAAATGAATAAATTATGCATGAAAAAAACATTTGTATTTTTGCCAGGCACATTAGGAGTTTGAAGCCCTTTTCATGCCACCTCCATTATTCTTACATTAAACAATGAAACCGCCTACTAACATAACCCACTAAGTGATTTTACTTTTATCACATTCACTTAATTGACAGATATTATTACAATTGACTGATCGAGTACTGAACCCACTCAATTCAGAGCCTGGGTATACCACTACCAACCAATCCACCCGTAAATTCCAATCCCAGTTATTCCAACATGCCTTTAAAATCATCTGGACTCCCAGGTTGAATCTAGGACCAAGATGTGCCACTAATTGTCATGATAAGCTTCTCCATTCAACATTCTTCAAACACAGCAAATTCTAAAGAGCCTCAACTTTTGCTTCTTCAAACACTAAAACTCAATACTGCAATACTTACTACAAGTTCAAGCAGGCAAAGGAAAAGAATGAAAAGAAGAATTCACAAATATATGTATGCAAGAACCATGAAATATATTATGACAAATAAAATATAATACTTAATTCAGTAACTAAGTTAAATAAACCCAGAAAGAAGAATGAAAACGAGAAAGAAGGTAGGTAGGTACATATTCACTAACTGTGCTACATCAGCATGCTGCTTTGCCAATTTACAAAATGCATCAACAGCCATGTTCAAGGCCGTTTCCTTTTCCTACAGGAGAAAAAATACGTAAGTAGATGCATCTACATTGGAAAAGACCACGTTTACAAGCACAATACCAAAGCCATTCAAAGATATAAGATACCTTCTCCGAACTAGAAGAACGAAACTCTTCCCAGAATCTCTTGAAGTCCAGCTCAAGCTCATGTTTGTCTCTGGAAAAGCATTAACAAATTAGTCTTAGAGATTAAATTGCTATTTTATTTCCTAGTATATCCAAGCAAAACCTGCAGTTTTAAGAAGTGATTTTCAAAACTTTTGTCCTCTCTTATTATTCATCTTTTTTTATAAAAAAAATCATCTCTTCTCTATTTAATTTTGGGTTTACGAGCATCTTTTTCTCTTGCAGGGCAGTTGGCAAAGTATCAACCAACACAAACTAGACAGCTAAAAATAACAAGTCAGATAAGCACAATCGCTGATGAGATATACTTGATGCTTATAGTGCTAAGGCCCTGAATGGAACAACATGCCATGATTTCATCTATATCAACCTCGTGTGTTTAGTTACAAAAGCTAACTTTAGAACTAAATCAAGCGTGCTGCACTACAGCACAATATAGACTTTTCTCTCTACCTTCATGACTGCATTAGACCAAGGATAATGAATGTATATAGGACTATATAGAAAGCCAACTTTTGAAAAGGGGAAAAGGAATACAAAAAATAATCTATAGCAAACAAATATATACGAGGAAAGTGATAAGAACGTAAGTTAAGAGGTCGTTTTGTAATGGGTTGTTAATGCTATCGCTTTTTTCTTCGAATAGGGAAGTTGCCCCTTTGACATGTAACTCTGCCATTTAATACAGTTGTTACTTTGAGAAGATGATAAGTAAGTTTCGAAAATACATCAGTCCATCGACTATAGTATTAAACAGTCAAATCGTCATAAACTTCATCCACCACTTCCAAGTAAAGGAGTTTTGCCTCACACAACTAGATTGGACAGCTTTAACCCTGTAACTGAAGGGTGTTTACCGAGGCAGCAGATGGTGGCATAAAAAAGCCACCACCTTAATTTTAATCCCTGATTGCATTAGAATCCAAAAGGCTTTAGCAATACACCGATATGAAAAGCCTTAAATGATCAAATCTGAAGAGAAAAAAAGGTTCTATCATTGAGCCTAAGGGACCTAACCCAAATGAGTCACTGAAACAAAAGAGGAACCCGCAAAACAAACAGTGAAAACATACTTGCTGGACTACAAAGGATTCAAAAAAGTGGACTTCAATGTTCATTTGCAACAGCTTCATCCCAAGGCTTAACCCAACACTTCCTCTACACAACAAGTCAACGTCCTATAATTACACGCATGTGCACATGACATGCTCTCCCAAAATTTCTAATGATAACAACGAAACAAAAAAACTTAATAACAGCTTAAGCTTTGAGATAGGCACATAGGAAGGGTATCAAAGGAACAGGAATCATTCAACATTCCAAAGCATTTCGTCTTTTCTCCTCTCTCTCGCCCCTCCTTTTCTCTAGTCCTCTTAAAAGGCTCCTCCTGCCTATCAATATGTACGTTGTATACTTGTATGCATTAGATGCTTGAATGGAAAGATATTGATCCCTTAATACCCACAAATTGAAATTTAAAAAAAAAAAAAAAGGCTGAAGAAGAACTAAAGAAGTACCATTCCGAATTGACGACACCTCAACAAACTACACTTTTAAGCTTAGTTTAATTAACAACACCAGCCTTGAAACTTGAACTAGAGCACAAAATCCAACTTACAACACCGGATTCTTATTAACCTAATTCAGCTTCAAATACAGCCATACTCAAATTCAAACTCCATACTAGCAATCAACAAAAACCCATAACATCATTCATCAAGCACACTGATACCATCTAAACAAAATCACCAAAAAAAGAAAAAGGAACATAATTTATATTGACTAATTCTCTACAAACTTAACCTAATTCAGCTTCAACTACAGTCAAACTCAAATTCTTCCACCCCCCCATTAAATCAAGAAACAACAATAACCCATTACCGCATTCTTCAAATTACAACAATACCCACTAAACAGTGGATGCCATCTAGCTTAGTTGGTAAAGTCCGGTACCCAAGACCTGGGATCGAATCCCGTCCACATGACTCTCATTTACACCCAAAAAAAAAAAACCCACTAAACAAATTCACCCAAAAAAAGACCTAAATCAGCTTCAACTCCATTCAAACGCAGATTCTTCCACCCCCATTATATCAAAAAAACAACAAAAACCCATTACAACATTCTTCAAATACAACAATACCCACTAAACAAAATTCCAAAAAAAAAACCATCTTTTTTGCAAAATGACAATATACTACCCCATACCTCGGATTTGTGAGGTAAGTGTGATGATAATCTGGTGTAGAATGAGGTGCAGCATTGTAATTATCACGTAACCCAGCTACAGAGGAGAGAGAAGATGCAGCAAAAGAAGAAAATGTCGACGATGATGATGAAGAAGATGAAGATGAAGATACAGATTCTTGCTGTTGACTCAATCCAACCTTCTCTTTTAAGTCCTTAAGCAATGTTGTCCATTTCATCGTTTTCTTCTTTGTTCCTTGGAACATCCGACGACGTCGTTTGTCATCCGACGACCCGGATTATTCCTCACCGTTAGATCCGAATTTCTCCGATCAAATCAACGGTTCTCAATCGATCGATTAAATTCTCAATTAAAAAAAAACAAATTCAATGTCGAAAATGTCGATTAAATTCAAGTAGATCGTAATTTGAAATTCTAGGGCTTAAAAAAAAGATTGAAATTTGAAATTTTTTTCTCCCCTTTTTTTCTTCGGAAATTTCTCGTACCCTAAATGCTAGCAAGAATCATTAGAAAAAAACGCGTTGAACACTTTGAAAAAGGGAAGAAGAAGAAGAAGATTTTCTTTTAATTTCCCTTTTTTTTTTGGGTTTGCAATAAAAATTAATACAAATTTTATGTTTTATTTTCTCTCTCTAAAAAAAAAAAATTCACTTTCGTCTCTTTCCTTTTTCTTCTCCTCGTTTCGCGCTCTCCTAAATTGATATTAGTACTGCTTAATTATCTTTTAATTTTCTCTCTCCTATGACGTCAGCATGGGATCCACGTACACGTGGCAGAGAGAGATCGACGGCTAAGACGTGGTTGCAAACACTTTGCACTTTTTTTGGTTTTTAATAGTACTTGGGATTATAGTTAGATAGGAGTGGTAATTAAGTTTCAATTATTTTTGGAGGGAAATTGGCCTGCAAAAGACCTTCCTTCATTAATTAGTTAATGGAGGGAGTTATGAAGGTGCTAAGGATGTCCTAGACTAATTAATAGGTCCACTATTCAAAATTCTATCTTTAGATGTTTGTTAGTGTTGCTTAGGTAAATAATACTCCTACTTGTAGTAGTACTTGGGTTTAGTTTTGATTGAAAAAAAAAATTAGTGGTGACTTGTCTAGTGATTTGATTAATGTCTTGTGATCTCGATGACTGATAGTAGTTTTTTGGGTAAGATTGTTCTCTTGTGTTTGCAACCTTATATCTACATTCTCTAGCAATCCTAAGGACATGGTGCGCCAAAATACCCAACATGCATGAAAAGAAAAGCTCGACACTTTCTCCTTCGTTCGATCTTAAATCTTCGCTTTGTAACTTTCACATACATTTGGCAATGTGCATCTCAAAAGATTGATTAAGTAATCGAACTGTCTAAATTTTTCCAACTGGGATTGAATTTGAATTGGTTGTAAATTGTAACTAATCAATCGTCGATTACGGTTGAGCAAGACTATTTGAAAATCTAATTATTTGATAATCCTATTTGGTTATTTTGATTTCCAAATTGAAATATAATTCAAATCGGATATCCAATCCAAAATTACGGGGATATTGGATACCGATTTGAATAATGATCAATTTTCGGATATCCAATATCCGAAATATGATCGGATTTCAAAATTCTTATATTCAACCAATATTCTAATTATGGGTTAATGAGTATATTTAACAAGTATGCTTCAAGTTTTTTACCTCTTTGGAGAAAATAAACAAATTTAAGTTTTTTTTTTTCATTTTTACTTAGAAATGATGAATTTTGGAAACCAAATACCCACTACTTTCAATTTAAGAATGTTCAAATATCGGCTATTTGAAATTGTCAAATCGGATATAAGCATCGACTAGCCGGTTTTAAGTATCTAATATCTGGTTCGAGTTAATGATTTGAATATCTAATACTTGATTACGATTTTTTCCGATCATTAGCCTTTTTATATATAAAAAAAGGAACTTATCAAAACATGATTGCTAGTGGACCATTAGTGTTGAGATCTCAAATTGTGGTTGCGTGGAGGAGTCTCGAATAAATCGGTATATAAATGTACTTTTGAAAAAAAGCAATATGACAATTTAGGATATTTGGGATATTCAATATTTGCTCGTGGACACACAATAACTAGGTTTAATAGATATTATTTTTGAAACGGATAGATTTATGATTTTTTTTCCTATACTTAACTAACGTGAATAAAACTAACCAAACAATCGAAAAAACCTAGCCTCCTCCTCTCCCTTCTCTCCTCTTCCTCCTAAAAAACTCTAATCCTTTTCTTCTAGTTTGGTGCCGCCATCATCTTTTCGATGGTGGTAAGCCCTAATTCTTCTTTTTTCTTTTTAGTTTTCATTGTTTTTGTTATTAATAATCTCCCATTCTCTCTCTTTTTGAGAGTTTTCTACCCAATTTTTGGGTTCTTTCTCTCCTTTCATGGGAGTTTGGAGTTTTGGTTTTATTCTTCTTCCCACGTGAAAGTTTAAAAATTGGTATGAGAAATTATTCCTATTGTTTAAAGTTAAAGATCATCAACATCAAAGTATTGGAAATTCGGATGCGGTCAACATGGTTAAATCAAGAATTTTCTTCCCCAAACTATGTCAAAATAATAGACTTCCCCATCAATAGTGTGTGATTCAAAGAAATACAAGGGGTTCTATTGTATTGCTCGTCTGGTTCATTGTAGTTTCTTCGAAGACAAATTTAATTTGATCTTGTCTGATTATATCTTGTTTTTCTTTAAATGTCGTTTAGCCTTCAATTAATGAAATTTCTCTTTCAAAAAATTTAAAAAACTAACGTGAATAATACGTCATTCATTCCTTGATAATCGCAACATTTGGACTTTACACTATCCTCATTGATCATCTGTTATGGTTTATACGTATAAATAAATATAGTCATGTGGGATCTTATTAGATTTGTCTTGATAACTATCAACTTTTATATTTTACTTATAAATAATTAAAGATATCAATAGTTAAACTTGTGCATCAAGAGTCGTGGAACTCTACATGTAGTGATTAATAAAGAACGAAAGAAGTGTAAATATTTACAATTTTCGCTTTAGGTTCACCATGACCTTATTTAAATATATTTCTTTTGGGTTTTTCTTTTAATTTAACAACTTAATTCAATATCTTGACTTAGGCCTAGTTGTTAAAATAAGTGTCTCACCTAAAGATATGTTCTAGCAAAATTTCCATTTAACAAATATTAGTCTTAATTTTCCGTTTAATGGAAGTGATTCAATTTGGTTAGGTAAGAAAAAGTCTTGGCTTCGAATCTAATAAAGCTTTGTCACCTTAATATGGAGTCAATGTTCACACCACCTAGATAAAAAACAGGCTCCACTTTAATTTGAACTTTGAAGGCTTGTGCTTAAATATTATTTGGCATTTCATAATATAAATTGCCCAACTATGCATTGTTTAGTATAATTCTTCATATATAATCATGTCATATGAGCACTTGTGCCTTGTTTTTTTGTGGATAAACTTATTTGTCAACTGATATGCTTGCTTTGTGTTATTTTCAATTTTGATATGGCAGCAGTTCATTTACCAAATCTAAGGAGTAGTTAATAAGCTACTTGGTTGGCGTTCAATAGACAATAGTTGTTACTTGCGTGATTTTGTGAACTTGGACATGGTCCAGGCGCATAGGCTACAAGTATAACAATTGACAATTGATTGAATTAGTCTATCCAATTATGCTAAACCATTTGAATGAGTTGCTCTAATTTAAATAAGATTTACATGTAAAATTTTTTATATATTGAAATCTTTTTTTAATAATTAGTTGAAAAAGTAATAAGCTAACTTTGAAAAAAAAAAAGTACTTTAAGTTTTTTATAAAAGACCATTTGGTTTATTATGAAACTTTTTAAATAAATAAATAAGATTCTAATTTGATACTTTTGAATTGGTTTAAATTTATTTTATAGGATGAGTATAGACTTTTGTGGTTAAAGGTAGGAAGTAGTTTTCCAATACCAAGACAAGTATTAAGTAAGTTACTTATTGCAATAATGTTGTGGGAAGTAAGACTTCATATGTTTTTATCAAACAATAAGAAAATTTTATTTTTTGCATATATTAAAAGTTAAAACACCCAAAAACAACTCATAGTTAATGGAAGGAAAAGTTCCCTCTATCTCTTACTCGGGTGGAAATTCTGCAGTCTAACGGCCCAGGAGAATTGGAAGTACAAAATACCAAAAGAAGATCCAAACTTCCTCCAATAACTTCATGACAACAAGCAAGAAAAGAAACACCAAAAAATAAATACAACGACAACATTTATCTATTTTATGAGTAGCTTTCTTTAGCACTACGTAACCCATCTAAGTATAGGATTGTGACGAAATGGTGTTAGTTCATGTAGGTACAATCGTAGAACCCAATCTTTAACAATATCATGTCACTTATCCGCTCATTACGTTGATGTTGACATGTGATTTGTCCATAACATACCTTGTATTTTACTCGTAGTTTTTCCTTCAATACCAATACTTTATAGTTTTTCATACTCCTTATGTTTTTAATGAGAGGTCCATTTTGACTTTATTTTTTGACTTATTCTACTTTGACTATCTTTTTATATATATATTTTTTTTTGATAAGGAAAGAAAAAATAGGCTAGTCCCTAGTAAATGATCATCCTAACACATCCTTACGGATGATAGAAAGGATCACGTACATGATCTTCAATCTTGAACCATTGGTGAATGGTGAAACCCGAGTGACCTTTGTGAGCCAAAAATTCCATTGCTTGATTAGCCTCCCTAAAGTAGTGGTTGTTCATGACGTTGGAGAAGTAACTTAAATCCATACCTGCATCACACACAAAATTATCAATTTCCCAACACTTTCCAACATTTTCTAAGGGAGTTGATGACAACCAGATTATCTCCCTCAATACAAATGTTTTTTAATCCTAAAGAGAGCGCAACCCTTGATTCCTTCACGCATACCCTAGATTATGTGACCACTATGATTCCTAATAATGAACCCGAAAGAGGCAACCTCATTGTTAAGTTTTGAACCATCAAAATTCAACTTATAATACCCTCAAGAAGGGGGAGACCACCACACCTCTTTACTTTTTAGGGCCACCACAACTAAAAGGCGTGACATCAAGAAATAAATCACAACGTACCTTAGAGTTTATAGATATATGATTTGTACAAAACATACCTTAAACTTTATCCGTAGTTTTTTCTCTCGTTTGAAACCAATACTTTGTACCTTTTTCATGATTTTAAACCCTAAGGTTCCAAAACCCCCCAAAAAAATAGTATGGCCCAATTAATTCATTCAATCCGAAAAACCTAACACGTCCCAGATCACCTTGGGTTTACAAAAGAGGCCAGCTGAGCATCTAAAAATCTTGGTCCAATATCGTTTACAAAGAACGAAGAAAGCCCATTGTTGATTTCTGTCTAAAATAGTCCGTAAACTCAAACCAGTAGAAGAAAACCAGAGTTTCCCAAACTACAAGAGAAAACAATTAAAATTCCAAAAACAAACAAACAAATTTAAAGGAAGTTATGGAGAAATCATTGCGAATCAAAGAAGTTGAAGAAGTTATATCTATCCAAGAATTTGATCAAATTGAAACCTTCAATGTTCCCGCTGTAAATTCATATAATTTTTTAAATTTATCATTTTTTTTTGTTTTAATTCGAATAATTGCTTCGATTATTAACTTATTTCATGTAAAATGAAGGTTTTCAGAGGATGTGTGAAGGATTGGGAAGCTTTTCGGAGCTGGAATCCTACTAATGGCGGTCTCGATTATTTGCAGGTTTTTTTTTTTTTTTTTGATTTGATAAGTTCTTCATTTGTTCTTAATTGTTAAGTTATAATTTGGTTAACAAGATTATTATTGAGGTATGATTATTTTAGTAGTACAAATCGGACAATTGCAGTAAATTTGATAAATAGGGAGACTACTTGAACTGGTTTTGATCATGGTAGGGTAAGGAATTCTTGTTGTGAAAGTTTGGGGTGTTAGTGAGCCTAGTTGACTCGACCGAAATTCGGCTCGAATAAGCTTGACTGCAGCTCAAGACCTTAACTAGTCGAGCCGAGCACAATATATTTAAAGAATGGATTAGGTTGAAGAAGTAATTATGACTTGAAAAGCTTATGAGTAGGTTAGAGTGTATGAATTAGATGAAAAACAGTATAGGTTTGACAGGATACCTATGGGAGGATTGCAAAATATAAGTGAAAAGTTTGAAACGGGAATATTGTAGTTTGAGAGAGTATCTCTTTCATGGATTGAGTTGGAGCTCTGATTACGTGAGCTGAGATTGAGCTTAAGTTTAGTGCCAAGGTGAGCATGACATTTCCAAGTGTAGCAAACTTGAATTTAGGTCTACAGTAACACTAATATGAGCCTAGTTTAGCTATCACAAGCTCTAGGTTGGCGTAGCTTGTTACCAACTCTATGCTTAACGGAAAAATTGTCTTGTGTATGGAAACCTTGATATATTTGGTAAAGTGCATCTTATGGAAATTGATTTTTTTATCTGTTTCTAGGGCAGTGGATAAATTCTAATCATATGTATTTTTGCATCCAAAGTGGTTGGAAAGTTGTTTGCTGTTTGTTGTACCTTATGATTAATTGATTAACAGGGAGCGAGTACAATCGGCTGTTGTAGAGGTTATGTTATCAAAATCAGCACCCATCTTTTATGGTGATATTAGAAGCCATGAGAGGGTAAGTTATGGAGTCCCTTTGGGAATTTATCATTTCTTAATGAGCTTGTAATTTTGGAGTATTTATTTAGTTTGTAGCCATGACCCTTGTTGTGTAGGTACCACTGCCTTTTTCGTCATTCATTGAATTTTGTAAGAGGGGTCTGAGCAAAGATGATAAAGGTGATGTGCTTAGTGACTCAAAGATACTTCAGAATCAGAGTGTGGAATTGGATGCTGATTTGTGCAATTCAATAACAAATGCCCGTGATCAGATTTATTTGGCGCAGGTTGTTGCTTATAGTTCCTGTGGACTATGCAGTGTCAAATAGTCCCAACTTTTCAGTTTTATGATTTTCGTTTTTGTATTATCAGAAAACAAATAACAATGGGTAGCTGCTTACCTTACACCTATTACTGCATGCATAGCCCTTATGCCCTGCAAGTAACGTTATATCATAAAGTGCTAGATGGCTCGTTGGGAATAGAGTCAAAAACAATTGTATCTTTAAATGCAGGCATGGCATTATTGTTATTCTAACCTTTATTGTACCATCCTTTGCATTGTGTTTGCAGCAGGATTATAACTAACCCTTCTTATCTTATTAACAATGAAGTGATGGCTTCTTCTTGTATAAGGTTCTGATAATATGCAAACCAAATGTGGCTGCAGGTTCCAATATTGAATAAGGAGAATGAAGAAAGGATGCAATTGCAAAGTTTACAAGAAGACATTAGAATAGTATGTTTATGGATCGTTTACTGTTCTGTATGTTGTGGCTTGGACTTAAATTATCTGTTCATTTTGGAGCTATCCCCAGGCTCACTGCTTGCTTCTTTTCTCAGCCTTGTTTCCTGGAATCAAAGAACTTATCTTCTATCAATTTGTGGATGAATAATGCGAAGTCTAGATCGAGCACCCACTATGATCCACACCATAACCTTTTGTGTGTAGTTACTGGCTGCAAGCAAGGTACATAGCTGTTTATTCTCTCTGTCTAAAGTTTGGTAGCAATATCGTGCTTCAATGGACCATAGTCTAAATTTCAAGTTTTCAGTTGGTATATTGGTTTCTGAGTTGGGAACCAGATTTAAGTTCCCATTATATTGCAGTATTTTGTATACCTGTTTCAAAATGCAATAAATTGCTACTTAAATATATCATTTGTCTACTTGGTACTCCTTGGGTAAGTTACTCAAAGAAAAATTCGTGGCTCTTGAAAGTAGAAACTTAAATGCTGATTATTGTAGCTTTGTCACTTTTTGTCTTGCAGCAGCTTATCTTTCTAGCAAATAGTATACGATTATTTGTTTGTTTGTATGTATCATTTCAAACCCTGGAAATTCTACTCTTGGCAGTTGTTTTATGGCCACCATCTGCTGGTCCCCTATTATATCCTATGCCGATATATGGAGAAGCTTCTAATCATAGGTATGTTGCCAATAAAACATCTAAAGTCGTGTTAAGTAAAAGGGAACATAAATGTGGGCATCTAAAGAGTGGTAACGGGATTGGGCATTGTTGATTGTTTATTTAGTAATTGCATTCCTTTGTTGGGTTGTGGTGGACTGGTTCTAAAAGATGGGGGTAGTTAAGTACTAAAATATCCCTCATCCAAATGGATTAAATGTTTTTAATAGATTCCTGCCCCGGTAACCACCTCTCCTTGGTCATAATAGATCCCTCCAGTTAGTTCCAATCTTGTGAAACAAACATGGGGAAGCATTGATTTCGTCAATCAATTTCCACTCCCAAACCATGATACCATATCTTAGTCTTTGATCTCAAGCTGTTTCTTGTTCATATTTTTTTCCTTTTTTGCCAGCTCCGTTGCTCTCGATTCTCCTGATTTATCACTTCATCCAAGATTTAAACGCGCATATGAATACTCCCAGAAAGTTGTTCTTCAAGCAGGCGATGGCCTCTATATTCCTGAAGGCTGGTGAGTTTTTGAAATATTATCATCTACATAGCAGTAAGCTATGATATTTATAATGGCCCACTGCACCCAGACATGATCAGGGATTTTTCTGAGCACGCGCTCCCAACTCTATTGAATTATTGTGACACGCATGAGTGTTTTATTCATGTTGTAGAAGTAATATGATATTCTCAAATGAGCCTTTTGGTTGGCTAGTGTCTTGGCAAATACTTCTTGGACTGCAATGAGATTTAGGAATTCAGAATTCTACACTAAATTTTGTAGTAGAAAACAGATTTCAGGTAGGAGCCTCTAACAACTATTAACATTCTATATTTAAGTGAACATGGCCTGCCACTTTTATGATACAATAATTATGCACATGTTTTTTTAGAGGAGTATAAGTTTTGCTGATCTAAGATATAGTTGTGCCTGTTTTTCTTGTTAAAATATTCTATAAGCCAATTTTTGATGGACTTTTGTGTTCATAAACTTTCGATACCACAGGATTGCCAATTGTTAGTACTCTTTTTTTTGCAGGTTCCATCAAGTTGATAGTGATCAGTTGACAATTGCTGTTAACTTTTGGTGGAGATCTAACATCACATCGAAGATGTCGGAACACATGGATGTGTATTACCTGCGTAGGATATTGAAAAGGTGGTATGCTTCTTCCTATACCTCAAAAGATTTGATACTTATAGAACTTTCAACTTAATTATGCTGTGTTTTCCTTTCATGTTTCATTTATTGATGAAACGGGTGCTGCCAAATCAAGATTAATTGACAAGGAGATGGTATGTAGCTCTTAATTCTTTGTCATAAATGTGTACATGTTTTTTCATTTGAAGCGACTGTGCATGTCTTCATTGCCTAAGAATCTCTTTTTAGCTTTATCAATAATGTGTAAAAGTTTGTTGCTTATCTGAAGTGAAGATGCATGTCTGCCTTGATATGTGGATAATGTTTTATTCAGAATAGATTTTTTTCTGTCTATTGGCTTGGTGGGCAATTCGTGTTGGCCTTGGCCCTGTTAACAGTGATGTTTCTGTTGGTGCATTTTGTATTTTGGAAAATCGGTATGCATTGTTCTGTGGCTTTGGCAATGCTTAGACATTGCAAAAAATATGAATTTGCGAAAAACTGGAATGGTGTAACGTACTAATGTGTTTTCATAGATTTTTTCAACTAAATCATGACATATTACTGAGAAATTTTTTATCTTAAAAATGCTAGTATTACCTTTGCGCTGCCAGCCCGCCGCGTATTATAGTGTATTATCCTGAGACGTTGCTTTTACTGATGCATTCTTTGAAAATCTAGAACTGTCTAACAGGTTTCATTAACAGATTTTCTTGCTGCTTTCTTTTTCAATAGGGCAGAATCAGATGTTGCAGAAAACATGTGATGGAGGCTCTGGTAAATTGAAAGATTGCATAAGTGAGGCACATGACTGTGGAAAAGCAGGTCTTCTTTTATCCATTGCACATTGGTGAATATGTGTGTGTGTGTTTGTGTGTTTGTGTGTGAATTAGTCATTGGTGAATATATCGTTTTTCTCTAGTAACTAAATGAATTCTATTGTCCATGCATCAGATGGTCTAGGAAATGCTGTGTACCAGAAACATGAGAATAAGCCTAATCTAAATGTCAAACTTCATGATCTTAGCCTCCCAGCACGTCAAGCACTTCATGAACTTGTTTCTCGTGTCCATGATGGGGTAAATGCTACAAATCAGCAATGCACTTCAACAAGTGATTCTAGAGTTCTTTCTGATAGGGACTGCAAGGATACAATGGTAACTAAGTCCTCTCACCTCAATGTTTTCAACGAACAAGACCGATGCACTTCGACAAGTGATACAGGAGTTATTCCAGGTGAGAACTCCAAGAACATGCCGATAACTAACTTGTACCGCCTGGAAGATGATCACATTGCAGATGTTCTCTGGAATCTTGAACCGCTTGATATTCTGACTGCCCTTTTGGCAATGGTGGTGAGTTTTTGCTTCTACATCCTTCAATCAATGCAACTACTTCATAAGGGATTCTGCAACCTGGTGCAGTTCCTTTGTTTATTATGTGCCTGCTGAGGCTTTGTGTTTTGTGAAGTCCATAGAATTTTGGATTCAGTGGATCTGCTCAATATATGTTCTCTCTCTACATCAGCGATCTTGATGCTTTGTCTATCTTTCTTTTGAAGGGTGTTTCCTTACAACAATGTCTATCCTTTTTACCTTAAGGAGTTAAAATGTCTTCTCTTCTGTGAAACCTCTATTTGTATTATAGTTGCTTTTGTCATCTCTCGATTATGTAATTTAGCTCTATAGTATTCACCCTTCATCGCTCTACCTTGTACTGTAAGCCTTGACTGGAATTCTGGCCCTGAACATTCTTGGGAAGGATTGATTTGTTTATTCTTACCAGGAGTTTGATGTTACACTTTCTCTGTTCTTTCACTATCTGCTTGAGGTTCTATAATTGGATCGCATACCTTAATTTATTATTTTGACGTTATTATGCATTCAGTTATCGATCATCTGATGCTTCATCAATGTCAATCATTAAATTTATTCATGTCAAATCATGTCAACCAAGTTTTCCTATATTATCCTGTTTTTTAATATGTTGACAAATTCCCTTTACCTTACTTGCTTTGCTCCTCTTCAGCACAGCTTTCCCAGAACCTTAGAGGCGTTGATATTACACATGCTTTCGCCAGTGGGGGCTGAAGTTCTTACGCGGAAATTTGATGAATTAGATCAGCAGCTAACGGAAGAAGATCGGTACACGATTACTTGTGAATTGACTCAGGTCTAGTTTATGCAAATGCTGCAGATGATAGGACATCTTTCTAATTTGGTTCTTGTCTTATTTTAGGAGCGAATTCTATCAGAGATTCTATAGTGTGTTTGATGATCAATATGCTATAATGGATGCAATTCTGAAAGCAAAAGAGTTGTTTGCACTACAGGTATCAATATAACCCTATGTTCGGGGCAAAGGGGATTCATTTTTTATTGTTTGGAATCTGCATTGATATATGTCGAGGGACATTGGTAATCCTTTCATGATGGTTTCTTTAACTTGGTGAATTGTGATGAAAGTATCGGAGACGAAATCTTTTGGGGGCTAAAAAAAGAGTAAATTGTAGTGGAAAAGAATTTTTTTTTTTTTAAATTTTTAATTGAGAGGATCTCACCAACTTTGGAAGTTTGATTGTTTAATCCGTTAATGCCTACGTAACTTGGACTCGGGCACTCGTGTTGGATACGAATACGTGTTCAAGTGTTCAACTTAGCTGTTTTATGAAAATTTCATACAAATGCCCAACATGAAGTTTCAAAGTGTTCGTATCTATGCTGGATTGTCAAGGATCCAATACAATTATCTGAGTTATATTAAAGACTGTGAGTCACATATGAAAATTGGTGTGTAAGGTAGAAAAAGTCTTCATCTTCATGCGATACATGATAACAGTGCACATCTATGTCCAAGAAAGCAAGATTTAATTGCCATTGCTGCTTGTTGCAAGTCGAATATATTTTTTTCTTTTGGTTTTATTCACAAGAAGGCTTATTGGAATAAAATTAGATCATTACAGAATTTTTAATAAAGACGGACTTACTGTAATTCATAATAAGACCGCAATAACTGTTCTATTTTAAGAGGTGATTCTTTACTATTCTTTGAGTATTTTTTAGATGTAATTACATTTTAACGGTCTTGTTACTCTTTTGTAGGCTTTCAAGAATGTATTGCAGCTATACATGGGAGTAACTCTCAGTGGGTCCAGTTACACTCTCTGATGAGGCACTGGCACTGATTTTTTTTTGGGGACAGCTTGATCTGGCCTGTGATAATTAGAAAGCTAAGTTCTCATACAGTGGAACCCTTTGTCCTCTGCGGCATACTTCACATGTGAGTCACTCATTACATTGTAGAATATTCATGATTTTAGCTTGAACACTATTTGTATTTTATGGATGCTAGATGCTTGCAAATTTTTTTGTACGATTTGAATTCACCTTTCTTTATAGGAGTATTATAAGATTGAGTACAGTAAAATATTGATCTTAAGTTTGTGATGATACTTTTACTTAAATTGTTGGCTCGTTACCATGAGCTAGGTTTATGGTGTAATTTGTAGTAACTTAAAATGTTAGTTTAGGGCATGGTTCTAAATCTCAGATTCAATTGCAATGACCGTTGTTGCGAAACCATATTTGTTGGTGTTGGGGATGGTTTGCAGCTGTTGCAGCCTAATATCTCGGCAGTGGTAAGCTCAAAACCATTATGCGGTCACGATGAGGTGATGTGGCGAAGCTTTAATACCATGGTTTAGGGGTTATGTTACTTGGGTTTGCGAAATGTTTCATACTCGGACATGGATTTTTTTACTTCCAGGCTTTCTATTTATTTTGAAGGATCACACCCATGTTTGACACAGGTATGATAAGGGTACAACGAGGTTGTCTTGAAGTAACGAGTAAACATAGTTCTTTTTTTTTTTTTTTTGACATTTCCCCTATGTGGTAGGTTCTAAAAAGTGGTGTTAATTTCTGTGGGAGTACTTTTTTTTTTTTATTCTTCTAGATTGGGTTAGTTTTGATAGCTATAGGGAGAAGTTCGCCGATCAAATCCTAGAAATTTGAGTAAACATGGTTTAGCGGTTGTAAGAAGTTAAGATTGATTAAAAGAAAATGAAATAATGGATTAGATGTAAAAAAATTTCTGAGGGTTTATGAAGAGTGTATAGAACTTACAAGCACTAGTAGCCTAGTATGTTGACAAAGAACATTAGAGGTGACATAATAGTTGGAAATGGTGAAGTAAGGCATCAACTTATCTAAAGATGAGGTCAACAAAGGATATTATGTTGTTGCTGAAGTAAGAGAAAGCATTGATTCTCTAGGACTTTAAAAAAGATGGGTGTTGTATAGGGATAGATAGAGAGAAAAGGGGGTAAAAATACTGACAAAACTCTAATGAAAAAGAAGGATTTCGTAATTATTAAGATTGGAAGTGAGAACTTGAGAAGAGCAAATAGGAAGCAAAAAAAGGACGGTTCCATGAGAGATGAGATTCCCTGGTGGTGATGACATATACTGATGTAGGAAATTGTAGAAACGAAGGTTATTGGAGATGGAATCCAACCTAAGCTTTTTGGGTTTTGTCAGCTTGTGCAAAAGTTATATTTCATATGTCCGAAGATAATAGTCACGTATACTATTATATTGGCCATTGGGATGCCTAAAAGAGCTGTTCAGTGTTCACCTTCTCTAAAATAGTATTGTACTATTGTGCTAATAGATTACAAATGCTATTCCTATAGCAGTAGAAATGGAATGGGAGTTGGAACATTAGAAAGAGAATGGCATCGGAGTGTGAATAGATCATTGCCTTCTTAATCGAGACTCTAATTAAGCTCCATTTCGGAACCATGTAGATTTTGGGGTAAATCATCTCGAGGTTGGTGCATCTTGTAGAGTGTGGAGAAGCATTAGGAACCTAAAATTTTCTCTTCGGAGTCCCTTTTTTGCCAATTCCGTTTAATAATTCGTCTCGTATTTGGACTCATATCAAGATATACTATTAAAATGCATGACAATTACATTATATGACGAATTAATCAAAATCGATCGGGTTTGCATGTGATCTCGTGTTCATGTTGTGTCGCCTTCGTGTTTCTCTCAATAACATTGTCTCGGTTTTGGTTGTGTTGTACGTCATGTCGAAATTGTCGGGTTCTAGAAGACAATTATCATTAAAGTATTTGTCTATTTGATCAAAATTATAGCGCATTCTTGATGATGAAAGGTTGAGACAATGTGACAATTATTATTAGACAAGAAGAGTATATCTTTGTTAGAACCAAAAAAAAGTGCTACCTCCTTTGAGAAGCAAATGGCACGTATTCTTTGCCAAAGCCCTTAACCTTGCAAGTAATAGGGGATACTTTCGAAAAGCTCATATTACACCACATTTTAGTATGCTTTTTAAGTTTTAATCTTACCCGACTCTCAGTTTTGGGTTTTCCCATAGTTTTGGACCTTTTTCACTGTCTCCTTTGATGGAGTTAGTAACATGCATGCACATTTTTCTTGGATACTCTTTTAATTGGGTTGCAATACGTATAATGACTGTAATCATCTGTATTATACCGTGTTCTGAGTCTTCTGATGTGAATAAACAGTATTATTATATTATGATTTTATGAACTACATTTTTTTTAATGGTTTTGTTGATGGTTTTACGGATGTTCTTACAGTGATGAACATTACTGGATTCCCGTTTTATTTTGGGGGGTGGACTTGAGACTTGAGACTTGAGAGGGGGGAAGAACAGATGGGTGCATGGGTCCACATCTGATCACATGGAAATGGTACAAGAAGTCTGGACCGTAATGTAGCAGGGCCTTATTTTCAGTACTCTTCCAATTGATATTTCACACTTCCCTAGATTGTGTTGTGAACTTAGTTTGTTAAGCCTCATGGACAAGCTTTCTTGTTAGCCTATTGTTTGAGGGACCCTTTTTTAATTTGAAACAATGTTTGAGGGACCCTAAGGCCTAAATGCTCAGAACTCGTCTAATTTAACAAGCATATCGAAAGTATTCATTTATACCCGCCAAATTTACTAGTTACTACTACCTCCCGGTCTTTATTAATTTACCCGCTTTCTTTCGTACGTAGTTTTAGGAGAAATGATGTTGTGGACATAGAAGAAAAGAGAAAAGATTAATTTATATTAAAGTTGAATGTGTGTGTGATGGAAAGTTAGTTACTCATTCCAAAAATAAACAAAAGAAATGGGTAAACTAATAAGGGACATCCCAAAAAGGAATACGGGTAAACTAATAAAAGGCACGGAGGGAAGAGTATACTAGTGCTCTTTTTCTTCTTCTAAAGGTTAGTGGAATCTGCAACTCTAGGATGAACAGGGGAAGAGGATGGGTTGATAGCAAGCAGGTTGAGTTGATTCGCAATATAGGTTCGCTCAACCCAATTCACTACGGTTTAATGATAAAATTTCAACTATAAAAAATCTCTTAGTAAAGTTGTGGTACATCTTTAGTTGCAAATGGTTGAGTTTATGTGATACTCTCTTTGTCCCTTTTCATCTACACTATTTTCTTATTGTGATGTCTTTGGAAGATTTCGCTATGCTAAAAATGGCCGTTTACATTCACTATATTTTAGTTTTGTCTCTTATCAACACACCCACCAATTATTATACAATTAACTTAGCTCTACTACAGCAAACAAGATGGAACATAGAGAAATGATGAAGTATTGATAAAGCCAGTTTGGTGAGCTCAAACAAGTCTAGCAAAGCCAAGGTTTTATGAAGATAAAAGTACGATAAAACTCCGGTTGACCTATTGGGTAATTAACCACTACTAATAAAATTTAATGTAAAATGGAATCGAATTCAAAACTAACAATAATTTTTTAATGATTAATTAAGTGGGGTAATTCACCTAGTGAGTAGATTTAGTTATATCCCTAAAAGTATACTATAGTTTAGCATATGATAAATAAGAGACATCCTTTTTAACATTTGTGCACTCAAAAGTCAAAATGACCCGTGATACTGAATGGTTATGATTGATAGTATAATCATACTAATGTGAATTGATGGACCAGGTCACCTGAAATTTGTATCTTTGCACAGAATTTGAGAAAGAGAGTCACAATTAAAGTAAAAAAAGGGTATGTATATTTGGGATTTAAAGCTCCCAAAGTTTCTCTTCAGCATCTTTTCAATAACCTTTTGACGTTATTCTTTCATTTTCTTGTTAGTGGTAAAAAAAACACTTTGGGGGGTTTCCTTTCTTTTTGCTCAAGTTCATATTTTTCAACTTAGTACCCACCATAACACCATTTCATGTCCCGGACCACTAGGGTACAAGTATAACACACGCTTGATTGATTTTTTGTGAGAAAACCTAGAGGATGAAACCAATTCTTAAGTCTCTTTTTCACATTCCATTAAGAGTTGGTCAATCTATTATTGTATTAGAATTCCAGATTTGGCTAATTGGTAGATTTCATTTTGAATATTGGAATAGTTTTTTTATCTCTCTTAATATATTTTGTTGTGTTGTAAACTTGACAACTTGTAATGACGCGTACAAGTTTGATCGTTATTCTTCTATTCATATTAAGTGATACATTACTAGTTCAATTTATAATATTATATTAAAGTTATTTTTAAATAAAGGAAGTGTTTCATTGAAAAATTTGCATGCTATCCCCTTAATGTCATATTTTGTGCATTGGAGTATTACCTTGAATGTTTAAGTTGCAAGAATGTAGATATATATCTTTTTTGAAAATTTTTAAATATTGCATCAGTATCACAACCATTTAATAAGTGTGCATGGGAGTATTACCTTAACTATTTTCATTGTAACCTTATTGTTGCTTTTTATATCAATTTATTTGGAGTGATTCCCATTTTAGTCTGTTATTTTTTTTTTTAACAAAAGTCTTTTAATTGTTAGTAAACTTTCACTTTGGTAACCTTATGTTTAGCTTTACTATACATACTTGAAATTCATTAGGTGGGTCCATCTACTTGGATATATATATATATGTTGACCTAGGAGTAAAAAACTGTAAGAGTGGTTCTCTTCACCTTACTTTACTGCTTTTTAAAAAATTAGAAAAGTGCAAAAAAAGAAGAATTAAGGGAAAAAGAGAGAAAAGTTTAGTAAAAATAAGAACATTCAATAAGAAAAGTTAACGAAAAAATAAGAAAAGTTTAGAAAGTTCAACAAAGTTCGGAAAGAATAGAGATAAAAATATTTCTTTCAGTTCAAAAAAATAAACACTCCTCTTTTATGTGGGAGAATTTTATGAGTGCTTTCACTTATTTTGGAACGGAGGTATAGTTAAAATAATAAGCGAAAATAAGTGCACTTAACTTTCTTAAATTATTGACGCGTATATAGGACACTTAATGATGGATTTGGAACTGTTTGGAAAAGACTATTTTGATCCAACAATCTAGATTTTATAACATTTGTTATGAGGTTATAACTGAGTTTCTTGGAACGGTTGGAAATTAGTTCATACAAAAGGACAGTTGGTACTCATTTGAGTGAGAAATATGAGAAAACAAGCATCACAAGAAAGTGACCTAGTAACAATGGCTAGGACTTAGGAGTAGGACGCCTAGGACCACTTACTTCTCTCTTATTCTTGTGTCCTTTATCTTCTTCGAAGCTTTCTTTAGAATATTGTCATCTTATTTCAAAAAAATTATTCCCCTTTTTACAAGGCATTATTTGGAAATTTCGAAATGCTAATAACTTATGATTGAATACTTTAATAAATTAGAGTTATTAGCATTAAAGTATATCATTTTCCCATTGACACTTCTGTTTAATCTACTATCAGTCTATCACAATGGATGGACTCATCTTATTTTCCTTGACTCGCTAGTCGCTTGTGATGAATAATATCGAGCAACTTAAACCAACTTTGGCCCGTACTATTAATGTACACCCTATTAAGCATGATATGTTCAAATTTTGATGGCTTTGTAAGAATAATTCTATAATAGCAGGATCCCACATCCGAAATTCTCTACGAATGTGTTTAGTCGCTTTCTTGATAATGGTGCTTGTTTGGTAAATAGAGAGTTTGGGGCAAAATTAGATTGAACTTACATTCATCGCGCAGAGTGCTTAAAATCGCCCACCTACTTATATAAATGTCTGCATTATCCCTGGCTTTTTACAATTCTCTCTCCACCACCACCTAAAATCACTAACCACCAATCGCTATTCATCTCCAACCCACCGACGATCACCACCGACGAGCACAAAATTCCGATGAGGTTTTTTTTTTAACGAATTTCATGGGGCCACACGTTCGCCCCATGAAATCCGTTTAAAAAAAATTCGTCGAATTGGCTCGCCGTCGCATTGATCGTGGTGGTGATGGCGAAGATGAGAGATAATATGAATTAGGGGAGGAGTTAAGTTGGAGTAAAAATCAAAAAAAATATCGTAAGGGTATAATGGTATTTTTAGAGGGAGTTGGGGCGATTTTAAATAATTTAGGGCGACGTTTAACAATCCCCCATAGAGGTTTGAACTCATATTAGAGGATTTGACTAGTTAATCGCTTTAATTTGAATGCTTGGTAAAGAGAGGTTTCGATTAGCGATTGGGGCCAAAAAGCTCTTTTTGTAAAAGTTGGGGATGAACTTTTTGATATTAGATGGCTGAGAATGAGTGGGCCATCTATATATATATCTAAAACGCAAAGCAAATGCTAGTGTTGTCAAATGTTCTCCCCTTCCCCAGCATTGACACAAATTAAACAATAAAAATGTGTGTTTAAACTCGAACTCACTAACCACTACAAGAAAAGTGGAAATCAACGACGGCTAAAAAGCCGTCGGTGATTGCCCTAAAAGCCGTCGCTAATTAATCAACGACGGTCAACCGTCGTTAATAGACCGGTCGGTAAAAGATGGTCGCCGATACTAGAATCAACGACCGTCAGCCGTCGGTGATATATTTAACGACGGTTTCATGACAATCGGCGACGGTTTACTATAGCCGTCGTTGATGGCGGTCGGCTTGTTTAAAGCAGACGGTGATTCAGGCGCGGTTTTAAACGGTCGGTGAATCGCCGACCGATTAAAACCGTCGGCGATTCACCGACCGTTTAAAGCTGTCATTTGAATCACCGACCGTTTTAAACCGTCGTTGATTTCGATCAAATAACGTCTGTTAAAAACCGTCGCTAAGTTGTTAAAGCGATCGTTGATTTCGTGTCCATGGGCACATAGAGAACCTTACGACGTCGCCTAGCCGTCGTTGATTTAATGTTTTAACAGTCGTTGTTACAAAAATAATATTATTTAAAATTTAATTGTTCTTAATAATAATTAAACTTGTTCACAACTGTTTGCATCTAAATATACCACGCTAAAGTTTGTTTCTCCATCGCATTCAATTTTTTCAATTACAAAAATATGCAATTTTGATATATATTAAAATTTACATAGATACTTGTATAATTACATGAAATAGATTACATTTATGTACACAAAATAGATCCCGTTGTTCGGGAAATAAAGTAGATGTCGGTGTTTACAAAAAATATATATCGACAAAGCTAGAAACTAATAAGCTAGATGCCGATAAATATAGACACTAAATATATGTACGCAAAAATAGATCCCGTGTCGGGAAATAAAGTAGATGTCGGGTTGAAAAAAAATAACCCGACACATCAAGAAACGAGCGAGATGCCGATAAGTATTTACACTACAAGAAAATAGTTAGACTAACTATATCCAACTATAAGTTAGTTACCTAGTTGCCAAAACCAAAAAAACTACTGTTCGTCAAGGCCCAGGGGTGGCTCTGTAGCACTACCGCCACCACCAAACCCCCGGGTCATCTTCAGTGCTGCGTTGTGGAGTGGGGCCGGGTTGCAACCCGAGAACATGTGGCCGAAACTAGACATGTTCCTCATCATTTCCTCTATGAGGGCCCGACGTGACTCTTCCACCGTCTTTGCGACCATTGCCTCCACCTCTCTCCCATCCCAGGTGCAGCTGACCTTTGCCTCCACTTGCGCCTCAATCCGAGAAAAAATGGACGGCTCATATGGTTGTGAAGAGCCACCATCTCCTCGGCTTTGATGCGAGTTGTAGTACAAATGATCTCCCCGACCTAACCCCCCGAACTTTTCCTCTGTTCCTCCCCCAATCGTCTCCCAATACAACGGTCCGGGGTTCGGTGTGACCCCGAGTCGTACAATGATCCAACTTCTTATTGTATGTCTCCCCGCATTTGGTTAAATATACTCATATTCAAATAATATAAAGTGCCAAAATGGCGTATATTTGGTTCTATCTTTCCTTTGTTGTGTATTTTCAATCAAAACAACTTATAATCACATTAAACTAACTATATATATGATGTTTGAGGTGTTTATAACTTAAACTAGCATCAAACTACTCGTATTCATTCAATTTCAAGTGAAATGGCCTAAAATGGCCTATATTAGCCTATATTTGGTTCTATCTTTCCTATTTTGTGTATTTTCAATCAAAACAACTTATAATCACATTAAACTAACTATATATATGATGTTTGAGGTGTTTATAACTTAAACTAGCATCAAACTACTCGTATTCATTCAATTTCAAGTGAAATGGCCTAAAATGGCCTATATTAGCCTATATTTGGTTCTATCTTTCCTATTTTGTGTATTTTCAATCAAAACAACTTATAATCACATTAAACTAACTATATATATATGATGTTTGAGGTGTTTATAACTTAAACTAGCATCAAACTACTCGTATTCATTCAATTTCAAGTCAAATGGCCTAAAATGGCCTATATTAGCCTATATTTGGTTCTAACTTTCCTATGTTGTGTATTTTCAATCAAAACAACTTACAATCACATTAAACTAACTATATATATGATGTTTGAGGTGTTTATAACTTAAACTAGCATCAAACTACTCGTATTCATTCATTTTCAAGTGAAATGGCCTAAAATGGCCTATATTACCCTATATTTGGTTCTATCTTTCCTATGTTGTGTATTTTCAATCATATTTGCCTATAAATATATGTTTAGAAGTATGTACCGAGATTTGCTTTGCTTTCTTGTTTGCTGGGATTTCTCCTTTTCCTGGAACAGTCTTGAAATGAGTCTTCAAGAACAACTCGGGAGCAGTAGGGAGTACTCCTCCTCTACTCTTTGCCTGTAGACATTGTTGAACAAAGGCTTTATTTTTTACTCATACCGAAAATGAAATGTAAATTACACTAAGTAGTAGATATGAAACATATTTACCATCTTCCCTAGCATCTTTGTCTGCGTTGAAATAGAACCCCCGAAAGTGTGACGGCTCAATTGGATTAGACGAGGGAGCCACCTCTTCGGTTCTTCTTCGCCTTTTCGGATTTTTCCCGAAATGTTGGTTCTTCACTTCTCTTCTTCATGTCTTCGTAGATCGTCTCCCCCAACCATTTCGGCCTTTCTTTCGCTTTCATAACCACCCGTACATCGCAAGTCTCCCGAGACGAGATGAAGCTTTTTCTTGTAATCCTTCCTCACTAGGCCGGTTAACTCGGGAGCCCATTCGTAAATACCCTTTAGTCAAACATTAAACAAAGATATTAATAAAGTAATATAATCAATGAAATTTTTCATAATTCGATTCATACATCTTGTGAAAATGTTCCACCAATGCGTCTTTTGTTGCATTGTCGACCTCATTGTAATTGAACCAAGGTTGTCGAAAATGGCCCTGGAAAATGTCGGTGATGGACCCACTAACCTTGTTATCATCGAACTCGAATTGAAAACCAAACAAAGACGTGAATTGTGAATACCATTGCATATTTGTGTATCATGAAGCATATAGTAGCTTACGAACTTACCATAATCCAGTTGGACTTAAAACCTTTCTTGGGTGCACGGTTCGAACCTTCACCTTCCTCCGTATGAGTGTTCGGAGTCTCCGTGTACGTGGCTACCAATGTCCATTGCCTCGTGAATCATCTCCCCGTGTCTCTCGCTACGGGTTCGCTTCCTTCTACTTCGGTGTGAAAAAGCTGCATCGGGAATCAAAGTCCCACGACCTTGGCTTCCACCTAAGCCACCTCGACCTCCGCGGCCCTTAGGATTAGACATGATTACCTAAAATGCAAGAAATTAAAAATGCGCAAGATTAAACAAATTACATTAAAGTATGAATAATCCAAGAATAATCCAAAAACAACATAGATAGATTGGAGATAATACTAACTTACATGCATGACAAATGAGTATGCATGACAAATGACCCCCCCTACGGCCCCCTCCACGACCCCCTGCAGCCCCTCCCCCTCCCCCTCACCGACCTCCCCCCTCCCCTCCCCTCCCCTGGCCCCCTCCCCCTCCCTCACCGACCTCCCCCCCCTCCCCGACCCCCCCCGTGCCCCTCCCCCTCCCCTCACGACCTCCCCCTCCCTCCACGACCCCCCTGCACCACTCCTCCCTCCCCGACCCCCTCGCAAAGCCCGACCCCCACCGGCCCCCTCCCCGACCCCCTGTGCCTCTCCCCCCCTCCCACTCGACCTCCCCCTCCCCTCCCACGCCCCCCCTGCCCCCTCCCCCTCACTCGGCCTCCCCCTCCCTCCCCCGACCCCCTGCGCCCCTCCCTCCCCTCCCCCGACCCCCTATGACCCCTCCTCCTCACTGACCTCCCCCCCCCCGACCCCCCGCATGCCCCCCATATAATTTCTTGCCATGAGAGTTGAATTCATGGGATAAAAACTTGCCAAATATGGGGAAGAAAAAGTCTAATGATGTCAAGAAGAACCATACATCAAGAAAAGAGATGACCATTGAAACCCCAAGATGAGTATAATAGCTAGACCACATCCAACAAATAAAGTGCGAAACAAGGCACTCTGTACAAATTCATTAATAGAATTATCCAATCATCAAGTCCAAAGTAAGACATACCAAAACCAAATGAAATCATGAGAAATCAACAACTGATCATACTCTTTAGATCAGGTGACCCATGTAGATTCTGATTAGAATAACTAGAATTAGTGGTCACAATGCAGTCATATATTTTGAAGGAACCATATCTTCTTTCTTCATTATTCATCATCCTTTGTTTTTCCTTTGATATTAAGTCCAACAATTTTGGGTTACTTTCACCCATTCTTTTTTTCCACCAAATGTTAGAAAACAAAAATACCCACATGCTCTTTCTTGTTACTGATTTCACTCACCAAATCACTAAAATCTGACTATAAAATTATCTGAAAAAATAATAAGTAGTATGAACTTTGATTAAAGAAATGATATATTATAAGATCAAACACTTACATGAAGAAATATACATAATATAAAGCAAGACTCAATTTTTTGGGTTTAGTTTCATCACTACACAAATTGTTAAAAAAAAAAAAATAAATTATACGCCCCAAGTTCACTCTCTCTCCCAAAAAAAAAAAACCCAAACCCATTAGGGTTTGGTTGATGAGTACAAAATTTTTTTTAAAAAAGAGAAAATAAAGCTTACCGCGAAGTGAGGTGGAGATGGGTCGCGACGTTGGTCGGAGGAAGGAGGAGAGGCAGTGGAGGTGGAGTCGACGGAGTTTCGTTGCTGCAAAATCGCCCCAAATTCCCTCCTTTTTGTTGTTGGAAAAAAAAAAACCCGGACCAAAGACTTTAAATTAAACCCCCCTTTAGGAAATCAACGACGGCTTCCGACCGTCGCCCAAGCTACAAAATTCATGCATTTCTACAAATCAGTGACGGCTTTTACCCCGTTATTTATTACCGGCTAGCCTAAACTGTCGTTATATGCTACAATCATAGTTCGGGGATCCACGACGGCTTCAAGCCGCGTTTTTTTGATTATACCGCGATCATGTTTTGTTAGCCGTCGCTCATAGACCGCCGTTATTTTGTGATTTTTTGTAGTGAACCTCTCCCCTTTGAGATACAAATAAGTCGCTTCACATGGGTGGGGGGCCGGACGAATTTGAGCCAATCGACCGATTTGATCGGATCAACTGACCGACCTGGGAGATTCCGGTCCGGTCCCCGGTCCGTGGAAAGTGACGATTCCCGGGCTCGTCCGGTCCTGGCCCAAAACCCGAAAAATCGTGTCCTGATCCAAACCCTAATTTTAGTATTTTTTTTTTTTTTTAAACTCCGCGCCCAAGTCATTTTTACAGTCCAAACAGTCCAACAGTCCAAACAGGACCAACAGTCCAACAGTCCAAACAGTCCAACAGTCCAAATAGAATATTTAAAATCCAAAAAAAAAAAAAAAAAAAAAATCGAACAGTCAACCAGTTCCGGACGTGGAACCTGACCGATTTTTCCTCGGGCCTGCACTGGATCGGGACTGGAAAATCAGGTCCGGTCCCCGGTCCACCAAATCCTACAAATCCGGTCCACCGGTCCAAGCAGTCCCGATTCGGTCCGGTCCGGGCCTTGGACCTATGAATGTACCTGATACAAATACACTAACCAACAACCTACAAGTTCATATTGGTTATGTTATTGTAAGTAGAAGTAATTATGCTTCTTAAGTTGTACTCACAAATTCGACTTCTACATTAATTGATCTATCAAGTAAATATGAGTAATATACTAATATATCTCCGTGTTAAAAAGTTATATTAACTATCAAGTTTCCGTTTACCATAATAGTGATAATAAAACATCAAATCAACTTTCTTTGTATTATAAAAATCTCTAATGGGCCCACCTAACCTTAATTTATGCTTAGTCTTTTACAAGATAAAGAACACAATATTACCTATCTGAAGCTGAAATTTGATAAAAATATACCGTAATTAATTTCAATCAATTATAGGTAGGAACGTAAATGGAATGTGTCTTTATGACACGAAAAATGATATTACAAACTTTATCGTGTTGAATCAACTAATTTTAACGGCTGATCCATTGTATGATATGACTTTGTGCACGGTTAACTTTTTGTCTTGGTAAGAGACATATAAACTTATATAGGAATGATCTATTTAAGATAAAAAAAAGTTACCCTTTAGGCGCAGGTGCACTTTTGTCCCAAATGAGTCACTTTTACTTATATACAAGGTGACTCATCTAAGGTAAACAACAATTATTTGTTTAAAAATGACTCATTATGCCTTAAAAAGAGTTGGCCCGTTTTGCGAAAAGTGAATGATATCACAATAAACACAAATTATTAGAATAGCGCGGTCTATTTTAACATAAAATTAGACGAACCCAATTTTTTTATGGCCTATGTCCATTTCAACTCTAACCCAACACTATCTTGAGTCATCCTTTTCTCTTCTCTCCTTCCTTTATTTTCGGATTCTCGAACTACAAAGACAATTTCAAAAATAACTTGGTAGTCTTCTTGAGCAATTAAACTAGTCACTAAATTGATTAACCTAATCACTAAATGAGTTAGAGAATATCATTATCGAATAGATTAAGCGGTCACGAAATAGATTAAACTGGTCCCTAAATAGATTACACTAGTCACTATATTAAAAAGGTGGCATGTTCTCTTAATATTGGGGCTGGGCGTCGTACCTATTTTTAGCCAAAGTGAGGCGGTCTCTTACTGAGACCAGCTACTGCAATAAATTTATTATGCGCAGTACTCAATACTAATTGAAAGTTTTTAATCATTGAGGTTGTACGTGTCATCTAAATGTATGGGCGATATGGGAGCATGTAATTCAATTAATTTCATAAACAAATAATAGTAAACGAATTATATGCACTAATAGTGGGCTTCGCCTGGGGCAACAACTACTTACATTTATAACCTAAAGTTTTGAAAATTACATTAATAAACAATAAAAAAAGTCTAATAATAAATTATCGCGTGTCGCTTATTGGTCGTTTACGCAATTATGTACGATCGGCGATTAGGCTACTCCAAACAACCTTGTCTGAAGCGGTACTAATCATTAGTCAAATCGAACAACTCTGGTACAATCCTATCAACTATCGAATTTATACTAATAGTAGTTTCAACAACCAACAACTATTCTCTCATCGTTATTGTCAAACATGGCCAATTGGCAATATCGATCACATATCGACTCTATTAGTTGCAATGCTTGCATTCTCTTAGCAATTGAAAATTATTGTTGTATTCGGCTATTAAAAGAGATAATCTAACTATTATTGACGTTTTGCGAGGACATTATATTCGAGCTCTCTCCACTTGTTTCTTTAGATTAACTATCACAAAGGTAACTGCATTGCTGATATCTTACTTCTATGGGAAACTTCATTGCTACCAATAATGTTGAAGACATATACCAACTTTTATTGTTTTATTAGATCAACTAGGGAGTTAGGACACAGTATTGAGAGAAAACTTCCCCCTAATTTTGTGTTCATCTTCATTTTGTTTTTCTGAATAAAATAGAAAAAGGCCACCTAGTAAATCTACTACTCACTTCAATAAATTATGGGAGACCCTAACTTATTCACTATCCATATCAGAATAGAAAATATGTACATCGAAATAAATTTAAGACATTTACAAATAGATACAGTTTAAGGTTTGCAAGATGTCACCACCGCAAAGCCAATTTTGCAATAGAGTATGAGCCCAAGTTAAGTAATTAAATTTCTTTTATTTTTCTTATCAGTATCTCCCTTTGGTTTTTAGTGGGAGATTATTGCTTGCAAAAGCTAGCTTTGTGGACCATTTCTCTACACTTATTTACAGCTACTGTGGAGTGAGAAGGGGTGGCTTAGTGCATGCAACATAATATAATAACTTCATTTTTACGCATGAACTCCAGAGAAAAGTACGTGGTACACCCATTTTAGGGGGACCCTAACTTATACGGGATTTTCTTTAATTTCGCGCATATTAGGTTAGAGATTATTTGGCTGGATAATAACTTGCACATTAAGGAATTAGGAATTTGACACCTCTTACAAATATTTTGGAAGGAATGCGAGCGATACGTAGTGCCTCAAATTTTATTTTGTTTTCCCAATTGTATTAGCAAAAAGGGAATATTTCATTTTATGTATATTATAGATGCATATAAAACATTATAGTTTAGTTTAATCTTATGGTTAAACTATTCCCTTTTTTTATATTTTGTAATGTAGTAACTTGTGATGAATACTTTATTAAGTTTTGTTAGGAGTAATAAGAATATATTTATCAATTGCATGCTCTTGAGCGCATAATCCACCATAGATATACATTTTACTTACTATCCATGCATTACCGTACCACTTTAAAGTGGTATTTATTGAAGTTAATAATGAAATATCAAAAAGAATTTATGTTTTGGCCGGGATGGAGTTTTATTACCTTACCTTCTGTTACGTTCAATTTATTTTAACTTTATTTCGAAAAAATAAAGATAAGACGGATAAGTTAAGATAAGATCGTATTAGATAAAATAAGATGTTAGACAACACTATAAGGGTCCGTTCTGTTCAACTTATTTTAAGCTATATAAGATTTTATAAGATAAGATAAGATAAGATAAGATCAAATAAGATAAAATAAGATGTTAGACACACTCAATAAACTATCTTATAAGATAAGATAAGATAAGATAAGATCAGATAAGATAAGATAAGATAAGATCATATAAGATTTTATAAGATCTTATAAGATAAGATAAGATAAGATCAGACAAAATAAGTTGAACAGAACAGACCCTAAGATAAGATAAAATAAGATAAGATAAGATAAGATAAGATAAGAAAAGATAAGATAAGACAAAATAAGTTGAATCAAACGGACCCTTAATATTTTGACGAATTAGTATAACCGTCATATATTACCATCTATTAAATGGGGTGTTACGAGAAAAAAATTGGGCTCATGAATTTTTTTGTTGCACATTATTATCTTTACCTTCTCATTCTACTTTTCTTAGCCCACAACATTAACTTCAATACTATATGCCAATAAATTAATACTTTATTTGTCCTTCTACAAGCCACATACCTATTTTTCCTAAAACTCTGTGTTCAAATAAGTTGGTAAACTAATAAAAACTAGAGGGAGTATCAGAAAATTCCTTGTACTTCTTGTTTAATTTATGGATACAATAGATAAAAACATGCAATTGAAAAATACCATTGTTGACCATCTCATATAGACGTTGATGTTCGCCCATAGAAAACTCTCATTAGTTAATTTTTGTTTTAAGTACAATCTTTTTAGTGTACAGTGTTTAATAGTAATAATAAATTAAATATCATTTTATACTTTTAATTAGTTAGTACAAATTATATATGGCTTGGGTGAACTCTACGATTGAGAGAATGAAGTGAACTTGTTTGTTAATTAGATAGAAGATCTCTTTAGAGGTGCATCATGCATGAGGTACAAAGTATCTAGAAGTAGACTTCAAGGAGTGGTGCAAAAGTAATAATAATAGGATTGAATTAAGGACTATTTACCATGAATGGTTTAAGTTTGAAATCTCACATAATCGACGTTTTCTTTTATTACACTAATGAAGATTTTCCTGGGCAAAAATTTCTTGCACATCTCTTTATTGTACGTCAAACCGATTTATATTAAGTTGTAATGCAGACCTAACACTTAAACAATTCACACACTTCTCATATTGGTTTGTCAGAAGTACAGTCCCTCCGTCTTATAATAATACAATGTGTGTTTCTCCTTTTTTACGGAAATCAAGGAAAATGAAAAATATTATTATTTGCATTATTTAATGATGATATTGTATAACCTCGAAAAAAATATGATGTACTTGTATTGGAAATGTAATTGTCTTTTCAATTATAATAAAAAAAGATCTATGACCAAAAATAACCAAATCTATATTGAAACTAACAAGCATCATTAAATGTTTACTAACATGAAACATAGAGAGAAACAAAAAGTGTGCATATATGAATACAAACAAACCAAAATCAACCAATAGATATACTGTATACATTAATGAATCCGACAACTAATAGGATTACAACCTTAAACGTAGAAATATTTAAAACAAGAACAAATTTTTGGGACACTAAAAAAAGAATACAAGCACTATATTATACAATAGGATGGAAGGAGTAATATTTAGCCTAGCAAAAGGATTGTAATTGTGTAATTGCTATATATAGTATATTAATTCAAATGATTCTTTACTCCTTTTCTCAAAGGGGACAAAATAATCCTTTTACACCAAGTAGATGACTAAAATTATTCCCTCATTATTGTACAACATACTAGCAACTATTCATAATCTTAAGTTTTTCGATTATTACAAAGTATATTTTACTAAGCTTGTGCTCGATCTATGCACCCGTATTTCGGCTCTGTTTGGTAGGATGTAAAATATTTTTCTGGAAAACTGTTTTCCTCTATTTTTATTTTTATATTGTTTGGTTTGCAAAGGAGTGTAAAACCATTTTCCATAGGAGTAAAATTGCTCTCCCAATAATGGAGAACCATTTTCCCTTCAAAATGAAGGGAAAACTATTTTCCTTCCTTTTCCTTATCTCTCCTGTACACTCTCTCACTACCTCCTTACTCTCCCTTTCATTTTCCTTTCGTTTCATCATTTTTTTTACATTGGAACCAAACAACGGTAAAACTAATTTTGAAATTGTGTTTTCCGTTGTAAATCGTTTTCCATTGAAAATTATTTTACATCGATAATGTTTTACACCCAACCAAACTGCTTTCCTTCTTATAACTTCTTTGACTCTTTTGAAACTCAATAGCCTTATTTTAGTGCTAGCATTATCTTTAACTTGAACTATTTGCCCTTATCACAATTTATATTTATCGACATACATGAAAATTATAGTAATTACAATAAGAATCTATTTGCAAGATAAGCGAAAATAAGGTGAGAAAGCACAATCTTAATCCATGATGTTAGAAATCTAGCTAGTTATAGTCTTTGGTCAAATTTTTTTAAATTAAAATCGTGATCTTCAAATTTATTTGTTAATAATGTGTTTGTGGTATGAGTACTTAATGAACATTCTACATGTGAACGTTTTGGCATTATTGGATTAGCATTGGTCCAGTGGTCCTAATACCTATCACATTATCAAACCAATAATTGTCTTATTAACTGGCTTTATCCACAAACTTCTTAACTGAAGAGTGAAGTGGAATCACTGGTTTGTCATAGCTTGTTAGCTTTTCTAGATCTACAACTTTTATATAGGGCCATGAGCTGTGCCTGCCATATGCCTTATATATTATACTTCTTATATGTACTCATCTTGCATCTGCCATCAGCCCATCACCATCTTCTAGCTTAGATCATGACCTCCCACAATTTCATGCATGTATAATGCCTTTACTCTATATTTTATTTATAACCTAAGATTTATATATATACATGCATGGTTAATTATATGCTTTACATGCATGAATACCTTTTACCTTTACAGATTTTATCAGCCTGCAACGATATGGAAGAAAATATATTGATCTTATAATCTCATTCAAAATCCAAGACATTAAGCAAGTATTATAAAAATGTCATTTTTATGTCTTTCACTTAATTTATTTACGCAAACAATTAGTATTTTGTGCAAAGGATGCACAATAATAACTTTATTTTGACACCACTTTACTTTTAGCCAAAAAAGTCACTTTAAAAAAAAGGGTAACCTTTCACCTTAAATAAGTGACTTCAAAATGTGTCATTTTTATATAAATGAAAGTGTTAATCAACAAACAGCAAGACCTTAAACACAAGTGAGATAGACTAATCAAGCCCGACAATGTTTTCACCTAAAACCAATTGGTAATAGGAGGGGTAACTTACTAGACTTATAAATTAATCTCCTCACCCCTACTTCTACCAATAATTTGGGACAATACTTTACACACTTGGAAAATCCTCAACCAAAAGTGACCTATTTGAAGGGGTACGTAACTTTTGCGCTAAAAGTCACTACTATAAAAGTAACGCATTTAGGAAAAAGTTATCATCGTCTAATAAGAATTTATTGTCTGCATATGTCCATTTAAGAATTTGTGTGATATGCAAATTAAGGGACATAACAATTAATTTTTTTAAAAGGATTGCGATGATATCGAGTCTGAGTAAATGTCAAGTAGGTTTGAACCTTGTTAATCTAGGGATTAGGTTTAAGACTCGATAAATTCGACTCTTCGCGATATCTAAGTATTAATGTATGATATCTCGCGATTTATTTATATATGTTCTTTTTTTTGCTGTTAATCTAAATATGTTTTTTTTTTTATGTTCGTTTTACTATATGTTTAATTGTAATTTTGTATCTCTGTTGTCTTCGATTACCACCTTATATAAGGGCACCTGGATGCATGCGAGAATGTGACAATGCATACGACTATACAACTTGAAACTCGTCATAATTTGAGCAATATGCGAAATTAATAACAAGCAATTCCATCTTGTTATGATTTACTCTGACTGGAATTTTATTGATACTAGACATAAAACTTAGAATAAATTAAATTGACATTTTTGGAATCACTTATATCCATACAAACCAAACAAAGAGTATAATTTTTTTAGTATAATAATTTCCTTAGTACTCATCAAGCATGCATTATGAGGTCCTCGTGGGAGCCCAATGGTTGGTGTGCCCCACCTCCCAACCGCAGGCCGGGTGATTCGAAATTCACTCACCACTCTTATAGGAGTTTGTATAAAATGTTTCTTTGTGGGTATAAATCCCATTACTACACGAGATTACCACGAGGTGGCTTAGTAACGGTGGTTCCATGTACTTAGTAATGCCAAAGGCGGTTGTGCTTGGACCCGAATTATCTTTCTGAACATTAAAAAAAAAAAAAAAATCAAGCATGCATTATTTCGAAATTAAAACTAAAATTTCATACTATATAATATAAGTTCTTGTAGGCTTCTATTTGTTCAAGATCTTACAATAACAACATATTCATAAAGCATATACTATATCTAACTTCAACAATGAAATCACTACAACATACAATTACATGGTCCTCTCCTAAATAATATAATACTCCCTAGATTAGGTAACCTAAGAAGCTCTAAAGTAAAAATTTACTTAAAAGTACAAAAAACAACAAGTGCTACGTTTACTAACTTTGCATGTTGTAGGGGTAAAACAGTAATTTCACGAGGAGAGAGAAAAACTCGCATTATGCATGATGGTATATTATCACCCCCACCTTGATCCCGAGGCAGCAGCCGCAGTAGTAGGATGTTCAGCACCAACAAAACCAAAGCCGTCAACTTGATGATGGTGATGAAGAAGAGGTTGTTGTTGTTGATGAGGTTTCATCAACATTGATGATGATGAGTTGTCACGATCATAAGGAGCTGTCATACCGTACTGTAACCCACCCGTGAACTTTAGCATATTCCCTACAACCTCATCATCATGATCAACATGATGTACATGGCCATTATGGTTATAATCTCCTGCGGTAAGTCCTAGGAAGTCTCTTGTCAAACCATCGTTGTTCTTTCGCCATGTGGCGAGCATGGCGGAGTAATGATCATGATGATCATTACTACTGGTGGTGGTGGTGGTGGTTGTTGTCGTGTTCGTGTTTGTGTTCGTGTTTGTGGATGAGGATGGCTGTGGTGAAAAAACCGCGGCCATCTCATGCCGGGACAATGCTCCTAGCTCGTCGAACCCATTGAGCATTGCTGACACGGGCCCTAAGGTGGTTGCCTTTTGGAGGAGGGCGGTGGCGGAGAAGAAAGGGGATGATGACATTGCGGCCGCGGTTTCGGATGTTGTGTAGGGAAGGGAGGTTAGTAAACCCTTGGAGTTGGAGTGGTTAGTGAAGATATGGGGTGGTTGGAAAAAAGGTGGTGGTGATGAGAAGTGAGGGTTATTTTCAGTTTTAATGTGGATGAGGGGATTAGGGTTAGGGTTTTGAGAAGGTGGTGGGTCCCATGGGGAGGAGGAGAAAGAGAAGAGTGAGGAATTATTAGGGTTTTGGGAGGTAGAAAGGGTGGAGAATTGTTGAGGTTGTTGTGGTGCTTGCATGGGGTTTGAAAAAGGGTTTGTTGAAAGTCTTGCACTTTCTTCAGCTAATGCATCACAAAATGCTCTATGAGTGATGAAACTATCTTTCCTGCATGACAATATTTCATACAAATGATTGATGGTTAGATAAACTTAAAAAAAAAACATCACCATATAGCAATACAATGCAAGATGAGAATATACTTCCTCCGTTTCACAATACATGCACCATTTCCCATTTAAAGCACTATTCATCAACCAACTTTCACAATCTTTCTCTCAAAATTATGTAAAAAAACATAGTCAGTGGGATCTTGTTGAATTCGGCTAAATGCGTGGATTTCAATTATCAACTTCTTATAATTTTTACTTATACACAATTAAAGATATTTATGTCGAAAGAAGAGCATTGGAGTGCGTGAAAAAGCAAATGGTGCATGTATTGTGAAACGGAGGTAGTATGTTTTAGACTTTAAGCAATGCAAGTTATAATTAGGGTAGGACTAAGCATATGCTTTGATCCCTCAATTGCAACTTACTAACGCTATGCCAATAAAATTTGAACTAACAATGTGAATACTAAATACGGATAGAGCAGATTTTTAATTTAGAGTATTATGATTGCAACTTGGTGCTATATTAGCAAAATCCTACTCGCCGTGAAGTAGTGGCCTCCAATGGAACTGTTCAAATTCACTTATTAATTAACTTTTAAAAAAAATTCAACCATCAATATCTATCACTCGTAAATAATGCCATATATATGATAGAAAATTATATGTGATTGGAGTTGGACTTTCACTATACATGGTAAATTTTGGTGTTATGTTCAAATAAGGAACTGCATGGGAAACAATTGATGATACAGCAAAAAAATATTAAACACATTTTTTAAACAGCTTTGACTCACCTGCTAATTAGGAGAAACAAATTCCTTGTACAACCAAAAAAACTACCAGTAAGATGTTGTAGTAAAAAGTAACTTTAGCTCTTTCTTTTGATGGGAATGCTGACTGCCAAGATACTTTTTTTGGCACGGGAAATGCATTTAAAGGATGTGAACTAAGCAGAAATTACTGCAGTAACACCAATTGGACTTTTGTAAATAGCAATGTCAAATTATTATAGTCAATCTTTCATATATATCCCCCCTTGTGAATATTATTGTATGGTCTTGATTCAATACTTCCACGAGTTCCACCTCTCACACAACTAATTAACATAGTTTAATACATCAATTAGGAGAACACTCACTTTTGTTGTGAGAGGAACGTACGTTATATTGAAAAGCTCTTACATAAAAGAGAAGATTTTATTTATTTTCATAACGAAGGAAGTATATATAACTGCAAGGCGGAAAAATAATTGTACCACTCTAGTTGCTAGCTAGTAGAACAAAGAGGAAAAAGGTCTTAACTCAAAAAGATATTTGATCAAGAGGAAATCATAAACATTGTGCTTAATTATAATTATAGAGACTTAAACATGTACTCTACTAAATTATTTTACTGAGAAAAAAAATTGCTTTGTTTAACTATTACTAACAAACATTTGAAAAAGAAATATGGAAGCAAAACTTGGTAGAATTGTTTTTTTTTTTTATTTACTGAGATTAGAGCTTAACTAACTAATGTACTTTATCACTTATAATCAAAATATAGCATGCAAATTGCAGCATATAGAGGAAGAAAAAAAGCAAAAGAGAAGACCATATCAGATATTTTTGCAGGTTATATCAGTTTTCCAGTATGATGAAGAAGCTCAGACTTACTGATATTCTGCTACTACTAAAGTGAAAATCTTGAAAAATATTTCTTGTAACATTGGAATTTCACTTTTCTTAAAAGAAAAAAAATTTACTTTATAATTTTTACTTCTTATACATTACTTTTTCACATCAACACGAGCATAGCAGTGACCCATCATTGTTTTTTGGGACTAGCTAACTTACAAAAAGAAAAACCAAAAGCCTGCCTCTTTTTGTGAGAGAACTATCCAAAGATCTTAGAGAGAGAAGATATCATGCATTATATTAGAAAAAACACACTATCATTAATTTTGTTTTATCTAAATTTGTTATTCTGTGTAGTTTTAAACTGTGAATATCATTTGCAATTTTTGGGTATTGTGAGAACACAAAGATTAAAGGAAAAATAGGTCAGAAATGAGAATTTGAGGACAAAAATAGACAGCAATTGAATCACTGGACACAACATTAAATAAAACAAAAGACAGCCTGTTTTTGATTGTTCTTTGTTGTAGTTTAATGTTTATTAACATAGAACTTAGGAAAGTTACAGAAATCAACAGATAAAATTCTCTTATCAAATGCATTTTATTATCCTGAACAATGTTACATAAAACAATGGGATGTTTAATTTATATGCAAATATTAGTTCATGCAAATCTTACCATTCATATGTAAAAATATTAGCACCAGAAAACAAAAGGCATGTATCAGAACCCATAAAAATGTTAGGCCCAGTACACCTTGTTAAGCTCATTTCTACCAAAACATCTGAATATAATCAAACAAACAAGCATATAGAAACAACAACAAAACAACAAGATCAAAGAATCTAAATATTTTAATTTCATAATCCGAAAAAGTAAATTATATACTCTCACTCATCCAAATTTAGTTGTCACGTTATAATTTATGAACTAATAATTGATATGACAATTGATTATAGACGACAAGGGTGGTATAATAGAAGTATGAATTGATCAGGTCTATAAAGTTCAAACATAATCCGATTATGCAAGATATATACTTATTCCTTTGTTTGATTTCAATTGTCGTATTATAATTTATGCACTGATAATTAACATGACAACTAATAACGGAAGGAGGTGCGTGGTATTAAGGTCTACGAAGTTTAGATGTAACATATAATTACCGTGACAACTAATTCTGGACGGAGGCAGTAATACGGAAATATATATTTAATGATTAAATTTAATAAGATAGACCTATATAGTATATAGTAAATGTATACCTGGAAAAAAGGGTACCACAATCACATCTATACTCTCGAGTTCCACAAGTTTTAGAGTGAGCCTTCCAATCAGATTGAACAGCATAAATCTTGGAACATTTCTCACACTTGTATTTCTTTTCTCCATGTTTTCTACAAAAATGCTTCTTAATTCCAGTAAGATCTCCAAGAGCTCTTGAAGGGTGATGATGAACACAACTAGGTTCTGGACAAACATAAGCTTTCTTCCTCACTATATCTGTCTTACTCCTTTGCTTAAGCTTCCATGGAAGATTATGACCTCTTCTATGAAGCTGAAGATTTTGATCTCTTTGAAACCCTTTGTTGCAGATCTCACAAATAAACCTATTTGTTGCTAGTAATGTTTTTTGGTGATAATGCAATCACCTCAGCATCTGGGTCTGCAAATTAAATCAGATCAAAATAAGAAATTTAAATCTTAACTAGGGCATATAATTGTTAAAAATATAAAATCAATCATGAGGCTTCAACCATCAGCTTATGTACGGTTAATACTCGTACTCTTTATATCAATAGTACTAATCAATATAATACTATGGTATATATTTGAGCTAGTACGGACTCAGTGTCACCTAAATCGCTAAACTCACTTCAAGCTACGATCTGAACAAGGTGAACCGATATTATACTTATAGGATAAATTTTACAAAAATTGGGTAACAAGTTGCTATCTTGTACCAATTTTTGTATCGCGAATTAGATAACACTACTTTGGACACTTTTATTTAAATAAAAAAAAGAGTGTAATAAGGAAAAAGGTTTGAAATAAACATATTATTTTACCTGGGTTTCCTGGAAGACTTCTCTTTTTCTTGACTTTTTTGGGAGGAAGTGGTTGCTGAGGAGAATTGATGATATTAGTAGTGTTTTGTAGTAACAAAGGGTTAAAGCTAGAGAGATTACTAGCTTCCTCAGACAAACTTGAATTGGACATAGCTGCTTGGAACATTGTCTTTCTTCAAGAAACCTCCAAGTAAAGTAAAACAAAAAAAGAAATGATCTTTTTTTTTTTTTTAATTTATGCAAAGTTTTGTTTGTTTGATATCAAATCTTAAATAAGTTAAAGACTACTACACACTAGACTAAAAATCTCATCTTTTTCCCTCTTTTTGGTGTACCTTTGAAACAAGGAATTGTTTTAGATGGAGGTAGAGAGAGAAACAAAAGAGAACAACCTAAATGTAGAGAGAGAAAGTTGGAAGAGCAAAGAAAGGATTTTTTTTTTCAATAAAAACAGGGCCACAGGTGGCAGTGTCATATATATAACCCAAAAAAATTATTTTATTTTTATAAAAAAGAAAATGTAGAGGAAAATTCAAAGAGGGTCAAACAAAAATATCCAAAGAAAGATCTATTTTATTAAAAAAAAAAAAATTTAAAAGACAAAAATAAAGAAATTATAATTAGATCCCGTGAAGAGGTGATAATGATTTATGGGTTATTCTCAAGGAAGTCACAATCTTAACCTCCATGGATTACTTGTCTGAGCTTGCTCTGCTGCAAAATTTTTTCAGGATATCTTTCTTTAATTTAGCTTTCTCTCTCTAGAAACTCATCAAGTAAATGCAATCAAAAATTTGAAAGAAGAGACAATAAGATGTGTTTTATTCTTGGTAAGAAGACCTCCTTTTATATCTTTAGACAGAGAAAATGGTGCACAGATGGGTCATGATTGCAGTTTCAGATTAAGAAAAAAAAAACCTTTTTCTTCCCCCACTTTTTTTTTTTCCTATATTTGTAATTTGTAGTAAAATATATATGTAAAATATTATAGCTTTAGCTATTTCATGCATTTTTTTTCAGTTGCAATATTTTTGACTTTTGCATTATTCATAAACCATATCAGGATTGTCTCATCTCCGGGATATATATATATGTAAGGAAAAGCAAACTCAAGTAAGACTCTTGTTAGATAGATTCGTCTCAATATGTATTCAAGATATGAACTTATAATTACTTGAAGATAATTATAGATATTAACAAAATATTATATCAGCAAACGTGAAAGTCAAATTGTGCAACTAAAAAAATCTAAGAAGAATTTTATTCCACTTTTCATTTCATCTTAAGTAGTGTATATGCAACTGCATCTGATATTCAATAGTTAATATGGACAATAGTCGAGTCGTACATTTAGATACATATATATATACATGGAGATTTTGAAAAGAAACCATAATTAGAAATATTAATTAGAAAAAAAAACTTTGCAAGGTAGAAAGAGACGTAAATGGAAGAGGTGGGGAGGGGTGTGTGGATGAAGCCGAAACAGGAAAAGTCCAGGAAAAATCCTCTACCCTATAAATTTAGATTAACAAAAAATAATTGAACAGTGACATTTATAGTTTTAAAAATATTATTTTTCTTGTATGTTTCTGTTTTCTAAGTTTGATGTTGGCATTTTCCTGTCTTTTCTTATTTCCTGTTACATATATAATGCCCAAACCCTAGAGAGGACCTTTGCATGATTCGAATGGAATGGTGCACCGTAAATTCATTTTTTTATTGAATTATTTTTCTGAAAAAAACTTTTTTTTTTAAAGGATTTGATGATTTGTAAGCCAACTTAAAAAGGGCTTAGGAAAATGAGAAGCTTCAAAAGTTCATTATTGACACAGGTTTAAAGAAAAATGAAGATAGAAAACAAGTTACTGTGAGACCACCTAGCTAGAGAGTTAGTACTTGTTTTAGTCACCATCAGGCAGCGTGCATGGGGAAATTACTCAATTATTGACTATTTTGATCAAAGTCTCACTCGTACACTACCTTGCCTTCTTTCTAATTAACCTTCGAAATTAAAGTCAATTATTACAGCTCTTTCAATCCTTGCCAAAGAAGCATGTTCATATATATACCACGCGCTTTGAGGATCAAGGATGGCCTAAGTCCTAATGATTGTGAGGCCCTTTTTCCATTCCTATAACAGGAGTTCAATTCTCACCCATTGTAAGATCTAAGAAGGATCGTCCTCAATTATTACTCCCCAGTCTTGCAAAAGATTCATCTTCACGATGCGCTTAGATTGTACACTCGCAAGTATGATGTGCAATGTATTTTATAAAAGCAACAGGTGATGATAGTCTAGTGGTGTTGGCATCACATCCGATCCTAGAGGTCCTGAGATCGAGTATCACTCCAGAGGAATCCTCAAATCCCCCCTTGAGGGACTTTTTTTTTTAGGGCGCTTTCGGGACCGTGGTAAGAAATTTCTTCCTCACTCAACAATGCCCCCCCTCCCCCACAATATTGAAATTTTCCACAAGTTTGAGATGAATTCTTAATAGAGGGTGGTGGACCCAAGGTCTTGGTACTTCAACTTACCTTTTAAAGAAAAGTAATGTTTTTTTTATATACGTACCGGCTGCATGTTATTCTACCATTGTATATGTTCTTAATTTTATGATAGCTTCTCTTATTATAACTTGCTTAGTCTCTTATTATTTTTATATGGCACCTTCTTTTACTTCAAAATACTTACCTATACTTGAAACCTTAGGAAGTATGATGCACATCATGTAGAATCTATCTGCAATTTATGTTCATATATATAAGAGTAGTTTTAAGAAACAAAATTAGTATAGATGGGATAAAGAAAATACGTGTAAATTATTAATCTCACAATTTCTTATATAGTTGTCAATGTACTAGAATTGTCAAAGTACTGTAAATTGATATGAAATTTGCATAAACCGATAACAATTATACACAAACCGATAACATATACGTGTAAACTAAACTTGGCGGGATCTTGTCTGAGTAACTGAGCTGATCTCAACCAATTTTTCTCGATATATGAAATAAGAGTTGTCTGATCTATTTGGATCTTCAATTCCAATAAATACAACAAATTGAACAAGATCTTGTATTATACAAATCGTGATAGTTTATTGTTAACAATATGGTATTGTGATTTGTGACCGAGACATTACTTGTAGAAAGATATATAAAAGTTTCTCAAAAGAAGTACGAATTAATTATCAACTTAGGGCGCTTCTCCCAGAACTTATTTTCGATTCGGTTCGGTTGCAATCGGTTCGGTTCGGTTCAATCGGTTCGGTTCTAATTTATTATCATTAGTTATTATTAGTTATAATTTAATTCAGTTCAGTTGCAATCAGTTCATTTCAGTTCACTTGTTTGATGCCGAAGAGAACAGGCCCTTAGACTCTGTTCTTTTGGACTGAATTAATGGAACTTCAGTTCAGCTCAGTTCAATTCAGTTGAGTTCAGACAAATTAAGTTCGGTTCATTTCAGTTCAGTCCGGTTCAGTTTAGTTCAGTCCAGTTTACAACTTTTATTATTATTGTTGTTGTTATTATTATTATTATTATTATTATTCAAATATATTATTATTATTATTATTATTATTATTATTATTATTATTATTATTATTATTATTATTATTATTATTATTATTATTATTATTATTATTATTATTATTACTACTACTTCTTATCATTATTATTCTACTTGTTATTATTAATATTACTCAATTCATAAGAATATTATTATTATGCATTATTATTAGTATTAATATTATTATCATTGATATTATTAATTATTATCATTATCAATGATAATAAAAATATTATTCTGCTTGTAATTATTAATAATACTCAATTCATTTCAGTTCAGTTCAGACAAATTCAGTTCAAAAGACACAGAGCCTTATTCAATATTGATTTGAGCTTCCGCTCTTATGTTGTTTCTTAATTATGCATTAGAAAGAATTTTAAGACCTTAACATATTTCCTCCATTCTTTTATAATTGCATGCAACGTTTATAATATAACAGTATAGCACTTATCAACACATAATTTTGACCATTAATATCTTTAATATTCAAGAAGCAAAAATGCTAAGTAAAATGTTGCTATTTTGAAATTATACACTAATGTACTAATCTAACCATCTACATAATAACATTCATTTTATTAAAGAAAAGAGGAAGCACAAGTATAAGAATAAGAGTATGTTCTTTTCACCTGAATAATAAGTTACAGAGATGCTCAGATTATATCAGGTTTTAAATATATAAGATCTTTTCAGGGGTGATTAAGTCCAATTAGGTGTAATATGTTTAACAAGATTTAAGTGAAAAGAATGCGACATGTAGTGGTAGGTTACGTTCTTATCTTTTCAGTCGGCCAAAATTCTACTCCTGGTATAATGGTATTGTAGTTCCTTTATGCGAATACTTCGCTAGTCAACCATATATTCTATCTTCCTTAGCTTCTAGCGCACAAGGAGAGCTCCCAAAGTTGGTGAAACCCACCAAGGTGGAATTTTGAAAAGTTTTCCTCTTTTTTTTTTTTTTAAAAGGATAAAGGGCTCATAACATTAACTCATAGTCAAAATATCCGAAAGTACATAGGGAGCTACTTCGGTAGAGCGATGATTTTTTCCAAACGCTTCAACACCAAAGGGAATCATCCTTGCAAGATGATGGGCCACAAAGTTTTCCTCTTTCTTTACTTCCTTTGTTGCTTTTCTCTACATTCATATGGATATAGAAATGTTGCAAACCTTTATAAGGAATCAATATAACCAATTAACCACCATGAATATAACAAGCTAGCCAACACATTAATATTCAATTTTGTACACTTTAGCACTCCTTGCAAAATCATAACGCAATCCCACTTGTAACCTGTAACTTGTACTGGATGACAGTATGACACCCTCAAATTCGATTTTGTTTGTTCACCTTATTTCAATCTATGTGCTCTGGTGACTTTTAAATCACATTTTATATCAACTTTCAGACATTAGAATATTAATAACAATTATTATAAATAACATCACTAGTAGTATATGATAATAATAGACGTGATAATAATTATGATTATATAATAAAAATGGTAGTAGTTTTATCATCACCAAAAGTTCAAACTATTATTATAATGACTATTATTATAATGTTTGAAGTTAAAATTTTGTTATTGCGACTTACAAATACATAATGTCATAACAATTAAATATTTTTACAAACATAACTTTAACATAAATGTGTATAGCAATAATAACAATTTAAACATTAGTGATTTGGAGAGAGTCTCACTTTTTTTTTTGAAATTAAAATTAATTCATTGATTCAAAGTCATACGACATCTATAATAGAAGTCAAAACTAAACAAATACATATCAAAATGAAATAAATACAATTCTAATATGACCAAACCACGATCGTTGAGCAGATCTACCACTTCTGAAAACCCTCGTCTTTCACATCGCTGTCTGATACAACCTTCTACAAGGGGCCTGTCGATCTTTTGTAATTTTGAAGTAGAACTTGATTCAATTCAAGTGATCGTAAACAAAGTACTGACATCTGTAGCAACCCCGCACAAATTTCGATCAACAAATCAACCTCTTGAATTACACAAAAAACCAAAAATAAAGTCTCCAAACTCTCACATGGAGAGAGATAAAACCCAATATATGGGTACATATAACCCAATATATGGGGAGTTAGTCTTGCGTGGACCTGGTCCACGATAATATTATTGTGGACCAAAATCACTTATTTAACATAGTGACCCTTTTTTTCCATATAGTAACTTTTTCAAATTTTAAGATTCTTTATATAGTTACTATCTACCATAGTATTCGTTTTTTAATATAGTAACTCTTTCTCACATTAGTTTATCATGATGAAATTTTCACTTTGTGACATAGTAATTTTTTTTTTTCATAGTCAAACTTAATAATTTATATCTATTCATCTTTTATATTTTTTTTATATAGTGATCCTTTTTTTTTCATAAATAACATGAATTAGCATTAGGTCCACACTAATTTAGTGTGGACCAAGTCCATATAAGTTTTTTACATATATGGGTAGAAAAACTCTCCATAAGGAGATGGAGATAGGCTCACTTAGTTTGATCTGATTTATACTATTTATCTAATCAAATATATTCTTTTAATTTGATTTAAACTTAAAATAAAAAAGAAGGGTAATAGTGACACACTTACACCCTACGGCCCACAATAATTTTTGGGAAACAAGAAATCAAGCGTGAATTGATATTTTGGTCTTTATAAAGGTCCGTTCTAAGAACATTTTCAGTTCAGTTCAGTTCAAATCCTAAATTTATTCATTACTATTAGTTATAATTTAATTCAATTCAGTTCAGTTCAGTTCAAATCCTAAATTTATTCATTACTATTAGTTATAATTTAATTCAATTCAGTTCAGTTCAGTTTAGTTCGATTCGGTTCGATTCAATTCGGTTCGGTTCGGTTCGGTTGATTCGGTTCGGTTGTTTTATGCCGAAGAAAACAGGCCCTAAGTGGATGTATACTGTTAGAATTTATTCTATTATTATTATTATTATTATTATTATTATTATTATTATTATTAATTAATATTATTATTATTATTATTATTATTATTATTATTATTATTTGACAGGGGAGTGGTGCACTTACTAAAGAAAATTTAACACAATTCCAGAAGCCTACAAAAATTGACTCGAATCAATTATCAATACTCGAGCTCAAGAAAAGAGCGCTTAAAATATGAGAGTTTATAAACTATGAAAAGCATGAATAGGATACACCTCAAAAAGGAAAACCATGAAAAGAATATGCATGCCCGGCCACTAGGGCACTTTACAAAATTAGTCAGGGGTATATGGTGAAAAAACCGTAGAAAATAAGCTTCAAGAGTTACAAAGGACCATATTGTTGATCAACTTGTAATTAAAGAACGAACTACTCATTTTGATCATGCCCACATAGTAGGATACATTATATCCCATCGTTTTCCAAGTCTAATAATAAATGCAAGGCAAGGAAGTATTTCTCGCATTAGGTCAATAGGTTGTACTTTATTTTTTATAAGCAATATACTTTACTTACCAAAAGAAGTACTTCTTGGCTTCTTGCATTATAAATTATCAATGTAACTTTATCTAAAGTTTAAGAAATGTCTAACGTGCATTGAAGTAGTTACCATGCATAGATGCCTTATATTTAGAAATTAAACGAAGGGAGTATATTATATATGTCATTTAGTAATAAAGGGTGTTTCTTATTATTTTGAGCGTCATCCAGAGCAAGAGATGAGATTTTATTATGGGCTCTTTGAAAACGAGGGTTCACTAATTTCTTTTCCCGATTATCATATTAGCTAATCTCCTTAGTTTAATTGGTTGACTTCCATGTGAGTGTTGCTTATCTAGCATGATCTAATTGGCTCTCTCCTTGTAGAAGTATATAGTAAGTATAGTACCATATTGATATATTGATTGATGATTGTCCCCATTTAATTAATGATCTCTATGAATCATCATCATCATCATAAGATCCAAAAGAAAGAAGACATAACAAACAAGGGTGAAACTGAATCTTACAGGAGATTGATGTTTCATGTCTAAATGACAATATATCTATCTTACTCTCTTTCCTAAGTTGTCTTTTATTGTGGACAAATGGGGACATGGCATCCAATTTGATGACTTAAAGGAAAGAGCACAGCATTACCTTATTTGATGACCCAATATACAGTACAAAGCAGTGAGTTTCTAGCTAAGTGCTAAACTAACAATGCCTACAAAAATAAGCAGTAAGTGAAGAAGGTCAGTGAAACTTCTGCGAAATTTTGATGGATATGAAAAAGTACTAGTAGTTATAAATCGGAGTTACATTTCTTTTCCTTTTGAAGTTTCCTTATTATCGACATGACTTCCTAATAATTGGTGGGTGAGACTTCTTGAGAGTTGAGAGTATGAAACTGTATGTGGGAAATGTGGGATTGGGGCCAGAAAGAGTTGGCTTATTCAAGCCTCAAGGACCGACATGCATCTATATATCAATTAGTGAATAGTGAGTGGCTAAGGGATGCTCCGAGTTGTCTTGTATCGTAGTTTTGTCTGGTTATGAGATTACACTGATAAGTAATTTATATTAGTATTCTAATATACAGAGTAATACTATTGACTTTTTTATATGGTACACAAAAATCATTCATTAACCATAATTCCCGGACAAAATTTGAAGTTTATTACATGCAACTCAATTGAAGATTTTCATCTTTAACACGTTTTATAGACTAACATTAACACTTTCACTCATCTTCCCAAATTAATCCCAACTATTTATTATTGAGGAATAATCCCAACTTTAGGGGTGAGTTTCTCAAAATAATCTGAATTGTTATTTTACTTACTTTTGTTGATCCATTTTGAGTTTATTTTGGGGTAGAAAAAAAACATTTCGGATCATTTTGAGAAGGTACACTTGAAACTTGGGATTATTCAAGAATAATTAATAGTTCGGATTATTTTGAGAAAATGGTCAATAGTTTGGATTATTTATGTGAATTTTTCCTAATTTTAACTACGTCGAGTTGATTAAAAACGGTTATTATTATTAATCTTTCTTTAATGAAAAAAATTACTAAATTTCTTCTATCTAATTCCATCTTCTTCCCCTTCATTCTCTGCTCGACCTCTTTCACCTGATTTATCTTCCAGTTCACCACTTGCAATTTCAGATATTTATGACATCTCCTTCCATAGCAACTCCCAGTCTCCCACTCTAATGTTTCTGTTGTGACAGATGCAATTAGCGAAACAAATAACAATGAACAATATATCGACACAAGAATGAGCGTGGTTCACTAACAATGTGTTAGCTACGTCCACAGCCAGAGGAGAAACGTATATTATTGGGTTTAGGAGAGAGTACAGATTATAGAATAATACGGAGGCAGAGGTTAATAATAGGGTTTATATAATACCCTACTCATTAACCTAAACAGATGGGCCTAAATCCGAAACTAAACAGACTCGATATACTAAATAACATATACCGAAAAGCTCTAGCGCCAGATAATTAATTCAAGGCATAGTTCAACAGTTTCTTCCACATATGTGATAAAATTTATGATAAGATCGATTACAAATCATAATTCTTATAATTATTGGCGGCTATAAAGATACACGAGGTGCATACAGAATGACGAGGTTGAAGAACGAGGTCTTCAAGTTGGTGACCTGATTAAATTTCAAATATTAGTCTCAAAGTATATTCAATAATTTATTTTTACATATAATTAAAAAAATTAGTAGTACAAGGATGCTATATATATAGAATTTCCCTATAGTAATCAATTTAAGGGACTCACACTTTTGTGAATTGGTATGGTTACCAAATTAGTGCACATAAAAGTAGGAGGGTTACCATGTGAATAACCAAAAAGATTGTGTACCATATGAAAAAGTCAATAATATAATAGTACAACACCAATCGAGAGTGAGAGATAGCTCAAAGGTTAGAGCATTTCTTCCAATTTCAAGAAGACTTGTGTGAATATTGTAGATTGAAATGAATCAGAGAGAGATCAGAAAACTAAACTTGCTTTGATAGAGAGAAAGAAGAGTACTAGTTATTACAGAAGAGAGAGAAAGGGTTTCTCCCTTTATAGTAACAGTAGCTCACTACAGGAAAATACCAGTTAGTTACAAGGAGTAACAACTTGGTTGATTACAACAAACTTCTACTAAGAAGATATTTACAGCTTTATAATCTTCATATCCTCCCCTCAAGCTGGACATGGGAGATATCAACAAGTCCAAGCTTGGAAGCAAGATTATGATGTTGAGGACCAGGTAGAGCTTTTGTCAATAAATCTGCAAGTTGATGTTGATTGGAGATATGGCAAGTCCGTAGGAATCCAAGCTGCAATCGCTCCACGAACATAGTGACAATCTCTCTTTAGGTGCTTAGTTCTTTCGTGAAACACTTGGGTTACGAGCAATATGTTCAAGCAGCGGTGTTATCACAATGTAAGTAAATAGGTAAAATAACATAAACTTTCAAGTCTTGCAACAGGCCTTCTAACCAAACAACCTCAGAAGCTGTGCTAGACATGCTTCTATACTCTGCCTCAGCAGATGACTTACTAACCGTTTTTTGCTTTTTAGTTTTCCAAGATACCAAGTGAGAACCCATAAATATGCAATATGCACTAAGAGATGCGCTACGAAAGTGCAAGTACTCCGATCCGCATCACGTAGACAAGTTAAATTAAGATCATTTTTAGCGAGAATAAAAAAAGACCAAAGTTGAGTGTGCTCTTGAGGTATCTAACCACATACATAGTCGCTTGCATATGTGGTTTTCCTGGGGCAGCTTAGAAACTGACTAAGGTGATGTGTGGCATATGATAAACCTGGCCTGGTAATGTTAACGTATAGGAGTCTTCCAACTAGCTTCCTGTAAAGCTCAGGCTCTTCCAAAATGTCTCCCAAATCAGTTGAAAGACCTAAACCCTTTGGTAAAGGAGAAGAAACAGGCTTGGAGTTATCACAGTGTAAGTCCTTGATAATGTCATTGATGTATTTCCTTTGACTAAGCAAAGTTCCTGAAGCATTTCTAATTACTTCAATACCCATAAAGTACTTGAGTTCACCCAAGTCTTTAATAGTAAACTCTTGATCTAAAGCAAGCTTCATTGCATTTATTTGAGACTGAGATGTACCAGTGAGCACCATGTCATCCACATAGACAAGTATGATAATAAATTTTCCCTCTAAGTCTCTTGTAAATAGAGAGTAATCTTGTTTTGACTGAACAAAACCATGAGAGACAAGAAATTTACTAAGTTCTTTATTCCATTGTCTTGATGCTTGTTTTAAACCATACAATGATCTTTTGAGATGACATACTTCATTGTGTTTAGCTTTCTCATATCCAAGAGGAGGTATCATATAAACTTCCTCTTCTAAATGCCCATGGAGGAAAGCATTATTGATGTCCAATTGACAAAGAGGCCAATTGTTTGTAGTGGCAAGAGAAATGACAACTCTAACAGTTGCAAGCTTAGCAACAGGTGAAAAAGTATGAGTGAAGTCTTCACCTTCAACCTGTTGATAACTAGTAGCCACCAGTCGAGCCTTATATCTCTCAATACTACCATATGCTTTGTGTTTAATTTTAAACACCCATTTAGAGCCAATAGCCCTTTTTCCTTCGGTAACCGAGTTAAGCGCCAAGTATCATTTAATTCAAGTGCTTCTAATTCTTCGTTGCATAGCCGCCTTCCACTCGGGAAATTTACTAGCTTGTTTATATGAAGTAGGTTCGGAAGAAAGAATATGATTAACTTGAGCTTGAAAGGAATTTGAAATAGAAGAAATAGGTAAAGTAGGACAAATGAAATCTTTTAATTTGGCAGGAGGTTTTGATATTCTATGAGATTGTCTAACAGGAGGTGGAGTAGCAATAGTAGTATCATTATGAGAAGAATTGGAAATAGGATGTGACACATTTATGGAATCAGTAATATGATGAATAGAAGATGATGAGTGGACATAATTATTTTCAGAGAAAGTGTTTGTATCAGAAACATAAGAAGAATGATGTATATTATTATGAGCAGAATGATCAACTGAAGAAGTATGAATAGTAGGGGTGTGAACAGGTGAAGTGAAAGAAATAGAAGTTTGAGGTTGATGAGTAGGGGTTGAAATAACCAAAGGATCATCAAAATGGATTACAGAAGAAGGTGTAAGAACAGAAGACTGTGTTGTGTTAGAAGAATGATATGGAAATATAGCTTCTTGAAAAATCACATCTCTGGTGGTGAAACATTTGTGAGTGTCTAAGTCATACACTTTATAGCCTTTCTGTCCAAATGGGTACCCTATGAAAATGCACTTTTTAGCTCTAGGGCTAAACTTATCTTTTGCTCTATCCATGTTATAAGCAAAGCACTGACAACCAAAGACCTTTAACATAGAGTAATCTGGGGTTTTATGAAACAAAAGTTCAAAAGGAGTTTGCCAATCTATGACAGAAGAGGGCATGAGATTAATAAGGAAAGTAGATGTAAGGAGACAGTCTCCCCAGAATTTAGTAGGTAAGTTGGCATGGAATTTTAAAGCTCTAGCAACCTCTAACAAATGTCTGTGTTTTCTCTCTACACGGCCATTTTGTTCAGGTCTACCTACAATGCTAGTTTGGTGAAGGAACCCTTTGTTCATGAAAAGATTGAGACATTGCTCTTGAATTATCTCTGTGCCATTATCAGATCTAATAGCCTTGATTTTAGTGTTGAATTGTGTTTCAGTTTGTAAAAAGCAAGAATGATGCTACAGTCTTATACACTTGCATTTTATTGTGCAAAAGAAATGTCCAGGTACACCTACTGTAATCATCAAGAATGGTCAAGAAGTATGAGGCTCCAGACATGGATTTGGTTTTATAAGGACCCCATAGGTCAATATGAACAAGGTCAAAACAGGATTTTGCTCTATTTAAACTTCTCTTAAATGGAGTTTTGTGATGATTAGCAAAGATACAAATCTCACAGAAAAAATCACCGGAATGATCACAAGAAATAAAACCAAGGTGTTTCATCTTTGACATGGAAATGTGACCTAATCTGGCATGCATGCATTAAACCAATGTCTTCAGAGGATTGTTTAGAAAGTTTAGATGTGATTTTTGAATGAGAAGTGTTAGTAACAGCAACATTTGTGACAACAGGATAAGAAGAATGTGTTTGGGAAAAATTACGAGATGATGATCTAGGTGAATGTAGTAAGTATAATCCGTTGGATTTATGACCAACACCTAGAATTTGAGTATGTTCAGAATTATAGAAGACACACTCAGAAGATTTGAACACAACTTCAATTGTAGAACTAGCTATTAATTTTCCTACATAAAGCAAGTTATGCTTGAAACTAGAAACCAAAAGCACATCATGAATTATCAAGTCAGCAGAAATAACAATGTCTCATATTTCAGAAACATAAGAACAACTGCCATCAGGTAGCCCAACCTTAATCATTTTACTCAAAGTTTTCTTATGAGTGAATAAGCTATTATCAAATGTCATATGATCTGTGGCTCCGAGTCAATAATCCAAACATCGGACATGAAAGGTGACAGGTTTTCGGATATTATACCCGCACAATTGGCATAAACTCCATGATGATTGTTGGAAGATTCTCCAACAATCGCTTGCCCTTCATAGCTTTTATTACTTCTGCATTATGTTTTGCATCATTACGGCATCATGACCATTATCGGCATTGTCATGAGAATAAGAAGGACCTACAGCATAGTCAAGAGGATTGTCTTCTGTGTAATCAGCCATTTCAGTATGAACATGAGCAGCCATTCTAGATGATGAACTAGATGGACCTTGCTTCTTATTGAACCAATCAGGAGGAAAACCTTTCAGCTTAAAACATACATCCTTAGTATGTCCCGACTTCTTGCAATAATCCACGGAACCTATCTTGCTTGTCCTTCTTCCAATCTTTCTTGAACTTATCCCTATGATAAGAAGAAGATTGATGCTTACGTGCAACAAATGCACTCATTTCATGAACACCGGGACCCATTTGTTCATGTTCTCGACTTCTTTTTGCTTCTCCATTTGTTGTACTAAGTAGAATGCTCTACTTAAAGGTGGCAATGGATCCATTGCAAGTATACTACTAATAGCATTATCAAAGCCACTATTAAGGCCTAGTAAGAAGCGCATTAACTTTTCTTCGACTTTAAAATCGGCCAAATGTTTTGAAAACTACGGCTACATTTACTTAGAATTCCACAAGTACAAGAAGGTAGACTTCTCAAATTACGTAATTCGTCCCAAAATCTCTTCAATTTTCCATAATACACCATTATTGATCGATTTTCTTGCCTCAAATTGTCCAATTCACGTCTTAATTGATATATCAAAGGTCCATTAGATTGACCAAAGCATTCGCAAATTTCATGCCATAGGCGACGAGAACTCTCAACAAAATTGAAATTCTCAAGCAATATCTTCATTCATTGAATTAATCGGCCAACAAATCACCAAATAATCACATCGCATCCAACGATTAAAGTCTTTATCAGTTTCATCAGGTTTTATAATAGTTGCTTCGATAAAACCTAATTTGTTTTTCGCTATTAATGCTCTTCTCACATTACGTTTCCAGCTAACAAAATTACTTCCATTCGGATTCACCGCAACTAATTTGTTGACGGTTTGATCGAAACTAGTGATATAAAACGGATCATTGTAAGCAATACTTACATTATGTATATTGTTGACGTGAGATTCTCCAAGTAGATCGTTCTCCCGGAATCGGAATTTGGTATAGTTTCCACCATTTTTGCAGAATTTCAGAAATCAGAGCGAAGAACTAATGAATTTCAGCGGAAGAAAACAAGAATTTCAAAGAAATCTTGTGAAAATTTTGATCAGATCTGCTCTGGTACCATGTGAATATTGTAGATTGAAATGAATCAGAGAGAGAGAAAACTAAACTTGCTTTGATAGAGAGAAAGAAGAGTACTAGTTATTACGGAAGAGAGAGAAAGGGTTTCTCCCTTTATAGTAAATGTAGCTCACTACGGGGAAAATACCGGTTAGGCCCTGTTCTTTTGAACTTATTTTGGTGAACCCGAGCCGAACTTATTTTATTTTTCTTGAACCGAACTTATTTTTTGCCGAACCGAACTTATTTTTACTTATTTCGCCGAACCGAACTTATTTTTACTTATTTTCGCCGAACCGAACTTATTTTGGCCGAACCGAACTTATTTTTCTTCGAACCGAACTTATTTTGGTTGAACCGAACTTATTTTTCTTCGAACTAAATCGTATTAACATAATATTATCAATACTTATTATTATTATTTTATTATATTATAATAATAAATAATTATAAAAATAATAAATAATAATAATAATAATAATAATAAATAACAAATAATAAATAATAATAAATAATAAATAATAATAAATAATAATAACAAATAAAAAATAACCCACCCACCACCCCTCCCTCCAACCCATTGACCCCCCACCCCCCTCCCCTCCCCCTCCCCCTCTACTCCACCGTCGGCTCGCTCCCCCCCCCCCCCCCCACCCTCCCCTTCCCCAGTCGTTGCTCCTCGTCGCTTGCTCCCCACCCCCCTACCCCCTCCCCTTCCGTCGGCTGCCCCCCCGCGATTTCTTCTCACTCCTCCCTGTCGTTTTCCCCGCCAAGTAGATCATCGAAGCTTTGGCTTCCCGTCGTGCTCCCCGTCTCACTACGTGTTCGTTCTTTAATTGGAAACAAGAATGAGCAAGATCCAAAAAAGACCGGGGAAACGACAGAGGAGTGAGAAGAAATCGCGGGGGGGAGAGCGACGGGGAAGGGGAGGAAGAGGGTAGGGGGCGGGAAGTCGACGGGAGCAGCGGCTGGGGAAGGGGGTGGGGTGGGGAGCGGCGCGAGGGAAGGGGATGGGGTGGGGGTGGGAGGAGCGGCGAGGAGGGGGAGGAGGGGGTGGGGGGGCAACGGCGGTGGAGTAGAGGGGGAGGGGAGGGGTGGTGGTGGTGGGGTTGAGTGGAGGGGGGTGGGTGGAAGGGTTGGGGTGGGGTGAGGGGGTGGGTTAGATTAGGGTTTAGATTAGGGTTAGGGATTAGGGTTAGGGTTTAAATAATAATAAATAATAATAATAATAATAATAATAATAACAATAGTAATAGTAATATTGAAAACAAAAATAATAATTACAACATTAGATAAGACTAAACTTATTTTCTTTGACTGAACTTATTTTTCTTTGAACCGAACTTATTTTGGTTTAACCGAACTTATTTTGGTTGAACCGAACTTATTTTCTTTGAACCGAACTTATTTTTACTTATTTTTTTTGAACCGAACTTATTTTTACTTATTTTTCTTTGCGAACTTATTTTCTTTGAACTGAACTTATTTTTACTTATTTTTGCTGAAAATAAGTCCAAAAGAACAGGGCCTTAGTTACAAGGAGTAACAACTTGGTTTATTACAACAAACTTCTACTAAGAAGATATTTACAGCTTTATAATCTTCATAACTTGGGATTGATTCTCAAGCTTAGCAAGTTGTGATCCTCTTAACCTCCTTCAACTATTGTCGAGGTTTTCTACCTACACAAAAACAATTGCTCGCACAAACAATTATAAAAATTATTCATCTCTCTTAACAAAATGTCTGCATAATTTTAAAGATTGGCAATCTTTTATAAAAATGATTGAGAGACAAATTAAATAGTTAATTATATCAAACTTAATACTCTTAGAGAGAGAAAATTATGAGGTTATCAACGGTCAAAATCCGTTACGGCCTCTTGTGGATGCCCACGTGGAAAATTCAAGGCAAACCTTTATTAGCCACTTAATTACTCTTGGATTATATTCTTTTTGCATTTTACTACTCTAAGCCAACACCATTAGGTGAATTTCTTTTTGGTGCAAAACACCATTAAGCAATTACTTGTACAATAAGATTCATTTGTACTTGAAAGTTGAAAAATAGGGCACATTTTTTTAACATAATAGGTATTGGTGTTTGGTGATGAAGGTGACAAACGAAGGTGATGAGGGCATGAGGCGGCCGAAAAGAATTACAGTAAGATGTGAGGGAGCTAGGCCCTAGGGTGGTGAAAGAAAATAAAGGGAAGCCTACGAGATGCTAAACTTTCCTTCATAATTTACGAATATAAAAAAATAGAAAGAGGAATAGTTCGAATGTTCGATGCTTAGAGCATCTCTTTCAATTGTAACAGATTTTGGGATCGATTTTTATTCTTAGCAAATTGGGATCCCCTTTACTCCCAGATAGATAAAAAGAAATTAGTACTTTTACTTACTTTTTTTATATTAGTCATACCTCTCAGAAAGGATCAGCCGATCAAGTGAAACTTAATTTAAGGGTCTATTTACTTTACCTTATATTGACTTATTTCATAAGTTTAGATAAATTAACTTATTAAGATACAGTTAGACAAAATAACTTCATATTAATTCAAATAAAATAGGTTGTTTTCAGACTATTTTAGACAATTTAACACACAAATAAAACAATTTTAAACAATATAAGTTATTTTTAGACAAAATAAGTTCAGATAGAATATTTCAGACAAAATCAGTTAAAGTAAACAGAGTCTAAACCTCCTTATTTTGCCCACGGAGTAACCCATTCAATAAATTAGAACAAAGTTTTTCGTTTGTCTATACTTAACATATAGTTTCTCTGTATTTCTTTGTTCTTCCTACTTTAACTGTGCGCATTTGCCAATACACTTATTTGACCTTAAATATCTTTCATTACATATTAGTAAAAATTATAACGATTGAATATTGATAAAGTACTCATTGAGACGAATCAAATAAGACCTCACATGCCTATATATTTTCTTATATATTGAGAAGGATTTAGAAGATCCTCTCTAATTGTAAATAGTGTTGAGATTCGAAGTAGGACGAACGAAAAAAAATACAGAGGGAATATAGCCAATATAACTATATAAGACGATTTGTGATGTTTAGTTTATACGAAATATATACATGTAGTCCTGTAGAGGATATTTTAATGTATGTTTGATTGGTTATAATGAGATAGTTTGATTTTTTATGATCTTTGTATGCGAATTTATATTATATACCTAACTTTATATATAATGAAAGTTATCATCAAAAGCCTTTTCAGCATGATCATCCGTTAACAATTTTTGGCCTTAAGATTTTACAATTCATAATATACGTAGTCTCTTTATTTCTCAATATTTATAACCATTTGACTCACATTTGTCAACACACAACCTTCACAAAGATTAACTAATTTCAACTCACATAAATTAAAAATACAGTTTAATCTTATGGAGACAGTAAAAAAAGAAAATGCCGTACTCCTAACTAATTAAATAGAGACCGGTTTACTATTACGTGACACGATCTAAAAAAATTCTAAGGCTTGCATCATTAATATTCTTTTGTTACCTTTCATCGTGAAAAATGCAGAAGACAAATAAGGAGGGGATTATATCACCACCAGCAACTTGAGGGGCCACCACCCAATTCCTTCTTCAGGATCACGGGTTCCTCTATTTTTCAGATTCTCTCATGCAGTCATCTTCTGTCCCTCTCTCTCTCTCTCTCTCTCTCTCTCTCTCTTTCTCTCTCTTTCTAATTAAAGAGAAGCCCATATATTATTATTATTATTGTTGATTCCACTTTTTCATTTTTTTGTCTTCCACATGTGATACTTTGCTTCTATGCTATCTCCTCTATTTGTTAATTCTTGCAATATTTATAAGTTTTTTTTAGGTTGGTAAGATGAAGGACCCTACTAAACCGACACTTCACATAGGTATAATCAGTCAGGTTTGCAGGTCAGACTCCTTGGAGAGAGGGGGATAGTAAGGGAAACCTCACCCCCAAAGAGTCCCTAGTGGAGTTTGATCCCATGACCTTGAAATCATAAAGCCAAACCTTTACCACTAGGTCAAGCTTTGCTTGGTGCAATATTTATAAGTGACGCATGAATTAAGGAGGACGAGAGAGAGTAGAAAAATATATTCCATGTGCTTAAATAATAAAATAAGGTATTTTTGTATAAAAAAATACTAAAAAGAGAAATGTTGCAAGCTAGTATTGTGAAATATCTCAACTGAAAATACATTGCAAATGTTAAGAAACAAAGTAAAGGAAGTATATATAGTAGTATTTCCTTGTTTCAAATAAATACAAAGTGACAATAATGTAAAAGAAAATCATAAAATGATAGGTTGTCTATCTTTAATACTACCTCCGTTCAGAATTAAACGCAACAGTTTCCATTTTGGGAAGTTTCAAATTAAATGCAACAATTCCAAACTTGCTATATTTGGTAAGTTTTTTAGGTGTGAATATACGAGAATACCCTTACTAAAAAATTAAACCACACTTAATTATACCTAATGATTATCTAAACCTCCATCATCATACCCACCTTAAGTTTCTCTCTCCTCACTCCCACCCACCACCACTTTCTCTCTCCTCACTCCCACCCACAACCACTTTCTATCTCGACCACCCGCCGGAATTCGTCCCAACCACCCACTGGATCTCTTCCCTTTTCGATCTCTTCACCACCCGCCGGATCTCTTCCTCTTTCGATCCCAACCACTTTCGATCTTTTCAACCGCCGGATCTCGACCACCCGTCGGATTTCGTCCCAACCACTTTCGATCTCTTCACCTTCGTCTGAATCTCTTCCCCTTCGAATTCCGATCTCTCTCTCTCTCTTCGATCTCCTTCTTCATCTCCCTCTCTTTCTATTCTCTCTCTTCGATCTCCTGCATCTCTCTCTCTCTCCGATCTCCTTCTTCATCTCCCTCTCTTTCTTGTAGATGTGGTGGTTTCAGAGGTGAGGTTGTTGGTTTCAGTTGCTTGGGGGTACGGTGGTTGTTCTCAGATGGAATGGGGTTTTGATGGGTAACATTGGTGGTTTTGGCCGGTCGAGTGGGTTTCGGTGTGGGTGGTTTTTCTCATATTACTCTCATTTCGGGGGCTGGCTGGTGGTTGCGAGGGACGGGTAGGGTTGCGGTGCGTCATATTGTGGTTTCGGGCTAGTGGTGGTGGCACGGGTGGAAGGTGGTGGTGACTCAAGTGGAGGGGTGGTGGCTTGAGTGGAAGGGTGCTGGTTAAGGTGAATACGAAGTAGATTAGGTGGTGGCAGTAGGTGGTGGCTTCATTAGGTGGTGGCGGTAGGTGGTGGCTTCATTAGGTTGTGTTGGTAGGTGGTGCTTAATTAAACTAAACACATGCCCCTCCCTTTTTCTAATCACCCCTTAAGAAATTTCAACTAGGAGTCCGTGCCACGTGAATTGTTGCGTTTAATTCGGAACGGAGGTAGTATAATACTTAGTACATTGGAAGAATCTGGTTAGTTCAGGATAAAAAAAAAAGGCACGGATAAGTATCAATAACCTCTATGAATCAAAATGATTCATCAGTTAAAATGAAAGGATCTATTTTGCAAGACATACATCATTTCAAACCCTTACTAGTAGCATCGCTTATAACCTCTTATATATACTTCCTTGTTTTCAAATAAATACAATGTGACAATAATGTAAAAGAAAATCATAAAATGATAGGTTGTCTATCCTTAATATAATACTTACTACATTGCAAAAATTAGGTAGCATTGTTTTCAACTAATTTTAACTTAGTTTAGGAAAAAAAAAGCACGGATAAGTGTCAATAAGCTCTATGAATCAAAATGAACCATCAGTTAAAATGAAAGGATCTATAAAACAATTATAACAATTATATCCAGGACATTATTACAAAATGGGATTTTGCAAAAAAAAATTTGCAAGACATCATTTCAAACCCTTACTAGTAGCATCGCTTATAAGTTATAACCTCCTATATACCACCAATTTTACGTTTCTTTACCACGTACCATTTTCCACCATTTTGGCAAAAAAAAAAAGGTGTTCGATCATCCGATTCTAATCCACGTACATATTTATGTGTTGCTGCTATTCATCTCCTCTCTAACTCAATGTCCTCCACATATACTTTAGGGATATTATCTCAGATAACCCTGACTTATAGGCCTTTTTCCAATATAACCCTGACTTTGGCAGGCCTGTCTCCGATAACCCTGAACTTGGTTTTTGTCATTAAACTGGACGGAATTTGTGACGACGTTAAATAGACCCTAACTATGTTTGACTTTTGTTAACTTTATTTTGGCGCCAGGTTTATGCAGGTGGTTAGTTGGTGACATTAAATGCGAAGAACTAAAATGCACTTCATTTGATTTGGGAAATTTTGAAGGAGAATTACGAGCGATTTAGGGTTTATCCAATCTACTGAACATCAACAACAATTAAGCATTGAAGCACTGAAATCGGGGCAGGAGAGGAATTTTCGATGACGCAATTCGTCTCTGTTGAAGGTAACCATATGTTTCCTTTTTTTCTCCCCATTTTAATGTTTGAAATTATACAAAATTCGATCTTTGTTGTGGTAGAAGAACTTGTTTTTGTTGTTTTATTGGATATGTGCTGATTTAGTAGGAATTTGTATTGTTTTTCTGTCATTTTAGGTTTGAAATGGGTTTGGGAAAGTGGATTCTTGTGAAATTTGGGAATAGGGAATTTGATGTTAGAATTGAAGATGTTGATGAATATGGGATTTTGCACTTCTTAATGGATTTGGAGGATGAAGGGTTAAAACAAGGAGTTTTTTGTCCTGCTTATCCTTCTGTGTTCTATAGCCCAAATGGAGATGATTGCATGGTAGAGATAACAACTGAGGAGGATTTTGACAGTATGTTGAAGTGTTATAAGTATTCAGAGGAAATAACATTATTTGTGGAGGACAGAGGTAGTCCTACTGAAATTGTTTTGATGAGTAAGATGCTTAGGGCAGCAATTGAAACCAAAAAAAGAGAGGCTTGGGAGAAAGCTGAAATGGAAAGGCAGAGAGAGAGAGAGAAGAAGCTGAGAGGAGAGAGCTGAGAGAGAAGGAAGAAGCTGAGAGAAAAGAGGCTGAGAGAGTCAGGGAGGAGGAGGAATTATTTAGGTAGAGGGAGTTGGAGGATCTGGAGTTCTTGAGGAAAGATCCTTCTTATGATGGGCCTGGAGTTTAGGATCTGTATAATGTGCAGCCCATTGCTATAGAAGAACCTACAGCCCAACCCAATATTTCCACAACACCAACTAAATCCCAAAACCCCAATACAACCTCAATCCCAAATAAAGCCCAAACACCCACAAAAGTGAAGCACACTGCTAGGAAGAAGGTTACTACCCAAACAAAGCCCAATCCCAATACCCAACCTCAGTCCAAGCCCAAGCCCAATACCCAACCTCAGTTCAAGCCTAACACCCAACCTCAGTCCAAGCCCAACACCCAACCTCAGTCCAAGCCCAACACCCAAACTGACCCTAAGCCCAAGACCCAACCTGACCCTAAGCCCAAGGCCCAACCTCCCTAACCCAACCAAACTCAGACTGATTCAACTTCACATGTTGAAATTGAAGAGCAACCACAAAGCACTCCCCAACCCACTCAACAAAGTTCAAATCAGTAGCCCTTTCCTGAACAGAGCTTTCCTGAACCAGTCTTTTCTACTGAGAACCCAAGTCAGCCCAATCCCATTCCTGAACCCCAAACCCATACCAGCTTTTATCAAACAAGCAAGAGGCATGAGAGACCTAAAAAAGTGTCTAGGTCAACAACCAAAAAATTAGGTGTAGTTTTCACCCCTAGCTACACAAAAACTGCTGCACAGGCTAAAGAAACTGAAGGGGTGAGGGCACAGAGGAGAAGTAGGGCTGAGTGTTCCAGCAGAGGGTTGAGTGAGGGTGAATCAGAGAAAGAAGATGAAGAGAATGATGATGTGTCATTCCATGAGGAAGATATTAGTGATGATGATGAATCTGAGCATACAAGTCTGGTGAATGAGAGTGATTTGGAGGCTGAGGACATTCTTGAATTTGATCCAAGTAGGGCTAAGGAATGGGTTTATGAAGGAGATGGGATTAACCCAAACTACTTACAAAGGGTTTACAAGAATGGAGTGACATATGAAGATATGGGATGGAGGAAGATTAAGCTGCAGGTTTGGCATATTTTTTTGGACAGAGAACATTTTCTCTCTGTTTTGAATGACTATTGTGTGCAGGAGGGGTTCGATTTACTGAGGGAGAAGGTTGAAAATAATAGGTACACTGCCTCATGTAAGGATGCTGAGTGTCCATGGAGGATCCATGCTAGTGAGCTCCCATATGGGGTTACATGGGCAATCAAGACCATGACTGAAAACCACACTTGTGATAGGTTAGAAGGAAATCCAATGGTAGGGATTAAATGGTTGGCAATTAAGTTGATGGATGAGATCAGGGCAAACACAGAAGTGCCTATTAGAACACTAGAACAGTTAGCACTGGAGAGATTTGGAGTGATAGTTCCAAGGCCTACTTTGTACAAGGCAAGAGCCCATGCTGTGAGTATCATTGAAGGTGACCATGATGAGTCATACACTAGGCTACCTGCATACATTCAAATGGTGAAAAAAACCCACCCTCATGCTCATGCATTCATCACCGGGCACGGTTTGAAAAGGGGACCGAGATCCACCTCGCTTTTCAAGAGGATGTTTATAAGCTTTGATGCCCGGTTTAAGGGGTTCATAGGCGCGGCCAGACCCTCTCATTGGGGTTGATGGTTGTCATCCGAAGGGGAGTCACAATGGTGTGCTCTTATCTGCTGTTGCCTTGGATGGAAACCAGGAGCTATTCCATCTTGCATATGCCATCACAGCTGATGAAACAAAGGAGGCTTGGAGGTATTTCATGAACTGATTGAAGTTCACATTAAGGGAGAGTGAAAGGCAAGACTGGACCTTCATGAGTGATAGGCAGAAGGGGGGTTGAGTCGCCCTTAGCGGAGTTCTTCCCGGATTGCCGAGAGGAGGATTTGCAATGTGCATTTGTTCAAGAATTTTTCAGTAAGTCTCTACCCCTCCCTGTTGTCAATATTGTGTTCTACTCTTCCCAGTTTGTGATGTAGTAATTGTGTAACAGGGTCAGTTCTCTGGACCTCATCATGAGGCTTATTTTTGGCAAGCATGTGATGCATACAATGAGTATGTATTCTCAAAGGCAATGGGGAAGATTGCAGAGTTGAGCATGGAAGCATATCAATATTTGATGAATATTGATTTGAAGATGTGGGCAAGGTTTAAATTTGATACAACCTTAGCTTCTGATGACAACACTAACAACTTCACTGAGTCTTTCAATGCCACACTTGGGCTTGACAGAGTGAGGCCTATCCTCAGTCTTGCAGAAGGTTAGAAAGAACCTTCACATTTATTTCCCTTCTTTTTTTTGACATGTCCTAACTTTCATTCTTGTTTATACATGCAGGGGTGAGAAGAAGTTGCATGATAAGGATTGCAAAAAGACAAGAGGAGGCTGAAGGTTGGGCTGATGGTGACATCACTCCTTATTGCAAAAAACAACTGAGATTGATGAATGATGATAGCAGGTTCTGCAAGATATTTGCCAGTGGAAGGGGTCAGTTTGAAGTGCTTGAAGACAATGTCCAATATCTTGTTGACCTTGTGGCTAGGACTTGCATGTGTGGACGCTTCCAGTTGAGTGGAATTCCTTGTAGACATGCCACAAGAGTAATTCACCACAGGAGGGATTAACCTAGGAATTATGTGAGCCACTACTATTCTGTGCAAAATTACAAGGCCATGTATGGGCTAAACATCTTTCCTATAACTGACCACACTCATTGGCCTACATTTGATGTTCCACAAATTGAGCCCCCAATCCTCAAAAGATCAGTTGGGAGACCACCAAGAAATAGGAGAAGAGAGAAGGGAGAACCAAAGAAAGGAAAGAGGCAGGTCACTATTAGGTGTTCAAAGTGTAAGGAGTTAGGGCATAACAAGAAAACATGTATGGGTGGCTTGACAAAAAAGCAAATAAAAGAAGCTGCAAAAGTGGAAAATGCAGTAGGGCCAAGCACCTCTCAAAGGATGGGAACAAGACACTCCCAGAGACAAGCTCAGGCAAGCTGCTCTGAAGGAGGAACACAGGGCACCACACAAACTTTGGGATCACAAATGGACAAGGGAAAGAAGAAGCAGAAGATTCAGTAGGTGTTTGTTAGCAACTTAGGGGGTTTTTTTGTTGGGTTTGTATGAACTGAATTCTGTTATGTAATGGTGCCTAGAAGTATGGTGTTTGTTATTCACCAACAAGTAGTGCTGTTATGCTGTATTTTGACTAATATTTTGGTGTCATTACTTATATATCAAATACACATATTTTGGAAGCAGTACTTCTGTTTTAATGACATAATTTATGGTCTTCAACAAATTTTTGCAACAACAATATGCTAATGATAAAAAACTATTTTCCATTCATAATCTTGTCAATGGCAGATTTACATATTAAACCACAAAATACATCAAATCCATTCATAATCTTCCATCACATTTCTAATTCTAACACATTTCCTTACATTTTAAGAAGAACTAAAACCATAAAAACACATAAACCCAAACCCATACATTTCACCATTAACGTCAACTGAAATATGCTTTCGTCAACTTTCTTCATAACCCAAGATAATTCCCTTCGCATCTCAACATAATCAGACCGAAATTGCTCCCCATTGCCATCCAAACTGATTGCTTCCTCCCTTAGTCGTGGCACACACCACTCGAAAAAATCACACTCTTTGCAACGATAATAAAGCTTGTTAGGGTTATCCCTAGATTCTGAAATCCTCAACTCAGCCTTGCGCGCGATTCTGCATCTGCATCTCTTGTTCTCGTACTTCAGATTTGCTAAAATACCTTCCACTTCCCTGTTCATTTTGGAATTAGGGCACGAATTTGGACAAAGGTTGAAGAACGTAATGAGGGTCACCAACTACTTATAAACCTGGCGCCAACCAAAGCGAAAGTCAAACATAGTTAGGGTCTATTTAACGTCGTCACAAATTCCGTCCAATTTAATGACAAAAATCAAGTTCAGGGTTATCGGAGACAGGCCTGCCAAAGTGAGGGTTATATTGGAAAAAGGCCTATAAGTCAGGGTTATCTGAGATAATATCCCTATACTTTAATGTCTCCCTCTGATCCTCTCCCTCTCAAACTCTTCTGTGTGTGCAAGAATCAGTACATATTACACATTATATCATTTTCATTCAAATCCCATATATATTACACATTATTTGTAACTTAAAAGAAAACACCCAACACTTATATTAAAAGTATAATATCCAATAATCGAGATTTCAACTATCAACTTTCACGAATTTTCATCAAAACCAACCCAAAAAACGCTAACTTGCTCTTTTATTTACTCATTTTTAATCTTGATGAGCAAGTTTTTTTTCTTTTTTTTTCTTTTTGTAGCCAAGGGCCATATTGGCATATTTGATAAGCATTTGGTGCTAATCATCTGCTAGATGGATGTTATATCGTTTTATGGCATTTTTTTGTTGGAATGCACCCAGCCCCGTATTTGGGCCACGGCGAGAGGGGCGTGTGCCCAGGGCCCCAAAAAATCAAGCCCAATTTAATAAAATGTAGAGAGAGAAGAAAAAGGAAAAAAAAAAAACAACCCAATGCACGCTCAAATGATGCGAGCCGAGATTAGCGCTGATCTTCACCTTCTTCATTTTGCAGTTTCAATTCCTTCCTTATTCAACATTCAATCTTCCACCTTATTTTCTTTTTTTTAACAAGAATTCTCCACCTTTTTCCTCATTTAATTGCAATATTTTCAGATTTCTTCTCCAATTTCATATATTTTTCTCATCTTTTACTTTGGAATTTTGATTCATGAGTTGTACTTTACTTCAAGAACTCAATTGTTCAAGGAGATTCCACCAATTATACAGAAACATTCCGGTAATTACACTATTTTCTCTTCAATTTAATTTTTCATTGTGATTATGTAATTATCAAATTTTTTCAATCATAATTTTATTTTGTGTTTCTGAAAATTTGAATGATTATCGTTTAATTTTAGATTATTGTTGAATGTTGATTAATTTTAGATTAGATATACTTATTGTTGTTAAAACATTTTAATTTTAGATTATGAGGGCCGAGTGATTAATTGATTATGTGATTAACAGATTTATGCACGCATAAGTTGATAAATTATAACTTCATAAGTACTATGTTTTCTTTATAAGTTGGATTATGTTTTAGAATTTTAGGATACCAGTGTCTAGTGATAAGTATTATGTTTTAGGAAATGAGTGATTCTTTATCTTTTAACTTTGTTAGTTCTCAATTTTTTTTTACAGTAATTCTCTAACTTTTTTTTTATAATTATTCTCTATTTTGTTATTCTAATTAGATTCTTGTTTGAATAATAATTGTAGGAATTGTTGTTTTGCTGCCAATTTGTGTTTCAAAATTGAGACCCATCTTTTCGTTGACAAATGACAACAAACTAAGCTATATTCAGGTGCTATTGTTCTATATCTTTTATTCGTTATTGTATTTTATAATGTTGCCGCGAAAACATGCATCTGGTTTTGAAAAAAGGAAAAAGAGACAACGGACACAAGAATTGTTAGAATCACAAAAGGGAGCGATAGATAAGTTTTTTAGTAGACGAGTAGAAGAGCCTTCGGGTAGTGATGGACTAAGAGTAGAAAATCGCATACTCTAGAAATTTGAAAATTTTATATTACTTATTAAGTAGGGCCCCATTTTCGTAGTTCGCCCATGGGCCACCGATAACTCAGAAACGGCCCTGAATGCACCGGTACGTTCAACTAGTAGATAGTGTTCCTTCCTCTAAAAAAAAAAAAAGTAGATAGTGTTCCTTGTGAGAAGAAAAAGGCGTAAATTTACTTTTTATGTGTTTGTTTAGAAAAAGAATTCCCTCTATTTTTTATTCATCCCTTATAGAAATTTTTTGGTAAGAGAGAATTGATCAAAGTAGGAAAGACGTTGTAAAACGAATGGAGCACCGTTGAACCAACGTAGGGCTAGTTGTAATTAATTGGAAACATCACGATTCACAAGGTATAAAGTATATTGTTGGTCTTGTAAGAGACCCCCTACATTTATTTTAAAAATTAGGCACGACCCATTGCCCAAACCTAATTAATATTGAAAAGATAGCACACCACCATTCTAAATACAATGACTAGTTTAATCTATTACTCAATCTATTCAGTGACCAGTTTAATTCATTCAGTCTTCTCATTCTTTAATCCATTTAGTAACTAGTTTAATCCATTTACTAAGACTGTCAAGTTATTTTTTAAAATTTTCTATAGTAGTTTGAGATTTAAAGGGAAATAGAGGAACGAGAAGAGAAGGGATGACTAGTTGGTGCGAGATGTCTAGAGATAGTGTTGGGTTGGAGTGAAATAAAATGAATTTGTTAGGAAAATGTAGACCTGTGTTCGTCTAATTTTATGTTAAAATTATACCGTTTATTCTAATAATTTGTGTAAAGTATAAACCAACAGGCCTTTAGCACCAAAACCGAAAAAAAAAAATACTAACGGGCCTGAGAAAATGAAACCAATAAAATAGCAGAACCCGAGTGTGGTTGGATGTCATTTTAGGTGTGGGAGCCCATGTTATTTATGAACCGAGAGTATGATAGCCCAACTCATCTTTGTTTTGCTTGCTAACCCAAAGATCGCAAGTTCGCAACTCAAAGAGTGAATCACAAAAGAGTAGTATTATACTAAATCTTCTACATAGATTTGGTCAATCACAAGGCCCACATTCTGAAGTTGCTCTCTCTATATTGTATTTTGCGCCCTCCATGCTTGTTGCCTTGTAGGGGCTACCTCGTCCAAAATTTTTTTTACCAAGGGCTACAACCTTTTTTTATTAAAAAGAATATATATATATATATATATATATATATAGTAGTCCAAATTTTGTAATTTAAGAAAAAAGAAAAAATACAGCCTTTAGGATTACATATAAGAATCTCAAAGTAAAAATATTAAACAATAACTAAACATTAATAAGACCATTGACGTATAATTTTGCTTTTAGGGCTACATATATTAAAACTCATATCTTAATTAATCCATTTTATATAGTGGTTGGTTAGTAGACACCAATCACTATAGGATAGCACTGGTAATATTATCGATACCTAACAAGCTAAGTTTGGTCTAGTGGAAATGATTACAGCTTGCAACCTTGAGTTGGGGGTACAATCCCCACTAAGGGTACTTTGGGCCATGGGGGAGGGGATTCCCTTAACATTCCCCCCCCCTCACTCCCCATTCCCATAAGTGTTTTGCCTCTAACTCGAGTCGGGTTGACCAACGAGAGGTTCCGACCCGATAAATCCCTTCACCCTACTGCCTAAAAAAATTAAAAATCGATACCTAGTATGTTATGTAAGTCTTGGTTGAGACATCTCAGTCAAGCGAATGACTTAGATGGCTTACGAGGCGATTCCGACGACAATAGGTTCAACCAAACTTGGTGATTCCAACGACAATATATGGTTCCTCCTTTTCTCGTACGGTCGTACTTTTTGATCTTATGGTGACGTTCTTCGTCAACCTTGTTATCGCTTTCCTCTTCCTCTTCTACTTTACCGTAATCTCCAACTTCTGCCACAGCTGAAACCGTTACAATAACAGTCTCAACTATCGCGTCCTTGGAATCAATAACACAACCCAATCATCCACGATCCCAAACAATTGTAACGTTAATACAAAGTGGAGAGGTAATTGTTTCCAATATTGTTTCCCAAAAGCAATAAAATTGATTCCTAAACTATTTCCTAAGCCATGTTCATAATTTAATAGCTTATGTCCATAAAGAGATAGCTTAGCTTATAACTATAAACTGATAAGTTATGCTCATAAATGAATTTATGCCATAAATTGATGACTTATTGTGCCCATAAATTGATGAGTTTGTGCCCATAAACTGATGAGTTTGTGCTCATAAACTGGTAAGTTTATCCTATAAATTAATAAGTCATGCCCATAAAATGATAAGTTATGCCCATAAACTTATAGATAATATTCATAAACTGATACCCAATATACATTAGCTTATAGATATATAAGCCTAAATTCATACAAAAAGTCCCTAAACTGATACAAAAGTGCCTTATGTGATACCAAATTGTCATAAACTAAAACTCATCTCAGTCATTGTAATGACTAATGAGCCAAGATGAATTTTTTTTTTAATTTCGAAAGAGGATGAAATCCAAAAAACAAGCAAAAAACCAAACAAAAAAAGCCAATACAAGCTAATTAAGGAGGAATGAAACGTGGCAAGGCCACACCCCTAACATCCTCATCTAAATTACGACTAAGAGCTAATGAAATTTCCTCTAAAACAGAGAGTCTAAGATGTTGAGCCACTCCACTGTTGGCGAGCCAATCGGCAGCGCGGTTACCTTCGCGATAAACATGACAAATCTTAACCTCCCAATGATCTTCAGTAATCATGCGCCTGCAATAGTTGATGAGATGAGCACACTCACCACTCCTTTCCTCCTTGCCATTTAAGGCATGAACACAAGCTATGAGCCAAGATGATTTGATAGTAGTATAATGAAGTATACTCCATGTTGCCCCTACATTCTATAGCCTTAAATATTGCATGCTTGCACTTAATTTATCTTGAATACCTTCGAAAACGGACCGCCCATCAGCTTTTTTCTTACTCATTTTCCTTGTGTTCTCGAAAATTGAAACTTAATCGCAGTTCGTAAGAGTTGATTCAAGCATTGATTTTCTTAGAGATTGACAACTTATGGGTTCTTGAACTTTATAAATCCTGAACACTATGGTTCAATGGGATGAATCAGTTGATATGGAATCCATAGAAGATTTTTTTAGGTATAAATTAAATGTATAATTGCGTAAAAAAATGATTCTCATACAACATTATAAATGATTTACATCATTAATGTCCACAACATTATATATATATATATATATATATATATATATATATATATATATATATATATATATATATATATATATATATATATATATATATATATATATTTTAAGGTAAGATGAAGGGAATTCCGATTGAGGGAGGGATAAGGGAAATCCTCAAATGAGTCCCATGAGGTTTGATCCATAGACCTCAGGGATATGAGGTGGGAAGCGATGCCACTACTCCACCACCTCAACCTCGTCTGCAACAAATATCTTACAAGCCAAACTCAAATTGTTTTTTTAAAAGTCTCTTTTGATATTACTAAGTGTTATCAAACTAAAAACTCTCACAAATCGATCAAGCGTAGGCCTCTTAAAAGTGAGGGGAAATTGAGGGCAAGAAGTTCTCCGCCCTTAGAGTACCCCTAATATGATTTGATCCCACGATCTTAAAGTTGTGAAATACAATCTTTTAGCACTTACATCTTACATGGTATGGAGAATATTAAAAGTCAAAATGTTTATAAATTTAAACTAAAGTATTGCTTGACAAAGATATCTGATGAATAAGATATATACTACAGAGGGGTGATAAACATCTAATTGAGAGTTACTTGCTTGTATCTAGCATGGGATTTAAAAATATTAAATCATCCAAAAGTAAGTGAGGGTGGGGCCCAAGGAAAAGAGTAGGACAAGGGGGGGAATGGGGGAAACAATTGCTGATGCCCACCGTTAAAAATGAACTCATCATTTATACCTCTGCCAGCCTATTAATGCGCAGCACTTGTCGCCTCACTATTGGTTCAAACAATATAAATCTTACAATTATTGTAATGTTTATATTTCAAAATTTATAATTCCGAAATTTAAAATAAAAATACCAAAATTCATAATTTTTCGTTCTCTATAGATAGACATCCATTTTGCTATACTTTATTAAAATTTTCATATTTCTCTTCTCCTCCTATTTTCAGGTTGGGTATGTTTTAACTTACCGGCCATAGCGAGCAACCGTAAAACCTTTTGCCGGTATTGGGAGTTGGGACCAGTTCTTCTCGTAACCCGTAAGCTTGCATCGACACCGTGCTTGCATTTCACGGCGGACATATAAATGCAGTTATACTAATTTGAAGAGACGAAGTATTTAATAATTACAATAATTGAGCATTACTTAATGTATATATCCATTGTGAACAATATATTACGTATTGTTTACTGTAAACAATATATTACTTACTCGAAACAATCATATATAAAAACGAACACTTATATTACGTACTCCAAACAATCATATTTTAATAACAAAAACTTATATTACATACTGTAAACAATGATATTATAATAATGAACACTTATATTACGTATTCTAAAATCTAAACAATGATATTATAATAAGGAACACTTATATACGTACTCTAAATAGGCATATTATAATAACGAACACTTATATGTATTATTTTGCTATTTTGACTTATAATATGACAGTAAGTAATTTGTTATTGAATAATTAGTAATACAAAAAAACAAAATTATTTTCAGTGAGTATTCGTTTTATATAAAGTTATGATTATATTTACAGCGGGGGTTATATTATAAAAAGAAACTATCGCTTTATATATATATGTTATGATGATAACAAGAACGTGGGTTCTATTAAGTTAAGTATTTTCGCCCAGAGGTCTATATATGTGAGTATCGCTTTAGTCACACCAAATAAACTTTTGCGTTATATTAAGTTCAGTATATTAAGTTCAATTCAGTTCAGTTCAGTTGCAATCAGTTCAGTTCCAATCAGTTCGATTAGTTCAATTCAGTTCCTAATTTATTTCTCTGGTAATAAAACAATGATAAATATTATTATTACAATTACAATTATTTTATCATTAATAATAATAATAATAATAATTAATAATAATATTATTATTATTATTTTTGTTGTTGTTATTACTACTATTACTATTATTATTACTATTACTATTACTATTATTATTACTATTATTATTATTAATTTTAATATTATTATTACAATTACTATTATTATTATTATTATTATTATTATTATTATTATTATTATTATTATTATTATTATTATTATTATTATTATTATTATTATTACTCCTATTACTATTGCTTTTACTATTATTATTACTATTAATATTATTATTATTATTATTGTTATTATTATTATTATTATTTTAATATTGCTAATTAATTTGCTAATTCTTTTTTTTCTATATGATTTTGCTAATTATATTGAAAATGATAATTCAAGCCTAAGAAGTACACATTTCAATAATATTTATCATTGCTAATTCTTTTTTTTAATTCTTATTTATTATTATTATTCAATAGTTTATTATTATTACTAGTTAATATTTTATCATTATTATTTGATAATTTATTATTATTATTTAATTATTTATTATTATTATTTATTAACTTATTATTATTTTATTTAATAACTTATTATTATTAATAACTTATTATTATGAAATTATTATTAATTAAATAATATTTTTATGATTATAATTATTATTAAATATTAACATATTATATTATTAAAATCTATTATTATCATCAATTAATATTTATTATATTATATTAATATTGTTATTACTACTATTTATTTATTAATTTATATTGATTAATTAATGATAGCTAAATAATTATCATTACTATTAGTTACTATAATTTAGTTCAGTTCAGTTGCAATCAGTTTACTTCAGTTAAATTCAGTTGTTTTATGCCGAAGAGAGCATACCCTAAGTAATTCAATTGTAAGGTATTTGATTCTAAGTCGTTTGATTAAAAGGTAATTCTAAATTATTTGATTATATAATAGCTAGTTATTTGATTATAACCTACTTCCGCCATTCTTTTTCTATTGCAACAATTGGATTTTTACACTATTCATTTACCACCCTTTAACTATATGTTGTAATTTTTACGTAAGGAAATATAATCATATATAGGATCTTGTTAGATTAATCTCGATATATGCTTTCAAAAGGAAAAATTCACAAGAGGGGGCCCAACTATTACCCATTTTCTTTTATAAGAGTCAACTATGGATTATTCCTTGCAGCAGGTCCCAAGTTTAACATCTTGTGATTTTTATAGGTCATGACTTACTTATGATCGGTTTATAAGGTAAGATTTTTAAACGTTGGTTCCAATTTATAGGTCTCTGTCACTTGCTGGAAGTGTTCGAAGATGGTAAACGTTTAAAAATCTTACCTTCTAAACCGATTATAAGTAACTCATCAGGACCTATGAAAATCACAAGATAGTAAACTTGGAACCTGCAGAGAATGATCAATAGTTGGGACTTATAAAAGAAAGTGGGTAATAGTTAGGCTCTTTCAAAATATCAAATTTTTATAATTTTTACTAAAAAAAAAGTAATTAAAGGTATTAAGAGTTAAAGTTGTGCATTAGTGAGTGTGAAAATTCAATGGTTGTAATAGAAAAAGAACATAGGAAGTATTTGATTATAACTTATTTGATTAAGACCTAGTTGATTATAATATCCTATAGGATTATAACCTATTTGATAAACTATTTGATTATATATGAACGCCTCACGGTCTCCTATCATATCAATTATGAATTAAGAAATATTATGAAACATAATTATGAAAGAATTACTAATAAACAAACAAATACATCAACTTAATTAATCTTGTATATTGGCTTACGTAAATTAGTTAGAAATACAAAAAGTAACAAAACAAACATAAACATCGTTTATTAATATCGCATTTGTGCTAAAGTTACACCCTAAACATATTTGTGTTGCATGAACACTATTTATATTTCATCAACAATATTTTAATGTTCTAGGAACACAATTTCGTGTTACAATAACACTATTTGTTAATATCACATTTGTGCTAGAGGTACACATTAAACGTATTTGTGTTGCATGAACACTATTTATATTTCGCGAACAATAATTATATGTTCCATAAACACTATTTTAATGTTCCCGGAGCACAATTTCGTGCTACAATAACACTATTTTGTTAGTATCACATTTGTGCTAGAGTTACACCTTACCCGTATTTTTGTTGCATGAAGACTATTTATATTTCACGAACAATAGTATATGTTCCATAAACACTATTTTAATCTTTCCGGAACACAATTTTGTGCTACATTAACACTGTTTCCTAATTTTGCATTTGTGCTAAAGTTACACATTAGACATATTTATATTGCATGAATACAATTTTTATTTTATCGACACTATTTCAATGTTTCAGGAACACAATGCTGGGTTACAATAACACTGTTTTGTTAATATCGTGCTAGTTACACCTTAAGACCTAAATCAAATCATTGACCAATCCTAATTTATATAAAATTAAAAATTCTTTCTTTATTTATCTCTCTCATTCTTTTCTCTGTACTTTCTCTATTTTTGCATCTTCTCTAAGTTTTGGATTTTCATGTCTCATGTCTGGGTATTCTTTTATTTTCATGTCTGGGTATTTTCCTCTTACCGACAACTTATGTCGATTTAGGAATCATTCTATAATAACTGCTTTACTCCTTTGTAATATTTATAAGCTCAGTTGATAAATGAAACATTCAAGAGCTTCCATCATTTTGTTATGGTATCGCAGCCTGGAATTTTCTTTCTTCCCACCTAAATATTTTTTCCGGACATTATAGCACTGTTCTCTGCATCTTTCTTCGATGCTACTGTTCTCTGCTTCCATGCCCGGTGATCCACCTCAGCAGTTTGGAGACTATTAATCTCTTTCTCTCTCTTCGTTTGGAGATTATACTTCCTCCGTTCCGAATTAAATGCAATAAATCTACTTTTACGCATGCCGAGACATTATTTTGACCACAAATATCTATAATTACATACTTCCTCCGTTCCATAATAAGTGAAACACTTACTATTTTAGAACGTTTCAAAATAAGTGAAACATACCTTAAATGGAAAAAAGAAAGTGACAAAGTAATGAAAGAAGCACTCCATCACAAACTTGTGTGGTTTGCTTTTCTTTCTCCTCCTTTTGATAATGTAAAGGATATTTATGACTTTTTGGCTTTTGAAAGTGATGTTTATTAAATCTTGTGCCCAATTCCTATGTTTCACTTATTATGAAACGGATGAAGTATAAGTAAAAATTATAAAAATTACATTTTATGAAAGTACGTCACGAGACGAATCTAACAAGATCCCACTTGACTATGTTTTTCATTATGTATAACTCACAAATCTTAGTTAAAGTGAAAAGTGTGAATAGTGAAAAAGTAGATTTGTTGCATTTAATTCGGAACGGAGGAAGTATGTCACTTTCATTCTCTTCCTTTGTCAAATCACAATTTCTGCTGAACATTCATCATTTTAATAATGAGGAAAGGATGGGAATGCCCCATTCCTGGAAGCAAACGTTACTATGTCCAACCTAAATTGAAAAGACCAATATACCCCTGCTAGATGTTTGAAACATCTCTCAATTAGATGTTTATCATAGCTCATCTACTACATACAAAAAAAAAAATCAAGTCAACGTTTGATTCTCATCAAATTTCATCTCATGGTTCAAAGTCTTTTTTTTGGCAGCAAGAATAAACAAACAAACAACCCAGGAAGACTACACCATCCGGCCATATCTCGCTGCTATAGCTAGAGTATGACCTTCTTGAATAAGACCTCTATCTACTTTTAACAACTTCATGGTTCAAAGTCTTGATTGATGTGCTTTCGAAACATGGGTTTCCCTTGCTACTCCTTAAAACTCCACGAGGCCAAGTCCCTCTCATGAGTCATGCATGCCCAACATAACTTTTATAGCATTGTACTTGTAAGTACAATATGAAGTCATGAACACTACAAATCAAAACTGCACTATAGTCTATCTGAACTTAAATCGCCCCCTCCCTTTAAAAAAACAACGACGAGCACAAAATTCCGACGAGTAATTCCGACGAGTAATTTTTTTTTAAATTAATTTCATGGGGCCAACGTGTGGCCTGCACGTTGGCCCCATGGGGCACAACGTCTGGCCTGGACGCTGTGCCCCATGGGGCCAACGTGTGGCCTACACGTTGGCCCCATGGGGCACATCGTCCAGGCCAGACGTTGTGCCCCATGGGGCCAACGTGTAGGCCACACGTTAGCCCATGGGGCACAACGTCTGGCCTGGACGTTGTGCCCCATGGGCAAACGTGTGGCCTACACGTTGCCCATGGGGCACAACGTCCAGGCCAGACGTTGTGCCCCATGGGGCCAACGTGCAGGCCACACGTTGGCCCCATGAAATTAATTAAAAAAAAAATTTCGTTTAAAAAAATTCGTCGGAATTTTGTGCTCGTCGGCGGCGGTTGGCGGTGGTGATCGTGGGTGGTGATGGTGAAGATGAGAGATAATATGAATTAGGGAGGAGTTAAGTTGGAGTAAAAATCAAAACAAAATCCTAAGGGTATAATGGTATTTTAAGAGGGGAGTTGGGGCGATTTTAAGTAATTTGGGGGCGATGTTTAACAATCCCCTAGTCTATAGGTGAATAGACCACTTCAAGAAGAAAAATAAAGGTGCAAAACAGAACAAAGAAATTGAATCTAGGCTCCGTTTGGTTGGATGTAAAATATTTTCAGTGTAAAATGATTTTCATGGAAAATAATTTACAATGTAAAACACAATTCCAAAATTAGTTTTCCGTTGTTTAGTTCCATGTAAGAAAAATGATGAAAAGAAAGGAAAATGAAAGTGAAAGTAAAGAGATAGTGAAAGGAATGTACAAGAGAGATAAGGAAAAGGAAGGAAAACAATTTTCCTTTCATTTTGAAGGGAAAATGGTTTTCCATAATTGGGAGAACAATTTTACTCCTAAGGAAAATGATTTTACACTCATTTGCAAACCAAACAATGTAAAATTGGAAATAGAGGAAAACAGTTTTCCAAGAAAATGTTTTAAGCACTACCAAACGGAGCCCTAATCTCCACAATTCATTAACACATACTTCATCCGTTTTTTATACTTGCAACACTTTCCTAAAAGGGAAATAATTAATTATTTGCAACACTTTCTACTTTTGCTTTTTTTTTTCTCTCTATCTCTCTCCAATCACATGGGACCCTATCTTTTTTTCCTCTCTACCTCTCTCCTACCCAAATTTTGCATTGGAGTTGATGAAAAAAAAAAGTGTTGCAAGTAAAAAAAACGGAGGAAGTATGTACAACTAACACAATGGGGAACCAAAATACAGAGACAAATTCATTTGATGGGCACTTCCAAGACGCGAAAGCTATTGAACAGTAACTCAACTTTGAGATAGGGACTCTTTTTTTTTGCTCGCACTAATTGTAAAGCGCTTTTGAATAAGTTAAAAAACTTTTTAGTCTTAGTTAATTCAACTTTCTGGACATTAGTGACTTTCTTACCACTTGTTAATTAGAGTATAAAGTTTTGTGTTTCGTAGTGCTGGCTACCGACATAAACAACCCAGTATTGATACTCTTTAATCCAAAAAAATGTCTCAAACTCTAAGCATTCTATCCATCCGACATTCAAACTTAAGGATCTAACATGATTTAAAATTAGGGATATTGATATGTATCCCTTACTTGTCCGTTAAAAATAAATTGAAGAAGCATGCTTTGGGAGCGAGTACCTTTTTCTTGATTTCAGATGATATTTATTTTCTTTAGCTTTTAGCTTTGATGATGTTTTATGGTCCTTTGTTAGACGTAGTGTTAATAAGGTAGCCCATCCTAATCCTATGGAGGGAGGAGAATGCATATAAGGGATAGTGACTTTCCTATTTTTGTTGTTAATGGTGCTCGTTCTGATTTATTGAAGTAAGCTCTCCTTCGTAGGTTTTATTCAAAAAAAAAAAGAAGAATATTAATATTACACGTTACTTTCTCCATGTTCTTAATAATTGTCATCTGGAGTTTTATGTGACCAAGACATAGCTTTAATCATTGATATATTTTAATTATATCTTATTTTAGTAAAAATTATAAAAGGTTCATATTATATAAGTACAGACGAATATAACAAGATCTCATATGACTTTATTTTTTCTTACATTAAAATCACAAAAATTAGTGAAAAAGAGTATGTGTATAATGTAAAATTACAAGTATAAAAGGACGGTGGAAGTATAACATTTTCCCCCAAAAAGAAGAGTTGTAATTTACAACCTTTTAGAACATTTTGTAACTACTAACTAGTTATTAGGACATTTACGCCGGGTAAGGAAAATGTTCATTTATTAATATTATACTTTAAGATGATAAGACTAAATATCACTTGGTCTAGTGGTTAAGACTTTAGTATATAAACTTTGAGTCGCGGGATCAAACCCTATACTATGCAATTTCTAATTTTTTTATTGAATGGATTAAATGGAGTAAAACGCACTTAGGGAGATCGCCACGTGGCACCGTTCCTTGTTTAGGAAAGCCTTTTAATATATTAGTATAGATGCTACATTGAGTAAACAACAACTGGATTTGCACTCATTTATTATTCGCAGATCAAAACATATAGCAATTACGTATCCCATCACCTTGTAATGCAGTTTCTTTTGAAGTTGAACAAATTTGGATTTGGGAGAACTACTACGTAATGAGGTTGCTTCATATGTACTTGTAGACACTTTGTCTTTGAATTAATAGGCTAGCTCACTTTACCCCTCAGAAAAACAGGTGGACATCAACTGAAAGTGATTTTAGTTTATAAATTTCTATGATCCTCCTAATTAGTTACAAAAATCTTCATGATAAAATCTAATAGTTAACAAATCAAACCGACATAATAAAAGAGGGGATTGATTTTCCTAATTCTAAGCTCTTTCTCTTCAAGAATTGAGAATAACTTAAATAAGTTATTAATTAAGTTTCAAAGACTAACATATCTTCACTTTTAGTGCAAATCCATCGAAATGACTTAAAGTAGCATTAGTAATTGCAAAGTGTTATCAAAAGAATAATAAATTAAAACCTTCTAGTGAGAAGTTTATTAATTCTCCTAGTCAACTATTGAGTGCGTCTTGGGTGTAACATGTTACACCATAACTTATTGTGTAACATGCATAATGATATAAATTTCAACAAGAATGACATGGACTATACAAATAATGACATAAATCTCATGTCATTTTCTCGTTTATTTCATGTCATTTAAGTTTGTTTTGCAAAAGAAGCGGTGGTTTGTGGATTGTTACATCATAAATTATGGTGTAACGATTATATCCAAGAATTTGTGATTTGCTAATTAACGAGTAAATCACAAACTTTCTTTGCAATAATCTCACACCCCGACCTTATAATACGTCGATTAAGTAAGGGAGTCTTATTTAGTAAGAAGAATAATCCAATCTCACGAGAACTACTCGCATGATACCAAAGTCTTTATAGAGCTCCCGGAAGCACCTACCATTAGATGCCCCCTCTTAGATATTTTGCATATTTTATAATTGCACATTTTATGTATTATGAGCAAAATAAGTGATAAATGTTCAAAAAAATGTGCTTGAAATTTGAGAACGCATAATTCGAGATGCTCCAGATAGCACCTATGAATTTGCAACCAGTTGGACTGAACGTCTGAACTAAAGGTGATCATGGGCCGGGCCGGGCCAAAAAAATTTACCCATTGACCGGGCCGGGCCCAAAATTGTACCCAAAGCCCGTTCTTTCGGGCCGGGCCTAAAAATTAGACTAAACGTCTTTTTTTGCTTGTCTAAAGCCCGCCCAAAAAAATCGGGCCGGGCCGGGCCCGCCCGCCCGCGGGCCAAAAAAACTGCCCAAGCCCTCCCAAAAACCGGGCCGGGCCGGGCTGGAGTTGATCAGCTCTAGTCTGAACCTATGAACTCACTGACTAGTGACTACTCCTAGTAAACTCCTCCAAACTCTACTATCTAACAGGTGATTCCTAGTACAGTCTCGAACTTATTTAGGCATTTCGGATTTGCGGTGGTTGCTTTTTACTTCATAAAGCCTTTAGTTAACAACCTAAATTTAGGCTGGATTTTCTCCCTCTGATAAAGGTCACTGATTGTGTCTAGTGAATCTCCAAATTATGAGAAATTATATTAATTCTCAGATGGTAGTCACTAGAGTACCACATCAAATTCCACGACTTTGCCTAGCGTTCAAATCCTCATCTTAACAATAAATTGAATACTTTCTCTCTTGTGGTGATAGTGGACCTTTATGCTTGTTGTCTTCTCAAATGTTAAACCTTATATTCAGCCTATCAGCTGATATACTTACCAGCTACTAGCCTAACAAGGATTGGTCTTTAGGCCAGTAATCTATTCTACTAAAAAAGGAAAAGATATTTAAAGTACAAAATTATTAGCACAAGTAATTTTCATAGTCAAGGCAAAAAACAGGATGTTTAGACCCAGTTGAAAAACTTCATGATGGCTCAACCCTAACCAAAAACCACAAAACTGCAGAAAATATTATCAACTATAAATTCTTGAACAAACAATAAAACTACCATGTTATCAATCTTGTTGATTTGTAGGCAGCAAACTCTTTTCGATTCGAACTTGATCAACAAATCTACAGGGTGATAAACCAAAATCATATTACTGGAAAATTTATGACAACAGTGGAGGCAAATGTATCAATGAAAGAAAGCAGCAACCTTAACAAATATTTGTCCAAATAAACTTCAATATAGCTTCTACATTCTGAAAAATTCCTGCATTCCTACAATAATGTAGACACAAAAGTCTTCAACAGAAAACAAAGGGAGTTAGAAAGGCTTATAAACAGATTAGATCTCCCTCTAATCAAGTAAGCTGGCTTGTTCTTCCCTATCCTGTAAATGGAACAAACACATTAAACACTTGAAGGACATTACATATAATATGGCATTTTTATGAGTTAAGCATCAACTTATTCAATTCCTACCATAGAATTGAAGTGATCAATTCTTATAAACCTTCTACTTAGGGCTTGAACCTAAGTAACCCAATCTCAATCTATCAGCAAGCACATCAATATCTTCATGATCTTCCTGGCCTCTTCGATCACCCGAGGCCTTAAACCTCTCGTTTAATAACTCCTCCCAAAATGCCTCATCGAGTTCTTTATCATCTCCGTCAAATTGTTCAAAATCTTCGTGTTTTTCCTCCTCTAACTCGGTCTCTACCCTACCGTATCCTTGCATTTCAAGGGCAAGGGCTTCGAGCTCAGAAACACCACCATGATGATGATCATACCCATAAGAACCCCTAAATTCTAAAGGCTCAACCTTAACATGTCCCATTCCTAAAGTACTTGACTCTCCACTTCGTAAGTCACACTTGTGCCCTCCATCGATAGGCCTCCTTCGTTTCTTGCTTAATGCTTCTTCAAGTTCTTTCCTTTTCTCTTTTTGTTCGACTAATTTTTGAAGGAAAGCAGGATTTTGCATTGCTCTTGCTAAGAAATTCATCATTTGTTGTTGCTTGATCTCTGTGGTTTGTAACCTTTGTTCCATTGCTTGTATATATGCTCTTGTGTTCTGTTGTTGTTGTCTTAATTTCACTAATTCCATCATTAGTACTTGTTTATCACGAACTAATCGATCGATCTCTTCATCAAGCCCGAATCTTCCTAGTTCGACACAAGTATCATTGCCACCTTGTTGAGAAAAATAAGGATTAGATGAGTTTTTTCTTCTCCTTATGTTCTTTAGAAGTTGCTTTTGTCCCTTCAAAAATTCTTCATTAGCAAATTCCCATTTGTCAGGATCAATCTTTCTAAAACCCTGCAGATTTCAAACTAGATTTTGTAAGTACCATCTTTATTAATTACATTTCTAAAACTTTAATTAATTCTATATCCGGGTGTAATTTTACACTCTCACATTTTCTTCCTCTATAAATTTTAGCATATGAACGTTAAATAGTGTGACAGTACCGTACGTATAATACACAATGGAAAACTGGTTGTAGATGAACATTAGTAGTTAGCAATGATTAAAAGTCTGATTTTCAAACATCTTTTTGGATTATGTGAGGTCATGACAAATGAGTAATAGTATGAATTGAATAGTTTTGATGCAAATTGCAAGATCATTAAATACTTTTGCAAATTGCAAATACTTTTCATGCAAATTGCAAGATATTTTTAACTTACTCCAAAGTCCAAAGCACATGAGTTTAAACAAGATAATAGGACAAAGCCAAAGAGAATCAATGAATAATTTCACATGATCAAGAAAGGAAAGTTTTTATTAATTTAATCACCATTACCCAGTTAATGATATGATGCTGACTCATCTGACTAAAATGACACTAAACAATTCTTCCAGCAATCACCCACTTCCAGCACATCAAAAAATAACACATGCATAGCACAACCAATCAAGAAAGAGAAAACAAAGAGACAGGTGTCCTCTGGAGATTGGGGAGAATGACAACAACATTAATCACCAAAATTATCAAAATTTTGTTTTTACTAATTAAAATAATCAAAAAAAAAATTTGATAATTAAGCAACAAGATTGTGTCATTGACTTCTAAAGAAGGCAAAATTAAATTTAATTATTTTCTCAAAAAGGAAAATTTAATAAAAGATTATACTAAATATAATTAAAAATACATAATCTTTTGTTGCTAATCAATAAGATTGTGTTTGTGTCATTGACTTCTCAAGAAAAAAATCTAATTAGATTCTTTTTCTCAAAAAAGGAAAAACACATCAAAAGATTATACATTTATACTAAAAATACCATATATTATAACAAAAATGTGATATAATAAAGAACTTACATAAGTATTGAGCTGCCTCACAAAGCTAGAGAAATTATTGTGCTTGAAATTTCTTGGGAGTAAATTTGAAGCAAAAGCATGAGGATCCCAAACCACAAAACTTTGACCTCCTCTACTCCAAGAAACTATATTATCAGTACATGGATCATCCACTATTTCATATGTTTTTGTCAAAAATGGAGGTGGACCCACTTCATGTAATCCTGCTCTCGGTTGAGGTGCCGGAAAATTCGCCGGAATCTCGCCGGAAAACAACGAGTTTGAATCTGGGTATTCTTCTTTCACAAGATACAAAGAGTTCATTTTGTAATATTTTGTGATTCAATGCTTGAATTTTAGTGGGTTGGTTTTAATTTTTGGTGATTGGTCAAAAAATGAGCTTAATTTTAATGAAGGAATGTGACTAAATTGAAGAAAACCCAGGTGAGATTTTGATGAATGTTGTGTGATTTAACAATTTAGAGTTGAATTTTGGTAAAACCCAGATGAGATTTTGATTGAATTTGAGAAATTGGAGTGAAAACAGGGGAAGATCAGGGAGAATTGAGGAAAAGAAGAAAGTAGAAGATGAAAGGAGAGAAAATTGAAAAAAGTTAGAAACTTTGATTTGCATAAATAGAGAAGATTTGAGAGAGATTTTGTAAAAATGTTACCAGAAAGATATGCAAAAGTTGAACTATGTGTAAAAAAATTGGAAGACAGTGTGACATGCTCTGTTTTCCTCTGTTTCTATTAGTGAAGGTAGGTTTTGGCAGTTATGTGATTTGTTGGGATAGGATATAGTGACTAATTAGGGGATGAGGAGGCTTTTGGGAGTGACATTTGGACCCTTAAATAGAATCAATGATAAAATTAAAATAATTTTTGAGTAGAATGTTCTAGAGTTTAGAAGGATGAAAGAAGCATACAATTTGTAATTTTTTATTTGTGGATTTGTGTAGTTGGTGACTGTATATGGTTTTTATTTTGAGAAAGATATAGGAAGAGGAGCCTTGGAAAGTTCTGGAATGTGTTGAGAAAAAGGGGAGGAAAATATATTATTGATTTCATGACCATACTTGAGGAGTGGCTTTGATTATCCAAAAAGAACAAAAAATAATGGGGTTTTTTTTGGTAATTTTATTGGTGGAGAATAATAAATATGCCCCACTTCTAATTGGAGGATATATGGGTGCTCAATTGCATCAGAGGCCACAAGGTGGGTGCTCAAATTATGCATCAGTTTAAAAAACATGGAGGATACATCACAATTCATACATGTATGGTAGATTAATTATTATTAAAAATTGGGTCACTTCAAATATGTATTATTTAAATATTAAAACAGTCTAATCTAGATATTCAAATTACAGAAACGATATGAAGAAAATTATAGCAAAGCTAAAAGCCGAAAAAAAATATTTATATCTTGCTCGCAAGGTCGTACTCGATATAGGTACATCTATCTTAATAGTAGGAAATGGATGGTTCATATTCTAAATTAACTATTAGGATTGCATTAAGGGGGGAAGGGGAATTGAGGGTGTTCTAAAAAAATTATTTGTCATTCTAATTTAGGTGTCAGGAATTAGAGACATGCATTAGGATAAAAGATATGAAATTCACCACAATGTTCTAATAGCTTCCCTAAAAAAAATTTAGAATGATTTTTGCTTGGGTGAGATTACCCTCCAAGGAAGGAACATGGAAACAAACAAATCAGTTGAAAAAAAAAAAGAAGGATACATGTATAGTAAAAATAATTATTATTGCAATTTTGGTTATTTTAAATATGTTATTTCGCATTTTACACAAGATTAAAACCCCCGTCATGTCATATGGAGGAAAAAAAATTTCAATTTACATATGTTATATATTCAAAAAATCATAAATTTTTTTTTTAAAAAAAGTTCTAATTCTAAATTAAGTTACATAAAAAAAAGGGATAAAGTTATCACAAAACTAATTTATAAAAAGATATAAAAAAAAATTTAGATGATCCATATATTAATGATGAGGACTATATGAAGCGAGGGAGGTTCCTTTAAAAACTTATTTATTGTTAATAATTTTGGTGGCAACTCTAATTTAGGAAATAGGAAGAAAAAAAAAATAAAGCTGAAGAATCCATAGTTTGTCACAACATTCTAGTAATTTCCTCTAAATATTTCATCTAGTAATTTCTTCTAACTATAATTTTGGATTGAGTTTTGATTGGGTGAGATTACCCTCCAAGGAAGGAACATGGCAACAAACCAAAAAATTATATACAGGGGATGGGAACATGGGATCATGGGAAGAAGAAAATAAAAGGCACTTCAGTTTACACTGACAAACAGATAATGAGGAAAGCTGAATTGCAGGCTTGTCTTTGTTTAAAAGTTATGGGCAAATTCACGATTGTATTGATTTCATATAAATAGATAAATAAATATATAGGAAACAAGCAGTATCACCATGATCGGATTGGTCCGCTTGTTTTAATTTATGTTTTGGAGTAATTATACTTCACGAATTTAGGTGCTTCACGCTCATTTATTGCAAACTAGATCTGGATAATACTCCAGATAAAAATGATGTATAGTTTAGGGTTGTTAGTTTGTTACAAGTTCAAGTTATCGTTTAGTGGTAAGATCACGACATTACAAAAGTAAGTCGTTGCAGGTTCAAGACCTCTAATACATATTTTTTGTTCATTCTCAATGGGGATGGATAGTTAATTTTAGAAAAACTTTTGAGGATAGTTAAAAAGTCAAACTTCTGTCGGTACGTTAGTGTGTTTTAAATTTTAATCTTATTCATTTGGGATTTTGGATGAATTTTCAAATACAACAAAAATTTTTACTGAAATAAACTTATTCTTACTAAAATAAACTTATTTTTACTAAATGTTATTATTAGTTTAAGATGAATTGGACAGGGTTTTAAGAATATAGTTAACTTAAGATTACAAGATATAAAACATTTATGTTTACGTGCGATAAATACATAATGAACTTTCCACTTGACCCAAGTCCCATCCTAAGACCCAATTAAAGGCATCCAAGTTACATCATATTCATATATAGCTAAAAATTACATTTATATATAAGATTAACATTAATCAGATCCTCATATCTTGCTTCATATATTGATATGAATCATGATGTTTATGTAGTTTAGTATAGAAATATTTTTGATAAAATTACCTTCAATGTTGGTTGACTAATGTACATAGGTTATTATAATTAATAAAAGATCAAATTCCTCACCTTTTAGATTAAGAATCACGTAGTCTTCGAACTATTATATACTTTTATAGAAACAACCTATGTCACTCACACTCGAACATGGGTAGGAAGTTTGGACACTTTATTTTACGCCAAAATCATTAAAAAGTTTCGCAAAATAGGTAAATCCGATACATGAATCTATACTTGCGTCATATATGAGTATCCAAGTATGAGCAAAGCATATATAGCAAACAACTCAATTCACATGAAACAATTGAACTAAAACAACACTATGTCAACACATCACATGTAATGCTCAAGGTACAATTATAGAGTATAGTATTGTCAAGATGATGAAATATCCTTTCACTTTTTTTTTGAAGAAATATCCTTTAACCTAGCTTGACTTTCAACGACAACAACTTGATAGTAGCTATAGAAATCGAACCTCAGCTCCGTAATAATAGTACAATATCTGGGAAATTGTCCATAAGTGATAAGACTCCAAACTCCAAAGTCTCTTCAAACCCGTCTTTGGAAAAAATCCAATTTTATATTAATCCTCTATAGTCTACTGACATTTCCTCTTGCAACAAAAATCTGCTAACTCAAAAATTAGTAAGGCATGGTTCATTTCAACTTTAAAAAATAATAATCGCTTCTAATTACTAAAGCTATTGAGCGCGAGCGATGCCCCCAAGTAATTTAACAAGATAAAGAGGATGCATAATTGGGGTTAATATTTTGTCATTAGAAGCACGAGTCATAATTTTAGTGGTAAGATTATAACACTACAAAGTAAGGCTCTGTTCTTTTTGACTGAATAAGTCTGAACTGAATTGAACTGAAATGAATAAGTCTGAACTGAACTGAACTGAAATGAATAAGTCTGAACTGATCTGATTTGAACTGAACTGATCTGAATTGAGTATTATTAATAATTACAAGTAGAGTAATATTTTTATCATCATTGATAATGATAATAATTAATAATATTAATGATAATGATAATAATAATAACAATATTAATACTAATACTAATAATATGCATAATAATAATATTTTTATGAATTGAGTAATATTAATAATAACAAGTAGAATAATAATGATATGAAGTAATAATATTATTAATATAATATTTTCCTCCAAGATTGCTATTCGTAAGTCAATATATACAAAACCAATAAAGCATGTTTCACGCCTAATACCGTAGAATAAGAATAATAAGATGCATTTATTTCTAATTCTAAAGAACGGAATATTGACTTGCCTAATTTACAAAATACAAAACTATATTTACATACATTTGACTACTCCTATATTTACAAAACTATATTTGACATATATTTTAAAAAAAATACAAAACTATATTTGACAATAATAATAAAAATAATAATAATAATGATAATAATAATAATAAGAATATAATAAAAATAATAATAGTAATAATACTAGTAATAATAATAATAATAATAACAATAATAATAATAATAATAACAATAGCAATAATAATAATAATAATAATAATAATAATAATAATAATAATAATAATAATAATAATAATAATAGTAATAATAATAATAGTAACAATATTAATATTAATAATAATAATAATAATGATGATGATGATAATAATAATAATAATAATAATAATAATAATAATAATAATAATAAAATCAATAAGTTGTAGTACTCGGCGATCCGATCTCGAACCGAGGCGAATAAGTCGGGCGAATCGAACCGGCCGGGCCTCGATCGGGCGATCGATTCGAAGCGGCGAATTTCCATTTATTCAGTCCAAAAGAACATAGCCTAAAACATTAAAGTGAAAAAAAAATGAAGAGTTGCAATAGTTTGACGAGGACCGTCTCATTAATCTCATCCTCCATCGGTTTCTTTTTAATGGTTAAACTTTGAGTTTTGATGTATTTACCAATTTATTATCGTCCGTACTATAATTCGTAATTTTTTTTCTCTATTCCCAACATTTACCGACATCAAAAGAACTATATATATATATCACGATTTTCAATTTGATTTTCTATGGAGTCGTTTACTTCGGTCTTCGATACTCCAAACTCAGGAAATTCATCCTTTCGACATCTTCTCTGTTTTGAAGATAGAAATGCACACATCGTTCAACTAAATTAATCTAATCCAAGGAAGAAAAACCCTAGATTTCTGCGCGCAAATTGCATTCGTGCGATAAATCGAGCAGAATTGATCAAACCCTAGAATTCCGCGCACAAATTGCATTCATGCGTTAAATCAATCAGAATGGATAAACCCTAGAATTCAGCCACAAATTGCATTCATGCGATAATTCAAGCAGAATTGATGAAACCCTAGAATTCCGCGCACAAATTGCATTCATACGTTAAATCAATCAGAATGGATAAAACCCTAGAATTTTATGTACTAGCATTATGTTTATTTTTAGCAGTAATCACTTGTTCATCAGCTGAATCATCCACATGTTTGATGGTATACAAAGAAGGTGGAGCTCCGGCGGTGTTCAAATCCCCAAAATGCCCTCGGTGGAAGCTCTCTCATAACGAACCTTCGCCGGAAAACTCCAAGTGTCATGTCGCCGTGCATCAAGGTCGCCGGAAGTCGCAGGAGGATCGCATTATCTGTGCCCTAGATGTTCGGATTCCGTTTCCCGGTTCGTAATCTTTGGTTCATTTTTCTGAAGTTGAATTTCATTTAGTTTCTTTAGTTTCTGCCAATTAGGATTAATATTAACTTAATTGGAACTTTTTGTGGTTGTATATTAATTGTTAGGTTTTATTGGAACTTATCTGAATTTATGTTTCCGGAGATGAGTTGTTTTAAGATGTGATGAACATTGAGTAATTAGTTGAGTAAGGTGATTTTGATTGTATTACTGACTCTATTGTGTGCTGGATCGCGATGTGGGCTCGTTAGAAGTGGGATATTGGAGAATTGGGAATTGAATTTTGTATGATAGTGAAATTTTAGGTGATACAAATTTTGGCGTAACTGTGGTATGCATACAATAAGACATCCAAAGTAACTCCATTTTTCAAATGAAGTCACCCATGTCGCTGAAATTAACCGTTTTGCACGAGGAGACTCATAAGAGTCACCCCAGATCATGTCAAAAGGTTGCCCTTGTTTTATCACACAATTATCTCGTTCCCTTACCTTGAAATATTTGTTCATGAAGAAGAAGATATTGGATGAAATCTTATCATCCATTTGTTTAATGAACTTTTGTTATTTCTATGCTATAAGAGGAAGGGCATGCTTTAGTATCTATGGTTGTTTCATTCATATGCAGTGTGGTTGACTACTTGATTTACAAAGCGGTAGCATGTCTTTTGAGTTTTGGAACTTTATACTTATGTGCATGTTAAATTTGTGTAATGCAGTTACTGCTTTGGTGTATATGATTTCGACTACTGTTTTTCTATGTAGTTGACTACAGAGACCTGAGTTAGTTCAGAAGTTCTATGAGGAGAGATGTTTTAATGAAGTCCTTGTTATTTGTAATTTAGTTTAGTTTTGGAGCAGGTCCAAGTGGGTTTACAGAGGTTGCTGTGGGAATTGTGGCTGTTTTTGATGGCCATAATGGTTCAGAAGCTAGCGACATGGCTTCAAAACTTTTTTTGGAGTATCTTATTTTGCACACATATTTTCTTCTGGATGCAACATTTCCTTCCTTTCTGAAGAAATCCATGGGAAGATTGTCAAACAAGGGAGTTCTGACATTTTCTTCTCAGTTCTTCAAGGACAGAGAATGGATTCTGTCTTTTATCGATCAGGAGAGGTATGAAGTTGATATTCTCTTTTTTCTGTAGGTCTTACGACTTACACCCTTGCTCCTGTTATTTATATTCACTAGTCTACCTATTTGATGCGGTCCGGAATCTTTTTGTTCATGTTGACTAACTATTACATCATTGACTGACTGGGGCTTATGAATTCTGTACAATACGAGGGCCAATATATTCATTTGAAAGGGGGGGTTTGAGGGAATGCAAAATAGACAGTATTGGTAATTTAGTAAAGACAGGTTTAATATATATTTATTTCTTTATTTTGTCTGAAGTCAAGTAGGAAGATACTACTTCCTCCGTCCCATAATATAATGCTTACTTTTTTATTCACGGGAATTAAGGAGAATGGAGGGAGTAATAGGCTTCTCCATAAAAAGTATTTATCGAAGTATTGTTTTGGTACTTTTGTCTTGGAACTACTTTCTTATATTCTTTTTCCTTAAAAAAAAAAAAAAAAGCAATAATGTCCTGTTGGAATGGTGTAAAGCAATAAATAGGGGCACACATTTTGAAAGGAAGGTAGGGGTATTTTGGATAGTTTGTGTAAAAATTGAGGATAATTTAGTCCAAACAAATTGATAAAAAATACAATAGGCACAATATTTTGGGACACCCAAAAAGGAATGTATTATGTAAGCACTATATTATGGGATGGAGGGAGTATCTCGCTAATGATGTGCAAGCCTTGTTCTTTCTTCGAGGTACCTCATAGTTTTGGGTTAAATGTTGAGTGATCCTTCTTCATTCCGCCTTGTTCCACTAGATCAGGTTTGTTACTATTTGGAGTTAGTGTGACTATGAACATAATCCTTACATCTCTTGGGTTTTTTTAAGATTTTTTTTTCCGAATTCTGCCTTCTTTTGCTAGATCAGGTTCATCGCTATCAGGAGTGAGTTATGACTGAGTCAGACCGAGACTTAAAAAAGTTATTTTTTTGTTTGATGGTTTTCTACCCTTGATCATCCTCTTTATTGGAGGTCTTAGATATTATTCTTTTTTAAATCTGTCGCTGATTACATATGATGGACCCATGAGCAGTCCGCTGCTTTTTTTTAAAAATTGGATGCACTTGCGAACCAGTTTAAACAAAAATAAACCCTGGATTCTTTAGCAAGCATGATAAATGACCTGGTTCACCTGTTCAGACTTTGTTATCTGTGCATCAAGATGTGTGGCGAGAGTGCTGAGGATTTAAACTGGGAACGTTTGGGTTTTGGCTAGCGCATATAAACATTGATGAATGGGATGAATTTTGATATTTGAGTTAAGATATTATATAGTTTGAATAAGTATCTGATAATTGTCTTCCATTAACAGCCTTTAAGGCAATATTGTTTTCAACAATTGGGCTGTCTCATGATTTTCTACATATGCCTTGTCTGATTTAACAAGTCCAACTTCTACTTCCTCCGTTTTATAGTAGTTGCAACGTTTTGACTTTCATGCTTGCCGATACACAACTTTGACCATTAATCTCTAATTATATATTTGTGAAAATTATAAAAAGTTGATATCTTGTAAATATATATTGAGATAAATCCAACATCTTACATGTTAAATTTGTATTGTATATTATTCACAAATTTCGGGTCAAAGTAAGTGCATGAATAGTGCAAAAGTCAAAACATTGCAACTATTAAAAAAACGGAGGAACTGTTATGTAATTAATTGGTCTATGGAACTTGAATTTTCATGGGAAGTATTGTATCATGGAAAGTATGGATAGTTTGTTTGGTTCAGAAGCAATTTCTTTTAAAGATGATGTTAGAAGACACTATGCTTACTGTATAAGAATATTAACTTTAATGAGCAAAGAGTTATTTCGTTTGAGGTATGGATGTTGGAAGCTAAACTTACCTTTATCTTCTTAAAAACAACTTCCAGTGTTTCATGGAATTTAGCTCCTTCCATGTTTCTTTTCCAGGTATTCACAATGAAAATGAACATAACTAGTGATCAAAAGCCATTAACTAAAGCCAAGCAGCAACATTGAGAAAGAAGAAAGGGTGTAATATCTTAATTCTCATTTAATTTGTTGGTAATCTTTTGATGGAGTGATAGGTGTAAACCTTGTTACCTAGTGTTTTCATAGTCTATAGATAAGTAGTAGCAAGTAGCAAGTAGCAAGAACCTATCTTTTATGTACAGAACACAAGTTTGTAGGTTAGAATTTTGGTATCATTAGTTACTTTTTGCTTATTAATTGTCACAAGTGAAAAGAGAAGTGTTTGTTAATTTGTAACTGAGATGCAATCTGCATATTAGTTACTCCTTTGAATGCTGGTTTATGTAATGCCTTTTGGGTTTAGGTATATGTCCCAAGAGCTATTTGGAGAATCATTTCATTTGGAAATATTGCAAGAAGCATTGTTGAGAACAATTGATGACATTGATGCCACGTTCTCCAAGGTAGATATCATACTTTGTCTAAATTAAAGTTGCTTCCCTATGCAAAATTCTCTTACAATTAGTTGACAATCACTGAAATTGAAGGAAGCCCATAGATTCCATCTTGATTCGGGTTCTACAGCCACAGTTGTTCTGATTGTGGATGGGAAGATATTGGTTGCAAACATAGGAGATTCGAAGGCTCTTTTGTGCTCAGAGCAGTATCAGCGTCCTGCTGACGCTAAAGGTAAGGCGTTGTCTTCCTGAAAGAACATTTATCTTTTTATATATGCGTAGGTATGTCATAATATTTATCTAATTTAACCCATATTTTTATGGTGTATTGCGTGCAAAGTAGTATTCACCTACCCGGTTATTGCAGTTTACTTTGAAAGGATGTTGAAGGTCTATTTTCTGGAACATTGCAGCCACTGCTTTAAGGATATATAGGCAAAAAAGACGTGATGGTGCTGTATTGCGGTTTAAGGATTGTGCACACTGTAAAATGGTGGCTTCCAAGGGATTAAAGCATTTGATTGTGAAAGAATTGACTAGAGATCATCGGCCAGATAGGAATGATGAAAAGTTCCGAGTGGAAAATGCTGGTGGTTATGTTATCGAGTGGAGTGGAGTTTCAAGAGTCAATGGACGTCTTGCTGTGTCCAGGGCTATTGGTGATGTGTCTTATAAAAGGTGATTTTTATGCATAAGTTGTAACTCTGCTCTGGGATGCACTATAATCCTTTACTCCCTCTATCCCTTATTGTTTGCCACATTTCCCTTCCTTTTCTGTTTTAAGAGTTGTAAGTAGTTTTGTCCTTTTGCATGTAGGGTAAGAGAAAAGTGAAGAGAAATCGTCGGGACCATGTTATCTAAAAAAAGCAATGGCGCAATCTTTTAGAGACGAACCAATATGGAAATTGGGGCATTCTTTCAAGGACAGTGGGAGTAATTAAATTTTTTTGGGAGGGAGGGGGGTGACACTTGGAAGTCTGTTGTGGGCTGTGACAAGGTCTGGCTTAGTGTGTGTGTCTGTGTGTGTGTGTTATTGTATCGTTTAATATGCCTTCTAGGTTCATGCGTTGTTTTTTCTTTAGTATATCAGAACACTCAGTTACATTTATGGACATGAATCCATATCGTGACTTCGTGAGGACGTCCCCTTAATTAGGAAGAAGCTTGGGGTTACATCTATTGAGAACAAGATGAGGAAGAATCGCACCTCCTGTGGTGCTGTGGACATGTCAGACGAAGACCATTTGATGCATGAGTTAAAATGCTTGATGAGTGGCAAACTAATGGGATTGTAAAGGGGTAGGGAAGACCTAGGATAACTTGGATAAAGGTGATTGAGAGTTATGCGAGTCTACTTGGGATTCAGGAAAATATGGCTTTGGATAGCGCAAAGTGGGGGGAGAGATTTATTCCGATGACATGGCTTGACTTTGTATGTAGCCCTTATTATTCTTTTTACTTTACTCCTTGGGTTTTACAAACTTTTCCCCTAAAATATTTTTATTAATTCTCCTTTTAGGGTTTTCCCAAATCTTATCATTTGTTTTTCTCTATACCTCTTTTATAGATTGTTTTCAATCTATTAATATATGCATTTTCATATCCCTATATTTTGGTTTTCTCTTTACACCTCATTCGGTTTTTGGTCCCTTGTGTTATCTCTCGTCTTACGTCTCTCTCTTTCACTATCTTATTTTTCTTTGTTTAAAATCTTCTGCCTTTACTTTTATTGCTTTCATGGAAACAATTTCTTATGACAATTTATGTTAGCCGACCCTAAATCATTTTGGGATTAAGGCTTTCTTGTTGTTATTATTGTGTTATGTCAGAAAATTGTTTAAAGGGATTATATATATTGTTTCTGTTGTTGCTAGGTATGGTGTCATAGCTGTTCCAGAGATTACAGGTTGGCAACTCCTGAATGACAATGACAGCTACCTCATAGCTGCATCAGACGGTGTTTTTGAGGGGCTGGACTCACAGGATGTCTGTGATGTTCTGTGGGAAGTGCAGAATGACGACCTTTCAGGATTGCAGGTCTCTCCAGCCTGCTCAGATTCTCTAGCTGATTGCATAACAAGCATTGCATTTGAGAAAGGAAGCGCTGATAATATGGCTGCTGCTGTTGTTCCATTGAGATCAATAAGTCCGTCTAAAACCTTTCTGAACGGTAAGTATGTCAATAGAGGCATTGATGCTCATTTTCTCCAAATCTTAGATAGTTTTCTCCAAAAGTTTGTCCCGTTTCTATATGATGAACTTTTTAACCCTTGTGTTATTTTTAAGTTTTATCCTACTAATCTGGCATGAAGATACAGTGTTTGTTTTTCCTGAAATTAATGATTCAAGTAAGAAAGATTAGATGTTGCTCTACTAAAATAACTAAATAAGTGACCGATTTTTTTTTTACTATGTCCCAATTTTTCGTCCAATTTCATGTACAGCAATAAATTATGCTTTGCTCTATTGTGCTTTCCTTCACTGGAGGCTTTTTCTTAGTTTAGCAACACTCAGAGCTCAATATTTATTTGGGGTTGGATAGAGTACCTTTATATGACCTCAGTCATTAAATTCTATATTATTAGCTGTTCTCTCTAGTTTCTCACTTTCTAGTACCTACCGGCTACCGCCGTCTCCAAAAGATCGAAAATAACATGATTCTTCTTCTTTGCTTTTGTCAATGTTTTAGCCGATGAAGTTCCCATCAGCCTTGTTCGACTGGAACATGCTTATCCAATTGTGGCAAAGTTTGACAGACTATTGGTAAGTGTATGGCATAAGACTTTAAAGTCTTTAAGGGTATTTTGGACTTTGGAGTTCATTTAATAAGTTAAATTTCTCCTCGAACAAAATAGTTGAGGGAATAATTGGATAAGCAAAAAAGGAAGACAGGAATTTCGTTTCTTGAAGTTATGGAGGCTCATGTTGACCTTGTCTGACTATCATCTTGTTGCTGCATGGACTGCCTTTTTCTTTTCTTCTTATAAGAACTTAGCTTCTAAATCTATATATTCTGAAGTCTTCTTATTTTTTCTTTGTTAATTTTCTTGTCTAGGTTTGACGTCCGCACAGGTTATTTTTTCTAAAAAGAATCTAAATAATGACAATTCTTTTAAATTCCTTTATGCTTCGGCTTCATTCTTTTCTTTTGTACTTCACTCTTTTGTGACAATGCATACATAGGGTTGCAAATGAGTGTAGTTGAGTTGAGGAGTTGAAAATTAGCCAGGTCCTTTTCTTGTCTAGGGTTGATGACCCTAGGGGTCCTTTCAAAAGGAGAAATCTGAACAAATGGCCTTGCTTCGAAATTCACAATTTATATTTTGTACTTCGATCATTTGTGATCATGCAAACATACATAAGGATCCAAGCAAGTTTTAGCACGAATTTGGCTTATTAAATAAAATGATCTTTAAAGTTTTTGTTGGGGCTCGTTCAATTGCTTAACAAACAGGCCTCGACAGCTCAAAAAAGTTTGTTTGCGAGCGGTTTGCAAATGTATTTGCTTGTTGTAGCCCTAGCATACAACCTCCTATTTACTAAAATCTGAGAATTCTAGTACCGCCAGCTACCTTCCATTTTATCTACATACAAGTAATAATTTGAGAATAAAACATGGTTTTGTAATGGGTGGATTCTGGAAATGTGTGCCAGTGAAATGCTTTGCCTGATGGATACAGAAAAAATAGTAGTTAGTAATCCTTTAATGGTATATCAATCCTTCTCTTTATAAAATCCTTCTCATTGGATCTCGACTTTGTGTGTGTGTGCGCGCGTGCATGCGTGCGTGCGTGGGAAAGAAAATATAATCTGAAAGTTTATCTCAGAGGGGACATTTAATTTTCGATTGATTTTTGAACTTTTCGTTATCATTTTTGCTTCAGGTGGAAGGAAAGCAAGATAATTTTGGATGTTACTACTTCTATGAGAACCTCAAGGAAGATGTGGAAGATACCTCTAGTGATCGGGAGAATGAAAACCCAGATGCTGTTTATGACATCCCCCATGCTCTCCCTGGGCGTCTTGATCATAGCTGCGGTGAGTGGACTGCCCTCAAATTTTAGATTGTGCGATTGATTTTCTATGTGTACTGAATCATATGATTCTCTATCCTCCCGATGTTGATATCTCTGTTATTTTCTCTTCGTTTCATATATAGGACAGGAGGGAAGAAAGGGTGGGTGGGTGTGGGAAGTTCATGTTTGTTTCATTTTATCAAAGTCAAACTGTTAGAAATTTTCCTCTCATCGACGTTATATTGTCTAACTCTTATTTTACTCTGTTCTATTTACCATTGGAATTAGGAGAATCTACGAAATTAAATGATGAGAACAACTTTTGCTTTCATTTTGGGATGATCTCTGATGGAAATGGAGATGAGAGCAGATATCCTGAAGATCTTTCCAGTTTCCTTGCTCTGCTTGAGTCAATCCCTCTACAGTATGCTGATTCTGGTTTTGGATCATTTGAGCATGTTAAGCCTGACATGAGGTATAGTCGCTTTTTTCTTTGCCTCAGCTCTTTGCCTCTTTCGAGCGGCCAATATTGTTTGGGAATCTTTTGTATCTTTTTAGCTTTGATGTCTGTTAAATATATCTTTGGAAGTGTACAATTTGTGGAGATGAGAATTGAAGACTTGCTTTTTTTCCCATTATTTCATAGTGGGGTGAATATGGAAGTAATGGAACCCTAGTTTTCTTCTTCGATTTTTCTTCTTGGTCCTTATCTTTTGAATCCTATGGTTCTGCAGCAATCGTTTTGTCTTGATTGATTGCTTATATAGTCACATGTTTTGGCATCTCCATGTATATTCTTTTTTTGACAATCTGCCAAATGTGTGTTTTTTATACATTTTTTATATTACAGTTGCTTCTAGGAAAAGTATGATTTATAAGAAGTTTGAACTTTGAAGCCTTGTATTTGGAAAGGGGAGTTTACTCAGGTTTTATATTACAGATTATTTTATAATTAACGTAGTTGTGGACTTGCGATAGTTGAACCATCATGGTGGACCGGTGGCCATGCTTATTCTAAATTTTTTGGATAAGACAAACAATGGAACATTACCGTGATAGGAAGAAGGATCTACATATGGTTTTCATTGATTTGGAGAAGGCATATGATAGAGTACCAAGAGAAATACTTTGGTGGGCGTTGGCAAGGAAAGGTGTTCCACAAAAATATATAGATATCATCAAGGATATGTATGAGGGGGCAACTACGAGTGTGCGGACTACGGTGGGGAGGACAGAAGAGTTTCCTATTACGATCGGAGTGCATCAAGGTTCTGCACTTAGTCCCTTTCTCTTTGCCCTAGTCATGGACGAACTAACGAGGTCAATTCAAGATGATATACCATGGTGTATGATGTTTGCGGATGATATTGTGTTGATTGATGAAACAAAGGAAGGTATTGAGAGAAAGTTGGAATTGTGGAGACATACATTAGAAGCCCGGGGTTTTAGATTGAGCAGAAGTAAGACGGAGTATATGGAGTGCAAGTTCAGTGGGGTTACAAGCAGCGAGGCGAGGGCGGTCACTTTGGATAGCAAAGTGGTTCAAGGATCGAACGTCTTCCGTTACCTAGGATCCATTCTCCAAAAGGATGGAGAACCTGGATGGAGACGTGGCTCATAGAATTAACGCGGGTTGGTTAAAGTGGAAAAGCGCCACCGGATTCCTTTGTGATTCCGGCATTCCCCAAAGCTTGAAGGGAAAGTTCTACCGTACGGCAATTAGGCCTGCTTTGTTATATGGCACCGAATGTTGGGCGGTGAAACAATGCCACGTCCATAAGATGAACGTGGCGGAGATGCGTATGTTGCGGTGGATGTGTGGCCACACAAGGAAAGACCGATTAAGAAATGAAGTGATCCGGGAAAAAGTTGGAGTTGCATCCATTGAAGAAAAGATGAGGGAGAATCGGTTAAGATGGTTTGGTCATGTGAAAAGGAGATCAGGTGATGCACCGGTGAGAAGAATTGAAGAGTGGAGGAGTAACCAAGTTGTAAGGGGTAGGGGAAGACCTAAGATGACTTGGATGAAGGTAATTGAAAGTGATATGAGGTTACTTGGGATTGAGGAGAGCATGACGTTGGATAGAAGTGAGTGGAGGGGCAGTATCCATGTGGAGGAAGGGGTGTGATTTCTGCATTTATTTGTTTTTCTCAATTGTGTTGGTATTAAAACCTTTTGTTGAAAACCTCTTTTAAAACTTGTTGGTGTAAACCTTGCTTTAAAAAAAAAAAAAAAACCTTTTTATCACTCTTGGCGATGCCATCTCCTTTGGTGACGGTTTCAGTTGACGATTCATGTTAGCCGACCCCAAATCACTTTGGGAATAAGGCTTAGTTGTTGTTGTTGTTGTTGTTGTAGTAGAAAGGATGGTAAAAGCAGACACCTTGGCTATGTGATAATGATACACACACCTCTATCCAATGGGGTACTGCTTTTGAATATAATATGCAATTGTTAATCAGGAGTACAACACTGCATTCCTGCTCTGCTTGTGCAGCGTTTTCTTTATTGGCAACATGATTTAAAAGAGAATTATAAATCAAGAACTAGGAATTTTCTGTTTCGTGTCATAATGGCTGGCTGAAGACCTAAACTATGTGCTTATTGAGCTGCTAACCTTGGCACTTTCTCAACCCTGCAAAGTTATAATCGCCTGATAAAGCCACAATTATTTTGCAGAATTTGGCCCCTGCTTCTTGCTATGTGCCTCTTATTAGAGCTTATATTTCAATTTTCAGTGTGTTCCTATAGGTTAACTAATGTTTAGTACTTTAGTTGCCTGTTGTCTTTTTAAGTGAGATGCAAGTTAGACAAATCTGTCAGTAGTTCATCCCCTAACTTTCATGTAAGCTTAATTTACGATTTCCACTGTGCTTAGAGCTTGAGTCAGTGTAGCTAGTGTAGTTTGCTAACATTGGTGAAGGTAAATACTTTAAAATGGAAAACAAGGTACAGGCTGATTACATTGCCTCAATCCTTTTCATAGAAGGAGGTTCTCGTATTAGCTTTTCCATTTTGAGGGTTCTTTTCTAAATCATGGATGATTATTTTATTGTTGCTAGTTTCTAAGATACACAATGTTGATCTCTGATTCTTTCTTGCATGACATAAATGTACTCTTTTTATCTTTTGATGAACAGGTATATCCTGAGGAAAAGATTCGGTCGTGGAGCGTATGGTGAGGTTTGGTTGGCTTTTCAGTGGAATTGTTCTCAAGGAGATGATACTCGCAACTGGAATCAGAATAACTTAACTTCTTCCAGACACCATCATTTTAATCTGGAATCGTGATGAAAATTCAGGGAACTTCTCATCAAGTCATGATTGTCCTGGTGGCTCCTCGGATGGTAGCTTGTTCATTCTAAAGCGCATAATGGTAGGTCTGAATCCTTGTATATGCTGCTACCTCTATTCGATGGTTTTTGTGGTGATTTTTTTTCGCTAGTTACCTATCTTGTATGAATATAAGTTCCTTTTGTCAAAAGCATTCTCTCATACATTTTGTTCATTAAGAAGATACTGTAATGAATCAACCCAAGGAGAGGGGTACTTTTGGTATTGCATAATTAGTTAGTTTTAATAGTAGCTTGAAGAATAAGTTAGGGGTTAGTGGGGAATATCTCTATAAATAGAATAGATTAGGGAGAGAGAAAGCATGTTGAATATTGATAAGAAAATTGGGTGAGGTTTTAAGAGTTCAATAGGAGAGAACAAGCCTCTCGAAAGCTTGTAATTACTATCTTTATTTTACTGTTTTTCAGAAAATTATCGATCAAATTCCATTCAAGTCCATAATCTTCTTCTCTAATCTGCCCTAAAGATGGCAGTTCATCTCAGATACATAAACCGCTAGAATAAGCAAATTAGGCTTGATCGACTAGGTGTGTCCGCTGTTTGCAGTTTGTAAAATTTAATACCATTATTCATTGTCAGAAACTCTATCAATTTATACTTTGGATGTCATTTTCCGGATACAATCTTCCCTTGGTTGGGAGGGGAACCAGATCTTTGGATGTTGCTGGTGGTGCTGGTGGTTGTGATGCATTGTGTTGGCTTCTTTGTAATTCTTTCACAATCTTTTTCCATGAATCCTGATGCTACTGTAGTTTGGGGAATCATATATATGTGCATTTTATGAGACTGATATATGGCCCACTCACTCGCTTTTCAGTGGTTAATTACTTAATCAACCAAAAACAGGAAAACAAATAAAGTTTCAATATTGGAGAGTTCAAACATGGACTAGACATGGATTTGAAGAAAGAGTAAGTTTGGATATGGCAGTTGGATGTTTTAGAGATTAGGCTGAGCTTGCTCTAATGTTTTTGTCAACCCTTATTAGAAGTGCTAGAGAATAAGATCAAGGTTCATGTGTCATCACTGCATAGAAAAAATTGCTGTCGCGGTGTTGCAGAACACATCTTGCGTGTGTTATAACGCACTTTGCAGCCATCGTGATGTGAATTGACAAATTGTAAAGAGATCCAGTATAATTGTAGTTTAATAGTTTTGGAAAAGATTGTAACTTTACGCTGTTGGTTTTGAAACCTTATCCTTTTTTTATTAGTAATATGAGTGAAACTTTTATGTACTCCCTCTGTCCTCTAATAAATCTCTTGTTAGACCTGGGGACACATACTAAGAATCAAGATATTAAGAGTTTGTAGTAGGGGAGCGTAGGCTTATTGGTAGTTGAAAGTAGGAACAAATAAATTAGGAGAGGGGGTGGGTGGGCCACGTGAATTTGTTTGGGGAGGGGGTTTGTAATGGCTACTACAGTAAGATAATGGTCTGCGACGGATGTCGCAGCGTGATTTTGAAACACATGTTATGATTGATATTTCCTGTAGTGCTAGGTTCAAGTTCTTTTACAAAAACGGTCTTTACCTAAGGGAATGGTCTTCAGATGTGAATTATAGTATTGATCCTGTTGCTGAATCTTAAGATGCAAAAATGCAATATGGACTTAAGTGTGCTTATGGACTTTATTGTCTTATCTTACGAATTCTGGATCCTCCCAGATTAGGAGACCATCTTTTAGCCCTCAATCCATTTGAATCCTCTATTATTGGTCATGGACCTAATGCTCACAGCTAAATCTGCAGGCCTAAAGTTCTATATAATAACTTGAATTTTGATGGAAACTGAAATTCCCTTTGATGGTTGTTAATAGTGCTAGTCGTGGGAAAGAGTGATGCTGTGTAGATTCTTCACTTTCTGCTGGCTGCTGGGCATGATAACAAAGAAATCTGATAGTGAACATCTATGTTAAACAGGAAGAAATTTCATTAGCTTCGTTCTCAGCATAGTGTCGTTTGTGTGAATAGGTTGGTGGTTTACAGGTGCAAACTTTTTAGACTGTTTTGCTTGTATCTTGTAGTGGCCTCTCTTCTCTCAAACTTCTGAAGGATTTTTCCTCCTGAAGTCCCATTGCTCTAAAAATGAAGCTCCAGATGGTCTTCAAACTTCAAAATATATCCTTTCATTGCTCTTTTGTACTCCCTCCGTCCCTAAATAGAGTGCCCATTTTTCCATTTATGTTTGTCCCAAATGGATTTCCCATTTCCTTATTTGGTATGGGTCCACCAATTAAAATATTATTTTGCTTTCAACTTTCATAATATCACCCACTTTCCAATATGGCCCACATTCTCTCTCCTTAATAACCAATTCATAAAAAGTGTACCAACTTCTATATTTAATTATGATTTAATACAACTAAGTTCCTACACATGATTTCTTCTTAATACTTGTGCCCAAAAGAAATGGGCACTCTATTTAGGGACGGAGGGAGTATGATGCTAAGTTCCAATTGTCATTTTGCTCTTTTGGCTTCAGCTCTGTGATCATGCCCTCTCTTTTTCCTCTCATTCTCTTAGAAGCTTTTTTTTTTTTTTTTTATGTGGTCTGATTCCATAAGTTGCAGTGAAGAACTTTTTTTGGGTACTTTCTGGATATGTTTTTGCTTTGGTTTAGAAGTTGATATTATGTGTCCATTCTAATTTAGTCAAAAATGATATATAATGATTTACTTTCAAATAATTGATAGCTATAAATTATATAGGTGCTGTGCGATTTTGCATTTGCAAAATGCTAAGATTTATCACATTAAAAGCAAATATTTAGTTGCCTTTTGTTACAACCAGGTTGAGAGAGGATCTGCTGTATACTTGAGTGGGTTGCGGGAGAAGTATTTTGGTGAAATATTCTCAAATGCTTCTACATCTCTTGGAGGGTTTTTACCATCTACAGTGTCAAGCTCATTATTTAATGATCCTGGAGCCAGTCTATATGGTCACTTTGGAACAAATAAAGATGTTCAGGAGAATGAGGACTCTGAGTTTCTTGGCCAAGAGTTCACTCATGGAAATGGAACCTGGACAGTGATCTATGAAGAAGGCCTCAACCATATTGCAAGATATGTTGAATCCTTTGAGTCCCGTTCTAATGAAATATGGCTTGTCTTCAGGCATGAAGGCATATCTTTGTCAAAGCTTATGTATACAACTAAAGATGCTGATGAAATCCCTTCTGAAAGATCTGGACATGCTCAGGTGTTGCACCCATCAAAATGGTGGCATTGGCTTAAGACAACAAAAGCAGGACAAGTGGGAATGCGGAATATTATCTGGCAATTGGTGCGTGCTCAAAAAAAATTCAGTTTACACTGTAATTTGAGTTGTTTCTTTTGGTTATCGTTTGGGTGCAACATATGGCTTGCATTTCTTTTTTCAAAATATAAGTGAATAGTGAATAGAAACTTGCAAATGCTAGATTGTTGTCTGATATAGTCAGTCTTGATTGTATGTAAGTTTGTCTCAGCTACTAGAGTTCCATGTATTGAGTATGTTCAGTTCTTTCTCAGAAGTCCTTGAGTTGTCTCTGTATTTCTCTTATGACTACTATTTTACTAGGCTTTCTACAATTATTTTTTGTTTCTTTTTCAAAATTTTGATATCTGCATCTCACTTCAATTTCTGAGATAATTTCTTTGTCCTGTCAGTTGATGGCTCTCAAGTCTTGTCATGATCGTAATATTACCCACAGAGATATCAAACCTGGTGAGGATCTGGATACCTCTTTCTGTGTCTGATATATTATATTATTATCTCTATTTTTTTTTCTATTTTTTTTCCCTGCAGAATTAATAGTGGATTAAAGGAGGGAAGGTGGGTGAAGGAAAGAGAGGGAAGGGGAGGAAAGGAAGGGGAGGAAAGAGTGAAGTTGCATTTTCTTTCTGACATTAGAAGGTTTTGGTTTATTAGGAGGGGAAGGAAAATAAATCTTTCCAATTCCCTTCTCTTCCATTCTCCCATGTTGCATGCAAATAAGTGAAAATGAATACGTCCCTTTCCTTTCTCTCAAAGTTCCTAGTCCAAACAAACTATAGTTTACCTGCTAAATATTCCCTTCTAATCTCTATTCAAATTTTAGATTTAGGTTTCTTCAATATGATTTGGAATCCTGGGCAACTGATTTGTGAATTGTTTCTGCAGAGAACATGGTAATATGCATTGAAGATCAGGATACAGGTGAATGCTTTAAAGGAAGACCAAGTGGAGAGCTAAAAAGTGCAGGAAAAATGTATACATCTCTGCCATAGTGTTTTCTTTCCCCATTCGTAAAGGTTTCTGTACATGAAAATACTTAGGCTCCAAAGCACCCCTTGATTGTGCTTTGATGTGGATGCAAGGGAATCGTGAGCTTCCTTCACAGAACCTTGGTCTCAATGGATGGGTGGAATGGTATAGTCTACTTTATGGTAAAAGCAGAAAGTGATTTAGGGAAAATTAGTGTATCTACTATTGGCCACCATGTTTCTTGTAACGACGTGTTTGAGTAGGGAAGTTAAAAAGGGATATGCACTTGAAATGGAACTTTTGGAGCTACTTAAGTTTAAATCCTTGATTTAGAATGTAGGAAGTGGAGAAAAGAAAAGTGTACATCCCTCAAATCCCTCTCTAAAAGTGAGATGTAATGTTGTCATTTGCAATATCTCTCTTTCGAATCACTATCCAAACCGTAAATATGTAAGTGGAGGTTTTTCTAAAAACAATTTGGATGTGTTTTTAAATTTCAGGATACATGCAAGCTTTGGATTTTCACGAACTAACAAATTTTTTTTAAAAAAAATTCTACCATGCTACTGCTCGTATTGCAGAAAATGAGGAAAAATGGCATTTTTTTTTTTATGTTAATAATGTTTCATACTTTCATGAGGTTATTTTGAACGCCACTCATCCAAAATTTAATAGGTGAATGAAATATAGGGGGTAGCAGTACCAGGAGCAGAAGTTAGTGCTCCTGCTTCTTGTTCCATGTCCACCAATGGTACCTAGTTTGTCTTGTAGGGTGTCTGTACTCTGTGCTAGACTAGCCTAGGGGGGCAAGGGTACTTTTGGTAATACACACTAGTTATTATGTTAGCTTGGGGAGTAAGGCAGCTGGTTATTTAGAGGAGATAGCAGGCAAGTCTACTATAAATAGAGGAGATTAGGAAGAAAAGAAATCAGAAAATTATTGAGAAGTTATTTAGCTTGTTAGTTAACTTTGGGAGAATGTCAAGTCTCTCGAATACTTGGCAATTATCTTACATTTTCTGTATTTTCTCGCTTGATAATATAAATCACCATCTTGATCCCTTAAACTACCTGCTTAGATTATCAATTCATTACAGTGTTGATGGACCATTTCACGTTTATAGTTTCTTCACTATTCTAAGCTTAGCTTCTGACTCAGTAGAATGTTAATAGCCATTGACATTTATGTTCATTACTTTGGTGAAGGCTTTGTCCGTTTGTCGTCAACTTCTTCTCTATCTTTGTAGCTATTTTCGAATCAAGTTCGGCAGGATTCAATACGTGGCTGGAATCATTCATTAACCATGGAATAAAAAGCAAATGATCACTTGGTTGCAGTTGCACCCTTGTATTTGTGTACTATGCATGACCCCTTCAATGTTCTCTTGATGTTGATCACCATTAACCATGGACAGAGAGATCTCTTCCTCATTCTGGGAGTTTATTAATAGAAACCAGCAACTCAGCAAGCTATCTGTTACTTCTAGTATCTGTTTTTAAGATATCAGCTTTTCACGATCTCTGGCGTAAGAAGATCAGATTCTTCTTTATCATCTTTCTTTTATGGTACTGAAGCTGGCATTGTATAAGCCCCCTACAGGTCATCTGGTCATTAATTTTTGACCTTGATCCAGGATATAGCTGCCTAACGGAAATCCTTTTTGTATTTGGTTTTTTGTTTATCTGTGGGAGACTTATGAGCAATAAGCCAGTAACATACTTATGGTCTCACTTGATATGCTCATCTTAAGTGCCAATTGTCCTCGTTAGATCTAGGTGGAAGCTTGAAGATAGTGCCTCCTCACTAAGTTAAGACGATGACAGTAAATACATAAATAGGTTTTAAATTTCTTTTTTTGCAGAATATGTTTGTTCCATTCATTTATCTTTGGTGATAGTCTATTCAATTTTCTACCACTCTCCAGTCACCTCTCACTTTGAATTGTTTGAAACTTCTGATCTCAAGCCACATTATTGAATTATATTAGCATCGCTGAATATTATTATCATGCTTATAATCTATCAGTTAAACTCTGATGTGATGATTTTTTGATGTGATGATTTTTTGATGTGCTTTATTTTCTGGATTTTGTTTTCTCAGGCGTATTATTGACTTTGGTAGTGCAATCGATGACTTCACCATGAGGCGTTTATATGGGTTCAAAAGCCCGTCTAGGTAATGCTTTTTAAACTAAACTTTTGTGCTTTTTTTAGTACTTTCATTTATTATCAGATTTGTTATTCAAATTTACTGATTTATTATGAACATTGTGACAGAGCATGTATAATATGAATTTAGTGTTTAGAGGTTATATGTTTTCTGGTTATTGCTATTTGTCGATTCCTAGTTGGATCCACTGTATCAAGTCTCACTCACATAACCGCATTGTAAAGGTTTTTAAGCATCCTGAGATATTAGGCCACAACAGCCATAAACCATCCACATTGCTCGCGAAAGTGGTTTCGTGACCGTAACCGCGATCGTGGCCGAATCCGAGATTTAAATCCGTGGTTTCGATCATATGTTTAGATTTCTAATTTTCTATGGGACTACAAAATATGTATCTTGTCAAGCTTAATTGGTTGGAGGATAGTACCCAAGACCTCATATAAGATATCATCTCCATCACTTCCGTCTATGATGCCTATAATCGGAAGGGAGAAAAAAGTTGCTAAAGCTTTTAAACACAGCTCTCCAGATAGCCTTTTCTCTAGGGTGCTTTGATGTTACTCATTCAAATCAATTCACATTATTTGAGTTATTTCTATGTTTCTTTAAGATTTTCTTTTATGAAGTGCCGAGGCGTGTTCTATCCTTGCTGTCTGTTCATCTCATCTTCTTCCTCTCTCTCTTTCTCCCTCTCTCTGAATTTTTCTTCCAGGAGCTGCAAAATAATCCAATAGGAATTGAAACTGTCCCCCCCCCCACAAAAGAAAAACGATCCACTTAAATATAAAAGAGAAGAATGATCATGTACTTACAATGCGTTCTAAATACTTTGGCATGTGGCCTCATGTACCACTCAAAGGTATATGTTGATTTTCCAAGTTCAGAAGCTCAACAATCTCAATTATATAGGTGAACATTAATAAAAAAAGGTGTTGTAAATCTACAAAAGCCGTTAAATTGTCAATTGAGAAGACATGGGCGCATGACAAACTCATCTCAATTTGGCATGATTTACAATTTCAGATGGCCTCTCTTATATTTCAATCCTCTTGGGCATTTCACCAAATAGGTTGTAAGCATGGCATATATAATTGGTTGTATGTAATATAAGATCAGAACTCCGAAATTAAGTCATAAAAGATATAATACAGAATTCAATAGATAAAGCTTTTTTTTAAAAGTTCATCACACTGCGCACCTGAAAAGTGAGGAATTAGACGAGATGACATGATCTTCTTTTAGCGCTGCATTATGTTTGGTGAGCTCACAACAGCTATTTGAAACACATTCCAACACAGAAAGAGACCCTGTAAGTCTGGTGAATAGATCAAGCTTTCTTTGATACTTTTGTTACTTGTTTGTTTCTGGATCTCTACTAAGATGCTCTACATCCTGGCCAATTTCTAGTTAATTGAGACCAAAAATCAGAGAGGGAGATAGAGAGGAAGAATATGGGAACAAAAGAAGAAGGCAAGAGAGTGAGTGCAAGTATAGAGTTTAGGGAGAGGTTTGGTGGCTGTGAAGGGGGAGGGAGGAAGAAGAGGGTTTCTGTGGCAGGAAATTATGTGAGAAGAAGAAGAAAGAAAGAGCAATGTGAAGGCATGAGCATGTAGAGGGAAAAAAGAGGCCTGCACAAAGAGTCGAAATACCGGACTGTTGACTTTCTGGCCAGAATATGCCATTAAGGTTCCTTTCAAAAGTTCTAATTTCTATAAGATACTTCCTGGTAGAAAATTTATAGGAGGTGCCAAAACAGTGTTATAAAAGGTATTTTCTGACAGAAATGCTTGATTATGATAGTTTTAAGGAGTGTTTATTCTCATCCTGATACTCTATCAATCCTATGTTTGAAGGTGTCGTGAGAATCTATAGTCAGAAATATACTGTTCCCTTAATGGCTTATAATTTTAACTTTTCTGCAATACAGAGCGGAGCAGACATATGAGTACACCCCCCCTGAAGCTTTTCTAAATACAAGCTGGTTTCAGGGACCTACAAGCAGGACTCTAAAGTATGTTAATTGTTTTTAGCTGAACTGGAAGATTTGCTCTTAGAAGCTATATTTTTTTTTTACCTTCAAATTACGTGCCTATGTTTCTTTGTTAATTACGACCATCAATATTAGAACAATGGTCAAAACTCAAAACTGAAGTAAATTATTGTCGCCGTGTTCTGCATATACATCTCTTTTGAGCTGCTCCATTTTGACAGGTATGATATGTGGAGTGTTGGAGTTGTATTCTTGGAGATGGTATTGGGTTCGCCAGATGTTTTCCAGATTAGCTCTTTATCTCATGCCCTTCTGGATAACCTTCTTAAAGGCTGGAATGAAGACTTGAAGGAGCTTGCATATAGGTGAATTTCATCGTAATATCTGATGATTGTATGACCATGTATTTCCACCTTTTCCCCAGAAATGATACATTTCTGTTGAAACTACACGTGACTTATTCTTTAGCAAATATATAAACATTTTTTCCTATTCTGCATGGGAGGAGTTATTTCATGAATGATATCCTGCTAGCCTTGCTCTCAGACATGTTTGTATGTGGATGTTCTATACTTCTATCCGATGAAAAGCTAAACGAGTAACTATATAATGGTCAACTGTTGCTCATGGAATTTCCAATAGATTATGATTTCGATTTTTTATTAAGATGCTTCATGGCTACAATATGCACACCATTATGATGTCAGGGGTTCTTCTTTTAACATACGATTGAAATACTGGGGACTAAGTCAGAAATTGGAATTGTTAGCATTTTCCTTGCATGACTGTCTTTTGTCTTTGGGTAGGTTTCTTATACGCAGACAGTTGATGACCACCAGGTGTGAAGCATCTAAAGTTCTGCTTTATTTATTATACCTTTGTGTTTGCATGAGCTGTTTCCTCACTTGCATTTCAAGAGAACCCTGTAGCTGCACAAATGTGGCTTGCATTGTTGAATGATGATAATTTGTTGTTTAACAAAAGATCGTGTGTATGTTAGTATTAGTGAGAAATATGATTTGCAGGAAAACTTTATTACTGATAAGTTGCTGCCTTTTTCTCGCTTGGTCCAGGCTTAGGTCCTTCATGGAAATGTGCATATTAGTCCCGGGCCATTCTTCTACACGTCGTCCTGGCAAGGGTCCACATGACCAGGTGAGTTTGTTTTAGGTTAACCTAGATTATGTTATTTTACATGTTGGTTTGCTCCTTGATTGTACCAGACTGCTCCTAAAGTGATGCATTTCATTGTATTTCCACTTTACTATTTTTAGTGGTTTATGTTCAGACAATGCATTTGCACTCACACAATGGTTGTAAATATTACACTTAGTGGTGGAGCTTCCATTTCCCAATTTTCAAGGTTGGATGTTCGGCTCTCACCTTCCCTAACTTTTAAGGTTGGGTGGGATTCATTGTTATCCTACTAGGTTTGGTGCCTTTGGCTGTTAAGAAAGTGGATTGAATTAGCTTGCCCCCTATCTCCCCGGACCTCACAGAGTCTGGTTCCTCATGACCAGTTGATTACTAAAAATTATTGAAAGGTAGTGTTTGTTCTTGGTTGATGAAAATGACATTACCTACAGAATGCTTTATAGTTTACATTTAAGCAGTTGACTGATTGCCAATTCACTCAAATATACTGGTTCTTATAACAAAATGAATTTCTGCAGGCTAATGATTCACCAGCTTCATGGAAATGCTCTGAAGAATTCTTCTCGAACCTCATAAAAAGTAGAGATCCTCTTAATATAGGGTTAGTGACGATTGCCAGAAAGGTTTCACATTGTTACATCTTTTTGGTCTGGTTCACGGAAATTCTTAACATAATTTACAATGTCAACAGTTTTCCAAATGTCTGGGCTATGCGTCTAGTGCGGCAGCTATTACGTTGGGACCCGGTAATGTTTCTTTAAGTGGCTTTTTTGCATATATCTGTTAGTGTGATCTATGCAACTGCTGGGTGTTTCACTTGATTGTATGTGGATAATTTTTTTTAATCTTTACGCCTTAATTTTCCACATATTATGGCTCTACCTGTTTCACTTTCAAAAATATTACGAGTTATTTCCATGAAAGTTGAAGCTTAAGATACTTGTATTTAGCAATCAGATAGCAATGAATTGCATGAAATAGGAGGCTTATTGCCTATAATGAAGCTAAACTGAGTTTTTTTTTTTTTTTTTTTTTTTGACAGCAAGAACAAACAAAGAAACAGACTCACACTATTATGCCCTTCCTAGCTTTAATAGCTAAGTTATGAGCACTCTGAACATACAACCTATTGACTTTTTGAAAGACACAAGACTCAAAATCTCTGCTTATATTTTTAATATCCTTAACAATAATAGCCAGCTCCATTGACCTTGAATCTTTATCTAACGCACAAACAAGATCCGCAGCATCTGAATAAACGACAATACGCCTCCAACCTTTTTCCTTTGCTTCCTTGATTCCATACAAACATGCATATCCCTCTGTCTGCCATGCCGACGTAGCGAAGACTTTAGCATTTTCCTTAGCAATTTCCTGCCCCCCCTTAAATCCCACCCAACCTACACCAGCTTGCGGAATTCCTTTCTTATTAATTTTCCAAGCACCATCTACAATTACCGTCCAAATATCCTCCCCCACATCATAACCTGATAAAGATCCTTGGTTTCTTCTATCCCCTTTCATCTCGTCGTTCTTCCCCTGAAGTCTTCTTCTCCCTGCCCTGTATTCCTCCTCCCTTACTACATCTAGAACTCGATCCATTATACTACTTGGATCCATAAATCTGTTCCTGAAAACAATTTCATTCCTACAAATCCAAATAGTCCACAGAATAGCAACAAACATTACCACCCTCCAACTATCTTTTCCATCTTCCTTCCAGAATAACAATAAGAAATTTAATATCCACTCACTTATAGGAATGCTCCACCCATTCTTCGCTCTAATGCCCAAAGTAGATGAAATCCAAATTCGTTCTGCATATTCACAATCTCTAAACAGATGCTCCTCCGTTTCCTGTGACTTACTACAGAAAGGACAGCGTTCTTGGACCAAAATCTGCCTCTTGATTAGATTATTCGCTGTTGCAATGGCTTGATTAACAATTCGCCACACAAAAAAATTTCGTTTTGGACTCAAACCCGAAACCCATAATCTTTTCCAGAATTTCGTTCTTTCCCTATTTCCTTCCACATCCATTTGTTTTTCCATTAGCATTGCATACACATCTTTTGTAGTCACTTCTCCCGTTTTTAATCTTCCCCACACATAATCATCGTCCACATTAGATTGTGGAATATGCACAGCCAGAATTTTGCCTGCATCCTTTTGCGTGAACAGCCTCCATATAAGTTGTGTGTTCCATTGTTTCTTTCCCGGAATCATAAGATCAGAAACTCGTTTTATTCCTTCAGCTTTCGCTATTCTATAAGTTGTGTGTTCCATTGTTTCTTTCCCGGAATCATAAGATCAGAAACTCGTTTTATTCCTTCAGCTTTCGCTATTCTATTGTTTAAATTTGATGCTTGATCCACCAGTCCACCTATCCATCAAAATATCCGTTCCCATCCCATTACCAATCACTCTTGCTATCCCATCTTTGCTAGCTTTAATTGCATAACATAGCCCCCTAGCTCCCCATGAAGCACCAGTGATCTTCCTATCCTCCATACCCATTTGAACCGGTGACATTTTATATCTTGATCTGAAAACCTGTGATATCAGTAAATCCTTGCCATTATGCATCCGAAAAGCTTGCTTGACAAATAACGCCTTATTAAAGTTTTGCACGTTGCGCACACCAAGTCCACCCCATCCCTTTGGTCTTTCAATTATATCCCTTCTCTTCCAATGTATCCCCTGATTATTTGGTCCCTTTTTCCATAGGAAAGATGCAAATATGGAATTCAATTTGTTAGCTATTCCTTTAGGAATCAGGAAGATCGATAAAACATGCTGACAAACAGAGACCAGAATGCTATTGATTAACATTAGTCTTCCAGCATGGGATAAAGAACAGTGCTGCCACCCCGCAATCTTGTTTTTTACTTTATCAATTAGGGTTTAGAACTTAGCTGAACTGCGTCCATCCACCTCAATATCACATCCCAAGTATTTCCCCAGATTTTCAGTAGAAGACATCCCAATAACGCTTCTCATAAACCTTTTAAACTTATGCGGAGTATTAGGACTAAACATGATTGAAGACTTCTTATAATTAATAACTTCCCCTGAAAAACAACTAAATCTACGAATAATTTATTTAATCACATCACATGACTGAGGTGTAGCTTTAAAGAATACAAGAGAGTCATCAGCAAAAAATAGATGCGATATTTAAACTGAGTTCTTACTTTTAACAAATTAAATGGCGGCAGCCAATTGCCAGACCCCATTATATATTGATTGGTGTCAAATTTTATAGCTTGCTATCTCCTGATGAATTATTAACAAGTTTGTTACCTCCATTTTATTTTCTCTGATTTTTGTGTCCAGGATGACCGGTTAAGTGTGGATGACGCTCTGCGACATCCCTATTTTCAACAACCTCCCAGTTGATCATCGATATTATAATGAATGCATCCTTTCAGGATGAGAATAGTTAGTTCCAGGGATGGAAATGTTGCAATTAGCATGAGGCATATGCTTTGTGTCGAGTACACTGGTTAGCGGTTTTGCGAACCATTCCCTTTAATATGAGCTGAATGTTGCAAAGATGAATATGCTTGGCGTCGTTTCTGAGGTAGTTTCTTGGTTCATTAATTCGAAACCAAGAATCAAGGGCTTTCTGTCTAATTGTCCATGCCAACGTTGCCACAGTTGATGAATCACAGAGGATGCATATGTATCCTTCCGCGGTGTTCAGACACACATAAGAACAGGATTGAACTACCACTGTAATTCCTTGATGACGATTATGAGTCCTTTTTACCCTTTTTCTGATGAGTCATCTAAAGGCAAATCTTGTCTTTGTATATATGTAAATGCAAATATATATAGTGTTTCCTATAGCGAAATAGAAGAATGTTCTGATTTTTCACCATTTAACAGGAGAGAGATATGACAGAACTTTAATGCATTTTTCAGTATTGAACATGGTGTAATCTGTTTCTCCTAGCATATAGTAACTGGTAAACTTTCTGAAAGAATATCCTGAATTTGAAATTTCATTTCAACATCTTATATGACATGTACAGATTTGAAATAACATGGTGTAATCTGTTTCTCCTAGCATATAGTACAGATTTGTTGTAGACTGTAGACTGTACACTGTAGACTGCTCGATATAATCGGATTGTTACTTATTTGTTGTAGAGGTCTTATTATTTGTTGGAAATGTTATTGTACTTTCATTTTAATTTACTTTATTGCTTTCTTTAACCTTCCTGGAGTGAAATTCATACCCTGAATTAGAATGTAAGAGAAGAAAATTCATCAAGGAGAGGAAGCAAGAATTTTGAAACAGGCCCGTCAAAAAAGAAGAGGATTCTGAAACAAAATAGTTTGAGAGATACGCACTTTACAGTTATATCAAGTAGTATATTTGTGTGCAGTAGATGATGGGCTTCGGGTGTTGACATCACCTTCGGTCCTAAAAATACTATCGATTGCAAGCTCTTACGATAACAGACAAGTTGTTACTTATTAGTGCTGCCTTTCTCATAGGCCATATTCACTATGCATTTGGCCAATGATGAGAATACACACTTGGATGATCTCGAATGCTTAGGTCTTCGCCCTGAGAATTTGCATCGTGTATAAGAGAGTGCAACCCTCTTGTCTGCTCATGTCCTCACAGATGCCATCATATCACACCGCCAGCAAGATTCACTTGGATCCAAATACCTGTGGTTCTGCCATCACGGATCACCCCATATCTGACAAGGTGTATAGTATGAGTGAGTAACCATCAATTTCTCCCTCATTCCCTTGATAGTTTCAATACTTCTGTTTTCTATCGTCTCAAATGATTAAATGAGTCGAACCCTCCATTTTTCGTAGATATGGTCTCACCCATAAGTCTATAAAGCCCCCCGCAAAGTCCAATCCAACATGCAAGTGGTATACTTTTGTTTAATTTTAATTTGACAAAATTAGGTAACTAATTGTGTTTTCGTATTCATTCTTGTACCGCGAATTAAGCAAGCACTAGTCCACCACATTAAGTATTTCTTAGCTCTCTTTTTGGACTCATTATCTCATTTCACAATAGCAATATAAAAATCTCATTATATGAAAGTCTTGACTCATGGGCTATGAAAGGGAGTATGTTTTTCTGGTATGAGGTTTTTAACCATTCATGGTCCTAACAAGATTCTAGCAACCAAATCCAACATTTTCTTGAAGATATTGAAGGTAAGGGTCTTGTGTGAGGCTAACCTAGAAGATTTCTTCTTACCTATTTAGAGAAAATAAAGAAAATTAATAAAAATGGACAAAAATGCCTTAGGTGGCACATGTATCTACTATTCCCCGAGAATAAAGCGTATGAATGTCTTGACTCATGGGCTATGCCCCATTCACAAGGCTTGGCATACATACTTATAGCAACAAGCCAACAAGATCATCTACACTCCAAGTTAAGGCATTCAAGACCAACTTTACCAATGAACTATACATTGTTGTCAATGAAACAAAAGCAATGCAATATGAAACAGTATAAATGACGTATTTAGAGATGACAATTCAGGCTAATGGGTCAGATTCGGACATGTTTTGAATCATTTTCGGGTCATGCTCAAACATATGTAAGTTATGTAAAACATAAGATAATAACAAGGAATGATAATTGGATCAAATCATGCCGAGTTCGGGTTGTTGGGTTCGACTTTCTCTTATTAATTTTAGGTTAGGTTCATATCATATCAATAGACCTGAAATAAAGTATCATGCCATCAAGAATTATAAGTCTTGCTAAGGAAACCTACTTCGACATTATTGCAAATAACATGAAAAGAAGAGGAAAAACTAAGTACAAGCTACAAAGTAACTGATTATAGTACAGATTACAGCGTTTTTGGTCATCTTAACCCATATTAACTATCTGGACAATTTATTACACCTTGTTTACAATTTCTCCAAGGAAAACCAATTCTAGGGCTATTACCATAAATAGGCTAGCGACCAGACATGCATGCTGCTGAGTGCTGACCCTCCCACAGACATGCATGCTGCTACTAAGTACAACTAGAGCATAAGTTTAAGCATACCAATGCATAGGCTACGGACATGCTAGTGATCAGGCTAGAGAAATTAATTCAAGGATCCTCATCTACCAACTACCAAGTAAGCTCCAAGCTACAAAGCCTACAATCTAGCATGAGTCACTAGTCTGAGTCAATATGCTCTTTTTGACATCTTTATGGCCTTTTCTCCTTAAAAAGTTTGCCCTTTCTGTGCCAATTTCTTTTGGGTAGAATGGCCACTGGGCTGGTTCAAGCTAGTCGTGAGACGAGCCAGGACCAGCACACAGAACAACCAGTATCACGAGCTAGTTGAGGTGAGCCACTTTTCACCGGGTTAACCTGGTGGAGAGCCTACGCGCAGTCGCGCACCTACCAGGTATGGCAGCTAAATTACACTAGCACCGGTTCTGTGGCTACGTCGTCAGCCGGCATTATAATCACCCGAACAAGGCAATTTATATTTGCAAGGACGACGTAAAGAGTAATTTTTAAATTGATTTAATACATTTAGGATGCATGCGAAATTGCGAATGCATACATGAGTTTAGACAACCTGACTTGCAGAAGCTATAAGAATTTCCTCATCTTCTGTTTACTGTGATTAAATACACTAAGCTAAAAATAAAGGTTACAAAACTTGAGGCAAGAAATATAATGACACCTCATCAGAATACATATGCTGGGGAATATACAAGAAATGAACATAAAAATTGCATTAATCCTTTTCATTCCTGTGTGACAAGCTACATTATCGTCAGAATGATCAGGGTTCATGACTGTTCACCCTACTATGAAGCTCCAGCATTTCTTGATGGTTCGGGTCAACGGAAAGAGCAGCCCTGCAGTCCCGAAGAGCACCAATAACATCGCCAATGTGCTCGTGAAATGCTGCTCGGAGATGCAGCAGGTGCACATCACCTTTGAAAGCAATAGCCCTTGAGAGCTCTTCTATGGCCTCCTTCTCCTTATGGCTGTCCATCAACACTGCCCCAAAATAAAGAGAGCAATTAGGATTAAATGCTTTTAGGAGATATCAATACGACAAGCTTGTATTATCTAATCACCAAAGTATGTCCTCTGCCATTATCCCGGCCTCAAACAGTTCTTTAAGATCTCATTATTCTTGTAATTGGAGCTTTTACAAAGAAAAACCCCGAACACCAAAAGGTTTGGTAGTGAACAAGGCCGTGAAAGGACATTGATTCCCTTACTTCTTGACCATAGTTGTTCACTTGTTTGGGTGTAGGATACATGCATCTTTATACAGCCTTGTACACCACCAAACGGCTTGGCATTTAGCCCCAATCTACAGGGAACTACTACAATTACAGATAACAGATTACCTTTAAGACAACCAGCAAAATTGCTGGATCATAGTTAGTTGTACTTTTCAACCACTAAACTAAACCAAATGAACCACAATCCGCAAATGACACCTATTGTCATCCTTTATTACGAACTCAATCGAAGGGTTTCCAACTCGAGCTTCAATGCATTTATTATGCAGAAAATATAATCAATGTATTACCTGCTGCTCGATAACGATATGGATATACTCGAAGTGGATCTAATCGGGTAACCATTTCGAGGTCTGCCTTGGTCAAGTCGCGATCACAATACTCTGACCTCTTTTCATATGCAGATGCATTGTTCTGTGCCTTTTCAATTAGCTTTGTCATTTCTTCATATGCAGCAGTCTTGTCATTCCTGAGAAAGTGAACGCGAGCAAGGCCTTGATGGGCTCGGGTATGACGAATCTTAAGGGCGTTAACATAGCAGTCAGCTGCTAAATCGTATTTCCCGCAGTCGACATAAACACTCCCAAGATTGTTCAAAGCCTGTCATTTTGCATTCTTTAGCATGTGGTGGATAAAAAACAGTGACAGAAAAGACTCAAATAGTTATTAACTCAAATCTTATGTTGTACTATTTCATAAAAATGAAAGACAAGGTCAGGCTATCAGTCTCAGAAGAAAGATAAGCTTATGTGGATGACACTATAGCAGCAACACAAGCCACAGATAGGGCTAGACATCTGAGGTTTACCCTTGCTGAAAAGAATGGCTGCTTCAATACCCGTTAAGGGCAATTTATATGAAGGCACTGTATCAAAATGCCATCAGAAAGGGGTAGGTTCATAAGATGGAATGCAAGGATTCGGCAAGATTACTGAAGTGACGTGTACAGTAGGCTTTCAGGTCAAATACATAGTTGACCAAAAAGGAGGGTAATTGATTCCAAGAAAACCATACCTGACCTTTCCGCAGCCTATCTGAAGGACATTTCAGGGCATCTTCAAGAAGTGAAATAACAGCTGAAGAACATGATGGATCCTGACTAGAGTCAGCCAATGCATAAGCTTTCAAGAAGAAAGCCTCAAAAGATCTTTTCAGTTTTATCGACTCTTCTGCCTTCGAGAGCCCTTCCTCACAGTGCCCCGTATCATATAGTATCCAGCCTTCATAAACCAGGCGCTCATCTTCACTTGAAGCATGTTGACGAGCTAACTGCAAACTTCTCATGGCTGCTTCCGGACAATTCAACCTGGTTGAGAACAGAATTAGATCCCTATAAAAGCTAGCAGCATTTGGGCATGTCCCATAATGTAAGTTTCTTAACATGTTCTAGTTTCCGTAATGCAAAGCCCATTACAGACAGCTTTTTACTAAGTATTCCACTATATCTGCTCAGGAAACGCAGTAGTAATATACTAATATATACTGACCAAAACCAAATTAAAAGCGAAAACCTGCCCTTTGAAAGCTAATCAATGAGATTTAGGGTCAGATATTGTAGAGCATACCTAAGGAGTAGTAGTGATTGTCTGAAGTACAGGACACCTTTGGCTGCATCAGATTCAAGCATTTGATAAATTACAGATAAGGATCCAATATCATCAACTGAAGACCACCGATCATATAACTTCAACCAACAGTCTGCAGTTGTCCACTTCTCAACGTGCTCACGTACCAGCATACGAAGCTTGGTCGCTGCAACACGACCTTCAAACATACGGTAACCAGGAGAAAGAGTGAGAATTGCCTGAACATCACAGAAAGCTGCTTCATAATTCTCAAGGGCTAGATAGAAGCAAAATCTGAGCTCCAAGCATTCTAATGCTAGTTTAAATCCAAGAATACGATTTATTTCAGCAATTGCAGCTTCAGCTTCTTGTCTCCTCATCAAGGATGAAGCCCGATACATATATGGATAAGTAAGAGTTGGGTCCAACTCTGTAGCTCTCTCAAGGTCGTTCCACCTCTTATCTCCTTCGTAATAGAGGGACCTCTCCTGGTACATCCATCCTATAGGAGTTGAAGATAAAATTAAAGAATTAAGCTTCTCAAATGCCCAACTTTTCTGGCCCTTAATGTAGCTTATACGAGCCAGACCAGCAATTGAGTACACATGGCCTTCTTTTTCGGCTTCCTGGAAAAGCTTTTCAGCTTCATCATATTCTTTCCGGAGAAGCCTCACGCAACCTAGCTGATGAAAAGCTATCATTTTTTGTTGCTTATCCTTTGCACATTGCACCAAACGTTCCAAGAATAGCACGTTTATGTCAGACCTAGCATCAAGGCTCATAGAAACTTCGCTCAATAAACAGAAGAGTGAGAATGAGGCTTTTCCAACTACAATAGACAGTTGTTCCCCATTAGCATTGCCTAAAATTTCCACAACCCTATCATCATTTAAACAATCAGGAAGGTCATGTAGAAAAACCTGCAAACATGAGGCTGCAAGTATTGGAGAATTTTCCTCAATTGCGCACTCTAGAAGTTCCACGGCATCCTGCCTGGAGGAAACCAGTGAAGCAAGTTTTCTATCACATGCATCTTTCAAGCTCTCACAGCAAAATTTGTTGGCAAATATTAGCATTTCTACGAGTAGTTCTGGAGAAACGTCATTCAAACATCCAGTAGTGCTAAAGACACTAATTGCTCTCATACCCATAGGTGATATATTGTTTTCAGAGAAATCTATTTCCTCACTGTATGATTCTGTGAAGCAACCATTAAGCATGGCACGGAATGGAGATGAAAGACAAGCCATTTTCTGTCTATCACAATGTATTCTCTCATTCCCAATACGGAAAACAACAGTCTCAACACTGTCTCTACCGCTGATGGATGCGATTTCAGAGGAACGTGAACTGCAATCAACTTGAAGTTCAGAAGCCACATCAATTGGCCCAAACTCTTTTGCACACTTACTACAAGAGGCAAGTAGGTCAAAGATGAACTCCTCTCCTTTCTTCTCGTACTTCAACCATGACCCAAATATAATCTTCTCATGAACACTGCTAGCCTTAAGCCACGCAGTCCTGAGACTTCTACGCATCAATTTAACCTCCCCTAGGCCCCTAAACACCTGAAATTGTAGCAAATACAAATTCGACCTTTCATCTGGCGGACACGATTCGAGCTCTTCATGAATTTGAGCTAAGACTTGTACATAATCAAGAGGCTTATAGTGAGGAACGATAGGCGGTTCAGGAACTTTGACAAGAGATCCTCTACAAATAACAAATAAAACAAATAACTAAACACAATAGCTACCACTAAGAAAACAAACAACAAGAACAACCATCTAATTCGTCGAAATCTAACAAACAAGCAAAGAACAAATGCAACTTACATTGAGGAAGATGCTTGTGCTGCTAATTTTGAAACTTTTCCCCTCTCAACTTGGAGCCATGATTGTGGATTTAGAACATTGAGCTGTGTTTCTTTACATGAATCAGAATGAAATAAAGTCCTCATTGGACATAGAGCACGGAATAACTCCCAGATCTCCACAATAGGCAAATGTTAACCTCCCTCCTAGCTCTTCAGCCAGGGGAAGAAACAAGACTAAATGGTTCTAATGGATCACAAACCCTACAACAAGATCAAATTTTTACAGAATCCCACCAAAAAATAACCAATTACAAGTCAAAAAATCCTGTGGATTTGACACATACAGAACTTTCACAGTATTCCATCACACAAAAAGAGGACTTCTTTTACTGTTTTACATACACTTTATAATGGTCTTAACTTCACAAATTAGAAGAATAAGCCCAGAAAATACCAAAAGAATCTCTACCAGAAATTAAAACTAAACCTAACCCACATCAAAAAGAAGAATATATACCTAATCCAACAAAAATGGATATAGAAAGAAGGAGAACAACCCACAAATTCTCTTGATTTGTTGCTGCAAAAGCAACCCAGAAAAAAAAATTACAACTAAAACAAGACAAAAAGAGAACTAACCCACAAATTTACAAGCTTGAATTTAGAGACCCAGTTGAAAAAAATGGGGAAATGAGCTTTCAGGCGTGAGATCAAAGTGAGAGATTGAGAATCCAAAGGGTGAAGTTTTTCACTTTTCTAACTCCCCTTTTTGTTTGTTGGTTGAATGAAAAGAAAAAATTAGGAAAGTTTCTCCCTTTATCATGTTTGTTTTTCCCTCCTTTATTTTTTCAATAAGTGCTCACTTTTTCTTGCAATTCTTCCGTTGGAGAAACCCAGAAAAGATTTGCAGTTTACTGTTTGGTCAGAACACTAAACTTGAAAAAAATTAAACTTAAAATAAATGTCATTAAAATAAAAAAAGATTAAAACTTTATGACAAACAAGTTCAAGGAATTATTAAAACAAGGGATTCTAATTTTATGATTAATTAAATGAATTAAATTTCCTTGGTGAGTATGCAAAGAGCAATAAACATAGATGTGTCTGATATGTGTGTGTGGTGAGTTTAGTGATTGGTGAGGTGGGTAAAGTTGAAAACGACGACGTTTTTGCATGTGAACAGCAAGGATTGTGGGTCCCACCACAGACCAAATCATCAAATGTATATAATGATGGGCCACCTTGACTTTGATAATTGTGGTTTAAATAGATAATAATGGCAGAGAGAAGAAACAAAGATTTTTTATAATATTACTCCCTTTTTATTTAATTAGTAAAAATTATAAAAAATTTGGATATTTAAATGCACGACAGAAGATCACAGCTATATTTTTACTTATAAAATAATCAAAATAACTGGTCAAAATATTTTTTTTTAAAAATAAAAAATAAGTGAATTATATTAATACAGAGTGGAGATTATGCTCACATGTGTATGATTCCCATGGATGAACAAAAAAGGATGGTGATAGGAGTTAGCTGCCTGTCATCTTCAATCAATTTTGGCATACTCCACATAATTTGGTGTTGTAAAGTAAGTAATGTGAACAAAGTAAAATTTTATGAGCATAAAAAACATGGGGTAGATACATTGTTTATGTGTTTTGTCTTTGGTCCAACTAAACTTAATTACACGTCAAAATAATTAATCTTAATTACTTCTCATGTGTATGATTCGTGATAACTTGGGTAAGAATACTCTCAATTTGCTTTTTCTAAGTTACTACTTCTTTTTGAAGTGTGTGTTAAGATTTTAAGAGTGTGCAATTTTTTTATTGAAAGAAAATGTATATATAAGTCATTAGTTGAGCTTTGACATAAGCTGAACCCTAATGGCCCGTTTGATAGTTGGTTATAAATGGTGGTAATGGGAATGAATTTGTATGTAAATTTGTGAAGAAAGTCATTGTTCATTCCCATGGTAATGCTAATTTATCCTAAAGTGTCTATTTTTCTTCTTGAATTTCATTCCCATCCAATACCACCTTGTTAGGTGGTAATGAGTGGTAATGAAAATTAGGGGTGAGATTGCTTCCCCATGGAGAAAAGACACAAACTTGGGGGTTGAAATTGTCTCCCAATGGAGATTTTAAGGATGCTTCCCTTGTAACCTACACTTAAAATTCATTCCCATTACCGCAATTTATTAACGACTACCAAACGGACCGTAACATGTTTGGTTTGGTTAATTTGATTTTATCGAGTTCAAACCTGATTTCAAAAATCTAATTCTACCTTGCTTTAATAATTGTTTTTGAAACTTAACTTAAACTTGTCTCGACAAAAAGGCTTAAACAGGAAAGAACAACACAGGTGACTCTTATGAGCCAGAAAACCTGCTACTTGATTTGCCTTATAAAAATAGTGGGAAAAGGAATACAATATTTGATGCATCATGAGAATATTTATCATGAAAATACAGCATGAGGATGATATATAATTTTAACAAAACATCTCTAAAATTTGATAATTATGTCCACTCTAAAATAAGGTACTATCATAAGAGATATAGATAGAATATTTACAAGATACTAGCAAAGATTAATTTACATAATCTAATAATATATGATTACATGTTTTCTGAGTTACAGTGGGAATGCAAAATTTTATTTCTCTAATAAAAATGGTGGCAGTGATTTAATGGTTTTCCACTTTACTTAATTTATCAATAGTGGGCTGGTCTCTTATGAGGGGCTGGGCCCTAACCGTGGGCTAGGCAGCGCACACACACGAAAATCAAAAAAAAAAAGTAATTCGGTGCATGCATGATTGCATTACGTACGTGAGGAACATGCATCAAGATTTAAAGGACGGCTAAGCCCAACGTTTAATGTTATGTAGCCGTTGGAGGTTATCTTGTTCCTCCAAGGCAAAGCTGTCAATTGGGTATGCACGTCAGATTTACAAATGACATATATTTTTATCTCAGATCAACAATCTTGTTTATCAGTTTGGATTTGATCTTTTTGGGTCATCTATTTTTATGATTCCACGTCCGGTCCATGCGGATTCAAATTTTGGTTGAGTCTTTCCAGATTCAGATGGTAATATCGGGTTATTAAGGTTCGGGTAAATTCAACTTAAATCATTATTAGGATTCAGGTGGCAATTTTTAATTTGGATCAAGTTGGCGTCGTGTTAAGTTATGATTAGGTCAACTTTAGGTCTTATCAAGTCCGATTTGGGTCATTGTGAGTTTGAGTCAAGTTCAAGTTATAATTGTATCATGTTCAAATCAATTTCAAAGTCATAAGTGTTGTCCAATTATACTAAATTAAGTTTTATTCAGATATGATCATTTCAGGTTCATGTTCTTTGTCAATTGGTTTGAATTAGGGTTGAGTTAATTTGGCATTGGTTTAATTTTGGACTTGGTAGTTTGAAGAGTGAAAAGTTTCTAATTTAGGTGTTATTAGTGAAAATATTGTAAATAAGTAAATTATTGATATCTTCATATGATCATACATCGACTGGTATGCCTTTTGTAATCTTAGAGTATAATAGAAGCATCAAGTTTTTATGTAAGTTAAAATCTTATTATCTGGTTGAATAGAAATCAAGTTAGACCAATAAAATTCCAATTGAAATCGAATTAGGTTGATAACAAATCAGATTGAAATTTGGTCGACTTTTGTACACAATGCAAGGAAAAATATTATATATATTAGACATAGAGTTTATAGTAGGTGTTTTAGTTAACACACGTAGGCATCATACAAAAGCAAGTACCACGCAAGGTTTGGCCTAGTGGTAAAAATTTAGTCTCATGATTTTTTGAGGTCATGAGATCAAACCCCACTAGGGGCACTTTTGGAGGGGTGTTTTTCCATACCACCCCCTCCCTCCCAAGGAGTTTGACATGCAAACCTGACTGGTTAAACCTGAGCGAGGTATCAGTTCAATAGGGTCATTCATCTTACCTACCTAAAAAAATCATACAACAACAAGTTAGAAACATCCTCCTATAACAAACAGGCCCGACCCTAAATATGTCCAAAGTGGGACATGAAAAAGGGCCACACTTTCAAAAAGGCCCCCAAATTGAAAAAAGTGAATTTTCTAGCACACTATACTTGCATATTTTGGTGGTTTCTTTGAATTTTTTAATATAGGCTTCTATTTTTTAACATTAGAACAGGGCCTCCATATTGTTCGGGTGGGGGCTGATAACAAAGCAACATGACCCATAACCAGATCAACAAAATAGCATCCATTAACCCATTGGATGAACCAACTCCTGCATATAGTCATGGACAACACACGAAGGGACAACAAAATGGAGCATCCTTTCTTAAGTCATCTCCATGCCATACTTGGCCAGCTTATGCGGCAATAACATTAGTATCACGTTTGGCGTGAAGCATATATAACCACGCCCACTCTCCTGAATGATCAGCTGAAAGTGGGATGGGAAAAATATGAATTGGGTTAAATAAATAAGGTCCAATTGAATTAAAGTTGAGATAGGTTACTGGTTCAGGTCATCACGAGACAGTTACGTTGGGTTTAGTCGGGCCGGATTCGAGTGATCATATTTATGGGGTGCAATTAGGTCAAATCATGATCTACTATTCTACTGTACTGCTGGGTTGGGATTAGATTAGCTTTTGTACGTAAAGGGTCATTGTAGGTGTTTCTAATATTATCTAAAACAGTTTTAAAATAAGTGTAATATATATAAGGATATACTTTATATATTGAGCTAGGGTGCTTTTAATATTCTCTTCACCTTTTTGAAAAATAAGTATCTAGCTAGAAAGATAATAGTTTAAATAAATTATCGCATTAATTCGAAGTAAGATAAATTTCAATAAATTCATAGAATTTTAGTTCATCATTAATTCATGTGAAGTAAAGGCGTCATTTACATGTTATGTTTATCGTTAGAAAAAAGAGTTCAGTTTAACTACTTCCAAACAACATAAAAAAGACACTCAATATTAACTACACTCCTAAATGGTTTTGCCTAGTTGGTTATGGTTTGTCCCTCTAAGGCGGTAAGGGCCCTATCCTTTTGGGCAGAGTTTCAGTTCAGTTAATATCAGTATAGTTCTGTCCAATTCAATTTAGCTACTTTCCTCTAATAGTTTCTCTTCAATTCAATTCAGCTTACTTCACTTTAGTTCAACCCAAAAGAACAGGGTCTAAGTGATCAAAGTTATAAATCTGTTTTGAAAGCAATATATATAAACAATTACTTTCTTATCAAAAACAAAAAAAACACTCATATATTAAGATGCCTCTTACATGTAATAACAAGTTATTCAAATGCCTCTTACATGTAATAACAAAATGTTATTCAAATGCCTCTTACAGTTCGAAATTAATCTTCATAATCACAAACTCTCATAATTAAGATTTTTACCTATTTTGCAAAAAAGAATTACGTCAATCTGTCATATATGTATGTTAATTACTCATTTGATCAGATTATACATATCAATAAGAAGTAATGATCTTTTTTAGGTTCATATGAAAGTTTATTTTCAGAATATATAGAGTACTTAATTATTTATTAGTACTCTCAAAATTTTAGAAGGGGAACAAGAACGTACATACTTGATTAAGTTTTTGCCCCGATGGATCTCTGAATTTAGCAAATGCTTTTGGCTTAGAAGTTTGATTAATGCTTTGGCCTTAAGGAGTTTGATTACTTATCACTTTTAATTTTTAGCACTCTCACATAAAAAACTACACAATGACAATCACTCATGTACGTACGTAACTCCCAAAAAAAATGTAACTCAATGATATATGTCGTACTATAAAAGGGAAATGTTTAACTTTTATTAGAATATATCATACGAAACATTACATCATTTTACATCTTATGTTGGCTGTTTTGTTACAGCCTATACATTAACGTAAAATGAGAGGTGTTAGATCCTCCCAATTTATTACATCTTTATTCCTTCAACTACATGCATTGGTACACTTAAAAGAAACCAAATTATGTAATGACAAACCCTAGGTGGCTAGGTTTAATCAGCTTGTTGACAAACTTAATTAGGAGCCAAATTTAAGCATAGTTTTTAATGGCAGGACTATATTTTTCAATTTGATCCCAATACCTAGACCAGAGCATAACACCTCCATACTTCGGAGATTTCTTAATAATTGTTAACAAATGTAACGTGAGGGTTGATGTAATTAGTCAAGCAATCATAGAGAGAATGTTGGTAGAGGTAGGTAGCTCAAATGGCGGCTACACTCCTTGTATATTGTGTTTTCTGTATGTTTTACATCAGACAACTTCTCATTTATATACTAGGAGATAAAGTGATTGCTAACAATCCCTAGAATGATTCTACTGCTAGCAGACAAAAATACAAGCCACCTAAGCATATAACACCTAGACATATTCCTCATGTGCAGATCACATGATATTAAATCAGCTAGCATAATACACAGCTTGCATTATACTGCTTCACACTCCCTCTCAAGATGTGAGTGAGGAGTCTTTCACTCCCATCTTGCTTAGAAGCCTTCTGTGTTGTTGAACAGGTAATGCCTTTGTGAGAACATCAGCCAGTTGTTGGTGTGAGGGAACATAGGATGTATTGATAATGCCTTGATTGACTTTCTCTCTAATGAAGTGACAATCCACTTCAATGTGTTTTGTTCTCTCATGATACACATGATTTGCAGCTATTGCCAGAGCTGCTTGGTTGTCACATCTAAGTGCGGCTGCACTCATTTTCTTCAGGCCTAGATCTTTGAGCAATGACATAAGCCAGGTCACTTCACATGTAGTCAATGCCATGGCCCTGTATTCAGCTTCTGCTGATGATTTGGCAACTACACTTTGTTTCTTACTCTTCCAGGATATAGGAGAAGTCCCTAGAAGTATGCAATAGCCTGTAGTTGATCTTCTGGAGAAAGGACATGAAGCCCAATCTGAGTCACAGTAGGCAGTGAGCTTAGCTGCAGTGTTGCTTGCTAAGAGAATACCTTGTTCAGGTGCCTGTTTAATGTATCTAAGAACTCTTCTTACTGCTTGCATGTGTATAGAAGTAGGAGCTTGCATGAACTGACTCAATAATTGCACAGAAAAGGAGATGTCAGGTCCAGATAGAGTCAAATATATCAACTGCCCTACTAGTCTTCTGTATGACTCAGGATTAGACATCAGAGTCCCTTTTTGAGGCTCCAGCTTCATATGAACATCCAAAGGAAGCTTCAAAGATTTTTGTTTATCAATTTCATACTTTCTCAGCAAATCAATAGCATATTTCCTTTGAGAGATGAAAATGCCTTGTGATGACTTGTTAAATTCCATCCCCAAGATCTTTCATATGAAATGTAATGCTCAAAAGATTTTTAAGCTTCTTTATTTCATCACTACTATTTCCAGTAATGATTAGATCATCTACATAGATTAAAATAGCTGTAAATGCATCATTTTTCTCTTTAAAAAAGAGTGAATGATCTGAGTGAGATTGTTTGAACCCAAAAGAAATAAGAGCAGTTGAAAGTTTTGGAAACCACTGCCTTGGGGCTTGTTTTAGCCCATACAAGGCCTTTTTGAGTTTACAAACTGAAGCTTCTGTCTCCCTCTGGCTTGTAAAACTTTCAGAGATGTCATAGCCTGGAGGAATGTGCATATATATGTCTTCATTCAGATCTCCATGCAAAAAAGCATTTTGCACATCCATTTGGTATGTATGCCAATGATTCATGGCTGCAACAGCCAACAGAGCTCTAATGGTAGTCATTTTAGCCACTGGGGCATAGGTTTCAGTGTACTCAACACCCTTTTTCTGATTACAGCCTTGGATGACCAGCCTTGCTTTCTTTCTCTCAACAGTGTCATCTGCCTTGTACTTGGTCTTATAGACCCATCTACACCCAATTGCCTTTCTCCCAGGTGGAAGGGAAGTGAGTTCCCAGGTTTCATTAGCTTCAAGAGCTGCTAGTTCCTTGGTCATAGCTTCTACCCACCCTGGTTGAGTAGCAGCTTCATAGTATGACTTAGGCTCCTCTGATTCAACTATTCTGCCAACCATATTTGCAAAATGTTCAGGTACAGTTGTAGTGGCTACTGGTACCACTTCTCTAGCTTGCTCATTATTTTTGTGTATGTGAGAAGTGGTGACAAAGTCAGTCATCCAGTCTGGGGGGTTTCACAGGTCTGGTGGACGTTCTAAGAGTGGTTGGGGTTGGTATAGGTGGAACAGGAGCAGGAATGGTAGGAATAGAAGGTTGAGAAGATTGAGTAGGTGATGTGGAGGTTGTAGGACCAGGTTCAGGGATGATTTGAGGATGGTCATCAGGTTGAGTGGTATGAGATATGATGACAGGCACCATGTCATCTGGTGGAACAGTATTGGACAAAGAGTTGGGTAGATTGACAGGCATAGGCTGCATATAGGACTGTTTTTGTGAGATGTGCATAGGAAATATCTTCTCATAGAATTGTACATCTCTGGACACAAATTGTTGCTTAATTGGTTTCCAACTTATACCCCTTCTGTGTAGTAGGGTATCCCAGGAACAAACATGGAACTGCCTTGGTGGCAAATTTATCCTTCTTTCTGTCAGGATTATAGGCCATAGCAAGGCATCCAAATGACTTCAAGTGTGAGTAGTCATGTGGCTTCCCATACATCATTTCATAGGGTGTCTTATTTTTTAGAACAACAGATGGCAATCTGTTGATGATATATGCTGCAGTCATGACACAATCACCCCAATATGCCAAGGAAAGCCCTGCTCCAAACCTAAGAGCTCTACTAATCTCAAGTAGATGCCTGTGCTTCCTCTCTGCCACACCATTTTGTTGTGGTCTGTCAACACAGCTAGTCGGGTGTTCTATTCCTTGTTCTGTGAACAAGGTTACACATCCATGATCCTTGAATTCCAAGGCATTATCAGACCTTATAACTCTAACATTTCTGTCAAACTGAGTCTTGGCATAAACACAAAAATTTTTAATAGTAACAAGTGAGTCAGACTTGTGTTTAAGTAGATGTATCCATGTAGCTCTAGTATAGTCATCTACAATTGTTAGGAAAAACCTATATTTTCCTTTATAGGCAATCTTGTAAGGTCCCCAAATATCAATATGAATCAAATCAAAAGGCCCTGCCACTGAAGTCTTACTTAAGGGAAATGGGTGTTTTGTAAGCTTAGCCATAGGACAAGAAAGGCATATTTCATTCTTTGAAGCTGCAAGGAAGGGTTTTAGACAGGAAATGTGTTCTAACTTCCCTAGAGAATCATGTCCTAGCCTAACATGCCAAGTAGAGTAATCAAGTAGTTTTGCATTAGAAGCATTTAAAGAAGTAGCATTCATTTCATTACAAAACTTGTTCAAACAGTCAACAGAGAATAAACACACATTATCAGCTTGACGTGTTTCATTACAAGTAGCTACACTTGATTCATTACATTGGCTAACATTTGCCTTAGGAGTCCTAGAAACAGGTGTTCTGTGTTTTGCTAGAGTTCTGTTTTGGCTGATGTAGGGTCTTGGATCTTGTTTGTTGTAGGGTTGATTTTGTAGATAGTAAAGTCCTCCAGTGGCAGTTCCTATATCTTTAACTCTCTGTGTTGTGCAATCCTGCAGAACACAATAGTTTTTATGAAATATTACAGAACAATGATTGTTTTCACAAAGTTTTTGTACAGAAAGTAAATTCTGTTTGAACTCAGGCACAAATAGAACTTCTTTGAGTTCTATACCATTTTCAAGAAAGGTATTGCATATGTGTGTAACATAAGCCACACCACCGTTAGGCAAATTAATTTTGGGTCTATGCATCAGATTTCTCACATTATGTAACTTTTCCAAACTGGCTATCATATGGTCTGATGCTCCTGAATCTATGATCCAGGCATCAGTTACATGTTTCACAAAGTGACATGATATCATACCTGTGAAGTGAGCATCAATCTCATCATCACTGTCATCATTCTTCTTTTTAGCCATGTTGCTTGAGCTTGGTCCCAGTTTCATCATCTCTTGCAGCTGTTGAGCAATGGCAGTTGCCAAGTCAATGTTTCCAGAGTTAAGTTGAGCATTGTAACCACTCTTTTTCTTGTAATTGTTGCTAGCATTATATCCCTGAGCCTTGCCTTTTCCATAATTGTTTTTGTTATCCTGAGCTCCATCATGATTCTTGTTCCCTTGTCTTGACTTGTTCTGGTTTGCAGGGAAACCAATCTTGAACCAACACTTATCTGCAGTGTGATTACTCTTCTTGCAAACAGTATAGAACTGCTTGTTCTCATTCTTGCTGTACAAGGCTATGCTTGTATTTTCTTCCTTCTCCTTTCCTAAAACTTCATTTTGTGACTCTTCCTGCTGAACCATGGACACAGCAGTTTCTACAGTTGGAAGAGTTGTCATGAGAAGGATATGACTCCTCAAGGACCCATAACCAAGGTCTAGGCTATTCAGAAACTGAAATAGCTTTTGTCTTCCTTTTGTTGGTTTATGGCTTCAACATAAGCAATGATTTCTGGTGTTACACTTGTAATAGGAGGATAATCATTCATGGACTCTATTTCCTCCCAAAGTACCCTCAGATCTATGTAGTACTCAGACACAGCTCTCTCATTTTGTTTTACTTCATATGTTGCCTTGTTAAGCCTGTATTTTCTGCTTCCATTACTCACAGTAAATCTATTTTTCAAACTCATCCAGATTTCCTTAGAGGATTTTATGTACATTACAGATCTCCTTATAGATTCTGTCATGTTGTTGAGGAGCCAAGCTGTCACCATGCTGTTACAAGCTTCCCAGGCCTCCTTCAACACGGCATCATTGCTGGATTTAGTCAAGGCACCAGTTACAAACCCTAACTTTCTCTTAGTTGCAAGAGAAATCTCCATGGATCTCTTCCATGGTCTGTAATCGGCAGCTCCAGTTAACTGACAGTCCACCTTCAAGGTGTTTGGACCATCAGAAGGATGCAGATACAATGGATTGTTGGGCTCAATGGTGGTTTTAGTTTCTTTGTCAGTCATGATTACAGCAAGTAAAAGATCAAAGTTTCAAACTTTAATCAGCTTTCTTTTATCAACGCACAGAACAGAAGTTCAAAAACACGAAGATAGTAGTTGCAGATAATTTCTACACTATGAAAGCAAGAACCTTTAGCAAAATAAAGCTTACCTCTCACAGCTCTGATACCATGTTAACAAATGTAACGTGAGGGTTGATGTAATTAGTCAAGCAATCATAGAGAGAATGTTGGTAGAGGTAGGTAGCTCAAATGGCGGCTACACTTCTTCTTATATATTGTGTTTTCTGTATGTTTTACATCAGACAACTTCTCCTTTATATACTAGGAGATAAAGTGATTGCTAACAATCCCTAGAATGATTCTACTGCTAGCAGACAAAAATACAAGCCACCTAAGCATATAACACCTAGACATATTCCTCATGTGCAGATCACATGATATTAAATCAGCTAGCATAATACACAGCTTGCATTATACTGCTTCACAATAACAGGAAGCACTTGTGACTTGAAGACATTCACTGATATAAACCCATTGTTGGTTGCTTTAGGAGATGCTGGTAATCCTAAGAACACTTTATTTGCTTTGATTGATGTCCAGTAATTCCATGCATTGAAGAAGTTTTTGACATTCTTTGTAGTGTACTCACAAGAAGGATTATTATTGAATCGAACCCAAACGTAGTCGAAAAGTCCGGTGTTAAGGGCAATGTTTAGATACTTGTCTGGGTAAGAGCATTGAGGAGCTGCACTTAGGTACACCTTCCTTGCCTTTGTACTGTAGGCAGTCAAGTAGCGCGCCAAAAGATCATAATACCTACATGATGCATGAAATTGAACACACATTATTAAGTACTACAGGGAATAAGGATTATAATTACACTATAACACTATAATAATGTATGGTCACTCACCCAGAGGCCATACATACACCAACTTAGCCTAACGTAATTGTGAGTCCAATAATTGTTTCCTTTTTATAAGGACAGTAATATATAAGTGAAGTGTCATGCCTACGAAAGGGGAACTTAATTTATTTAAACTTAATTATTTTTCTTGAACAAATTAAAAATAAAATGAGTTAAACAGAACCTTAATGAAGCTAAAAAAAAGTTACCACGATACTTACTTTGTTGATCCACTTTCAATATAGAAGTCGATCCCATCAAGCACAACGTTACCTAAGGGTTCGTGAACGTGAGTTGCCTCCCAAAAAGCTGTTCCATAGATAATTTGCTAGGTTTCTAGCCTCATATGAAGAGTTTAAGCTAGCATAACCAGCGGAATTACCACTTATGGAGAGGAAGACCTTTACCCCAACTGATTGACAATATTTGATTTGATTACTAAAGTAATCTACAACCACCCATTGATGGATTACAATGTTTAGCAAGATTTAAAGTTGGAGTTCGTCCGTTGCCAAACGTACTAAGAAAACCTATGTTGACATGAGAATATAACTTAGTAGAACATGTTTGGTTAAGATTACTCTCTTGCCCTTGGCCCCAATAGATACCAATGCCACCTCCATAAGCAACATTAGCTAGGATTAGGGATATGAATGAAACAAACATGATTTTTGTAGCCATACTTTGTGATTTTTTTTTTGTGTGTTTCGATTTGTATGATATGTGAATATTTTTAGACCTCAATAGCTCAATCATATTTATAGAGCTCAAGAATTATGATCAAAAGGTGATTATCCCATGGGCCGAGGTAGTTGAGGGAGCCTTCCTAGAAGGTTTGCTTAATTACGGCCTATGGTACGTATATATCGTTGAAGAGCATGCCTTGTTTGATCATTGTAATTATGCTCATGATGAAGTTAAGTTTTGAAAAATTATACCACAATTATTGTAATCCAAAGGGCGTTTATAACAATGAGCTATAGGTAAAAACAACTTAATAAAGTTGGGGGCTAGCTCTACTCTTAATATGCACTGTCGTACATGCGGCATGCATATCCACAGTTTGAGATAAACCATGCATTTCATAGTTATCTGATTTTTCAAATACCGCTAGTATTAGTAGCCTTATATGTGGGTCTCTCTTATTAATTTCAGACCACTGATGCATATGATAGCCTTAATTAGGACAATTAAAAGGATAAAAAGACCATGTCCACAAGGTAACACCCCCCCCCCCAAAAAAAAGCTCAATCCGAATAATTAATCTATCTATACTAATATATTAAAAGGCGTTCCTAAGCAAAGAACTATGCCACGTGGCGCCTTCACTTAGAGTGTTTTATGCCATATAATCCACAAACACTAAAAAAATAAAAAATGCATTAGGTAAGATTCAATCCCGTGATCACACGCGTATATACTAATGTCTAAATAAAACCACTAAACCAAATGATACTTGATGTTATTACTTCAAAGTAAAATATTAATAAATAATTACCCGGGCCTAAAAACTAGTTAAACATCTATTATCCGGAGCACGAATTGGCCTATTACTCAATGCCATAGCATTTACCATCAATTAAGAGAGAAGTTCAAGGTTTCTAGATTCATTGCTCCATCACACATTTTATTTAGATAAACTAGCTAGTTTTTTTTTTTATCTCGGAAGATGTTCCAAGGTATTTTTATGGTTACAATTTAGTAGTTTAAGACAAGTAATATATAGAAAGATGTCCGTAAAAAAATTAACTAATATGTTATCCATAATCTATACTAATATATTAAAAAGCGTTCCTAAGAAAGTCTACGTGCCACATGTCACCCCTCCCTTTTTTCTTGCATTATGTTATTATCCATTCAACTAACAATCAAAATGCATGGAGGAGGATTCGAACACTAGACCTTCTAAGTTGAAAAGCTCACTCATTACCATCTTAACTAGCAATGAGTTGTGAGATATCTCTCCATATTAATATGTAGATCCCTCATTAAAATATGAAAAATTAATGAAAAAATACAGAAAAAAAGAGTTTGAAACTTTCTCAAAAGCAAATAAAAAATAAAGTACTCAATGTATGGAGTCGGGGCATCGCCCGGGCCACACACTAGTATGTATTTAAAACATTGTAATTTCTAAATAGAAGTATTACATTTGGTAGCTGCTTTTTCCCTTTGCCATTACTTTGATTTCTTGTTTAATTGTGGTATTATTATGTTTTAAAAAGAACAACTACTAATATCAAGCTGTTGACAAACAGTTAACTAAAACAAGCAATATAAAGTACAAACAGCCAATGTCTAATACCAGAAATAGGTCAAACGAGCCACATGTTAGTTAAATGTTAATGGAATGCCAAAACAGTATATCCATAGAGAACCATCAACCATTACACAATGTGACTACAAGTCTACAGTTCTCTTACAATTTCCTAAGAATAATGCGAACTTAATTCAATATATTTAAAGATTTTATATGAGTAAATCGTTGCACCATGTATGATATAAAAAGGGGTGTTCAATAAAACCCGACTCACACCATGTATGATATAAAAAGGGGTGTTCAATAAAACCCGACTCACACCATGTATGATAGCTTATGATCGATTATTTCGCTTAAACACCCCACTATAGATAGCTTATAATCAATCATTTCGCTTGAACAGAAAAATTGTGGAACACTACCAAAAAACAACTATACATAACAAGATGTAATAGACTAATAGTAAGTTAGTAACACTTCCAAAAAAAAAAGACTGTTTGGACTTCAAATCCTGCAGCTAAATTTATCAGCCTTGCATGCAGCAGCATTCAACTGTTTGGATAGAGCCTCACGTTGAAGCGCCTTGTGAATGTTATCGAAGGCACAAGAGTGCTCGTTGGCGTAGCGGTGCGACCCACAATAGAACCCGATTAAGCCAACCCGTTTCCTACATGCGTCACACTGTGTACGTGTAGTAGTACTACGTACTACTTGCATTATCTTTCTTGTCATTGGAATCAACAACAGTTTGGTGCTTGCTGTTATGGGATGATTTACGCTCGATTTCGAGAAGAGTTTTCTTGAGGTAATCACGGTAACATGAAGAACACAAGTTTCGAAGTGACGGGTTTGCGAAGAATCCACACCCGTTAGCACAAAGTTGGGATGGACCTTCAGCGTTATTCATGGTTGTTGTGGAGATTACTAGATTAGAATCAAGATTATCGCACAGCAGTAACGAGTAAAAGAAGCCAATAACAAGAGGAAAAACAAATGAAGCTGGATCGTTGCGTGGAGGAACGAGGTCTTCGTTGGTTGTGGTTTGATTTGGACGGATGGTGTTTGGTGTAGTATAAATGTATAATATCATATATTTATAGATATACAAATCCTAATCCTAATCCAGTATCTAGTCGATATATATAGTGTTTAATTGGATCCTTTAGAGTTCTAAAATAATTCTACAAGTTAGAGATTGAGCAATATTTATCGATGTAAAAAAAGGAAGGTTTTTAGAAAGTAAAACTCTAAAGAGACAAGATATACTATTATATGGTATATATATAGCTATTTCTTTGTATAGAGTCATGAGTTAGACAATATTCCTGATTGATTAGAAATGTATTATGCATGGGTATTTCTTGATTATGAACACCCCTAATGATATACTAGGACGTAGTTGAAATTAATAAACCACATTTAAGTTTTATGCCAAAAAAAAATTGATGTCCAATAAGACCTTTATTTAATGTTTCAAGATAACAATATTATTCCCGTAAAAAAAAAAGATAACAATATTATTAAGTCTTTTTTTTAAGGAAATTTGTTAAGTCCTCTATATCTAGAGAATTCGAAGAGAGGTCTTATTTGAAAGAAGACATTTGAATAATCAATAGTTGTCAAATTATATTAGCATGCATTGAGTTACATTATAAACCCTAATTACTCCCTCTGGTTTTTATTAGTTTACTAATTTTGACTTTTGACATTATTTACATACATGACTTTGACTATATCTTATGATCTGTACTTAAGGAAAAATATAGTCATGTGAGATATTGTTTGATTCGACTCAATGTGTCTTATCCAAATATCAACTTTTTGTACTTTTTGCTTATTGATAATTAGAGATAGTAAGGTTTAAATTAGTGTTTTGGCAAATGTTCCCCAAAGAATTGGATAAACTATTAAAAATAGGAGGGAGTATATGAGAAAGTATAAATACTAAATAAGATTTTTTTAGCAAACAAGTAAGGCCGGATTGTAGGGCCATCTTCCTAAACTATTACAAACTTTCATAAAGAGTGATGGTTAACTCACGAGTCTGGATCCTCTAGACTAATAACAGATTTGCAATTCAAAAGGCAAAAAAATCAACACTAAAATCAAAATTGAAACTTTCATTAAAACACAACCATAATTTGAGAACCAAATAAAAATTTAAATCTACCTAAATGATTATGATACCAATATAATCACAATTTTTTTTTAAAAAAATGAAATTCAAAACCTGAAAAAGCACAACAATTCGAAATTACGATCTTCTGAGTTGCTTCAATGCAGATTTATGGCGACTTTCAATGGAGATGTTCGTTTTTGTGGAAGAATCGACGCAATTGAGGACAAATTTAAGAGATTGAAGCTGCTAGGTAAGAATTGGGAAATCTAGGTTGAATTTGGCGATTTTTGTTAAATTGTTCAATTAACTAAATTGGGGACAAATTGAGAGTAGTAATTCACTCGCGCAAGTCATAGAAAGAGCAAGCGATCTTCACAGTTTCAATTGAGAGATGGTTTTGGGGACAGATTTGGAGGGACAAGGGTGGAGGCCGAGAGAAACAGTAAAGGAGAAGGGTGGAGGAGAGAGAAACAGTAGAGGAGAAAAGAATTTGGATTTTTGGTATCATTGTTTATTTTTTCTTTTTTCAAATGGATGGCTGAGATTAGGGATGGGCACGGGTCGGATCTGGGCGTGTCCAGCTAGACCCAGACCCGTAAATTTTGATGTAGACCCAGACCCGCCCCAGACCCACATGTTTTTCAGAAAATCTGGACCCTTATCCAGATCCAATGGGTCTAGCGGGTCCTGAGTCCAAAACGGGTCCAAAATAATGGGTCTCAAATTTATTAAGAGTTTCCATTATTTTTTCAACACGCGTTTCTTTTACGCCTGTTTTATTAGTTATTAATATGATAAAATACCAACATAATAGTCTAATACTTGTACAAAATATTCCAAATAAAAATATCCACAACAAGTTGGTTTAGTCCTGGTCGGTAATGGATAAAATGAGAAGTTTAGGGACCGAGTACTAGATGCGATGACGGCTTGAAAATCTAAAAATTCATATGTTTGTTAAGGTAAAAAGTTTTATTGCTCTTTAAATATTTATTATTATTATTATTATCATTGTATATATATATAAAAGAACATGGGTTTGTGGGGCGGGTCTAGGTCTGAATCTATCAGACTCAGACCCATTTTTTTACACCCAGGCTCAGATCTGACCCAGACCCAATGGGTCTCAAAACTCTAGACCCAGACCCTTTAAAATGGGTCGGGTCCAACCGGGTCTGGGTCGGGTCCTGTACCCATGCCCATCCCTAGCTGAGATGAATAAAATTAGATAAAGGGCTGAGATTACACAACTCTACCTCTAGAGTTCTCTAATAACTCTAGAGGAGCCGGACATGTTAACTCACTGGTTAGAACATCTCTTCCAGTTTCAAAAAGTTTTCAAATAGATTCACACTCTACTATCACGTTTTCACATTGTCGAAATAAGGTAAAGAAAACAGACCCTAAAAATGGTTCTCTGTCTAATCCAATTGTCGAAAGTCCAATGGGGCCAACTTGCAATATGTCAAAAGAGAACCCTAGAAACCCAAACTTCACTCCAAAGTCTTTTTTTAGAAAGAAAAAAAAACTCATTTGCTAAACGACGCCATTTTTTTACTTACTAACGCCCTAAATACGTGTATAAAAATACGGCTTTGGTATATTTCCATCTCTTTTCTCATTTCACCCCTTCCTTCTTCACTTCCCCTCCCTATCATCTTCAACATCACCACGCCTCCGACACACCACCACCGCGGCCAGGCATACCACCACCACGGCCTAGGCATACCGTCACGGCCGCAGGCACACCACCACCACAGCCGCCGGCACACCACCACCACAGCCGCCGGCACACCACCATCACACCCACCCTTCTTCTCTCCTCTTTTTTTTTTTTTTTTTAAAAGAAGGCAAGGCGGGCGGGCGCCTAAATTAGGCGCTGCATGGTGGGCGCCTAAATTGGCGCCGCACCATTGGTGGGGCGCCTAAATTAGGCGCCCCACCAATGGTGCGCGCTAATTTAGGCGCCCACATGGTGCGGCACCTAATTTGGCGCCGCCCCTTTGCCTCTTTTTTAAAAAAAAAAGAAGGAGGAGGGGGTGGTGGTGATGATTTGTCGGTGTACGGTGGTGGTGGTGTGTCGGTGTACGGTGGTGGTGGTGGTGGTGGTGCCGTCGAGAAGAAGATGGTGATGTGTCGGTGTACGGTGGTGGTGGTGGTGGTGGTGCCGTCGAGAAGAAGATGGTGATGGTGGTGGTGGTGGTTGTGGAGGAGGAGGGGTTAGGGAAGTGAGTCAAGGGGAGGAGAGAGAAAAGAATTGGATGTATATAAATACAGTATAAAAATACTGTATTTATGGCGTTAATAGGAAATTTTAGGGCGTTGTTTAGCAAAACCCAAAAAAAAAGAACTGCATATCCTCCAGAAAGTTCCACCTCATTTCCATCTCCTCATCCACCGTTCTCACACGAATTCTCCCGAAAAAGGAAAACCAAAACAAACAAGAATTCTCAAGAACATTCGTTGCTCCATTTTCTCTCTCCTTAAAATCCCACCCAAACACCATTTTTTCTCTCCCAAAAACACACAAAATCTTTCACTTCTGAAACATCAAACAAGAACAAAAGAAAGAAGAAGAAGAAAATCATCATAAATCAATCAATCATGTGGCAACAACAACAAGGAGAACACGCATACACAAAACATGATGTAGAAAGTGGGTCTCATTCACAGCAACTATATCCTGTGATGCTAGAAAGCCCAGAACTTCGATGGAGTTTCATAAGAAAAGTTTACTCAATCATCGCTATTCAATTGCTTGCTACCATTGTTGTTGGTGCCATTGTTGTTTCTTATCATCCTATTGCTCATTTCTTCACTTCTAGTACTGGGGGTTTTGCTTGCTACATCATCCTTATTATTACTCCTTTGATTGGTAATTTTCTATTATTCATTCTCTCTCCTCTATTTCTTTATTGTTGGTGAATTTTTAAGATTTTTTTTGAGAATTATAATGGGTTTTTGGTGAATTTTTGGGGGTTTTGTTCTGTTTTGATTTTTAATTGTTGGGTTTTAATTGGGTTGTAATTAGATTTTGTGGGTTCGCGTTATTTTGACTGAATTTGGATGAAATTAATTAAACTTTAATTGAAATTATTTCTTATATACTTTACTGGAAGAAGGTTAATTTTGTTATCTGTAAATTTTGTAGTCTGAAGTTTGTTGGAGAATTGATTTGGGGTTTGTGTTGTGTTGTTGGATTTTAGTTGAAATTATTTCTTATATACTTTCTTGGAAGAAGGTTAGTTTTGTTATCTTAAATTGGTCATTTTACATGATATGTTGTGAACTTTTTTCTTGAAGTTTGTTGCAGAATTGATTATGGATGTTGTGTTGTTGGATTGAGGTGTTGTTGATTTTGACTAATTTTGGTGTGTTTATTGTTGTTATAGTGCTATGCCCTTTGTACTACTATCATCAAAGTCATCCGGTGAACTATGTGTTGCTTGGGATTTTCACTATCTCGCTTGCGTTTTCGGTTGGCTTGACATGTGCATTCACTAGTGGTAAGTTTTACTTGTTGGTTTTGATTTTCGTTTCGTTTGCTTCGTTTTTGTAGCTGGTGAACATTTGAACTTGAAATGATTGAAATTTGAATCTTCTTTATTGATGGCTTTGTCATTGTGGATATACTGATGAATTAATACCATTTGTATGAACATCTTTGGGGGATTACTTTGTGGGAAAAGTGCCTTTTTTTTTGCAAGCAATTACCAGTTGTTCATTATTCTTTGCTGTCCTGATAGGGTACTTCTAATTTGGAAAAAGCTAGATGGAGAACAAGTTCTCCACTAGGTTGCACAGGAACGGATACCAGATACTTTAGTTTGAAGAATTAGAGGATACATGTACAACAAAGTAGATACTTGATATAAATACTTAAGTGAAATGGGAAATACCTTTTCAAAAGAATAAAAAAAGAAGAATCATGAAGAAATTTAGAGCAAAGTCTGGCATAAAAAATTAAAATAAAGTACCAAGTGCCCATGGAGTATGGTTGTTGTAGCGATACCCACTATGTCTATGGATACGTCTTCCTAGATGAGAACCCATGCTTCTTAGGTTCTATACCGTAAAGATAGGAGAAATTGGTGTAGGGCTCTCGTCAAGTAGTACTAACAAAATGCCCTCCCTCATATGTTGGGTGCAGAACAGTCTTTTAAAGAGTCTAACTCTTTTTTTTATATATCTATTCATTGGTTATTGCTACTGTCCTGATACTTAAAATTACTTGGCTGCAATTACTTTGGATTCTGGGGATCTGATACTAGGGCAGAGCGACATCAAATCTATGAAGATGATCGTTAATGGTTAAATTGCTTGTAAATGAACATGTGAACTGAAGTTGTGGCATGGTATCCTTGTAATCTTGATGCTGTAAAAGTGCGTGTTGGTGTTAGTATTCCATGCAAGCAACTTTTGTAATGGCAAAGAGCAGTTGCATTGGGTGCTGGTCTTCGTATTTTGGATCTGAAGGGAACACTGACATGAATAAATAGGAAGTTTTTACAAGACATGCTAGTCTAATGACTTGGGTGCTGGGCTGCTGGCAGTGGCGGATATAGGGCAAAATATTGAGTGGGGTCAAAATAAAATTGATAGACTTTTATTGGGATTGATTGATAATTTTTTTAAGTGATTATGCAAAATTCTAAACTTTCTTAAGCAAAATTTGCAGAAATATCATTTTCAAGTGGGGTCAATTGACCCAGCAATCTAAAGCATATATTTTCCCTGGTTGCTGGGCCGCTCTAGATAAATTTCGGAGATTTCTTTGTTCACTTCCTACTTGAATTATGTGAGCATCATCCACTTCTGCAAATTTAGGTTTATGCCACTTATGATGTAGGACAATTGTTGTATGTGGGGGCCCGGGGGTTCGTCTACTTTGTTGGATACTGTGTTATAGACGGTTGAGTATCCTGTGATAATCAGTTTTGTCAAAGACTTCCTTTGGTGACTAGTTCTGCATGTTGTAATTTTTACCTTTTCTCGCAATTCTTGTGTCATGATGCGGGAAGTTTGGCGATGTTATAAATGATCGCATGTAATGGAGAAAACTGCCGTTTAGCATGAACTCACTGAAGTTTCCAATGGACAGGGAAAGTCATTTTGGAGTCTGTGATTTTGACGGCTGCAGTGGTTGTAAGTCTCACTCTCTACACATTCTGGGCAGCAAAGAGAGGTCATGACTTCAATTTCCTTGGTCCTTTCTTGTTTGGGGCTTTGTTTGTACTGATCATCTTCTCTATAATCCAGGTAAGGATACTGTCATAGCTCTCGTCAGCTGATTTATACTCTCTCTGGTTTTTTCATTTGTCTGAAATTGCTAAATTTCATAAATGCAGATATTCTTCCCATTGGGGAAAATTGGTGTGATGATCTATGGTTGCGTGGCGTCCATCATCTTCTGTGGCTATATCGTTTATGATACCGACAACCTCATCAAGAGATACACTTATGACCAGTACATCTGGGCTGCTGTTGCATTGTATCTTGACATTATTAACCTCTTCCTTTCTCTGCTATCAGTTTTCAGAGCTATTGACAGTTAGGCGCTTCACGTTAAGGCTTTTACGATTGTGTTTGTGATCAAAATCAGTTTGACCTACATGTAACGTGTCTTTAAGTACATAGTTCATTTTGTTACTGCCTTGAAGTTTTTATGCGAGGAAATATTGATACTATGTGCAAAATGTACAAAGAAATCTTTCATAGTATGGTTATGGTTTTAGGATAATGATTTTATTGTCATGGTACTGTATTCCGCCTTCGTTTATGCGACAAGCAGTAGAGAATGAATTCGTGACCTATGATTAGCAAGGAAATAATCTTATGCAATATGATGTTAATGATGTTTTGCCATGCTAATAGATGGTAATCAAAATTTATGAAGAACATTACACGTTACGAGGGTGGACAAGTATTATCAAAACATCGTCATGATCTGATGATCTAGTACGATCATTAAACGGCTGGGTTTTCCTATAGAGGGAGTTGTATTACATATCAACAGTTTTGATGATGTTGATACTGCCAGATTTGCAATATAAGGTATTGCTGGAAAGGAACGTCGTCTTAGACAGTTCTACCTACTTCCTAGGGGAACGACTAATATTTTCATTTCGACTGCGTTTTTGTATTTAATATTTTATCTTTATTGAATATGTTTTTGTATGACTTGGTAATGAGATTTAAGGTATAAAAATTTATAGGATGGACTTTTTTCTCTTATTGATAGTACTTTTTTTTTACATCGAGAAAATGTGCATTAATTAAACAACGAAGTACATCTTAATACTAATACAAACAAACATAAAACAAATTAAAACATAAATGAGCTTTATGAGCTCTTACATGCCCTAAAAAACAAAAACAAAGAAAATCGATAGAGAGTCGCCGATTAAGGAGAGTGTCGTTGGTCGATGATTGTGCTGGTGAAGTCAAAACTCTGATGACTGGTGGAAGTGGTAGGAGACGCGAATGTCGATTACGATCCGGACAACGAACAACCAAAGGCAAGATTCGCATCTTGCCGCATGAGCAATCCCAACGAACTTCCGACGCTTGGGATTCTTGGCTCATGATCTGTGGAAGAGTCACGTTCATAGGTGACTTATAACTCTCTCTCTCGAGAGTATTTCAGGTTTCTCCATTAAGTAGGAGAAACGGGGCGTGCTGAATCCAACAGATGAAACTGGGGTGCCGCCTTCAGATTTTAATTTTTCAAGGCAAGGACCATTAAGATCGTTGCCAAGCTAAAAGGAGGGCTCAACATTTTGAGCTCTCGAACACACCTCCGCTTTTGAAACCGGAAAACACATGTCCGAACCAGGGATACTTGTCATCGCCTCGACCATGCTCACACTTCTCATCCTCTTGAGTCACCTGCTCCTTCATCATAGATTCTGAAAGTACATATTCTATGACTACGGTATAGAACCACAAATCCTTATGCAACTGGCAACCAGTTTTGAGTTGCCATAACCAACTACGAACACCAATACTTACCACATAGACTAGGAAAAAAACCATCAGCAACAACCAGGGGGTTAGGGAAAGGGATGCCCAAAAACCAAACTTGACCAAGGGAGAGGGAGGGGGAGGGGAAGCCCGACACATAACCAGGGGAGGGGGAGGGGAGGCCCAACACAACAACCGAAATAGGGGAGGGGAAAGGGAGGCCCGACTAACGCACAACCGGGGAGGGGGGAGGGGAGGCCCAACTAATGGAAATATAGAGGAGGGGAGGGGAACGCCCAACTAACGGAAACAGGGGAAGGGGAGGTGGAACCCGACACACAGCCAGGGGAGGGGGAAGGAGCTGCAGGGAACGCGACGAAGAGGGGCGACTCGAAAAGGTAACAAGGAGGGGGAAGGGAGAATCGACGACGCGACAGGGGAGGGGGTGCTTGCCGGCGAAACGCCGAACTGGAGGACCCGCCTTAAAACTAGGAACAAACTAGTGAAAGAGGCTACGAAAAACCGAAAAAAACGATGAAAAAAAAAGGGGAACTCGCCGGAGACTTGCGCGGCGCCGTAACTCCGGCGAGTTCCTAGGGTTTGTTTCGGGGAGCGGAAGTTTTGAGGAGAGAGGGTAGAGAAAAATCTTTAGAGAGAGAAAAAGAGTTTTTTAGGGTTGGTAAGGATAGCTGCTATTGATAGTACTTTACTAACATTAGTTGTGCTGTCTAAGTGGTGGTAAATTATGGATTGAAGTATTGCAAAAGTTGCATAAATGTGATATTCTTTGTTCATGAGACAATTTTATAACTTTAATTAGAGTTGGGGCCCATGTAAATTTAGATTATTTCGAATATAGATATCTAAAATTTTCGAGATCGTCTAATTCTTCACCGTTTTGTCGACATTTCTCCTGTTTTTCATCTGTTGGAGACATCATAATATAATTCAAATTTTTGTTGATAACATGAAAACAATTTATATAGACTTGTACAGATATACTCCATGTTTTCGTAACATGATAAAAATTCATAGCTAAATAGCTATATACATCTATCTTTTTTTTTTTTTTTTTTTGACAGGTATATACATCTATCTTAATTCCAAAAAAAACTATCTTCATTCTTATCATTATATCTTAGCGACTTAGCCAATCACCATTCAAGCTATAGTAGTGCTCCGGTTAGGCTAGATCTCTATAGTCGCTGATAAGTGATAACTCTACCAATTATCGTCACTAATGATTCCCTAGTTGCTACAAAATCTATCACAATTAATTTTGCTAAATTTCCATCAAATCTTTCTCATCATTTCATAATTAATAGTCTCCATTATTATCCTTACTCTCTACACCATCACTATAAATTGATCACCCATCATCATCCCATAATACACACATCACAAACACGAACCCAAACACGAACACGAACACAAACACAAGAAATAACCATGAAGATCATCGCGGTTTCAATGGTTTTCTTAGCCATATTAGCAACAACATCTGCATACCAGCCAGGATGGTTTGGATTTCCACACCAACACCTTCACTTGCCATCAGTGGGTGCTCCTAAATTCAGCGACGATCAAATGAAGTGTTTCGAGGCGGTCCACAACCCCGGATTATGGTCGTGTAGACAAGATGTTATTACATACTTAAAATCACAAAATAAACTATCTCTTAGTTCTGATTGTTGTACTACTCTCCAGAATGTAGCAGATTCTTGCAAGTTAGTTCAAGATCCTAATGTTACCAAACTGTGTTCTGGTAGTAGTGTTCCAACACCTACTTCTTAAGATCTGTGTTTCTTAGCCTATAGTAAAGATTTAATAAGATAAAAGAGGATGAGTTATTAGTAATTAGTTATAGGTTATAGATTTTAAGATAGAAAGAATATATTATAGTTAGGTGTTATTTCATTCTAATGAATAATGAATTTTTTTGAATAATATATTTTTCCATGTTTTAATTTCGTTTCATGAAGTGTAACATTATTGTGCCGGCCGTAAAGTTATTTATTTGTTGTGTTATATAATCATGAAAATCAAACAATCGAATTCTGACCATTCAAGAAACAAGAATCAAGATTATAGTAAGGTAATCACCCTACAATAAGTTTTCTAATGAATAAACCGGAAAAAGGAATTACATACTTATCTATTTATTGTGTTATTTCACTGTCGAACATGAACCAAAAAGTTCAGTACCAAATTGAATTTTGATAACCTACTAGACCACCATGGCATATGGTGTACAAATAAAGTTTTTCTTTTTTTTTTACATCCAAAAAATTTGCATTAATTGAAAACGGGAGTACAGCTCGTACATACGTTATGAAGAAAAAACAAAATAGGGATCAGTATCAATATGTACACCATTACAAATTTACAATAATTCATTCCAAGGTTAAGTACTCTACTAACACAAAGCATAAGAAACATGGAAAAGTTTTATCACGCAAAAACCCTTCAATATTTTATATATGTATCAAAATATTATGTAAATCATTCCAACATATTATGTATCAGAGTATCAATGTACAACAAATTAAATCTGCTGAAAAAACAAACTTTTTCAAATAATTAACAATAGATCACCATTAAAGAATTAACACATGATCAAGGTATTGATTGTCCCTAATACAATAGTAGTACATTCTAGACTTAAAGACTCTTAAGAGCAAGATTCAGCATCACTAAGGAATTATTTGTTGTTGTACTTGTTCCGGAGTAAACTGATGGAAAGAATTGGAAGAACAAGATTCAGCTTGATCATGATCAGTATCAGCACCATCATCATCTCCATGCATAAGTTTAATGAGTTGTTGTTTCTTGATTATGGTTTGCACTGTTAATGTCCTCGGAGGCTCGGACCGGCGAGCCGAAACACGACCCGCTTTCTTGTATATCCATGAGAGACCAGTCCTAGAAGAGGCAGGGAGGCTAGCAGCAGCAGTACATGAAGCAGGGGTTGGGTTTTGGATTGCCATAATTGGTGTTTTTTTTCTATTTGCGTTTGTTGAAGATATTACATATTAAGGTAGTAGGACTGTAGGAGTTTAATTTATACTAGTTTGAAATTAATCAGTAGTTGGGATTTGGGAAGGAAAATTGGTGTAGGATTCGGATTGCAATATAGGAAAGTTATTTGCTTGGTTAACAAGGTCTTATGTAACTCGGTTTATTTTTGCCGACTTAGATCTTTTACCAACAAAATTAAATTAGATTAAATTCGGAAATTTGCCAAAGCTTAAGTATTTGTGTTATAAAAAAACTAATATGGACCCGGTGCACACTAACTTAGTGTGCACCTTATCCATCTCACGTGAGTTTTAATGATTACAACTTTCCGTTTTTGCCACGTTCAGTCTTCCCCTATTTTCTCTCTCCTGATAACTTCTCTCTCCTCTGATAACTTCACTCTCCTGATAGTGTATTTTTGAAACAATATAGTGTATTTTGAAATGATATAGTGTACTTTAAAATGATATAGTGTATTTAAAAATGATAGTGTTTTGCTGAGTTTTTTGGCATGATAGTGTTGCATGTTATAGTGTATATTGACATGATATAGTGTATTTTGAAATGATATAGTGTATTTTAAAATGATAGTGTTTTACTGAGTTTTTTTGCATGATAGTGTTGCATGTTATAGTCTATTTTGAAATGATATAGTGTACTTTAAAATGATATAGTGTATTTTAAAATGATAGTGTTTTGCTGAGTTTTTTGGCATGATAGTGTTGCATGTTATAGTGTATATTGACATTATATAGTGTATTTTGAAATGATATAGTGTATTTTGACATGATAGTGTTTTGCTGTGTTTTTTGACATGATAGAGTTACATGATATAGTGTGTTTTGACATGATATAGTGTATTTTAAAATGTTATAGTGTAGTTTATTTGTATATTACACAAAATTATCATAATCGATCGTTATAGTGTTTGACATGATAGTGTATTTTGATATGATATAGTGTATTTTAAAATGATATAGTGTATGTTTGTTCAGAACAACTGCTTTTGTTAAAATTTTAGGGCGAGAGAATATTATTGAAGAGAGAGAAAATCGCGCGGATTTTGGAAAGCGGGAGTGACTAGTTTGTAGTGGGGCACGTGTCTAGGCCTGGTCCACACTATTTTTAATGTGAACCGGGTCCACGCAAGACGGATTGTTTGTGTTAACTTTACAGTGTATTAACTTTTTATTTTATTTTTATTATGTTTTTGGATGACCTAAGACTTCTTAATGTTTTTGGACCGTTAACAAAGACATACTCCCTCCGGTCTTTATTAGTTTATCCCTTTCTTTTGCACAGAGTTTTAGGAGAAACAATGTTGTAGGACATAGAAAGAAAGAGAAACTATTATTTTATATTAAAGTTGAATGTATGTGTGATGGAAAGTTAGTGGTCCCATTCCAAAAATAGAATCAAAAGAAATGGGTAAACTAATAAGGGACATCCCAAAAAGGAATACTGGTAAACTAATAAAGACCGAAGGGAGTATGATGCAAACACTATGATATTGATACCCCTTTTTCAATTGAATAAATGAGTATGTTTTAATTTAGAATTTGTATGGAAACTTTTTTATGTAATCTATATAATTTGGTAAAACATATTTCTCATAAAATAAAAGTTTGTTACCTGTTTCAATTGAATAAATTATTATTTAATTTACAAAAATTGATCTATCATATACCTTTACTAGCTTTGAAGCCCGTGCGTTGCACGGGTTGTTGTTTATTTTATTTTTTTCAAATTTTTATTAACGTTGTTGATTTTTTGTTGTTGTGAAATGATATTTTCAACACCATTTTATTTTATATATACTTCCTCCATTCTTTTCCTATTGTAACAATTACCACTTTGGGTAGTTTTAGCTATTGGAACCATTCCACTTTTGGTAAAAAAACAATTATAGTTGACAACATCGTCTTTACTTTATGTTAATAGAACCATCATTAATTACTCAAATTGCCTCATAAAGTTGTGTTTAATTACTTTATTAAGGATTTACCTATCGCCTACTCTAGTTAACCCCTACTACCCATTTTGTTTTATTTTCTTAAAAACCATGCCCAAACCCATTGTTGCAGTAGAAAAAGACAGAAAGTATTTGTCATTATATTTTAATTTCTAGATTTGTTATTGTAATATATAAATTTTATATTTTTAATGTTCAATTGAATATTGTAGCTAAGTCTATTATTAAATAGTATCCCAATAATTGGTATGATTAACAATAGCTAACACAATTTTAACATGGAAAATACCCGAACGATACTTTAAGAAAGTAGAGGGTAATAATTTAATAGATGCAGGACAGAAAGAATAGTGAAAAAAATATGAGTGTCATCCATAACTTCAACTTTTAATATAGCACATAAACACTAACGCATATAGAATAGAAGATGGAAAAGCCAAAAAGAAGATCATAATGATGGTATCATGAATATAAAAAAAATATAAAACTAACCTCTATTAATAATCGAAAATATTATTTAAGAGAAAAAATTCTCTTCATCAATCATGACCATATCAAAACTTATCAAACTTACCCACTTTTTATGATATGTGACCTCAAATAGTCTAGAAGCTCGAACCTTAATTTCCCAATTAGTTTTAGTAGAATTAACTTTATTGAGAAAAGAATAAGATCTGACATATAAATATATGAAAAAGAAAAACATAAATAATTATGTATACAACAAATATTTTAGGAATAAAATAATTAGTCAATTACATAATACCTCTGCAATGTCGTTGACAAACTTTCATTTGATTCTTCATGTAATGCCATTATGGTATGCTCGAAACTACAGATATGTATTTTTTATCTTTATATAACTCAATTTTTAAAAGTTTGATTTTAAAAGACATAACTGCTATTTTCACATATAATACGCTATTTTTATAGTTATTTTTGTATGTATTTAAAATAAAGAATAAATAATATGTTATTGTTCATCTAAATAAATATATTTTCGTAAGTTGTAAAACTATATTGTATATAGAAGCATATTTTGAGCACTCTCCGATGGTAAGAAATTTATAATATTGCGAATTATGTAGCAAAAGTTATATTCATTTTACATAGTTGAATAATTTAGGTTGTTTATTTAAAATCAGATTGTAATCTTCATTTATTAAAAACACCTTATATGTATTTATATCTATGTTAAACACTATTTTGAAAAAAATTTAAATTAAAAAGAATGACATGTCATGTTTAGGTGGAGCTCTCTATAATATTCTAGGGTTGTTTTTTAAAATCATACTCTACTTTTTTCATCCAAAACGTTAATATATATAGATTTTAATTTTTGTTCTAACAACAAAGTTGAAAGCAAAATAATATTTTAATTGGTGGACCCATGCCAAATAAGGAAATGAGAAATATATTTGGGACAAACATAAATGGAAAAATGGACACTCTATTTAGGGACGGAGGGAGTAATAGCTATAACTATAGTGTACTATATATTGTTGAGGCATGTAGTGTTTTGATGATTGTAAACAAATGATGATTATCTAACTAACATGTGTGTTTGAGATGTGCATATTACGTTACCATAGAACAAGTCATGAAAGGTTAAATATATCACATCATGAAGAGTTCCTAGAAGAAATCTAATAAGTGAAGTTCCTGAGGAAGAAATCCAAAGAGAGAAGAAGTTTGATTATTAAGATGTGCTGCTAGATTTTATGTAAGTTCCTAAGATGGAACCAAGTATGAAGAGTTCAAGAAAAATGTTATAGAAGCAAGCACAAACAAAGTTACTAGAAGAGTTCCTAGAAGGAACACAAACAGAGCAGTTCCTAGGTATATCCTAAGAGGAACATTGAATATGCAGTTCCTGAGTGGGAGCAGTTCCTGAGTCGGAGCAGATCCTGAGTGGGAGCAGTTCCTGAGTGGGAGCAGTTCCTGAAGTTTCATAGTTGAAACAAGCAGTTCCTGAGCAGGAGCTATAGGTGCGAAGTTCCTTAAAGGAACTAGCATGTTGAAGTTCCAGAGGTGGAGCTATTGCATGCGGTTCCTGAATTGGAGCAGCATGGGGCATGAAGACAGGAAGTATGAGTTTACTTTCTAGGATTCATGTAAGTATGTTGAAACATGAAAGGTAATGGAACAAAGTCAAAAGGAACTCGTAAGGTCAAAAGGAACTCGTAAGGTCAAAAGTATTTATGAGTCAGTAAGTTGTTGCATATTATTATTATCTTAATATGTAGGATTTATTCAGAGTTTGTTTCTTAATAAATCTCTACTTGATTAATTATTTTTGAATAATATGCATTAGTTGTTTTAGGATAAGATTTAGTTTTTAAATAAAAAAGACAAGTTTTAAATAAAATCAGTTTTAATTTAGGATTCTGATTTTAATTTATTTAATTCTATCTTATTAGTTTTTGGAAATTAAAAGCTAGATTTATATTACGTTCAATGAGTTTTTGAGTGCAGGAACTTGTAGACGCGAGTTCCTGTATGAACTGGAACTCATGTATTCAGTCTTAGGAACAACAAAGTAATTCTATAAACTGACCGTGTAGTGTGATAGTTTAAAGACTAAGTCTTTTTTGTTTTCTTAGTTAGTTAGACTCAGATCCTATTAATTAGGAAGTTAGTTTAGGAAAAGATTTTATTTAGATTTTCTGTTTTAGAAAAGATATTGTTTTTTAAGTAAATATTTTATCTTTTATATTTTCGGTCAACTAAAAATAAGGGATTTAATTTGTGAAAAATCTTTTAATAAAATAAAAGATATTTTAGTTTTCAGTTTTAATTAATAAATTGATTTTCAAGTACACGTTCAATAGTTTACTTATTTTCCAAGATTCTATAAACCACGTTTACTGTACACGTTCAAAATGAACGTGGTGTTAGTGGAAGATCATGGAACGTAGTCCTCTAGTTGAGGAACATCATGGGAAAATGATTTACCCACTAACACATGATTAATCTCACGTTCATTTTAAATGACTGCTATAAATATACAAGTTCAATTAAGTTTCAAATTGTCCGACTGGTGTCTTTCCATAGTGTCTGACTTATGTCATTCCATAAGGTCTGGCTTAAGGAATAAAGTTACAGTAAGAATTATATTTTCTATTCCTTGTTTTGAGTCAGTTCCTGTGAGTTCCAAGTGTAATACTCCGTATTTTTTGGAGTTATTCTTTTGTAAATAAGAAAATATAAAGAATAAAGTTAAAAGTATTTTTATAATTATATTATAATTCGGTTTTGGTTTATTTTCCAAATAAATAAAATAAGAAATAGGAATTTGATTTGGAAACAAATTCTATTAAACCTAGGTTTCTCATGCTATAAATAAGAAAAAGAGAAAGAAAAAAAAAAACCTATTCACTACTTTAAGTCAGCCGTTTTTTACCCAAGAGATTTTCTCTCTCCTCTCCTCTCTTCTTCCACGTTATTTCTCCTCTCCCTCTCCTTTCTCTTCTTCTTCTCTCTCCTGCACTACTCTCATATCCCCTTCCCGGCGCTGGTACCGGTCTGTACGTCGGCCGGAGTTCGCGGGTTCTGCCGGAGGTCCATCGGGTCGTGTCGCGCGAGTGTAGTGCGGTGCTGCTGGAAGTTGTCGCGAGCGAGATTCGAGTTGTGAGTCGTGGTTCCTCTCACAGGAGGTCACGTAAGTCAGTCCGTGGTTGGTGGTCGGCGTCTAGTGGTCACCGGTTGTCACTTTCCGCCGGAGGTCGCGCATGAGGCTTGTGTCTGGGTTCGTTCGCGCTGGTTCGCGGTTGTTGGCTCGAGTGTGAAGGTCGAGTGGGCTGCTCGTCGAGGTTTGCAAGCCGTGCGGTGGTGCTACACTCCAATCGGGTTCGCGAGTCGCGCGGTGGCTGTGCTGGAGTTCGGAGGTCGAGCCGCAGTGGTTGTCGCCGGAGACATCAAGCACTCCGGTATACTTTTATAAAAAAAAAAAAAAAGGATTTCTTTTCTTTTCTACTTTAAATTAAGTTATGAAATTTGATTTTGTTGTTCTTATGTATCTTTAATTAAGTTTTATGATCATAAGTAAAGTATATAATAAGTAAAAGAAATCAGATTTATAATTATGTTGTAGTTCTCATGATGATTCTATTTCTCAAATATGATTTTTATAACACTTATATATAATTGTTTAAGTTTTGTTGTTATGAACAAGTATAATAAGTTAACTAAAAATCAGATTTGCATATTATTATTAGTTCCTAAATGTGCAAGTTCAATGAGATTTATGAAGGGAAAGTTTAAACAATGAGTTTCATTAATTTTGTTATTCGAAACACCATATATTACATAGTTAGATAATCTGATTTTTATTATCAAAGACTTAGCACTGAAATATTTTATTATTCGATTAGGTCCCAATTTCATAAGCGGAACGTTTTAAGTAATCAGCAAAGATTCTCCGTTACAAGGTACGTACGCGTACCAGTTCAGTTGCAATTACTAGTATCATCTTAGGTTGTGATTTATTCTATTGGAACCTAGAACCATGATAGGGAACAATTGTGATTGCTGAGATTGTTTGGTAACATGATTGTGATTGGAAATCGATATGTAGCATGGTTATGCGAAATTCTATCGTATCATAAGCATGATTATTGGATTTGTATTCTTTGATCTATGGTGTAACAAGGATGTTACAAGAAGTAAAAATTTGAGTATTGTATCTAAGAAGAAATGTTAAATGATTACATGTTTAATGTGGTATGAATGGACAATACTAAGAAAGGATTTTGGCAATAAACTTGTAGTTGGACTCCCTACAAGTGATGAACAATGGGGGGAGTGTGGGACTTGCTCTACACTCCTACACAGGCCTACTGTGACGACAGTAGTGTCCTTATAAATTTTGATAACTCAAGTAGGCGGAAGGTTCCGTACGATCTTGGGGGTATGCATACTAAGGTGATGGATGTGGAACGGAACGAAACCGTATTTACATTTCATCTAATAGACCAAGTTGTCTATTAAGGATTAAGTAGCCCGTATGATTCTAGAAAGATGACGGTGCCCGTTCGATGCCAAATAAATTGTAAAAACGGAATTTAATGTTTTTGTAGAATCATGTTTAGGAATTGTTATTATTATTCTGATTATGTTTAGTGTATTATGTAACTGATTTTGTACGTACTCAGCATAGCTGATTGGTTGTTATTTGTGTTGTTTGTTGACCTGTGATGAACCATTGATATTTCAATGGGGAGCAGATTAGGTATGCTGGTGGTGCTGCATGAGTTCGGGCATACGGGGGATACTTTTGATTATAAACTTTTAAATTGTTTTGGTTGAACATCCTAGAGATTGTTTATGATTTACATAGTTAATGGTTTTAAATAAAAGGGGTCAATAGTGATTCCCGAGTTGTAGTTAAGTTATCATTTTATTTCCGCTGCAATTTAGTTTTCATAATAAAGAGTAAGTTAGTGTCTTAAATTCAATAAGCATTGCGTTTCACCGCGGCGGTAACACTCCCAAAGTCGATGCAATGTAGTTTAGACTTGTATGGATTTTGGGGGTGTTACACCAAGTTACTACGAGTGCCATGTTCCTTTACAGTTATTCAGTTTCTATATACTAAAGTTAATCCAAATTATCAAGCGTATGTATTTGAGTTTGGGGTTAAAGGGTTTGAGTGAACTCTTGTAATGGGAACTTGGTAAAGGGTTTGAGTGAATTCTTGTATCAAGTTCGAGTGAGGAACTTGGGTAAGTTCTTATTGTTTATGCGTAGACTTGGGGTGAAGTCTATCCAGGGGTAAAGGGTTTGAGTAAACCTGTTGTAAAGAGTTGTGGGAACTCTTAAGGGACTTAGAGTTAAGTCTAGAGAGCTAAAGTTCCTAGTGGAACTTGTGAGAGAGTTAGAGTTCTGAGTGGAACTTGCGCATGTAATAGGTTGTAACAGAGGAGGTTCCCTATTATAGTGAAGAGTTAAATCCTGAGGAGGTCGTGGTTTTTCTTCTTGTATTGAGACAAGAAGTTTCCACGTAAAAATCTCTCTTGCACTTTGAGTTCCTTATTGTTTATGTTTTAAATTCCGCATTATTTGGCAATAAGTTCCACACTACAATTCACCCCCCCTCTTGTAGTTCCTTCCGAGTTAACAACTATATATATATATATATCATTTTATCATAAGTTCAATTTACAGGACTAAACATATTATTTATCTAAAAGAAAGACTAAATAATGTCTTACCATTCATCAAGTTAAATATATTTTCATGAGTTGTAAAACTATATCGTAAATCGATCTTATTTTGAAGCATATTTCGAGCACTCTCAAATGGAAAAAATTATAATGTTTTGAATTAGGTAGCAAAAGTTATATTCAATTTACATAATACAATACTTTAGGTTGTTTATTCAAAACGAAATTCTAATTTCTCGTTATGCAAAACTCCTTTTATGTATTTAAATATGTGTAGAACTCTATTTTTTAAAATATTAAAAATAAAAATTAATGACATGGCAATCCTACGTGGCGCTCTCAATTTCATAAGTTGTAGAATTATATTGTAAATGGATCTTATTTCGGAGTATATTTCGAGCACTATCCAATGGAACAATAATTATAATATTCCGAATTACGTAGCAAAAGTTATACACAATTTACATAATATAATAATTTAGGTTGTTCATTCAAAATCAACCTCTAATTTTAGCTTATCTAGAACCCCTTATGTGTATTTAAATCTATGTAGAACTCTAGTTTTTTTAAAGATAAAAAAAAAATTGATGACATGACAATCCTATGTGGCGCGCTCTATGGCCTCGAAAACTTGAGGAGCTCCCTATGCTCCCGAAAAGTTCCTCCTTTATATATATATATTGATTGATTGATTGATTTGTGGGAGACTTTGAAATATCTTGTATGTAGATTGGTGCCCATTTGTATGTAGATTGGATTTGCAAGAAAATTGGTACCATTTAGATATATTTTGATATTGTTAGATTCGCTTTTCATACTTAATCTAGTACCAACCAAATACTTTGTAGTACCAATCAGCCACTTTTCAGTACCAATTAAACACTTCCTAGTACCAATTAGCACCTCATGGACCGTATTGATATCAACACTTTTCCCTATCGGCCTATCCCTTATATCATAAATTGTGAAATAATAATTAGGGTTAAAAGCTTGCCTTCTCATTATGCCATCACAAGAATATATATAGTACAATATTAGGCATGTAGGTGTGATAAAGTCACCGGGACCATCACCTGAACCAAGGTAGAAAGGCGAATTTATGTTAATGGGGGGCAGCGTGGGTGGTCGTGGTGATGGTTGTGGGGCGGCAGCGGTGGCGGTGTGATGGGTTTTAAAATATACCGCAAGTGCACGGTGTCTGTTTGGCAGAAACTGGCAAATACGGGTCGATCCACAGGGAGAGGAGTTCTACAGATTTATGTTCAATTATCTAACTACTTCCAGAGAGGAAAAATAATTGAGGAATTAATAACTAAGCTAGAGTAAACTAGAACGCAGAAAAATGAGAATTTATCAAATAATTAAAAACCTAGGGCAATCGATCGGTCCACCATGCTTATACCAGTTTAATCAATATAATATAGTTCAACAACACTTGGATTGAGGTTCGAATAAACGAAGTATTTCGCTAATCCTTGGTCAGGCATTAACAACTCCTAGATTAACATATGCCAAGCGGTCGCTCAACATAATCAAATCTACCTATTGTAACAAGCCTCTAATGAATATGATCTTTCGATTCTAATTCTTATTAGCTAAACATAACTCATGATATTGCGCAATTACATGAATTAAACAAGTATAACAAATCAATAGGAATTATTTTAATTCAATCCAATTATTGAAGAACATCAAACCACAATCAAAAAGGTATAAACATGGCTTCCCTCTCTAAACCCTAGAAATAGACTACTCACTCATTATAACAAAGAACTCAATAAACAGGATCAAAGTAAAAGAATTCATTAAATTAAAGAAAGTAAAGAAGAATACCGAATGATTGAAGAACAATGAAAAGGGAAATCGACAATCTATATAATCTTCCAATGTAAAAGTTCAACAAAAGTAGAGAGAATAAACTAAGTGTTTGGCCCTAAAAACGTAGAAAAATCAGATCCCCTAATTGAAAATACTAAAAACCTATTTATACTTTTTACAAAACCGGCTAAAAAAAGGCAAATAAACCCGTCTCGAGAAACCGCCCGGTCGACCGGGCGAAATCCGCCCGGTCGGGCGACGGTGGTAGAGGAACTACGACAGAACAGCAAATCCGCCCGGTCAACCGGGCGAGCCCGCCCGGTCGGGCGCGCAAGCGATTTTGGCTCCTTTTCCGCCCGGTTGACCGGGCTAACATGCCTTGCATCCTGTGAAAATTTCATTTCGCCCGGTCGGGCGAAACCGCCCGGTCGACCGGGCGGGAAACTACGATTTTGCGTCAACTTGCGAAGACTGTATCTCTCAAACCAGAAGTCCGTTTGGGACGTGTGACCTATCGTTGGAAAGCCCTTCAAGTCTAGTTTCCAACCCAACTGGAATTTCTTGATTATCAATTTCCTATCAAAAGTTATGATCAAAATAGTGAACATGTGTCAGTTTTGGCACTTCTTTCACTAACTCTTTGCTTCATTCTAACTCGAAATTGTCCCGAACGGATGCATTGTGATCCTTGTGCAAGCTATCTTCATCTTCATTGATTAATAGGATCGATCTTAGATAATCATAATCAATTTGCATCAAAACCTGAAAATCATTGAAACAGGCAAACGGGGAGTAGTAGAGCATAACTTACGTAATTCATCACATTATGCGCCGAAATGCTCTAAAAGGAGTTCTAAATGCAATCAAAATGCATCTAAAAACTTAATATAATTATGACATATCAAACTCCCCCAAGTTAAACCTTTGCTTGTCCTCAAGCAAACAAGACATGAACATGGATATAATTGCCTCACCTCTCAGATAAGAAAATCACAGTTCAAAATATTTTCATGACTAAGAACCGTTCAAGAAGGCAAAATTCAAGTTCAGCTGTTCAGATTACTCTATCCACCAATCGCCCAAATAAGCAATCAAATACGGCTGCCTAATATGACATGCAAATCTCGAAAAGGAACTCACTAGGGTGTCACTCCTCTCAACATTTTTGTGGCAGGCAATAGATGTGCCCGATCACTCACCATCCCAACCATAACAACCCTTCCCACTCACACTCTCATGTGTTTAGAAAGGTAATAATGTCACTCATCCTAATCATGTCGACTCAAGTAGAGAACGTACTCTTTAACCTTGACAAACTGACTACACATCAATCCAATAAACAATGTAAACACAAGCTCAAGAGGACTTTTTCAGGATTGTAATGGGGCTTAGGTAAGGGTAGGGAATATGTATAGGAAATATGGTGGAAAAACCCAAGAATGGGGGAGCAAAAGTCACTAGAAGCATCAACTAAAACACAACCAATAACAATGTCCCAACTCTATGAATCAACAAAATTTTCAATAAACCCATCCTTGAAGCAGTGTAATGAATTTTTCTTTGCAAGCAATTGTGAAGGAAAGAATTTTTAACCTTTTGTTCATTTTTTCAATCTTTCTTTTCTTTTTCTTTGCATCTTTTCGATCCAACAATCACATTTATTTCACTTTGCTTATCCTTTTCTTTTTCTCGAACTTTGAACCTTACAAAATACAATCATCTCCACCCAAAGTAACTCATATAAACCATTTCAGATACTAACTTCGACAGATGCTCCCCCAAGCTAGGCTTGGATTAATATCAAAATAAGGACCATGGGCATGTAATGAGGTTTGGTAATATGAAATAGTCATTAGGCTCAGCGGGGCTAAGGAGGATAATAGTATATCAATAAAAAAAATCACTTTGAGGCTCAAGAATCAGACAAAAGGACGCCTCTATCATAGCAATTGCCACAAGTCATCAGATATCAATAAGTACGTTGTCAAAGTCAAGATCAGTCAACTAATGAGGAACTAACACACAAGAAACAAGAATGGATACGAAATAAATCCATTGGCAAGAATGAGTCCTCACAGTCTAACCAGTTCAAGCTTGCAGTCAAGATAAGCGCGTTATCGTCAAAACTCACTTAAGGTCAAGGCATTTAAAGTTCACATTCCAGCATCACAATCTCAAGTGCCCAGCTATCCAGATAAAGAGCCCAAATATACTTTCAAAGAACATCATGGGGCACAGGGAAGCAATCAAACCAATCCAGTCAAAACGTATTTTTGGTATTTTTTCAGTAATATTTGATTTTTTTTTTTTTTTTTTTTGAAAGCAAATTAATCTAGCCTAAGAAAGCAAAAAAAATCTACTCGAAAAGGCAGTGAAAGAGAGAGAAAATACATACAAAAATCCTCCCCCAAGCTGAACGTGGCAATGTCCTCAGTGCCGCAAGATGAACTATAGGACGATGCTCAAAGGATAAAATAACGTTAGTACTCTTCCGCTCGCTCACTCTCTAAAATGGAAAAAAAAAAAAAAAAAAAGAAAAAGAGATAAGAGAAAAAAAAAACTACGGGTTGCCTCCCGTACAGCGCTGATTTATAAAGGTCCCGCACGACCATATTACCTCCTCAATCTCAAATCGGAGGGGCTTGGCAATGAGTTCCCCCCTCATCAAACATTTTCCTCCTTAAAAGACTGCCACTCTGGCTTGCAGTCAGGCATGTTACCTCAGGTGCATAGGTAGAATGCGCATTTTCCATAACCACCGATCTTTTTCCCTTTTCAACCTGAGGTCCCTCCAAATCGATAATGCAGGCATCAACTTCAACATTGATGCCTGGGGAAACGTCCATAGTAAGTGCAACCTCTAGAGGGTCAGCAGAAAGCATCTGTGGGAGTGCAGATAGAACAGTCTCCTCAAGAATATCCATCCTGCAGCAAGTTTGCTCAAGCATAGGAGACTTAACAGCATTGGTTAGTTTAAAAGTGACATTATCATCACCAACACTCAAAGTTAAAGACCCAGACTTGACATCTATAACAGCACCAGCAGTACACAAAAACGGTCTACCAAGAATAATAGGAATTTGGGCATCCTCCTCCATATCAAGCACAACAAAATCGACAGGAATATAAAACTTTCCCACCCTAACAGGAACGTCTTCTAAAACACCTAGAGGGTATTTTATAGAACGATCGGCCATTTGCAAAGTAATTTGAGTGCACTTAAGTGCTCCCATATTCAGTTTCTTACAAACAGACAAAGGCATGACAGACACAGATGCACCTAAATCACACAATGCCTTATCTATAAATAATGCACCTACATGGCAAGGGATGGAAAAACTACCAGGATCCTTCAACTTAGGTGGGGCTCTATTTTGTAAAACAGCACTACACTCTTCAGTTAGAGCGACTCGATCTACCCCACCAAAGTCTTTCTTTTTAGTAATCATGTCTTTCAAAAACTTAGCATAAACAGGCACTTGAGAAATAAGTTCAGTAAAAGGAATTGTTACCTCAAGGTTCTTGACCATAGTCAAGAACTTACCAAGTTGTTGATCGACCTTCGACTTCTGCATCCTATGGGGAAAAGGTAGCCTTGGTGAAATAGGCGTTTCAGAAACCTTTTCCTTCCGCTTTCCTGTCCGATCTTCCTTAGCTAGTTCGGCCTCAGACATCGAACTCTTCTCCGCTTCTTCCTCTACCACCTCCTTCTCCTTGCTAGGAGCAGCATCATCAATGGGCATGGGAGGAGCATCATAAACGATGCCGCTACGAAGTGTAACGACATTGACGAGTCTCCTTTGGGATGGGTTGTCCGGCGAGATGACTCGGTTGCCTCTGTGCATTATTTTCCGCCACTCGAGCAAGTTGAGTCTCCAAATGCTTGGTGGTGTTCTTCAGCTCCTTGATGCTCTCCTCATGATTTTTCTGCATAGAAACCATCATTTTCATTAGATCAGACATAGTAGGCTCTTGAGAGCTGTTATTATGAGGAGCTTGCTGCTGATAGCCTTGGGGTGAAGGCCTATTGAAACCAGGAGGGGGGTTCTGAGGAGCCCCTTGATAATATGGTGGTCTAGCAGCATGTTGTGGTGGGTTTTGATGTGGTGGTGGGTAGGAAGATTGTGGTGGAGGTTGAGGATTTTGAACATTGTTGTTCTTGTAGGAAAAATTAGGATGTTCTCTCCAACATGGGTTGTGTGTGTTAGAGTATGGGTTGTGTGGAGGTCTTTCTTTGAAAAACATTTGCATGCGCCAGTTGATTCGGATCAGGTTGATTGTAGCAACAATCATGACCAAAGTGGCCTTGAACACCACACACTTCACAAAAGGAAGAAGTAATAGGAGCCATGGAAGACATTGCATTAATACTCATAGGCGGAATAATAGACTGCAAAGATTTCAGCGAGTCCATCTTCATGCTCAACTGGGCTACTTGTGAAGACAACAAGGCATATGCATCAACATCCAACTTTTTCTTTGTAATAGTCCTGGAAGAACTATGATCATTCTCTGCTAAGTTGGCCAGAAAATTATATCCTTCATCCACCTCCTTATCTAAGAAGACTCCCCCTGCAGATGAATCAACTGTACTCTTGATATGAGGTTGTAGACCATTGTAGAATGCTTGGGTGATGAACCACTTATCCAGATTGTGGTGTGGGCATTCTCTCTGCAGATCCTTAAACCTATTCCATGCTTCCTTCAGTGTTTCATCAGGTTCTTGTTGGAAGGTGGCAAGCTTGTGTCTTATTTCTGCAGTTTTGGTGGGAGGGTAGTACTCTTTCAGGAATGCTTCAGATATAGCACTCCACTCAGTTTCATTAACATCATTCAGCCACTTCTGTGCCTTGTCCTTTAGTGAGAATTCGAAGACCATGACCTTCAACTGATCAGAAGTGACCCCTTGGTGCTTAACGGTACGACAAAGTTGTTGAAACCGTTGTAAATGATTTGCAGGGTCTTCAGATGGATGCCCTCCAAACTGGTTCTGTTGGATCATATTGATGAGGGCAGGCTTGATCTCAAAATTGGCCGCTTGAATGTCAGGCATAATAGGACCTGTGGAAATGCCACCAAGAGAAGGTACCCCATAAGATTTCAATGACTTAGGAGGCATGATTGGCTCTGAAGGACCTTCTGTGGATGTTCCCGGGTTAGCAGACTGCTTCTTCTTCTTTTGTTGCTTTTTGAGTTGCCGGATGGTTTTCTCAAGATCAGGATCAGTTGGGCCTGGAGTACTGTTCTTTTAGACACGGGCATAAAAGAAACAAAGAAAAATGTGCGATGAGATGGCCTCAATTGGAACTTGAAGTTCCAATGAGACAACGAGAAATAGTTCAAATAATTAATCAGAAAGCTATAGAAACTAGCCGTCTCCCCGGCAACGGCGCCAAAAACTTGATGGGTTTTAAAATATACCGCAAGTGCACGGTGTCTGTTTGGCAGAAACTGGCAAATACGGGTCGATCCACAGGGAGAGGAGTTCTACAGATTTATGTTCAATTATCTAACTACTTCCAGAGAGGAAAAATAATTGAGGAATTAATAACTAAGCTAGAGTAAACTAGAACGCAGAAAAATGAGAATTTATCAAATAATTAAAAACCTAGGGCAATCGATCGGTCCACCATGCTTATACCAGTTTAATCAATATAATATAGTTCAACAACACTTGGATTGAGGTTCGAATAAACGAAGTATTTCGCTAATCCTTGGTCAGGCATTAACAACTCCTAGATTAACATATGCCAGTACGGTCGCTCAACATAATCAAATCTACCTATTGTAACAAGCCTCTAATGAATATGATCTTTCGATTCTAATTCTTATTAGCTAAACATAACTCATGATATTGCGCAATTACATGAATTAAACAAGTATAACAAATCAATAGGAATTATTTTAATTCAATCCAATTATTGAAGAACATCAAACCACAATCAAAAAGGTATAAACATGGCTTCCCTCTCTAAACCCTAGAAATAGACTACTCACTCATTATAACAAAGAACTCAATAAACAGGATCAAAGTAAAAGAATTCATTAAATTAAAGAAAGTAAAGAAGAATACCGAATGATTGAAGAACAATGAAAAGGGAAATCGACAATCTATATAATCTTCCAATGTAAAAGTTCAACAAAAGTAGAGAGAATAAACTAAGTGTTTGGCCCTAAAAACGTAGAAAAATCAGATCCCCTAATTGAAAATACTAAAAACCTATTTATACTTTTTACAAAACCGGCTAAAAAAAGGCAAATAAACCCGTCTCGAGAAACCGCCCGGTCGACCGGGCGAAATCCCCCGGTCGGGCGACGGTGGCCGAGGAACTACGACAGAACAAGCAAATCCGCCCGGTCAACCGGGCGAGCCCGCCCGGTCGGGCGCGCAAGCGATTTTGGCTCCTTTTCCGCCCGGTTGACCGGGCTAACATGCCTTGCATCCTGTGAAAATTTCATTTCGCCCGGTCGGGCGAAACCGCCCGGTCGACCGGGCGGGAAACTACGATTTTGCGTCAACTTGCGAAGACTGTATCTCTCAAACCAGAAGTCCGTTTGGGACGTGTGACCTATCGTTGGAAAGCCCTTCAAGTCTAGTTTCCAACCCAACTGGAATTTCTTGATTATCAATTTCCTATCAAAAGTTATGATCAAAATAGTGAACATGTGTCAGTTTTGGCACTTCTTTCACTAACTCTTTGCTTCATTCTAACTCGAAATTGTCCCGAACGGATGCATTGTGATCCTTGTGCAAGCTATCTTCATCTTCATTGATTAATAGGATCGATCTTAGATAATCATAATCAATTTGCATCAAAACCTGAAAATCATTGAAACAGGCAAACGGGGAGTAGTAGAGCATAACTTACGTAATTCATCACATTATGCGCCGAAATGCTCTAAAAGGAGTTCTAAATGCAATCAAAATGCATCTAAAAACTTAATATAATTATGACATATCACGGTGGCGTGTCAATGTCGCCGGCCATGAGAAAAAAAAATTGATGCTTGAGAGTTTTAGAACCTGAAGGCTCCGATACCATGTGAAATAATAATTAGGGTTAAAAGCTTGCTTTCTCATTATGCCATCACAAGAATATATATAGTACAATATTTTAGGAATCCAACTGGGAAAAGGAAACCTAATATAATAAGAAATACATATTGGAAAATATATCCCTAACATAAATGCTATAGTCTATACTCTATACCTTTCCTTATATCATAAACCCTGTACCTTATATCCTAAATCCTACTACCTCCGTTTCTTTTTAATTGTTGCACTTTGACATTTTACACTATTCACAAATTGCACTTTGACCCTCGTTTGTGATTTATACGTGAATAAAAACATAGTCATGTGGGATCTTGTTAGATTTGTCTTAATATGTATTATATATATATATATATATATATATATATATATATATATATATATATATATATATATATATATATATATACTTTTTATAATTTTTACATATACAAAACTAGAGATATATATCTTCAAAGTTTTGCATTGACATGCGTGAAAAGTGTAGGTGTAACAATTAAAAAGAAACGGAGGGAGTACATCATAAATCCTATAGTTTCTACCCTTCACCGTACATCATAAACCTTAAATGTGGTTTATTTCCAAACTAAAAGTCCTTTGGAGTAGTTGATCGAGCCTTGTTAACTTCGTTAATTTATTGGACATGTTAGTGGATTTTTTTTCATTTAATTATGATACAAGTTCACAGTTATTAGCTTCCCCCCTAAACACATACAATTTACACATTAATTAGGAATGTTTCCCTTTAAAAGAGAAGGAATTTTAATGTGAATAGCAAAGTGTATCTTCCTTAGTTCCATTTTCCCTATTCAAAAATTTTAAGTTGAAAGTTAGATGGGTTCTCAAGTAATTAACTCTTACGACAATAACGGCCCGTTTGGTTGTTGGTTATAAATGGTGGTAATGGGAATGAATTTGTATGTAAATTTGTGAGGAAAATAATTGTTCATTCCCATGGTAATGCTAATTTATCCTAAAGTGTCTATTTTTCTTCTTAAATTTTCATTCCCATCCAATACCACCTTGTAGGTGGTAATGAGTGGTAATGAAAATTGCTTTCCTTTGGAGAAAAAAACACAAGCTTAGGGATGAGATTGCTTCCCCATGGAGAAAAAGCTCCCATGGAGATTTTAAGTGTGCTCCCCTTGTAATATTACACTTAAAATTCATTCCCATTACCATCATTTATTAACGACTACCAAACGGGTCGTAAAGGATTTGTCACTAGGTCGGACGGACTTGAGCCAACCCAGGCTCCACCCCTGATCTTAGTCACCTAGGTTAGACCCCGGATCAACCTAACTTGAATTGGTCTACCTAATGAACTAGTTGTGGGATGAGCTCCTAACCCATCAACCTGGTTCGACCGTTCGACACAGCCCACCCTGACCCAGCCCACAAAAACAAAGGGACCATATTTAAAAGATTCACATGGATTTTCAAAAAGAGGGTTTAAGACACCTGAAAATTCATCCTTGCCTTCCCATAAACTTGGAATACATTTATAAACACTTTCAGAAAAGGCCAAAAATTATGTCCAAATCAACTTACTCTATATCTGTATATGCCGTCATATTTTAAGTTCATCCTCCTAATTCCAGTACATATTGTTTCTTGGACATGAACTTGTTTTCTTCTTCTCATTGACTAAGGAGAGGAGCCTTGAGACACCCTGAGTCCAAATATCATATTCCTGCTGACTCTTACACTCAAACTCTATTACTCTATGTGTGGCTGTCTTTAGCCCAAAGTAACGCCGTGCTTCTCCTCCTACTTCAATGGACCGCCTCTCAGGCCATACTGGAATGTCTTTGCACACTTCCATTAACACCTCTGTCACAAGATAGAGCAAAATCAATTCTCAGAGTTAATTTGGACCAAAACATACCGAACTCAGAAGGCAAAATCTTCAAGTATTTAAGGTCAATCGTGTTTTATTCAACTTATTTTGACTTATTTCGGAAAAAATAAGTATAGTAGGTTCAGAATAAGTTGAATAGATCACACCCTAACTAGAGTCTAAATTTGAATGCTTGTGTTGTCTTTGGTGGTATAGAATAAAATTTCTATAAATGTACTAATAATGTATAATGGAGGATTTTCCGGAAGCACAAATGGTGAAAAAGAGGATGTGAAAAGTACTTTTCTTCTTCTTGGTATATGTTCCTGCTACATGTCTACTCTTCATTTTGAGCACCACCTGGCCTGTTTTATCCATGTAAACTGAGACTATCTTCCAGTGAAAGTCACCTGGAAAAATGGGTAAACCAAATGAAACAATTCAATCAATAATCTGAATGACTGAAAATTTGCCTTGTTTAAAGTTAGCTGGAGAAGGGCACGATCAACTGCTCAAATCTACCTGTTCGAGTGCGCTTAAGAAGCTCAGCGCCCCTGGCAAGGAGCTCTTCATTACATAAACCAAGAAAGTTTTCTCCTTGTATGTTAGCCTCGCCGTTATAGCTGCCATTGCGACTATGCTTATTCTCACCTTTGAAACCTTTTTCAACGGGTAAAACAGCTGCTATACTACATACTTCTTTAGCTGTCCTTGCCTTCAGTGTTGCTGCTCCTCTTAAAGCTGCATATGCATACAGGACATGATTGTTTGTAAATATACACTCTTCATATGTTACATGAATTTTCCATACGTTACATACGTAAAGCTATTACAAGATTCATCTAAGCAAAACTAATCTACTATGGTAATACTATAGGTAATCATCTAAGCTATATGGTAATATTATAGGTACCTGCTGTTCAAACGACTGTGTGTCATGAATGTAAACATTAAGGTATATGTAACTGTTATTAACTATCAGATGAATGGCTGTTCAACAAAGTGCTCAAAGTGACCCTCAGAATCTCCAATAATGGAGGGTCCCAATTCTTTTTACCAAAACTTTGGATAGGCTATTGGCAGTTTGACATGACTTGTATCATCGAATGTACTTATTAAGAAATAATGTCATTTTTAATTTATGCAGGCCTAAATTTCAGTTATAGATCAGGGTCACTCAAAAAAATATGAGACGACATTGTAACTTGGTAGTTAATGCAGAGAAAGTGGTATCAAGGTCTTCCACCTTGCAATTGCCTGATTATATTGTCTAACCTGCCTTAGTTGCAACCTTGTAGGCACCTCAAAAAAGTGGTGCACATCACAAACTGACTGCCTTTAAGTGAAGACATATGTTTATTATATAGTTTAATAATTGGTTTTAGCAAGTTTAATTTGATGGTAAAATCTGTTATCCCATTTCAACCTGTCAATAGCTATAAACATCACATTATCACATCTAGTTTCCATGCATCTAATCTTTGTCTAAGTTGCTCTACAAATAATATAATGTGTGAAGATGACTTTGTAGGAAAATTAATAGACCAGGAATACTCTAACCTGTTGCAGCAGCAGCAGTGAGAGTCATGATATCACCATGAGACTGTACATTAACAGCAGAGCTTATAACAGTAGCCAAGTGTTCTCTCTCAGCTCCCATTGCCTCAGCTGCCTCCACGCACCGTGCAGCCACCAAAGTGGCAGCTGAAGCCATTGCCATGTCTGTCTGCTCTGCCTGTTCGTCCTTCCCAGATGACCCGGATGCTGCAGCAGTTGCAGCTGCTGTAGCTGCCACTGCTGCAGCAACTGCAGCCACAGAAACTGCTGCATGAACCTGTGCATTGTGCACTCGCAACTCCTCTTTCTTCTTCTCTCGCCTGTCCTTCAGCCACCTCCCTACTGTCTTACTCCCAACAGAACCCCCAGCACACGGGGTGGTTCCACCGCTTCTGGGACCCACACGGATGGGGGGTAGTAGAGGTTGTGGTGTACTGCTAGTATTCAGGTACTGCAAGCATTGAAAAACAGTGATGTTGTTAACAAAACTAGAACTCTGATTCACCGATCATTGCTTAGGGAACGGAAACAACAGCTATTGACAATATGAGCAGACGACACTGCTTTTCCAAGAAGTTGAAAATTATCAATTTTGAAAACAAAGTAGAAAAATGAATTTTGTCTTTAAGGCATTGTCTCATTGCTAGTTCGCTAACACCACCCCCCGCGATATGAAAACTAGGTAGCGAGTTGTTTTCCTGCTTCCACCTTTTTGCTAAGCACACGAATGCTTTGCAGTCTAACTTGGAAAGAAATCCTGAGCCAAACAACATTCTCGTAGCATGAATTAGGCGATACTATTCCAGTTTGATATGTTCAATTTATTCGATCAGGTCTATATATCAGTTAAACTCGAGTGTATACAGCAGATTGTGACTGAAGAAGACAAAACAATTTTCATAGAATGTTACAGTCATGGAACAAATTCTTAGCAGGCCCATAAATTTGATGTTAGTACATCAAGCTTAGGTGCTCAAGAGTAATTTTATAATTCATCCTTTTCTTTTTGGGCCAAGGGGGTTGTTTCCTAGCCAGTAGAGAAAGGACATTAAAGTCACATGACCATTTTCCTTTATAGCCTACTTTGTGAAAGGAGGATAACAAAAGTTCTTTGGATATGATAAGTTTGAATAAAAGAAAATTTGGGATGACTCTTCTTCCTTTCCTTTATTTCTTTTACTTTTTTTTTAACTTTTACTTTTTTCCCTTTTCTTTTTTACTCTATTTGGGGTGTTGGAATTTGGGAACCTTTCTGTAAATGGAAGTAGCAGCTAAGCCCAAGTAACATGGATAGCCTACTAGTAGTAGTCTACTACTATAATTTTGAGAATTGTGTCACTTTTTTATTAAAAAAAAAAAGAGAAATCCTTTTGTGTAGGAGAGATAACATCAATTGTTTACAAGGCCTATCAATAAGGCAATGAATATAGAAGTTTGCAGTTGGGCACTTGTTTCATTTCTATGTCCAATCATGCATAAATCATGTCCCAACTACTCAAATAATTTCCTCCTCTCCCTGTTCTTTTAACCCTATTAAAAAACTCATCATGTAAACATGTAATGTAGCTGGGTATCTACAATAGCAATAAAGACTAGGAGTAGGAAATAATGCATTCTATTGCAATAGAGAGCAGATACAACACACAATTATCGTGTTTATGTCAATCAAATAACTCCACAATATACCATTTCTCGAGAACTTCCTGTTCACGTGTTTTTTCCATATGAATCAATCAAGCACTGATGTTTTAAAGTTGCTCGCAACTACCATTTGTTTAACTATTATAATACTAGTCTTATATGCACACAATGCGTGCGAAAGTGTATATAAAATTAAATTAATTGTGTAAAAGAACTATCTTTGCATTTTGCTATTTCAATAAACTGTTGTATGCGGTACTTTTTTCTTTTTCCCTTTTTCATTTAAAGAAAAGCGAGTTAGTTATCCCCTATTTTTTTTTTTTTTTTTATTTTTGGTGTCGCCTGTGTGTGTTGTTCTTATCACTTTGACTTGCAACAAATTTTCTTATGATGACATTATCAAATTACTCGCAACACTTTGACTTGCAACAAATTTTCTTATCATGACAATATCAAATTACTCCCAACACTGCTATTTTCGACATTGAGTTCCCTGTATCTCCTTTTCATCACATAGATCCTATCTTTTATTTCTCTCTATCTCTCTCCTCCCGTTAGTTCCTATGCCTCCTCCCACTATTACAAGTAGAAGTGAACATATATCTCATTAGATAAGTGAAATGTCAAACCTGCCCTCCCTCCCCCCGGATCCTTGCATAAGTTGCATTTGACACACTCAACTCATCAGATTTTCACCTCAGGGTAAATTTTGGGGAGATGGGAAACTTCCAAAAGTCAATTTAACTCAATCAGCTTACACTGACTCCCTGCAACTAAAGAACTGTGAAAAAAGCTAAAGGTCAAAGTTGTAAATAGTAAAAAACAGATTTTACTTGCTACAGATCTACTAAAGAAAAGGTGAGGCTTTTCAGAGAATTTTCACAAAATAAGTACAAAATCTCATTAAAGCAAAAAACCCAATTATATCTTTCCCAACTACTTTTGTTAGTTGATCTTATTATTTGCACCCAAAAACTGATATCTCCTCACATTATCTTTTACTTTATATTAAAAAAAAACACAGGAAAAAATTCATTCTTTCAGAAAAAGAGTACAGAAAACAAAAAAAAAAGGGTAAAAAAAAAGATGGTGCACCCAGTAGCAGAAGCAAACGAGTCGAGCCCATTTGGCTCACTTTCAGCAACCGAGTTCTACACAAAGCACTCAGTGAGTCACTCGTCCGAGTACATAACAAACTCGCGAGGTATGAAGTTGTTCACTCAGTGTTGGGCCCCACTTTTAGGAGAGAGAATTGGAGTGATCTGCGTCGTTCATGGCTATACTGGTGAAACAAGTTGGACCGTACAACTCACATCAATATTTTTCGCAAAAGCAGGATTTATCGTGTGTGCAATAGACCATCAAGGTCATGGGTACTCTGACGCGCTTAATGGGTACGTGGCTCACATCCCTGATGTTAACCCTGTGATTGATGATTGTGTTTCGTATTTTGATGCGTTTCGTGAGAAACACGCGCCGGGGTTGAAGGGGTTTCTTTATTCGGAATCGCTTGGCGGGGCGATCGCGCTGCTTATTACGTTGAAGAAGAAGCGCGTGTGGGAGGGGGAAGGGGGAGGGAGGGGGTTTGATGGGGTGGTGTTGAATGGGGCTATGTGTGGGATTAGTCCAAAGTTTAAGCCACCTTGGCCTTTGGAATATCTTCTTGGGTTTGCTGCAATGGTGTTACCTACTTGGCGCGTGGTTCCTACTCGCGGTTCTATTCCTGATGTGTCATTTAAGGTGAGGAACTTCAACTTTCACATATTGGATTAGGTCTCATGAAGTGATGAATTTCTGATTTGCCATGCTTAATAAATAAATTACCGTCATTTATAACCAACTACTAAACGGGTCGAGACTGTTCTCCAGTTAGCTTTTTCTTACTTTTCGTGCACATGATCATTCTTATAGGTGAACACGTTCTCCGTTTAGCTTTCTCTTACGTTTCGTGCACATACTTTATAATACTTCATTTTCTTAGTTTTATGCATTTATGCTTCAAGGCTTAGGGTGTGTTTGGTTGGAAAGAAAAAAAGTATTTTCCTCACTTTTCTTTGTTTGGTTTGGATCGGATCAAGGAGGGGAAGTATGGGTTGAACTTCATTTTCCAAGGGTGGAAAACTATTTTCGCTAGGGAGGTAAGGGAAGCTACACTTTTCCTCACTCTATCAAACAATACACAACACAAACAAAGAAAAATGGTTCAAAGGTAAGTTACATTTTTGCAACCAAACATAGGAAAATCAATCTAAAATTAAGTTTTCCTTTGGAAAATGGTTTTCATGGTTTTCCGTCCAATCAAACACATCCTTAAAGAAGATAATCCCAACTTAATTTTCTTCGTTTTATGTGATTCAAGGCTTAAAGATAATCCCACCTTAAAAATTTCCAATTTTGGACTTTCGGGGGGGGCAAGTTTAATAAGATTAGAAATTAGAAGTAGCCTTGAATAAATGTAGTACTGCTCCTAATTTATAGCAAGTTAATTGAGATGAGCACTAATTTGGCCCTTGATAGTTGATAGTAATAATGTTGGCAATTTACCACCTATGTCCTAACTTGTTGCAACTCTTACATGTGCCCTTGGCACATGGAAATATGATAAGGTGGAATGGAAGCGCAAGCTAGCGATCGCGAGCCCAAAGAGGTACATGGGTAGGCCACGCGCTGCCACCGCGCATGAGCTGATGAGGATATGCAGGGAGGTTCAAGAGAGGTTTGAAGAAGTTGAGGTCCCATTGTTCATAGTTCACGGCGGAGACGACGTGGTTTGTGACCCCGCCTGCGTGGAGGAGCTCTACCAACGAGCTTCTAGCAAAGATAAGACACTGAAAATCTATCCCGGAATGTGGCATCAGCTAGTGGGTGAGCCTGAGGAGAATGTTGAGCTTGTGTTTGGTGATATTTTGGATTGGCTCAAGGCCAAAGCTCTAAATTGCAAGTAATTGATTGTGACATTAGAAGTCTTAGACTCATTAAAACGTTTAGAATAGGGCAAATTGGTGTATTGGTTTGCCTTATTGGGTGTATTTGAACTTGGACTCTTCTTCTATTTAATAAAATGGACTTCTAATTATCCAATAAAGGGTGTATAATTAGTATTTTCGAACTTAGCTAGGCTGATTATCATATACAATGAGTTTGATTCTTTGCCAATTTGACGTAAATGGATTCTTAGGTATGGAAATAAGTTAGTCAGCAACGCAACATCAGTTAATGTTTGTTTGTAGTCGAATAATGTTGGGATAAACATTGTCATGTCTTGTCGGAAAAATATTTTTCTAAGTTCGAAAATAAATGTGACAACCTGCCAAAGAAATTTATCACATAAATTAGATAGCTACAGATAAGTGTTGCATTTATTCTGAACGATAAGACAAGAATACAGTAGTGGTGGTCAAACTGAGTGTTTGGAGTTTTGGCTCTAATGAGGTTGTAATCTTCTCTATTGGGTGTTTCGAGACTATGCGCTCTCTTCATTTTTTATAAATGAGATTAGACATGCAGATGCTTGTACTTTGTACTCAAAGAAATGCTGGTACTAGACTTTGTCTTATTATTACCTTTTCTTCTTTGTAAAACTTGAAAAGAAATGATTAGTCAACAAAGGGAGGGACTTCCTTTTTCCCGCAAAAAAAACGAGCCAAACAGGGATGAAGAGTTTTTAATCTAAATACTTTTCCAGTTTTCCTTCACTGTCCCCTTTCTTTCCCCTTTAGAGAATCCTTTTCCTCTTATTTAGTTTAAACAGAAAGATAGAAAATAAATAAAGCTAGTTGAAACTATGAATTTAGCCATAACTAGATAAAAAGACACAAGATCATATACAGTACAACTTTTTGAACGAACATTTTAATGTGCTAATCTGTCCACACTGTGCCCAATGTTCATACATACAAGTCCACATTAACATTCTAAGCACATCAAATACAACAATTACTATCTTTATCAAAGAATGTGCAATTTATAAGTCGTCACTACCAAGCTTTTTTGGTATAGTTGGTTAGGGATTCACCTTATAATGTCCTACTTTGGGGTAGGGATTCCCCCCTTACCTTTTTCCCCCTACTCTCAAGTGTCTGGCCTGCAAATGCTAGACCAAGAACACTGCAAATGATAAACATAAATGACAAATCTACTTGGTATGGAGCTCGTACCAATTCCAATATCTTATTCATAGTGAATATTTTCTCCATATAGTTTTCTTTTAGTTCCTACAGTAACATGTTTTTACACACTTGTTACAAAGTGGACAGTCTTTTCCAAACAAAAGGAATATCATCTCCTCAATGTAACCCATGGTTGAAATGCTTAGTGTACAAAAACCTCTTATAGCTACATAGACAGTCATCCTAAGCTAATATCAATAACAATGATGTCCTATTTCATTCATAAATTGACCTCTTTATAATCTTCACTTGTAAACGCCTCGAGTCCAACTAAACACCAAACAGTTTGGCGTAAAACAAGGGGTCAAAAGACAACAACACCCTCACTACAAAGCAACAAGTACAGTTTTGGTCTCAATTGATAAACACGGGTAAGAACATAGATGTTATTGAAGTTTGTTGTTCTCCACCAAATCGTTTGATATTTCGAGGAGCTACCTAGACAAGCCCATGCAACACAGAGCCAAGTGGGGTGGTCTAAGAAAAATGGGTTCATCCAAGCCAATCATAGGCCCATATTCTGGCCCCTATAATAGTATGGTAAAGAAGAGAAAGGACAAAAAATCAAAAATCAAGATACTACACTAATGTGGAGGGAAAAGTTAAATATTGAAAGAAACAAAAGCAGTGTCCCAAGGTTAGTACTATTGATAAACTGTACTGTAGTAGTAACAACTTACAATCATAGGCTATAGAATAGAACCAAACCTAAAAAGTATGCGTCATATATGGGAGATAGGAAGAGCCTCAGGAAACAAAGCTGACATCTCTCTATTCAGCAGGTCATATCTGTCCTCTTTGTTTTTCTCTAGGCTAAATGTTGTTATTGCTAAACTACTCCTAACTACTAGGATTTAACTAATCAAAGAAACTAGAGGCAAAGATTTACTTTAATAAACTTTGTTTTCTCCTGACATTTGTTCATTTAATGATGTTTATAGTGTACTAGTCTACTACTTCCTCCATTCTGTTTCTATTGCAACAATTGAGTTTTTACGCTTGTCAATGTACAACTTTAATTATTAATATCTTTAATTACTTTTGAGTAGAAATTATAAAAATTTGATATTTTGAAAGTATATATTGAGACGAATCTAACAAACTCCACATGACTATATTATTCTTTATGTAAAAATCACAATAAATGGTGAAAGGGTTATGGGTGAATAGTGTAAAAATCCAATTGTTGCAAAAAAAAAAAAAAAAGGCAGGAGGTAGGTTAGTGAGGAATTGTTGACAAAGTGATTTACTTTAAGGGTATTTCAGATAGATTATTGTTTTTTGAGTTTCAATCTAATCCAAAGTATCCTAGGAAGTCGTTAATGGGGATAATTGAGTCATCATCTACCAACTTTAGGAAATTTAGATGTCCACCTAGGTCATCATATTTTTCAAAAGAAAAAGAATTGACATCATATCGTTGTAAAGATGTCATCTCTTCTTTTAATAATCCTAGCAATTCATTAACTCGAAAGTGTTTCAATGCTAGAGCCTAGAGGTATCTTTCCAAAGCAGTCATGCATAACGTATAGCTCGTTATGCAAGTAATGGTGATGATGGTGAAAATGGAAGAAAAAAGAGAGGGACAAACATAATTTCTCAAAATATTTTTAAAAGATGTTTACAAAGTTATTTATCGTACAAAACTGTTTTGAGAAGAGTTTTAAATTGGGTTCATTCCAAGTTAATAATACAAGAGACCTTTTAAGATGGAACTCTTAGAAGCATCGCTTAATGGTGAAAAAAAGCAAAGATTATGTCTGAAATCTTAAAAGGGGTTTTTTAATGGTGAAAAAAATAAGATTGTGTGTTGATTGGGGAAAAAATTTGGCATGGGACGAGTGAGTTGAGGATCGGGCGTGGGAGTGGGACCCACCGCCCGATCCAGAGTTTTTAAATTTTTTTTTGCCTCTCCTCCGCCCAAAACGCTGCGTTTTGGCTAGAGTGAGAGCTCCGACCAAAACACGCGTTTTGGGCTGGAGGAGAGGCAAAAAAAATTAAAAATGTCAGCCCACGCGGCCGACACACACACCCACTCGGTGCGCGACATTTGTCATTTGCTTTCCACGCGGCAGTTGTGATTGGCGAGTAAAATATAACCGTTGTAAATTTTGCAACGGTTATATTTTAAAAATACAAATCAAAAAAAAAAAATTACCAACGGCTTTATTTTTTCGAGCTCCATAAATAGAGACCCATTTTCCTATATTTTGGACACACTTAATTTTCTCTCTCCATCTTCCTTCACTAATTTCTTCTACTTGTTCTAAATTATTTCATTAACTCTTCTTCTATTGCTCTTTTATTTTAAAATTCTAATAATTATGGAGCCCTAATAATCCTAATTATAAGAGAAACCTACCCCAAAACCGCTCAAAAAACCAAATGCCTAGGCAACAAAATCGCTCAAATACCTCTCAAAATAACTCAAATTATCGTCAACCCTCTAAAAATCGGTCAAATTATCGTCAACCCTCTCAAATAAATATGAATCAAAAGGGTGAAAATTCTCAATATTATTCTCCTCAATATGATAACCTTTACCATGAATCTCCATCTGAAAATGTCAACCTTTCATATCATCAACTTGATCCTAATTATGGGTTTTCTCAATATCAGAAGATTCATCTCCATACAATGATGTTGATGAGGATGGTGGTCATTACCAACAAGGTGACAATGATGTTGGTCAATACCACGAAGGTGATGATTCGATGATTATGATGAGCTTGTTCACCAAATCAATCCTTTTCGCAATTACTATCACAAAATCTATCTCGAGCAACCACAACCACAACCACAACCACAAGCAACGAAACAAGTTGTAATGGTAAGAGGGCTTGGGATCAAGTTGAAGATGAGAATCTCATCTCGGCATTTATGAACACTTCTCTTGATAAGGTGATTGGGACGAGTCAAAAGAAAGGCGTCTTCTGGGGAAAAGTTTGGGAAGCTTTTGAGGCAGGCAGAATTGTCAATCCAACAGAAATTGCTCCAAGGAATGCGGATATGGTGAAAGGTCGTTGGAGTAGACTTGCTCCACGGATTTCCAGGAATGATCGGCGAAGATAGATTGTATGCATTGGGAATGGAAAAATTGTCCGGCCGGCATGGAAAGGACAATATCAAGGAAGAGGCTGGTGTTCCTACATTAGTTCTTGAAGCGGTGATCGTGACTTATGGATATGGCATTCTTTCTTTGGGATACCAGAGTTCGTGCAATGACCTTAATGTTCTTCACCGATCTCTCTGTGTTTAGGGATGTTTTAGAAGGTCGAGCACCACCCCGTGCGGTTTACGGTGAATGGTAACCAATACGATAAGGGCTATTATCTCACCGATGGCATATATCCGAAGTGGGTAACATTCATTCAATCGGTTACATGTCCTCAAACTCGCAAGGACAAGTTATTTGCTCAACACCAAGAAGGAGCTCGAAAAGATGTTGAAAGAGCATTTGGGGTCCGCAATCTCGCTTGCTATAGTTCGTAAACCATCCCTCGCATGGGATGAGGAAATTCTCAATGATATCATGATGTCTTGCATTATCATGCATAACATGATTGTGGAAGATGAACGGGATACATATGCACACTACGCGAGATCTACTCGAGTTCACTTCAAACACAAGTAATGATGGCGACGAATTTGAATATTATAATGATCGGATCGTAGATATCAACCGGTTACATGGCGAATAGAGATGCAATTGAAGATCAACATGTGCATCAATCCTTGAAACGTGATTTGGTTGCCAATATATGACGAAGTTTGGCCGTAATGCTAATTAAGAGCATTTCATTATGTATTTTATGTATTTCGTTCCTAATTAAGTTTATAATTCGTTCGTGTATTTCATTATGTGTCTCGAAATTAAAAATATATTAAAAATGCTTAATTGTGTCTCATAATATAATTATTAGCTCGCTAATTGCGAGCATATATTAAAAACGCTAATTGCGTATGCTACGTATTAATAATAGCTAATTATGTTGATAACTTAATTATTAAAATGATAATTATAATATTAAAATTATTAATTACATTAATTAATAATATAATAGCAATTAATAATAAATATTTCATGTCATTAAAAATTAAATAATAAAAATATTGTGTAATGGTGGTTGGGTGATGAGAGAGAAAAAAGTAGTTGGGGGAATTAAAAGTAGAGAGAGAGGAAAAAGTAGTTGGGATGATCTTTTTTTTTGGTTCACCATTAAGAAGAAAGTGGGAAAAGATTGTGGGATGTAATTTTTTGGAGAAATTTAAAAAGAGAGTGGGATGATCTTTTTTTTTCATTCACCATTAATGGTCTCTTAGTGTCAATTTTCCTTTCTCAAGAACTTCGGAATATCAACGAGATTGGATGATATCTTTAGATGGACGTATCACCAATCATGTTCACATTGTCAATTTTAAACAAATTTACATGTTCTTAGCCTGAGTATGACTATGTGGCTAAATTTGTGTCGACAATTTCATAACTTCCTTCTACGTGAGTTTCACAATCGATGTCTTTCCTTGGGCTTTATTAGTTTACCCGTATTTTTTTTTGGGATGTCCTTATTAGTTTACCTTCTTTTTTTATTTCTTTTTTTGGAATGGGGCTTCACTAACTTTCTATCACACACATTCAACTTTAATATATAATTAAATTAATCTTTTATCTTTCTTTTCTACATGCCTCATAACATCATTTCTCCTAAAAGCTCGCGAAAAGAAAACGGGTAATAATAAAGACCGGGAGGGAATATCTCTTATTTAGCTAACTAAAATTTAAGCAAATAAGAGTTTGGTCTTCTTAGCTTAAGTGCTAAGTGCAAGTATCTACACAGTACAGATTAAACATGTCAAATCATACAGTAATACTTGAAAACAAAATAAGCAATGCACAGAACAAAAATATTGCAACAAAGTCAAAAAAAGAAAATCCTACCTTCTAGCTTGACAGAACAAAACAGAAAATAAGAGTAGGAGAAACAAAAAATATGAGGATGGAAGAAAGACCTTATCAAATTCCACAGGAGGTGAAATAGAATCAGTAGGACTGTCAAACATTTCAGCAGTAAGAGAAGAAGCAGAGAAACTTTGGCCTCCAATTCCATTTGGTGGCTCACTACATGATGGCCTTCCTGATGTCATTGGTGACACTTCCTGCAACCATGACCATAATTTACTTAATATTCATAACTACACTCCTTTAATCAGCAAATTACAACTGAAATTCATACAAATCCCTTTAATCCCACCCAAAGATTTCTTATTTTAACAAAAATCTGTGCTTAAAAATGATTTAGACCCATCACATAAAATCAGAATTTTTCTTGAAAAGGCTAAAAAAGATGCAAACTTTGCATAAAATGCAGTCATTTCTCTTGGGAAAATTTTGCTAGACATTTTTTTGGACCCACTAAAAGTAGAGTTAATATCAAGAAAATTCAGTCAATACCCAAAAATTGAAAAAACAAAGATGTAAACTTTGTACTTCCTCCGTTCTAAAATGAGAGAAATACTTCTTTATTTGATGTGAGAGCTTTTTGAGAGACGTGTTTCAACTTATTTGAACGGAAGAATTACTTTCTTGGAGTACTTACAGATTGAGACATAATGCGCTCAAGAACAAGTTGGGAGGTAGCAGAGGAAGCAAAAGAGAAGGAATTTCCAGAAATGAGCTTTTTTTGATCTTCTGGTTCACCAGAAAACAGGGAAGAATTATCTTCTTCTTCAAGAATAGGAGGGGTAGCACAAGCAGTAACAGTTTTGGAAACAAAAGAAGGGAGAGAATGTGAGAGAGCCTTTGAGAGTTGAAGAGCTGGTAAACTCCATGATCTTGATAGAAATTCCATGGGTAATCTTGGGCTTTCTGGCAATTTACTGTTATAGTTATAGTTTGAAACTTCTTCTTTCATTAGCATTGGGTTAGTGTCCTCCATTTTTTTCAGGGGAATCGAGCTTTTTGGGTATCTCAGTGTTTTCTTGTAGGTGACTTCTGTAAAAATGGGTTTGTTTACAAAGCTTTTTATACTGGGTTATGTTACTTTTTCTTTTAGTTAAAAGTATTTATTTAGGTCACGTTCTTTTGAACTTATCTATCACATTTGACATTTCAGTTCAGCTCATCTCTATTAAATTTAGTTTTGTTTATCTTAGTTCATTCAGCTCTAGTAGAAGTTAAGTTATGTTCAATTCAGTTTAATTTAATCTAGCAAATTTCAGCTTAAAAAGAATAAAGCCTTGTTTGGTAAAGAGAGGTTTGGGGTAAAATTAGAGGTTTGAGCTCAAACCTCTATGATTCCTTTTCCTCACGTTATTTTTGCTCATTTAGACAAAGATAAGTTAGAATAAGTTACGTTTAAGGCTAACAAATAATGGCTACCAAATTTAAATATATCAAGTTCGCCATCATTTTAGATGATGTCGGATAAGTGAAGTTCAAAACCAATATTGACAATCCGTGTTCAATTTCACAACAAGTTTACGGTCGATATCTTCAAACAAGCTTATTTGATGCTCACATATTATTAGAATAGGTGGTCTAATTCTAACATAAAATTAAACAAACCCAAGCCTACATTCCCCTAGCAAGTCCATTCCATTTCACTCTAACCCAACATTATCTCTACACATCTCGTACCAACCTAGTCATTCCTTCTTTTCTTCTTCCATTGTTTCCTTTTGAATATGGAACTACAACAAACAACTTAATTAAATAACCCTATAGTCTTATTGAATGGATTAAACTGATCGCTAAATGAAATAAATTAGTTACTAAATAGATTAAACAATATGAAAGCTGAATGAATTAAATTGGTCAATTAAAGAAGATTAAAATAGTCACTCTGTTCCAAAAGGTGGTTATTTCTCTTTTTTTTATATTGGGCACGGTCGTCCGCCGTTGCCTAAAGTTATGAAAAGTAGACTTTCTATTACAATACCGACTTTTTGAAGCTAATAAGTTTAGATAAAATCATAATAACTTAATATAATTTTAGATAAGTGGAAAGCCAAATGAAAAATGCGCTATTTAAAGTTTACCAAAATAATAATTACTTAAATATTTTTAGAAACTTAATTAATTCCCCTATTTATATTTTATATTTTTCCTTTTAACACCGATTAGACAAGTTTATTCTTAAAGGTTGATATCCACTTTTACAGCCTAAGTCATTACCATATTTGCTGGAATTATTATGTTTAAGAAAAATATAAAGGACAAACAAGTCATTAAAATCATCAAACTGATAAAATATTATTGATAGAGCCACAAAAGAGAAGAAGTAATTGACTAATATAAGGCGGGCGAACAATTAACCATTTAGCCTCATTAAAAATTTAACTTTCTTAAACATAGTTTATTTTCCTTAAAATATATGAAATCTTTTTTTTTTTTTTTTAAAAAAAAAAGGGCAACAAAAGACAAACTATACTTCAGAATTCTTGGGGGAAAGGGATATAGGAGAAAGGGGATTCCAAATGAGGCCATGAGAGTTTGAAACTCTATCTCAAGAGTGATAGATGATTGGAGCTACCACAAAATTACCACCACCTAGACCCCACTCTTTTAAGTTGAATTGAACTGAACTGAATTGAACTAAACTTAAACTCTACATAACTAAATTGAACTTAACTAAATTCAACTGAACAAAAATTGTGAAAAAAAACTAATTAAGCTGAACTGAATTAAATTAAATTAAAGTGAGCTGAACTGAACTGGAAATGTTCCAAACGAACACGGCCATGATCTTCAAACTATACTTGTTTAACTATGTATTGAGTAACATAAATCAAGAATAGTTGAGGTAGAGTAGCATGTTAACACCACTAATCTTCCATTTATGATAATTAGTTAATTACTATGAGAAGTTATCTGGGATTCCCAAATGGGCCGGGCTTGTAACCTGAAATAGTAGGCCAGCCCATGATCAATGTCACCATGTGTACCAATAGAAAAAAAAATTCTGAAAAGAAGTAGCCGAAAGAGAATGGGGCTAGGCTAGAGTGGCTGGGTGGGGATAAAGTGTTTGGACGCATATGAGTTTGGCTACAGTGAAAGGAAACATTGGGCTGATCACTCATTCCCATTGCTCACTTTCAAAGAAAAGAGTATGTCCTATACTTAGTGGTCCTCTTGTACTGCAAGTATTGACAAAATTCATGTCTCTTCATTTTACTACACCAATTATCCCTTCCTACCCCCCATATTATTCTTGTATCTTTGAATTCTGATTATTTTGAGTCAAGTCATATTCAACTATCACTCGATAAAAGCATGAATATTCGCTAAAAAGAGAGTTTACTCTTGGTGCATTTATATGAAATACTCCAAGCATGTGATATTGAGCGCCTATTTCTTTTCATCTTTCATTAGTGTAAGGTGTAAGGTGTAACTGAGTAAGACATTTAGTTCAGGTGCTATATTTATAACTGAGGAAGAAGTATGGATGTTGAAAGGTGTGATAGTTATTGTATTATCGGTAAAGATGAGAGTTCATTTATAACGTTTCGTAAATAGTAGGGAAATGTCCATCATAATCTTTATTGTTAACTTGCTTTTTTGTAATTATATCTTATTAAACTAACACACCTTCTTATATTATCAACAAATTAGTTTTGTATACCTATAGGAGGCATAAGGTGTTGAAATCAAGCAACAACTTGCCCATAATTTCGATTTCAAATTCAAAATTTAGCTACTACATTTCGACTCTAATAACCCTAATTTTCACAATAGGATTGCATCATTTATCTAGGATATAGTGTTCATACTCTTAATGAGCTTCCGTGAACAAATTAAGCCTAGATTAAGAACTCGAGGAACAAAGAGGTTTTACACAAAGAGTCAAAGAGTTCCGATGCAACATGTGTTGGAGTATGTCCTACGATCAAGTGCATAACTCAAAAGTTATAAATTATTAATTATATCCAATATATAGTTTAGGTAGTCATGATGCTTTGCTAGAAGTCAATCTTAACTTGTAATATTAATAAATGATTAATATTTACTCTACCGAACTTGTTTGGACCTACGGGGTCACACCTAAACTACAATGTCGATTAATTAGTCTATTGGAGACTAATATTATTTGATAATACAAATAAATACTCTATTGCTAAAATAAAATGAGATAATTGTAATATCTTCTTATTTAGTAAAATATCAATTATAAGGATAATTGATTATGTTAATCTTTGATTGATTGGAATCAATTAATTAAATGAGTAACAATATCAATCATGTGATGATTGATTGCCCATAAATAAGGAAAGCAATATATCATCCTTTTTGAAAGGATTTGCACGCATATATCAAGGGTGATAATGTAAGAATTTTTTGACCATTCATTACTTTTGTGCATTGCTTAGCCGTGGGAGAAGAGAAAGAGAGTGAGAGAAAATTTTGCTCTCTAAAATTTTACAAGAGAGTATTATATCAAAACAATTAGTTGTTTTAAGGTTCTAGCAAATCTAAAAGTCTAATCTTCATTGTGGTGGTGGACTACTTGTGGAGGGATTTCATTTGAGATTCTAGAGTTAACATCAACGGGCACGCTACAAAGCGTACAATATCTTAACTCCTCGTAGATTCATTATAGTATTTTTTAGGGTGTTCTTGGGAATAGGATTTGTACAAATTGTTTGTATTTCCGCATCGTAAATCTTATTAGCAACATGAACCACAAGGATGACTAAGGATGCTTAATTCACATTCAAAAAAAATAGTTTCAAGTCCAATAAGTTCATATAGATTCGGATAAATTCAGTTAAGTTCATAAGTTTAAATTAGTACTAAGAGCAACTCCAATGGTGCAAAAGAAGGACTTGTTAGCAATTTTGCAAAATACTTAGCTAGTTGCTTAACCATTGGAGCATAAAATGGAGTTTTACTTTATAAGTTTAAATTAGCTATAAGCAACCTAATTAAATAACAAAATACTTTAGCTAAACTACTAAAGGGAAGTTGGCTAAAGATAGAACTAACTAAGGAAGTTGATTTTATATTTAGCACATTGAAGTTCGGCTAAAAGCACCATATATAACATAAACTTCAATCGATTAAGTAATTTTAGAGAATTCGGGTGAAAAAGCCTATATGACTATTTATTTATAATTTGTTTCCTTGGGTTTCCACTGATGTATGATGCCCGTCTGATCCTTCTCTAAACTCAAAAGATAGGTAAAATTATCCAAATCAAATTTGTCAAAAAGAATCAGATTTACATAGAAATCCATAAAATCCGAACTTATTCGTCGGATATTGTTTCTCATATACATAAGTTAATTGAGACAATTGATGCGTTTGCTTATGGTAGATTTCAATTAAGACAGCTGCATAACAATTTGGGATGAATTTTTCATCCCATTTAAGACTACTTCTGTATGTAATTACTTTTAATAATAGGTAACATATAATAGAATATGGAGAAACTTCAACAATTTTTTTTGGTAGACGCTAATAACTTATAATAATGATAATGCCTTACTGATAATTTTGTAAGAGAAAGTCTCATTTCAATCTGGGTTTAGACCTAGTCATCTAGGTTGCAAGGACACGTCCTCTGGGCGGCATGGCCACGGTCCACCCAACAAATATTAGACACCAATACACATCGGACTCACCTTCGATATGTATTGGACACTCCAAATGACTTGTCCATGTTTTTAAATTTACAGACACACGTAGACACTTTATAATCCCCAAAACAATGCAACCAAAAATAAAATGGCTCAAGTTCAAATCTGATGGTACTAGAAATTCAAATCCAAATGATATTTCAGACTCTCAGTTGTGATTTGACGAAGTTATGAATGACAATTATACACAAACATGGTAAAAATCGACGTAAAACTGAGATAGGAATCAAAACAACTTTAGGAGCGAGAGTGATCTCAAAGATGAATTGATGGGTGTCCCAATTTCTATAGGTGTTGGCAACATCATAGGCTGCTAAAAGGACCCTTCTTTTATCCTATTTGAAGACTAACACTAGAGACTAGACCAACATTGTTTTTCAGCAACTCTTGTCTCTTCACAACAAAACCATTTTTGGGGGCTTCTGCTCTGTATTATAAGGCTGATAACTCAGTAAGAGCTTCAGCTAGCAAGTAAATAAGCGTGCCCTTTTTTTGGATGCCTTTCTATTGCAACTCTAAGACGTCATAATCTCCATTTCAGTAGAAAGCCAAAACTTTACTTGATGACAACCCAATATCCAACAAAAATAGCTCCATTTTTATGCCAAAAAGTTCACAAAAAGCATGCTTTCTTTCTCTCTTTCTCTACCCAAAAAAAAAAAAAGAGGAATCCTTCTGTTTTCCTGGTAACAGATCCAAGAGAGAACACTTTATTCCCTTTGCCTATACTGAGGAAAAGTTCATTTCATCTTTCATTTTCAACAAATGGGGTTGAGCTCTAAAATAAGCCATTCTTCTAAATTACCCTCTCTCAAACTGTTGTTTTTACTCATTTACTTGTCAAAATTGGTTTGGGGAAGAATGAAGATTCCCACCTGCATTCCCAAAATTAGCAAGAAACAAACAAAATGGAATCAAAATAATATTTGTGTAAACTACTCCCTCCGTCTTTTTTTAGTTGCTACATTTTACCATTTTCGGGTGTATAAATCATTACTTTTACGTTTCTTTAAATATTTCTACTTTTAGTATGTGAATCCACATATTATTTCTTTTATCTGCTTATTTTTGTCTTCATTCTACAAAAAGACAATACTTTATCTTTATTCTTCATTTTTTTGATAATGCGTGTGTTTCGCTTGATTGTGCAAAAGTAAATGTGACCTAAAAAAAAAGGAGGGAGTACCCAACAAAGTACTTTCCTACTAGACCAATATTACTCTTCAGTTGGATCCAAGAGTGAGATTCAGCTACGATTACGGAACTTCCTCATCTTAGACCTATCACCTACGTCATTTCATATCTTGTCCGGCTATAAGAAAAAAGGATGACTGGCGTCGAATGAGGAACTCCAGACGGTAAAAAAAATTGTATAGAGAGTCTCGAAGAGCAATGACGTAATGGTAGAAGGTTTTGGGTACCCACTAGAATTAACCAAGGTTAACATTCACACTAATGGTCGTTTGGTTGAATCATGGGAATCATGAATCATTTCAAATCCAAATCTTTACTAGACATTTGAATCATTGAAATGATGAAACCAGTAAAGGGATTAAGTTTAAATCTTTTAAGTCGCATAAGAGAGAGATTCCTCTACCTCAACAGGATGTCCTTGAGAATATTGACAAGTGATCATATTTCTGGTTCTCGGAAAAGCATACTTCATTTTCTTCACCCTGACAAAGACAAGAAATATAAGATGCCTTCTCAATGCTGCAAAATACAAATGGGTTAAGTCTAAAATCACTTTCACGCACTGTAAAACTTCCAACCACTTATTTCACAAATTTCACAATTAATTATAACATATCATGTTCCATAAACACTTTACTACCACAAATTATGAACTTGATAGGTGCACGATGGTGTGTCTATTCAGCAAAATATTGAAGAACAATCATAAGAGGAAATTTATAATGTCAAAGACTGACCGGTGGGCAAGTGGCTTCAAACAGAATAATACTTTCACAGGTCAACATCTAACATATACAACAGCTGAATCAAACTGTCCTCATCCTTAAGAAGAGAAATGACTAACTTTCCAGAACTTCCATATGCAATCAAAGTATTAACGAGTGTTCTGCTGTTTGACAAGAGTATATGCCAGAATTAATTGCAACATTCTCCATCATAGCAGTATCCCAGCATCCACAAAAGATATACTATGTTCCTCTACTGATGCTTCCTCAACACCGGAGCGAAGTACACCAACCACAGCGAGAATATACAAAGCATATGGCGGATGAACATGCGAACTTGCTACTTCCCCAATTCTCATCTGTTTGATTGCAAACCATTACCGCCATAGTATTGCTTAGTCGTTTCACGAGAGAAATCAGCAAAGGTCATCCCATCCTTGAGCCGAGTGGGAAGTGGAGGAATAATCTTGTGAATCTCTCGTGTTAGTTCCTTAAGCTCTTCATCACCATGAGGCATGTTTCGCACACTGATTATTCAATGTTAACTGCTCCATAGGGTAATCGGAAATATCAAAAACCTTATGCCACGCTGGATGCAAAAATACAACAAAGATTTCCCTGCTTAAGTCTCCTTGCTCTACAGGCCGTGATACTGAGTGAAGAGTTGCCCGGAGCTTCTGTCTTGACAGTATATCTGCCGACTCTCCCACCTGAAGAATGAAACTCTCAGGAGGGGCCTTTACAATACAAACATTATTTTTGGTTGGATGGAAAATCTGCAAGTATGTATTCCCACTGGACGACAAGCATTCGAACTCACTAAATGCACAATTATCTTCCACTTCTTCAGTCTGGCAACTTTTTGATCTGATAAACATCGGACTAGTAAGAACAGTGAAAGTACCGTAATCATAGTGCCACTGTTGCCAAAGATCAGAACTTCTCTCAGACGCCCTTCCATCATCGCCATCTCTATGCATTTGCTCACTCCTGCATAACTTATTTTCGTCCTTTAACTGACAGCTTTTTAGTTCAGATTTCTGTTGTCCTTTCTTAGACCCCTTTCTTCTGCCAGAATCTTTGATTATATGAGTATCAAGAGAAGAATGATAGTGTATGAGACGACCCTTTGCTGTCCCTGACTCTAACAAGCTGTTCTCCAATTCCTTCCCACCAATGGCCCTATCACAAATTCGTGCTACACGAAGTCCCAGGTCCATCATACATAACCCGAGTTCCCTAAAGCTAGAACCAAGATCCTTGAAGAGATCATCCCTTGAATGATCATACTCATCAGCATCAAAATTGTCTTCCACTCTATTGTAGTGTTTGTCAAGACCCCCAGAATTCACATGGCTCAATTTACTAAGATCAAAATCATGCTCGTATTTCAACTGCATAGCATATGATGAGACAAGTCTATCCAAATTTCTCAACGGAACATCACTCCCTAAGCCATGATCCTGCTATTTACCTTCATCAATAAGTCAACAGTACAAAACGAGAGACAGAAATGGAAAAAGGGCGTACAAAGAACACTAAACCCATCTGAAATCCAATGAATATCCGACAACACTCACTAGTAAGTCGTAAAACCCTCAAATACCCTGATGTGTGAAATGTGCCTATCATCTCTAAGATTATACTTCCTCCGTTCTTTTTTATTGCAACAATTACCACTTTGGGTAATTTCATATCTATTACAACAATTCCACTTTTGGTAAAGAACAGTATAGTTGACAATATTATTGCCTTACTTTATCTTCCTAAAACCATCATTAATTACTCAAATTGTCTCGTAAAGTTCTTTTCTTTGGATTTATTTATCTCATACTCTAAGTTAATTAAAAGGTACCTTTATGCTAAACTACCCACCATTTTCATTTCCTTAAAAACCGTGCCCAACCCCATTGTTGCAATAGAAAAAGAACAGAGGAAGTACAAAACAACAACGCTAGAAGCAATCTTATAAACAACTCCGTATGGCAAGTGTTCATGGAATTACAAAGAAATCCAAAAGTATGCTTTTCCAAAATCAAAAAACGAAGAAACTAATTGAAATATCTCATACAACAAGCAAGTTTCGGTTTCTTTAAAAGCCGAATCCTCTGTTTAACTCTATTAAGCAAAATATAAAGCATTACAAGTAAGAGGAACAAGTAACAATCCGCAAAAGTTTACAAAATTTATCAGCCGCACCATTGCAACAAGCTCCAATATCTTAATGAAAGTTAATTTGCCATAACATTAATAAAAATTGTATCAATGTCACACCAATATTTCTCCTCAAATATCAATAATTTCTCCATTTATGCGATTTTTTGCCCTATTCTTGCTCAATTTCAGAATTTCAACAGCACAAAATTAGCTACTACCTAAATGTAAGTCGAAAAGAACTCAACAACATTTCGATAAAATTCACCATTTAAATTTAAATTAACAATTGTTATTAAGAGCGTAAATTAATTGATTAATTAATCGAAAAAGTGAAAATGTTTAAAGCTGAAAAATCTTAAAAAACAACAATTAAAGCAAAATTACAAGAAAATGAGAAAAAAAAAAAAAAAAAAGAGTTGACCTTGAGAATGCGTTTGCGATGATGATGATGGAGGAGAGAGAGATCTCGTGCGAGAGGGAGCAGGGAGTTACGAAGTTCCGACACGTTAGGTACGCCTGTGATTGTCAGAAGACCTGGACCAGTGGGACCCAGGGCTTCCATTACATCTCTCGTGACTAATTCCAGCCGTCTGATCTCTGATGATGATGATGATGAAAGTGAGACGAGATCAGAGTAGTGGAGCTCGTAGGGTTTTAGTACTTCTGTTTCGTTCTCCATAACAATCTCCAGAAGCAAAGAGAAACAATTACCTCAATACTCAATACTACTGCGTCTGCGTCACTGCGTGTGTGTGTGGGGCCGTGGGGGTAGGTAGCTTAGAGGAATTGATAAACAAATGCAACCGTTTTGCGGGGCACGATTGTCAATGCATAACTTTGATTTTCGAGAGTTTGATACATCTAATTATCTATTAGGAAGAAGTATTAAAAAAAACATTGAAGTGTTGAAAATATGCATTTAGATTGATGTAAAAGCATATTATATGGAGAAAGTATTGGCGTCTCATCATGAGACAGGAGGTACCAAAGTAACTTGCTCGAGAGGGCAAAATTTTATTATTACTGATACAAAAGCTCAAAGTTGATACCAAAGTAAGTATAATGGTACCAAAACTTAAAGTTGATATCAAAGTTCACTTACACTTGGGTATTAAAATAAGAGTTATTTTGGTATTGGTACCAATTTTACTGAACTTTGGTATAAGTTGGTACTAAAGTTCAGAGTCTGTTTTTTGTCTTTTTCCGCAAAATGTCAAAAATGCCCCTGTTTGGCCTCTCATGATGAGACGCCTATCCAAGCTCTATTATATGCTAGGAAAATGTTTGAGTAACCCTCAGGGTTGCCAACCCTCTTAGACAAATTCGAATAAATTATTGATATGTATGTAATAAATTGAGGGGAGAAGTGACATAAATATAATGTTTTAATGTATTCATAACCAATGAAAATTCAATAATAAGAGGGTTGACAACCCTTAGGGTCACTCAACTATATGCTAGCATTTGCTTTTATATAATAGAATTGATTATGGTCGTGAATAGTGCAAAAGTCAAACTATTGCATTTACTTGGGAGGGAAGGAATATGGACGATATTTTGTTTATAACAGTTAGTGATGGTATATTGAGTTATATAAAGTTACAAATGCTATATATGGAATCTCGAATGTTGCATATGAAAGTCAGGGTATCAACATCATTTTGTTAGTTATATAATATCATATCATAATATAGTGAACTTTTGTACACAACAAGAGTTATTTACAAGACAGACAAGAGTGTATAAAAGTGAGGACACTTTCGAGTAGTTTGTTCAAAGTTCTATTAGAGAGGTTTGTTCTTCATTGTATAGATAGTTAAGAACTTTAAGGTCCTCGGATTCCAATTCCAAATAGTTAGGAGCAAATGAGGGTTCAAAAAAGTTTCTTTTGTAGCTCATCTGGACATGTTGCACAATCAAATGTGTAGGATAATTAGTTACTCCATTAAAACCTTATCAGTTGTCCCTCTACAACTTCATCAAAAATCATCAATAAACCCCGTTAATCGTGATGCTTAAGCAGTTCATTTATGATAAAAAAAACGTGCTGGCATATGGCGCTTGATCAATTAATGCATATACACATTATACATACCAAATGCATTGGACTTCATGAGACATGTATAACTCAAACCATCTGCATTCAGAAAATCAGAAACACTTCTTTTCTGATGAAAGGCAAAAGCGAAATCCTGATACATTTACGCTCAGGAAACTCACAGCTTATAACCCTCATCCTTAACTCTCAAGGGCACTTGTTAGAATGACAATATACATTATACAAGTGCATGTACCACCTCTATGGTTGCACTTACTATGGTTATAACATAATTTCGAAGCAGCTACAACTCTAACGAACAGCTTCAAGCGTCATCCTCAAGCCTAGAATCTAACAGGCTCACCAAAATCCCAACCAAGGATTTTGATCCTCCCGCTTGGAATCAAAAGTTCACAAGTATTTTAACCAAACTAACATTTGCTAGCCAATATACAAGGGACTAGTCGTGGGAGAAAGTTAGTACTGTAGGAGCTAGGTTGCAGTCTCTTTGATGCTTTTGGCCAACCAAATAGCGGTTTCTCTGGGAGACACCTTCTCGGGCCCGAAAGGCTTCAAGAGCACACTAAGTTCATCATACCTCTCGTGCTGCAAAAGTCGGGCACTAAACTCGAGCAAGCCTTCTAATGCTTCAGCACGTTGTTGGTATGATGTAGTATCAAAACGTCGTTGCCTGGAGTCTGATGATGATTTGCTGGATACATTACTGACTTGATTATTAGATTCAGTGCCCAGATTTGGTGGCTTGGTCGAGGCTCGGTCAATGGTCTGCACCGTACACTTGTCCTTCATCAATGAGCGGTCAGCAACATTTGGGGAGGTGGACGAGCACTGAGCGGAGGTTGATGAGGTTCTATTTACAGTGTAAAGGGGGTTCTCAGAAGATGCTAATGGGAACTCAGCAATCTTGTCAATGCGTGGGGCATTGACAGATACATCAGGAGAGTCGACATTGTGAAGGAAACCGACATTGGGTTTATATCGAGTCGTGTGGTCTGCTGTCTTGTTGCTTGAGATTGACAGTGGTAGAGAAGCTCTCCGCGCTGATCTTGTATATTTGGTTGTCGGAGTATGTGACATCGGAAGCTGCATGTGAGCAATTTAAACAGAAGGTTTCGAGTTAAATGTTGCCATATGTGACTCTTGGAAAAGTTAAAGGAGCAGGGGAGCAGGGGGAGAGAATCAATAAAGAGAACATTAGTGTTTTCACGAGTCGAATGTTGCCATATACTCCCGAAGTTTAAGAATACTTGCAAACAAGTTGCTTGGCACAGAGCTTTGGGGGGTGATAAACAAGGTAAACGGACAAATTATTTTCGAAAAATTAAACACAGATAAGAGGAGTGATTGGGTTACTGGGTGTTCAAAATTTCAATTAATATGTCTGTGCACCTTGCCTATCATCCACCTAAATCTGCGTGCCAAGGAGCTTGATAGTTGATCGCAAGTATTATACAGCATAAAAAGTGTAAACTAGCCAAGTTAAGGAGCCAAAGCGTGGGGATGAGAGAATCAACAAAGAAGAACATGAGTATCGTCATGCATGACTAGCAAGAACATGTGCTAACAAGGCCCAATTGAAAGGTCTTAACTCTTAACAGGGGACATAATATTACAGCCCGTCCTGTAGGCAGTTATATAGCTTTGTAAGATGATTTTTGTTTGAGTGTTCGCAGTATGTTGTAAGGTGGTAATGAAAAAAGGAAATTTATGGGGAAAAGGAGATACTCGGGGGAGTGAACAAGCACAACCATGGATAGTTGGACACCAATATAGGACTTTACTTGCAGTTAACATACAAAAGTAATTACCATTATCCCCGTATCTTACTGCCTACTAAATTGGCCATAGATGTAAACAACCTACAGAGGACGTCCTGGTCTTTAGCTAATCTCTTTTATATCATTCCCACCGCCATCTTTAACTATTCGATGGTCTTAAGCTATTACTTCATGTTGCAACTTTACCCACTTCGTTTGACACATAGTTTTACGTGGGCCAAGAAAATTGGTAGTGGAGTAAGCATTTTGTTCATATCTTGATTTATGGGAGATAGTGGTGTTCGTCGAAAATTATATTTTATTATGTGGACCCAAGGAAATGGGTAAAGTATTGTGAGACAACCTTAGAAAGAGAGTGGGTAAGTGGATAGAATGAACTTACAGAGGTACGATTGGAAGCATTAGAGGAGATTTTTGAGGGTGTTGACAACCTCCTATAGGCAGCAGAACCTTTTGCGGGTGTTGATAACCTTGGGGTTCTTGAAACAGTAGAAGCCTTGGAAACTATAGGCTTATCAACACCAATTTCCTTGTGAGTGCTACCAGTGGACATATCCTCAAACTTTCGGTACAAATAAGTTGAAAATTCCTGCTGTTGTCTAATACAAGAATATGGGGAGTCCGGTTCAGCTCCAGAGATGCTGGGATTCTGGGTCCGGTCATTACTGTATGATGATCTTCTTTTCTCTCTGTCAACGAGCTTTGGAATCTCCTCGGACTCTAGGAATCTAGTTCTCCTTGGGTTATCATAATAGGATATTGGTAAAGTGTTTCTTCTGGGACTCCCAAACTTCAGATTAATTTTGAAAACATGAGGCTGGAGATAAGGATGCCTGAGCAGTTCAGCGGCCTGAAACAGTGAAGTCAAAAACATATTCACATCAATTAGTCATCCGAACCAATTGGCTATAATAAAGAAGTAAGAAAATATCAAAAGAAATCATTCCAACAACCAAAAAAAAAAGTAAATATATTCGAGAAAAACACTAGAAAATGACCGGAAAAAAGTTCTAATCAGTAACATTCACTTTCGTCAGTAATAATGAGTTGGGTTCGATAAAGATTAGGTGAAGAAACAGGGCCTTAGTGGCATATAAAACATCACGACCATCCAATGATAACAATACTCAGAAATTAGAGAATTCGTACACTGGGCCGAAGTTCAGGATTTTTCCTCAGCATGCTCTTAACAAGACCCCTACTGCAAAATGGGAAGACAAGGTGAAGTGAGAAAATCCACAAGTATGAGCTACCATACGCAGCAATTATGAAGATAAAGGCACAAACATAAACAAATAAGCGCATTGGTCCTACTAGACAACTCAAAATGCACAAGAAAGTTATTACACCCTGCAAAGATAAAGCACTTACAATCCACCAGAATACATGGTTGGAAGCGGGGAAACAATCGACTTGTTTATTTTGTTGATCAATGCTTGCATGTCCTGCACAAACAAGAGGAGAAACAAAGTCATTACCAAGAAAATGAACGTAGAATCATAAATGCAAGAAGGAAACAAGATAAACAAAATGTCACATAAAAGACACTGTTAAAGTTTCTAGATTCAAATTCTAAGGAAGGCTTTAATAGTGTTCATGTAACATAGATTCTCAATGAACATGCGAGGCACAAAGATAATATAATGTCATCCAGAAATATATGAAAAGATAATATTTACAGAAAGTAATGTTGGCAAATGAATATAAGCAACTTACAAAAGCTTTAAATGCAGGTCTCAATGCAGCCATTTCGTAGATGCAGCATCCTGCAACAGACACATGTCAGGTTGCAGTCCAACAGATAGGAAGGAAGAGAGGACGCGCAAATGTCCAAAAGGTATTTTAAGTCGCAGATTTAACAAACCTAATGACCAAATGTCAGACTTTGAGCCATAAGGTATGTCAGCCAGAAGCTCAGGGCACATATAACTAGGAGTTCCAACAACCTACATTTGAAGGAGGTGAACCAAAAACTTCAGAGTTCAGGCACATGCAAAATCAGAATTTGTGAAGTTAACCACTGCATCAACAAACTACTTACAGAAGAAGCAAGATCATCTGAAGTTAATAGTTTGGCCAGACCAAAATCACCTGTGTTCATCAATTGAGAAGGTCAATATTAAACATTAAAAATGTATCATAATGCACCAGTTGATATGATAGAGTTAAATTACCGAGACGTATGTCTTGATCTTTCATCAAAAATATATTTGAGCACTGCAGTAACAGAAGACCAAGGTCAGCTCAAGATAGAGTTAGAGTAATGACAGAGAAATTGTCTAACACTATCAAAATCCTATAAAACCTGACTCACCTTAACATCTCGATGCAGAATATGGTTCATATGCAGGTAATCAAGTGCCATTAGAAGCTGAACCAGCCACTTGCAAAGTTTCTACAAGATCTCAAACATATCAACTAAACATAATGCGGCTGCATAAACAAGATAGACTCTGGAAATCTGAAGTATAATTCTAGCAAAGATATCTTAATTTGCAGCTTATTACATACCTCTTCAGTGAAGTGGATGCAATTAGTTTTCTTGATGGCCTCTTGCCTATAAGCAAATCAATATGATTAAAGAGATTATAAATTGGAAGACAATGCAGGCCAACAATTAATCAGCTCCAGCACATATATGCAAGAAAATTAGGACAACTTACATGTCACCTCCTTCACAATAACCAATAACGATGCAGACATAGCAACCCTGCAATCCAGCATAAAAAATCAACAGTGTTACTAACAAATGCTTGCATAGTATATGTTATTACCATATTTGGCATTTTAATTACAATTTTCTTTTTGAACAGCAACAAAGTTCAGATGAAAGTTACAAAATAAAGTCCCAAGGAGCAGATTGTTACAGACTTTCAAGATCTAGAAAAATAGTCCTGCAAACTTCTCATACAACACAATGTATGAGAAGGACATCATAGAAAACTGAGGATGTTTCAAATTGGTTTAGCTTCAGAACATATGAGTTATGACACCAAACAATAAAAGTACTTAGAAACTTTTATAAAAGCTACCAAAAAGGAGCATATATACTAACCCTCTCCACCCATGAGTCTTTGTACTCGACGACAAAAGGATGCCTTATTTTAGATATCAGCTCTTTCTGCAAATCACCGGGAATAGAACACATTTCAGTCATTAATAACAAAGAGAACACTGTAATAGGCAATTATTTGCTTGCAGGGAAGATCAAGAATCAAGATGAATACAATGTGCTCTAAATCATAATATAAATAAATAACTTTTCCTCTTCATTGATAAAGCCATCTCTTGGTGTCTGTAGTCCATATATTTACCAAAGAGAAAAGGATAAACATAAGTAAGTAAGCAAGTTTAGTTTAAATTTAATCCACTAATTCATCATATTTTAGCATGGGAATAAAAGCTTTCCAAGTGAAGCTTGAATTACATATTTACATAGTTAACAATTATAACAGCAGAAAGCAGAGCAGAACGAAAATGCAATATAAATTTAATATATTAAAAAATAAGTACATCTGAAACCGACCTCTTGGTGAGCAGATCTGCGAGTTCTGTCAGTCTGTCGAGCAAGTCGGATCTTCTTCATGACATACCTAAATAGAATATCACCATCAGAACAAGAACCACACAAGAATGTGCCTAAATGTTGGCATCATTAGAAACTCAAACTGTTATTTAAAGCAGACAGGTAAGAGATGAACTCACTTCTTTTTCTCAAGTTTGTGCCGCACAAGAAGGGCAGAACCAAAGGCACCCTTTCCAATCTGCTCTAGTACCTCATAATTCTCCATTTCTACCACCAATATCTTATACCTTTCACTTCTGGCGCTGTCAGAAACAAGTTCTACTCCTAACAATTACAAGCAAATAAACATGAAACTATATTCCAAGCAACCATAAAATTCGTTTGGAAAACAAAGCAGCAAGTACACCAATGTCCTTAATCCTTATACAGCTTCAGAATAGCCCATTTTTATTGACAATTTGACATATAAATCAAATTGGCACAACATCACCATTCCCTGCATGATCCAGTCTACATCTAACTCTAAGCATAGAGCTGTAACAAGTTTCACATACATGAGTACATGACACAGAATTTACACATTGCAATACCAGAATTAAGCGACTAAAATCCTTAAAGAAACGACTAAATGATTAACTTTTTTGTTAGCATACAATATAAAGGGAGGAGGTAATTCCACTTGCATGGGCGCCATCCCATTAACTCTCTTGTTTAATAGCAATCCGATTGCCGTTTAGCCAAAAAAAATTCAATTCTTATTAGCAATGCTCAACCTCACACTCAATTAAGTCAGCAGAAAACAGGATAATTGATATTTACACAGTACCCAAAAACTAGTCATCCCTTATCACAAAGGGTTTTAGTAGGTACTGTTGATAGCTAAGTGAAATCTTTCATACCAGTTAAGTGAAGTAAAAGAGAAACAATATCTTACTTTCACACACTTTAAATATGTCTCACAGTATTGCTAAATTTCAAGAAAACAAGAAACGAAAGTGACTAATCCTCTTACTTAACCACATTAATTTTTAGCTTACATTTTCTTGAAAAATATTTTTTATAAAAAAAAAGTAGAATAGAAAACTTCAATCAGTCATAGCTTATAACATATGCTAAAACCCTAGCACAAAAATCGTATAAAATTCTAAAAATAATGTGCTTTCAACAAAAAGGTTTCCACAACACATGCCAAACAAGCATCATTGAGTTACCCACGGCCAAAAATCAAGCAGAAACTTACTAAAAGAACCCCTTTTCCACTTTCCTAAGAAACCAAACACCCAAATTTCTTAATTTCAAGAAAAAAGATACATTTTTCCTCTCAAAAATTTGGATAATATCTTAGCAAAAATGTAAACAAAAAAAAAGTAATTAATACCCATTAAACATACAAACACAATAAGCAAAACCCAGAACCCAAAATCCCAGATAAAGTTAAAAACTTAACTAAAACCCTTCAAAAAAAACTCAAAATTCCAAAATTAAACCAAAAACCCAGAAAAAATAAACTACATTGCACTCATTTTAAGCAAGAACCCAAGAAAAAGATGAAAACTTTAAAGACAAAGATAGAGAAGAGTACCTGAAAATGGAGCATGCTGAGGTAAAATAGATCTCTTACAGTATTATTTTTCCCGCTCTTCAACAAGTATAAATGGAAAATGAAAGAGAACCAAAGAAAAAGATAAAGTGATAATAAAAAAACAAAAGTTTTTAGAATTCAAAGTTCAAAAAAATATAGAGAAGAGAGAAAGAAGAGAAGGGAGGAAAATGGAGAGGTCAAAAGAGAGAGTGGGGAAGAAAAAGACAGAAGAAGTAAAGCAAAGTGAAGTTAGAGGAGAGAGAAAATTTGTGTATGGAGATCCCCGTGGTTTGGATATTAATTAGTTATGTTATGCCACGTGAGCTTGATTAATGGTATCACCCTTTATATAATAAAGTTTTGGTTATTTTTTGGCCCCTATAATAAAGTTTGGAACTTTGAAACAAAATTAAATTTTGGATTATCAAGAATTAAGCACTTCCAAGAAGGTTAAGGATTTGATATAAAAATAATTGAAGAGAAAATTCCATGTTTTGTCGGCAGCTGAGCACTTGGTAGGCAATGGTGGAAGGTTTTTAAATCAAAAGATAACTTTATGTTAAGGTAGGAGGAGGATGTATCTAATAGGATAATTTTAGTTAATTAGTGTTTTGTGAGGGGTGGTTAAGTCTACTACAAAAATATATTTTATGAGATACTATTGTAGGTTAGTTTTTCTTTGTTTGATGACTGGTATGAAATGATAGAATAAAGACGAATAAAGAAATGGAAAGGAAATAATGGATGAAAGGATGATGGGAGAAGACGAGAAGTTAGTAAAATATGGCTTTTCTTGTTTTGAAATTGAAAACCTTTTTTTTAATATCTGGGAGAATACAAACCAAGTAAAGAAAGAGGTAAAAGTTATGTTTCGTGAAATATAGTTTCCAGCCAAGTGACCAACCAGTCTATAAGTTTATTTTTCGATGCAAACCAACCAATCTTGAATTAGTTATCTAGTTGACATATGAATAGAAGTTGATTGTCAGAATAAGTAGATAATATATATGCAATTGTTTGGTTGACATTAACAAAATGAAGAGCTACTCCTTAAGGTTTGGCCTACAAAATTGATCAGAGTTCACAAGCATCAGAGATGATAATGGGTCAGCTTTTGCTAAAAATATTAGCCCATTGAGGCAATTAGTTGGACTAGTCTACTTCCTATAGTACATGGAAAATTTAACTTTTTATGAAATTGAGTTCTTCAGTTCAAGCAGATAATAGCTAATATTATCTTTAAAAGTACTTCCATTATAGAAAGTTTTTACCAAAAGTTTTACCAATATATACAGCTAAATGAGTAATGGACGTTTCCATAATTTTAAAAAGCAAGCGAGGGAGTGATTTCCGAGGAAGACAATAGCTAGTGTTTTGTACTATCACTTTGTAATGAACCTCCAAAGTTGAATTCTAAGAGTTGAGGACACAAGTACACACTCACAATTAGGAGAAAATCAACTAATAAATGCCGTAAAGCAATTTGGTGCTGTTTGAAATAGACACTTATCAAGCTACTTGGACAAGATCGGATCTGAAAATGACTAATTAAGGATGGCCTTCTAATGAGGTGACAATTCAAACATGCTATTCACAATTAATACTTAAAATATGAGTAGTTAGTCCTCTTAAAAAAGCATGAGTAATTCGTCCTAATTAATAGAGTATCTAAAATATGTTGCTTCATGTAGGATTTGGAATCAAACCAGTTATTGGTTCTAATTTTAAACAAGGCCGATATATGGGGTATTGCTAGAAAATTGTTAGAAGTATCTTTCGTTCCACTAGAACCACCATCAGATTTGCTTCCTCTTGAACTCAAATCTTGGTTCAGGTTTGGTTCGAGTGGTCAGTCTCGATCACTCGGATGATTTGGTGTTGTGTTAAAAAAAGGGGTCAAGTTCCATTCAAGTTTGAAGCAGCTTATCAGTTTGAGTATATTTAGGTTACGGTTTTTTTACCATATACCCCTGATAAAAAAAAATTTGCACCGTATACCCGCCAAGTTTCCAAATTCACCATATACCCTCCACTTTTCAAAAAATACATCAAACTACTCTTAATGACTAACGGCGTTAACATACATTAGTCATTAACCCCTAATCCCCCTAACCCTAATTAACTAACCTAAATCTACCCCATAACCCTAACCCTAATTAACTAACCTAAATCTACCCCATAACCCTAACCATAACCCTAATCTAATACCCTAACCCTAACCCTAACCTTAACCACCCAACCCCCACCCACCCCACCTCTTACCTCTTCCCCCTTTGCCTCACCACACTCCCCCTCCCCCTCCCCCCATGGCCCCCTCCTCCCCTCCCCCGTCTCCTGATCAGCCGCGCCCCATCCCCTTCTCCGCCGGTCGCGCAGCCCCCTCCCCCTCCCCCTTCTCCGCCCGGTCGCGTGCCCCCTCCCCCGAACTCCTCGCTCTTATCTTCTCACTTGATCGCCGCGCAGCCCGGACCCAGACGCACCACGTCCCTCCGCCGCCTGAACCCGGACGCACCGTGTCCCTCTTGCCCGAACTCCTGCTCTTATCTTTTCGAAGGGGTGCAGGGCTGGAGGTGGGTTTGCTTGTGGTGTGCGGCGGGATTCGAGGTGGGGGAAGGGTGTTGGGCTACGGGATTCGAGGGGCGGGGGAGGGTGTTGGGCTGCGGGATTCGAGGGGCGGGGAGGGGTGTTGGGCTGCGGGATTCGAGGGGGGGGGAGAGGTGTTGGGGCGCGGGATTCGAGGGGGTGGGGGAGTGGGAGGGTCGGCGTGGGAAGGGGAAGGGGAGGGGGTGGTGGTGAGGGGGTGGTGGTGCAGTGGAGGGAAGGGATGGGGTAGGGAGGGGTGGTGGTTGGGTGGTTAGGGTTAGGGGGTAGATTTAGGTTAGTTAATGAGGGTTAGAGGGGGGATTAGGGGTTAATGACTAACGGAAGTCTAACACCGTTAGTCAAAAGGGTAGTTTGATGTATTTTTTAAAAAGTGGAGGGTATATGATGAATTTCAAAAGTTGAAAGGATATATGGTGCAAAAAAAAAATTATCAGGGGTATATGGTGAAAAAACAATTATAATATTACATTCTTTATAAACAATGTAAGATTGAGACAATAATCTTATACAAGTAATGAGCTTCCTCATTCTACTTTGGACAAAAAATTACAATAATTTTGTCACGTCCTAGCTCTAATTGGTAATAATGTTGATAAAAGTGTTAGTACGTCCGGTTTCATTACTCACTTTGCCCGTCGGTGAAGTCGGAGTCATCTCGTGCGGCGGCAACTGCAACCGGTTTAGGTTTTTGTTTGTTTTCCGGTTATTTCAATAAGTGCCACCTTTGTGTTGGCTTTAGTCCCCGGTATAGGGTGTGGTAGTTGCCCTTTCTTGCTGGGTGTGTTCGTTTCAAGTTTGTGTTCGTATGTTGTATCTACTCGGGTTCGGGATGTTGATTTCCGAAATCAATTCTGCCTGATCAATCCGAAGACTATACCAAATGGGATCTCCGATGAGGTGGATGTATTTCAGACATCTAATTACAGGATATATCAGCTTGTTCTTGATGGAGCTATTAGTTTGCGGGTTGATATTGCTTGTATTGTTTTTCGAGTCTTTGTTGTTTGTACTCTTATAATGTTTTATGATTAATGAAATCATCCCTTCCCTATTTCTAAAAAAAAAAAAGTGATACTCATTATACTGAGGTCACATTGCATACATCTAATTATGAGCCAAGCATAAAGAAAAAAAACATAAAGAAAAAAGAAATGAAGTTACAATAATTGTAAACTTGCTTATAATATTATGTCAACCTCATACTAAGTAAGGCAAGGCAACATCTACAAGTATCCTCTAATTTCCACAAACACCATATATCCATGATGACCATGAATATACATAGTAATAAATGAGCAAAAAGAAATATCATAGAAATAAATATGTAGGGTAATATGTCCTTATCCGACTCGAGACATCGTACATAAGAAGAGATTTGCCCACTTAGAGTATATATTCTACTGTACCACAAAAGAGTACCTACCATTTGAGAAGGAGCAAATACTTCTATAGTTCTATATGCTAATAGTATATGAAAATTGTGGCACCTTTCTATACTTCTATTACAATTTACAAGTGCACTAAAGGAGGGCGAAAAAAACCTAACTATTGTACGATGGAGTAGTTACTATTAAGCTATCACTCCTCTTTAAGAAGCACCAAAATCCATAATAGTAAATCTATCTAAATATATTAAAAGGTGTTCCTAAACGAAGGAAACGGCGCGCGTGTCATTTCTTGCGAGGTCTTCTACAACATCTGATACACATATAATAAAAAAAAAAGATAAGAAAATGTCATGTATAAGATTTGATCTTGTGACTTCAAGTTCATATACTACGATCATAACCACTTAACCAAGTTATATTTGATGTTATCATTTCAAAGTAGAATATTAATAAATTAAAACTATAATTACCCGGGCTATAGCCTTGGATCCGTTCTTTAATCTACACATCTTTGCTTTTACACTTGCCAATGTCGCTTGCTTAATGGGCGAGTTAGTCACGGAGTAAGGATTGGAATTATCCCATTCGAGGTTTACTTTCCTGTATATTTATCCATTTGGATTTATCCAAATGAGTAAAAAATAGCATAAAATGACGAAACTAGCAAAAAAATGTTATTGGATGTCCTCTAAAAAAATTCCATTAGTAAGAGGTATAAGCAAAATAATGTAGTTTTCTTTCCTAACTCTTTTCTCTTTTCTTTTTTCTTCCCTCAAAACCCTACTTTTCTTTATTGGCTTAGGGGCTACCATCAACTTTTTGCAATTCTCTTTTTTTTCCTAGAATTTTGTTTATGGACAACAATAAATCTCCATTCTCTCTCTATTGGATAGTTGTACTACCCAATTAGTGGGTTAATTATATGTACCCTTATATTGAGCTTTAATTTGTTGATGAAAATTTGTGTTGTGTCGCAGCAGATATCAATTCTACATCTATAATCAATTGGACCAAATTTAGTTCTATTTCAAAATTACAACATATCGAAAGACTCTCATGGAAAACTGTATTAAACAGCGATGTGATGAAAGAGTCACACACAAGTGCATATTTCATTTACAACGATCGAGGTTTTACCAGTTTAGATTTTTATTTGATCAAAGTTGTTTACGTATTTATTGGTTTTGATTTTTGTTTGGTCAAAGTTGTTTACGTATTTTTTGGTTTTGATTTTTATTGTAAATGTCGTATGAGTCTTTCGTTAATGAATCCATTTTACATTGAAAAAAAGTATAGGCAAAATGTACATTATATATTATTGGATACTTTGTCTGTTTTGGTCATATAGAGTTATCCAAATAAGCACACAAGGGATAATTTTTTTTTGGCTGTATTACCTGAACATTGATGAATACACCTATGAGAGAGTAAGGGATAACTCAGTTGGTTAGAGCTTCCCTCCCGATTCTAGAAGATCCTAAAATTAATTCTCACCACTTACCCTTGTGACTCTCTAAGCACCAAAAAAATGAATACACCTATGACCTATGAACGTATTAGAACTTCTAAGAGATAGGTGGATCCAGATGCACTGCATTTCTCTAATTGACGGCAGAAATCGAAGAAGAAGTTGCCTCGCACTACAAATTAGTTCCTAAAATTTGGGACAGTACCAGTACCAGTACGTGGAAAGTCCCAAAAAAGGAAGAGTATGGTACCATCTACCCCCTCTATTATCCAGGTTGGTAGCACACGGTTGGTTAATTAATTAGTGTGATACTTTAGTAATATGGTTGGTCAATTGTCATATTGTGAAAGGAATTTGATAGCTTTTCTCCTTGATTTAAAATATGGGCACACCAAGCATTCAAAGTCGCCATCGTCCATTACGCGAACTTTATTAATCAAATCTAATGATAATATTTGGAGGGTGGCAAGATTAGATTTATGAAGTGATGCATTGGTTGTCAATTGTGTTAGGGAAAAAGAAAAGTCTTTAAATTGGCATCTATTATTAATAGAGTTACGCATGGTTGGGTATTCAAATCGTTATGATATCGGATCGGAAATCGAATATCTGATAACAAATAATATCAATAATTATTATCCAGTCCAATAAGTTTGGAGACCTGCACCTTCTCAGCATAAAAAAAAAGTGATTTAGAATATTCTCAAATTTTAAAATCCAACGAAAATCAAGTTTACATGTCGTCGGCTGCATCATTAATACCCATTTATACCTTTTTTTAAAGAAAAATTGCATAGAGGTGTTATATACTTCTGTTTCTATACGGTCTGGTTAATTGATCTAAAGAATACACAATTCGTTTATTTAGTTCTTCCATTTTGACGATGTGCAATTTTGACCATCAATATATTTGACATTCGATTAGTATAAATTAGAAGAAACTGACATTTTGATATTATACAATGAGTTGAATTCAACAACACTTTGCATAAATATATATGTTATAGCATATTAGTAGAAAAGTACGGTCAAAGTAAAAGTATGTGAATAGTATAAAAAGTCAAATGGTAGAAATAAGAAAGAATTGAGGAAGCACATCTATAGTATAAAATTAGGAAAAAGTGAGGTGAACAACCCTCTGTACATGGACCTCCTTTCCTATCAATGATCCCAATTATTAATTTGCTCAAAATAGTTACAACTTTGAGGGTATCCAGTATCTTCTCAAAATAGTCCATTATAACTTTAACTTATAATTTGCCACCTAAGTGAAAAAAAAAACAAAAGCGTTGATAGCGAAACATGGAGAGAAAATCACTAATCTTTAAAATTATAGAATTTCTCTTTACTATACATAAAAATTGGAACTTTTCCTAGTTATTTGGTAGTTGAGATTGTTTATAAATGAAGATGAATAGTTAGAATGGATGGTGTCAATTTTTTCTAAAAATTATGGAAGTCAGCAAGTGGGACTAGCCCACAATTGACTTGAACTCGTTTTGGGTTACTTGAGCTAGCTTTGGTTTATAATTACTTTGCACTTTACAGGATAAAACGGAATTGAGCCCAAACTGTAATTGGGCCGATTCAAAGTTTGACAGTAATACTTTAGCCATAACGGCCCAATAGTTTCCTCTTAATTCCATCTATTCAGCTTGTTGGAAAAGAAGGATGTGAATCTTGATTTGATTTGGCTTTGATCCAATAAGTACGCACATAAAATCCATAAATTTTGACGGACTATGGTGTACTTGTTAAATTTATGTACATATAGGGTACATTCTCTATTTCTCTCCACCTATATTATTATACTTGTGTAAATTTTGAGGTCACAAGTTCGAACCACACTACCTACTAGTGATTGGTAGTAAGGATTCTCTTATTTCCCTCTACTCCAAGTGTTGGACCTGTGAAGGGGTGGCTGACCCGCAGTGCGTCTTTGGTCAGGTAGGGTCCTTCTTCTTACGAGGGTCCAGGTGAGGGTCCCAAAAAAAATTATTATTATACTTGTGTAATAATGACTAGTTCTGATTTCACCTATGTAACATTGACGTAATTGGATGATCAACTCTGAATAGACTTGATTAGACTTGAAACTTACATTTTTTAAGGTCAAGAGAACGCACCCGTAATATTGCTACTAATTTTACGGAGATAAAGCTAATAAGATTATGTTTAGGTTATAGAGTAATACTTATTCACTCCAAAAATTAATTAGCTAATAAGTCACGCAAATTTTGTATATGGTCAAACTTTACTCTCAGGAAGGCCTATAGGTGCAATCCTATTGAAATTTTATATTATGGCATATTAGTATACGAGTGGGAAAGATTTTAGCTAATTAACGGTTCTAAAAAGGGAGGATACGATGACTATATAAATGCAATATGAAGAGGATCTGAATATTGGTAAGGAGCATGATAGTCCAACATAATCCCAAAATGTGCTCACATGTAAAACGAGGTGTTAGTAAGTTTCTTTCATATTTGAAGAGGAATGGGAGGGTGATTATTGATTAATATATAAGTATGGTATGCTACTTCATCTATTTTTGATTGGTTTTGGGATGGAATCCGATAGTACTTGTATGCGGTTAGACTCTCCTTCCACGAAAGTTTATGTATGCAGATCCATTTAAGATTTTTCATTTTCTTTTCCTTTCCCTAATACGGATGTTGGTAATTGTGTGTTTATAGTCTTTATACACATTTTGTATTTGCGTGTGCAGTGGCTTTCCTACGTTTCATTCCTCCTTAATATTTTTTTTCTTGTATTTTGTAGTCGCAGGTTTCCTTTTCTGTTTTATTTCTTTTGGGTTTCTCCCTCTTCCGCATAAAAAAAAACATTGCGTGTGCAGTGTTGGTGAGCAAGTTTGACTCTGAGACTAGAGAATGGGGAGAGTAAAGGAAAGAGGTGAAGTCTAAGTTTCTAACTAAGATATAGAGCATAGGCATAAGATAAATTTAAGTTCTTTTTATTTGTCAATTGAAGCTTAAGTGAGTTCATAGGTAGGATGTAAATTTGTGAAAATTGTAATTAAGACAGGTCAGATACATAATTAGATTTCATGATAAGATAACTCTAAATAGGTTTAATTTGGATATAGTTCTAGAATTATTGTTATTCGGTTATTCCTATACGTTTAATTCATTATTTTCACTTTTAGACCCAACATACAACCTTAGTTGTCGTCAAGGCTTTGAATATATATTTCAATTTCAAAACTTTTTTTAATTAACATGAATTTTTCTGGCTTTTATTATAAGGAAAAATTGATAGGAATAATCCCACATTTGGCCGGTCTTCTCATAATAGTCCCACCTTTTAATAATCCGAAAATAATCCCACCTTTGAGGTATGTCTGCCCAAAATGGGTCATTACCTTATGGTAACCTGCAAATACAGGTTTAATACTCTAATTTTACAATTAAAATCTAATTTAATATGTTTTAAAATTAAATTATTAATTAAACACCTAAATTTAATTATTGATTACAAACTCACTAAAAGAAAAAAATCTAAGCCACCCCCATCCCCCTCTCCTTCATCTTCCATCAACCCCCCACCCCTGAAACAGAGTACTAACAACACAAGGAGCTCCGACACGCCACATGACTCCTGGCTACTAGCCAGAGTAGCACAGTTAGGTCTAAATAGAAGTTGAACAAAAAAAAGAGACAAAAGAGAATGAGTTAGAAATATGTATTCCCCATCTTATATGTTTGGAATCTGTAATACGATATATGACGCCAATTGCTTACTCATCATCCCTAATGCTTCTCTCGCCATTCCAATTCATTTCCAAAACTAGTCTTCAATAATTTCACCAAACAACTTCTTCCACCCAAAAAACCAAATTTATCTCACTTATGCACAAATTTTACTCGATTCTCTCTCCAAAATGGGAGGAATTTTGGTACCCATTTCCCTCCCAAGGTTTGTGCTTCATCATCTGGTATTTCTCAATTCTTTATATATTCTTTTGCTTAACATTCACTCGAATTTGTTCTTAGAATTAAAAAATACCAATGCTGACGCCTGACGCTGCTAATGAACAAGTGAAATTATTTTCATTCTTAGAGAAAACAACACCATACAACAGCAGCAGAGCGAGAAGGGGAGGGGAAAAAAAAGGTCAGGGACAACCACGATGGTTCCATCGACCAGAAGGCTTGACGAGGCAAGACACAACATAATGGAATGGGTTCAGTGAGATACAGAGGTGAGGGGTTGATTTCGTGGGGGGACCGTGGCGGAGGTGGGCAACCATTTTCAGGGAGTAGGAAAGTTGTTGTGGCCAATGGGGGTGGATTTGGGGATGGGGGGTTGGCCGACTGGTGAAAAGGGGGTGGGTTGGAGGATTAAGTTTTTATTTATTTATTAAATTGATGATTGCTTTTGGAAAGGAAACAAGAGTCAACATGTAAATTTTTACCGATCAATCAGGTAAACGGTTGAAATGGCCCATTTTGGGCAGACATACCTCAAAGGTGGGATTATTTTTGGATTATTAAAAGGTGGGACTATTATGAAAAGACCGGCAAAAGGTGGGATTATTCCTATCAATTTTTCCTTATTATAAAGAACCCTACATTTTAAGTCGCATTAATTTGAGACCATGTACTCTTTGCATGTCTCCTGGATCAAACTCACACTTGATTTTTCCTATTTGTATTTTTGCTACGGCTTGCGTGGGAAGAGAGCATGTGGAAACGCAATAATATGTAGTACTACATTTGCCAAAATGCTAGACCACCATTCCACATTTAATTTCCACCAATGATATTCCATATAAGAGCAACCGATCGACCACCCTTTTCACGCTCATCTTTTTCCTTTTCTGTGTTTACTTCTTCTCTCAATTGCAATTTTGCTTATCATATGAAATGATTTAAATCATATATGATGTGACCATTCGTATTCCAAATTCTTTTGGATCATTTATTATTTAATAATATTCTCTTTTTATTCAGTCACTACATCTTCATTTTTTTTTGTAATAAGCATTCATGGGCACATAGAGACAATATAATATTCCCTCCAGTTTTATTAGTTTCACCCACTTCTTTGAGCATAGATTTGTGGAGATATAGGTATGTGGGTCATAAAAGAAAAGAGTAATTTATTAGCATATGATATTGAAGTTAATATTGTGGTCCATGAATTGTAGAGTGAGAGGTAAAAATAAGAATAAACAATTGGTAGGATGATAGGATCATTTGAAAAAAAGAAAAAAAAAGTGGATAAATTAATTTGGGACAACTCAAAAAGGAAAGTGAGTAAACTAATAAAAACCAGATGGAGTACTTAAACTATCACATTGATTAGGGTTCCATTTGTTTTAACAGAAAAAAGTTCCTCACAAAAACTATTTTTCATTTCTTCATTGTTTGGTGGACAAGGAAAATGTTTTTCTGAAAAAAGAATTTTCCTCCAAAATTTGAAGAAGAACATGTGCCTCCACTCTCTCATTCCCAATATCTCCATTTCTTTTTAGCTAATTATTAGTTTTCCATCAAACCAACCAAAATAAAACTACTAACCTCCGTTTCTAAATAAGCGCAACAGTTTGACTTTCACGCTTGCCGACGCACATCTTTGACCATCATTATCTCTAATTATGTATTTGTAAAAGTTATAAAAAGTTGATATTGTGAACATACTTATTTAAACGAATCCAACACCATCTTATATGATCATTTTTGTTTTTATATATGAGTAAAAAAATACGGTCAAAGTGAGGTGTATGAATAGTGCAAAAGTCAGAGTGTTGCACTTAAAAAGAAACAGAGAACGTAACATATTTACGTCTTCTACCGGAATATACTTCTCTTGTTAGTCCGTTACACATGACATTTTACACTTTCCGAATATCCTGAAAATATTCGTCAAGCTTTAATAATGTTCTTCAATTTGCATCTGATCAAGAAAATAAAGCCAGTAAGCATCGACTAAGCCTTCATATTTGGTATTGGCCTATCGGGGACCTACGCACTATTACAAATCTTATTTGAGAAAAGGCAAAACAAAATAAATTTCCAATAAACTCAAATTAAGCTTTTGGCTTGTATCGGACATTAAGATGGAGAATTTCCTAAATTCCTACACCTTTTAATAAAAAGTGACTAGTGTTGTAGTGGGTTTAAAGAGCCAAAGGAACAAAAAACAAAGTTACATATAACACGCCTTTCACTTTCATTTCATTCTTTGGCGTTTCTAGGAAAATAAATTTGAGTAGAGAATAACCTAACAAGATTACAAGACCATATCCAGGAAAAGAGTAGGACCTTTTCCCCCCCTTTTGCCATGTGATGAGTTCTCCGCGGATATAGTTGTGTTGTACTTCTAGCTCATTTTGATTGTATTTCCTTGCGACTAGTGCCAAAATTAGAAGCAGGAAGTCTATTGAGTATTGAGGGACGGAAGGAGTATACTAATAACCAAAAAATACAATCAAGAAATTTTAGCAGTAACCAGCTCTCATAGTATTCAAATCTACAATATTACAGTATCATACCTAGCAACACAATCAAAATGAGCTAGAAGTACAACAGAAAACTCGAAAAAAGCAGCAAAGAATCACGATTGATAAAAATTCCCTCTAGCTGTTGATGATAGAGGTGTTTATTCATAAACTAATCTGCCTTTTTAGAAGAAGAAAAATCCTGAACTAATCTGCCGATTCAGAAGAAAAAAAAATCTTATACCCACAACATGCTCTTTGTTGAAGAATGCAAACTATAGATTAACCCTCAATAATCTGCTCATTTGTAAGATTTGGAAACCTCGTGCGCCAACTTATCCATGAACTGGAACTTCCGATGAAATCCCCAGCCAGGGTTGCTCTGTGTCACAGAATAATTCAATATTACTAATACAATTTGATATCGCATTTCCAAAAGAAAATTACGCAGTCGATGACACCATCAAAGTGATATTTTACAAGCACTATCAGCCCTTGATAATTTATCAATGGAGCTTACAAGATTACAAACAGAAGCTTTAGTCAATAATGAGCTATCATCATGGCGATAGTTCATAGTTCCCACACAGGCAGCTAAGGGCATGTCAGTTCCCTTTTTTTGGTTTTAAGTGTTTTGGTTTAAAGATTCTAAAAGTCATATGAATGAATGATATTACTTTTTTCGGTTTTTATATTTTTGCTTTTAGCTTTCAATAAAAAATATAAATAAATAAAAACAAAAGCAACCCTAAGATTAAGGGCAGTAGGGTAAAATTTGAAGATAACCAGTCTTTCGGAAAACTCAACAGTAGGGATGGCCTTCCTAAATTCAGATTCAATAAGAGAATCTGTTTCAGTCACTAATAATCCTTTTTGATCTTGTAAACTGCATGTGAAAGGAAATGGAGAATCAACAATAACCAGTAAATATCTGTTTTGGTTGGCAAAATTAGTTTCGATTTCAGCAAGTAATTAAAAAAGCTCAGTATAGATCACATTATTAAAAATCATTTGCGTTTCAGATGTCACATGTGAACAAAACGCATGTTATGCACTATGCTTCCCCTACCAGAGCTCTGTAACAAACAGATCTCAAATTAAACACGCTCTTTTAGTGTATAAGAACGATAATATGCTCTTCCTTACCCCTCAACCCTAGAACATTATGTCATTAGTATCAGCATGGCAAAATTGACAGTCATCTCATTTTCACCAAACTAACATCACAGCACGAAAATTAGTCGCAACTCCATACAAAACCCCTTTCTTTTTGTATGTGCTGGCCTCCATGCAGGTTTGCCACAAACTTCCTTTCTCAGAATTATATACTTAGCAGATTTCATCCAGGATCTGTATAGTTTCGCTATAACACACACAGTCTTCTACAGATAAAACTTCCAATTAGATGGATGCACACAAACATAGTCAGAAGTCTTCTTACACAATTGTTTAACTCCCACTTATCCACACATGTATGGGGAGTGTTTGGATCCTCTAGAGTTGTAAATTAACTCTACAAGGTAGAGTTTGAACAATATCAACCATTGAATAAAAAATCAATGGCTCTTATATTCTCTTTCCAAAACCCCCCCTATTTTTTCTCATTAAAATCCACCCCCTAATTTTTCCCTCTCACCAATATGAGCCCTTGATTTTTAAATGTATGGTTCAGATACAACTCTACCTTGTAGAGTTTCACTAAAACTCTAGAGGATCCAGACTCGTCTGGGGATAGGAAAAGAAAGATATCAAAATCTCAATCACATCAGTGTGCAGACCAAAATCTTCACAAATCCAATCTATTGCAGAAAGAATAAAAATAAAGAAAGGTTGATGCAGCTTAAAAACTTCACATGTAACTGCAATGGCAAGTATTGTTTCTCAAATGCGTTGCTTAAATGCTGTATGTCAAAAGGCTAAGGTATTTATACTGTCAAACAACTCTTACAGAAAGTTTTTACCCTGGAAAAAGCAGACTTCAAGGGAGGAACTACCAACCTGGAGCGAGAGAACAGCACGATCAGTAAAACGTTTCACCGAACTAGGTGCACTAGCAGGAAGAGTTTTTGCAACTCTTTCCAATTCTTCATGTTGCTGCTTTGCAGTTACACTATCAGGCCCACAATAATGTTCCACAATCTCTTTCAAAAGAGGCACACTCTCCATTGTTTCCCTCATAACCTCCTGGTAAATGCGATAAAATAGTTTCAGTAGAATTCTTAGGCTACAGTGTTTATTGGCCTAAAGAGTGAATCCACCATCTAAACTAGAAGCCATGTAAAACAAGCATCCGCAAAGACTAGCAACATTAGATGATAAAAAAAAAAAAGCTTTTGGGCTTTGCGTCTCGTTATCTAACAGAAAAATCCTGCAGCAAATAACCATAGGAAGACAGAAAAGAACTTTGCACAAACTTAGGCACAAATGTCACACATATACCTCGTATATAGAGTGAAAAGACGACTGAAGATAAGAAAAATAAAAAGTCTCTTTTGACTATCCTAGAAAATGAGCAAGTTATTATTCAAATTGTATTTTACTAAACTATACTGGAAAGAGAATTTTAGTAAAATATTTTGGAAGCATAAACTTGCTCCCATTTCAATTAAGCCGAAAGACGCAACTAATCATGAAGCCCCACCCCCAATTCCAGTGACATTCACCTGTCATGAAAACTCCATAATAGAAGACATTAGAAGGTCCTCGGGATCCATCGCAAATGGAAAATCAGTTTATAGTATGACATAATGGTAAACAGAACCACCAATTTTGTGATGATTCCAGATATCAGTAGCAAAAACCATCATCAATTTCAGAATATATAAATGCAGATCTTAATTACAATTTCCTCATGATACAGTCATTGTTCAGATTTGTAGATGGTCAAATATCAGAAGTCAAATGAAGTGTGCACCTAGTGGAGGGAGAGAGCAAAATGAAGTCAACTTTACTATGCTTTTAACAGACAGGTAAAAATGCAGGTTAAACGAACGTATCCAAGTGACCGACACATCAAGAATAAGAATTTCAAACACGGGGATATGGTCTTGGACTAAACATTAGTGTGGGAACATGGAACCCATGAGACATATTCCAGCTTCTAGAAGACTCTTTGCATAAGCTTTTCAAATACATTTACTTGTAAACACATTTCAGGTAAACTAGCTTGCTGGGTCTTCTTAAAATTTTGATCTCATGCCCGTTTGTCAGCACATAGTGCATATTTTATCTTTTCCTCCACTCATTTTACACTTTCTTTCCACGAATATTTGTTCAAGATAATGGAGTGTCTATGTGAAGAGCGAAATGTCAAGCAAGCCCTTCTGGGAGTGTCGAGTGTCCTACACAAGTACGTAAAATAAAAAGAAGAGTTGAAGTAACACATGCAAGATCTGATACTTCCTCCTCGATGAGAAAATAACTCCCCCCCACCCCCACCCCCCCCCCCCCACATAAAACCAGCAGGGCTGTAAAAGAGCTCAACAATACTGGTCAACACCCAAAGGCAGGGCTGCCCTGGCTCACCAGGAGAAGGGTACTTCTTTGAACTTATATTGAGACATAAAAAATTAATAAACTGTCTTCTTCCATTTATGTATAGAGGAAATCGTCATCCATTAAATATAGATCATCATATGGCCCAAATGCCTTCATATCCATTCTCTTTCTGACGAGTCGTCTCACATAAATTAATACCCATACGCATCTGTGTGCTCGCATGGGTGCACTGTGCAGTGTGTGAAGTGGTCCTATTAGTTGCTATATTGCCCAGACATGGTTCACCTGATATGCAATTTCAAATAATAATCAATCAAAGAAAATATGAAGTAAATGGTGTGGAAAGCAAGAATGATGAAAGGGATATGGTGTGGAAACCAAACTTTTTAACAAACAAGAGTGTTCATGCTCATACTTCCTCCATTTTCTTTAGGTGTACCATTTTGACATGCGACATTATTCACACATTCCACTTTGACCTTCTATTATTTATACATAAGGAAAAACATAGTCATGTGAGATTTAGTTAGATTCGTCTCTTTCTATAGTTTCATAATATCTAGTTTTTATAAATTCTACTTATACAAAAAGAATATATATATTGATGCTCAAAGTTAAGCGATGGCAAGCGTGTCAAGGCCTTTGGGAACAACTAAAAGAAAACGGAGGTAGTACAAGGGAGGATTTAAAAATGTTGAAGCAAACAAGCTGGTTATACCAACAGCACTTACCTCCCACTCCTCTTGGCTCTGTATTCCCTCATAAGCCATCAGGAACGGCTTCATCTTCTCAAGAGCTTCACGAAGAGGAATAGGTGGATTCTCGTTAATATCAGGATTTGTCTCGAAATCTCCCATCAAGTATTCGGGCTCCAATTCAATCTACAAAGCAAAGGTGAAGTTAGCACACAAAACGTATCATTCAACAAATACAAAAAGAGGACAGATTGATGGACAAATTCAACCTTAAGATTGGTATCAAGTGCCTCAAGATACTCATCCTCCGCAGGATCAGGCAAGACATCATAAGTCATTTCTTCAAATGCCTCGGTCAGTTCAGCCATCTTGTTAGGACCAAGTTCCTTGGCCAACTTTTCACCATCAGCATTATCACCCACGAAAAGTGCATCATCCCCATTATCGTCCTCATCATCCGTGTCATCTTTCGATCTTCTTCGCCTCCGACCACGTCCTCCCTCAGTACGTCCAGCTTCTACTCCGTCCTCACTCTTGGACAAGATGCCAACTGCTTTCTTTATTGCCTCCTCACGGCTTAGCTTAGGCTTTCCACTTGCAGAAGCAGGGTCACCTTTCTTAACCCTCTCTCCTCCTCTTCCAGCCCCACTGGTAGGAGCACCAACTTGCCTTGGCCTGAGATGCCTATTCTCTTCCTTGACCCTATCTTCAGACACTGGCTTCCTTTCAGGTTTCCCCCTCCCTGTTCCTGTCAACACAGTCAATATATTTTCAGGAAGATCCTTCTCTCCAATAGGTTGGCGAGGTACAGAATCAACAATATGAGCTTCAGAACTCGTGCCCGTCACTTCATCTTTCTTAAGAAATATGGGGCTCTTAGATTGTGATCCCTGCTCATTTCCTGCCTCGGGCGAGTATTGGACCGGACCACCTCTACCCCGACTTAAACCTGGTTGTTGTGGTGGTGGGTTGGGAGCAACAAATGTGTTGAAGGAAGGAAGATATGGGGTAGAAGGTAGGGGTTTGCCCCTGCCATGACCACGACCAGCAGAAGGAAATCGCTCCTCATTTGAATGTGCTTCTCCGGAATCGCTGGCCACAAAGTTAAATACAGGTGAACCGGAGGAACCTCGGCCACGGCCTCGACCTCCTCCAGAGCCATCCCCAGCAGAAGATGAGGAAAAGGAAGAACAAGAAACAACTTTACTAGTCCTTCCAATCGTTGTGCTTCCTACACTGCTAGGATTAAGAAACAACCCAATTCTTCCTCTCATTCTTCTTCGTCAAATCAAACCTTCCCCCAGCCCAATCAATAGAATTCCAAAAGATGTGCAATGAAGCAGAAAAGAAACTAAAGAATTAACCTAGCAAAAAATAAATGAAGTGTATAATCAGTATTCAAAAAAGAGAAAGCAATATAGACACAAATAGGAACACAGTTTCAAGAAGAAACGAAACCTTAGATTAAAAATGATTGAAGCACTACTATGATGAACAACACCGTGATTTCTAAAATGGGTAACAATACGAGCAATAGAAGATCCAGAAATTTAAGGATGGTGGGTCACTACAGTACTGACCACCGACCATGTTGTTATCCAATCCATGAACTTAAAAGAAAAAGTACTTCAGCAAAACCATTTCAGAACTACTAATAATTCATATTACAATCGAATAATACCTAGGGTTTGTCAAACATTTCATAATTCCATAAAACCATGTCAATTTTATTACACTAATATCAAATTCACTTAATTAATTCAATTTTATTCTCATATTAATGCATAAAACCAAGTCAATCAACATTGGAGGCTCATGGCTTCTCCAAAAGCTTCTCATGACAGGCCCAATTCTACAAAGGCCTATAAAAAAGGTTTTAGTGTATGTACCTGAACACAATCAATCACAACTCAGACAATCCAATGCTCAACTAGCAACTCGATCAATCATAATTTGTAGTCACCAACTAGCCACAACCTTAAATCAGTGACTACATCAAAATGGAGAATAAAGATAATAACTTAAATTAGATATAACAACATCAAAACAACAATCAGCAAGAGTAATATCATTTATGCCAATCTATTTCATCATTAGCCAAACAAGGTAATGACAATAATTCTATAAATCCCCAACAATTGACCCTCAATTTCCACCCTACCATCTAATTCCTAAACTCTCAATCCTATTTACCAAACACTCCATTTTATCACATGAAACAACTCCAAGGACTTTGTTCTTACTTCTTACACCTAAGAAACTCTTACCTAAACACTTTTTCCCTTATCTAAACTTCAATGCACTTTAACAAAGTTAATTTAGCTGTGATTTCAACTTCATAACTCTTATTTAAACATATCTCAACTTTTTTTTTATGATTTCCAGTGATAACAGGTCGTTCATTCCACATTTCCAGTCACAACACTTCAAAAATTGATTTGATGAAGAACATCCCGAAAAACATGAAATAAATTCATGATACAAACAATAACAACCGCATAAAATCAAATCAATCGCATAAATATGAATAATCACATCAAGTAGATCTTGAAAATCGCAAGAAACATGAAAAATCGCAACAAAAGTAAGGGAAAAAGAAAAAACCTGGAACGAGCTTTGAGGAACCATTCGTATGGGTGTAGTGAGCGAAGCTGAGAGGTTTCTAAAGTTCAGGGTTTGGGCAGGGTGTAATGTAGTTTAGGATTTATTGTTGCATATGGGCCCAAAATGTTGGACAAGGGTATTGTACGTGATTAATCCTGATAATTAAATGGGATGGGTTGACGGCTTGATGCGTGTAATTAGTGGATTGAGTTATTATAGGGTCACTTTATATGGTTAAATTAAAAGGTTGGGTCATAGTGGGTTGCGTTGGTAATGACGGGTCGATAAAAGACTAAAGCAAAGAGATGGAGAAAGCCGCCATAAGTGAGTACGAGTAAATATTAGATCTTGTATTACCTTTTTTTTTTACCATTTCCGTTAAATTTAACAAAAATATTAAGTTATTATTGCTGACCCTGTAACGATCCTGTCTAATAAAGACCATTTCAATCATGGGCGTATATTAAGAGTCCTTTTTATTTGATCGTACCTTTGTACCCAAATGGTTACCCTGTACAATAAGCAAATTTACACATGATGCTTGTGAAAACAAATACAAAGTTCATTTGCGTAATAGCATGTACGAAAAATTGTGTGCAAAGTTCATTGTATCTTTTTCAGTTTTTAAAAAACCAATAAATTAGAGATGTTGTAAATGTTTTTGTTAATTGAGGATATAATGGTAAAAGATGGTGCACACTAAGTTCTCCCCTCTTCCAATATATGATAGAGATTAGCCTTATATGTACACGATGCAATTACATAATCACTTTCAAAGACAATAACAAACATAAACTGAATCATGATATTATTGTCCTCACTTTTATCGGTGTCAAGTGGTAGATAATTTCTCCAAATGGTACCTTGTTATATAGTATGGACAATGCAACTTTACTTTTTTAAGTGTTCTTTGATGTTATATATGCTAATCTTTAAGATTTTTTTAAAGATCTTAAAATAAAAAAAATGCTAATTTTAAGGCGTGTTTATAGAATTACAGTCATCAATATGTAAGTTGTAACTAATACTTCCTCCTTTTCTTAATAAGTGCAACATAGAGAAAGTGGGGGAATACCAAGGAATATAGAGAGAGAAAGTTGGGACCATAATAAAGTAGAGTAATTCAAGTGATCAAACAAAAAAGTTGTGGTCCCCTATTGCTTTTTGGTGGTATATTTGTAATAATATTGAACTTTTTTTACCATTTTGAGCTTGGTTGCACTTATTGTGACTATTCCAAATAAGGAAAGTGTTGCACTTATTAAAAAACTGAGGTAGTATGAAGGTGCATTCACCATACACAACATGATATACCCAATGCTAATTTTTTTGCTCATTTACTCATTTGGAGCTGTTTACATTCTACAATAATCGTTGCTCATTTGTAGTTTTTCAAATGAGCATTGAGTAAGAAAACTGTCTTGGGTGTGCGTCTACTATATACCATGCTCACGGTATAGCTGGATGTATGATAAAAGTTGTGGTGACTTTTAAATACATTGGTACAAATAGTACTGAAAAGAACAAATTTGAAACTAAATTAAGAGGATATATATATATATATATATATATATATATATATATATATATATATATATATATATATATATATATATATATATATATATATATATATATATGTTTAAGTTACATATGAGAACCGTGAGAACCACTCATTCTTCCTCATTTTTATGAAGATTTTGCTCATTTCACAACATTTTTGCTCAGTTTATATTTTGTTTATTTTATATTTTTTCTCATTTAACATTTTTATGCTCATTTCGCAACGTGTTTGCTCATTTTACGTTTAGCTCATTTTAGGTTTTTTATCATTTAACTTTTTTATGCTCATTTTACGTTTTCCTCATTTTACATTTTTGCTCATTTTACGTTTTTGCTCTTATGGTGAGAACCACTAAAAATAAGCAAAAACTTCATAAAATGAGCCAAAAAAATAAAAAATGAGAAAAGTCACAAAATGAGTAGAAAGCATTAAATGAGCAAAAACGTAAGATGAGCAAAAACGCAAAATGAGAAAAACGTAAAATAAGCATAAAAAAGTTAATGAGAAAAAACGTAAAATGAGCAAAACGTGAAATAAGCAAAAACGTTGTGAAATGAATATAAAAATGTTAAATGAGCAAAAACATAAAATAAGCAAAATATAAAATGAGCAAAAACATTGTGAAATGAGTAAAATCTTCGTAAAATAAGGAAAAATGAGCGGGTTCTCACGGTTCTCACCATAAGGGTGGTTCTCATATGAACTTAAATGTCATGCTGCCACATGTACTTCCCCCGCACAAACAAATGATATAAAGTAATCAACAAAAATATATAAAAACGTGAAATAAGCAAAAACGTTGTGAAATGAATATAAAAATGTTAAATGAGCAAAAACATAAAATAAGCAAAATATAAAATGAGCAAAAACATTGTGAAATGAGTAAAATCTTTGTAAAATAAGGAAAAATGAGCGGGTTCTCACGGTTCTCACCATAAGGGTGGTTCTCATATGAACTTAAATGTCATGCTGCCACATGTACTTCCCCCGCACAAACAAATGATATAAAGTAATCAACAAAAATATATATGTGTGAAGACTCGAACACACAACCTCTCATTCGAAATACAAACATACTAACCACTATTCTACAATCTTTTTTTTGTTTTCATGGGGAGAAAAAAAACTATAACATACATCTAAGAAAAGCATTTAAAGATATGGTAACTCACATCCCACAATGTACCCTACAATTATTGAGGAGACCCAACATTAAATTCAATTATCTCAAAAGTTATGGCCCATAATACGCGGCTCATGTGGTGCGTCAACATTCTTTGGAGCAAAAGTGCACACTTCTATTATTAATAGTCCCTCCTTCATTTGCTTGCTCCATACCCATCAAAAGATCCGGACCAACAATCAAATACACACTCGGGTGACTAATCAAACCCAACATTCTCATAGAAGTAAGAAGTACAATTGCTAATCTTCCCTTTCCCATTTAGGTGTTGCATACCCATGATGTCACATGTACAGTGTACTCCCTCCCTCTTAAACAAATGATACAAAATAAACAATAATAAAAATGTATGTGTAACGACTCCAACACGTAACTTCTTATTTGAAATACAAACACATTAACCAACTAAACAATCTCATATTGGTTTGATGTGGAAAAAAAGTAATTAAAGACAAGATAGCATACATCCAAAAAAAAGTATTTAAAAACATGATAACAACCGCACAACTATTGAATTTAGTAATTGCTAATTTCTGAACAAATAGAAAACCCACACTCTATAATATAAAAATATAGTGTTTTAAGGCAAAACACATGACCACCCATTTGAAATACAAATGCATTAACCAACTAATCTGCAATATCATATTTGTCTTCGTGGGGGGAAAATTATTTATAGAGAACATAATATTTGAATTTTAAAAAAAAGTATATGATTGACATATTTGAAAAGTTTATAACTTAATATTTTATAACTTAATATTTCATAATTTATAGCTATAAACTATTTACTTCTAATTTAAGAACCAAATTGTAACTACACCAGGGGTGTTCAGGAGATCCGATAAGTTTGACCCCTCATGTTGATCAGTCGATCTACTAGAAAAGATAATAAATATGAAATTTTATTTTTACGGGTACCCGACTCGGAAAAAGATACAAGAATCGGGTCGATTAATGGGCTTGCTTTTAAGTTACATGTGTATCCCAGATAAACTACATCGTTATATTTTTTTCTCTTTCTTTTTTCACAGTAACTTTAGTCTCCTCTTATAAGAAACAATTGTGAAAATGTATTGACTTAGCTTATTAGCTACCCAATACCACATTGTTGTGCTTGTGACTTTCAGAGGGAAAAGAAAAGATGAATAATAAGAAAAATCAACATTTTATAGGAGAAGTTGGATCAGATGAATCAACATGTTAATGAAAAAATTAGTTGTGATGCAATCTGCAAGTGAGAATATTTACGTTATGGTTGATTGGTAGTAGATCCTTTTGAGGAATGAGGATTACTTTGGCACTCATGGTAGTACCCCAAAACACTGTAATCAACATGGATCGACAGTTGACACTCATAGTATAGTAGCTTCTTCTATAGCTCTTCCAATGATTTCTTTTTCATAAAAAAAGCTATGACACTTTTGCGGGCACCCGATTATTCGGGGGTCGAGTCATGGGCTACTTTTATAGCTACCCGCAAATGTGGGTATCCGCATATTTGGTACCCGAATAACTAGGTAACCGGTTATGAACACTCCTAAACAACACAAACTCTCATTAATCGGTTACATTCTTTAACGAAACAAGCAAAAAAAAAGAACGACATTAACCATCTTGAATAACTAAAATATAATGCAATATATAGATTAACCTGATAGAATCGTCCAGGCCAACAACTAGTTTTATGATCTATTACATGTGAGTTAGTGAGTTAGTGAGTTTAATTCTCATAGTCGTAATAGAAGAAGTTGTAGGCATAAGTACTTTACAGATTCTATAAATTAGATTTGGGACTTGGAGTGCTGTTAAAATTAAGTTGGCAATTTTTCTAGCTAACTTTCAGATTTTTTTTTTTTGATATTAGCGGAATGGATTACATAACTTAGAATTTTACCTTAGCGTTTATGTTTCTTTGGTTACGTTATTGCCTTATTGGTCAATATCTTGTGCACATATATATCCTTGTATTCTCTATACGATGATGGGGTGAATACTTTTGCACATGGAATACAACTTTAGGATATTAAGTACTCCAACATTTAGTAAAAGTTATTTCTCCATCAGCAAAGTTAAATAGGAAAATTTTACTTAGTAAAAATCAATGATTTAAATATACTTTTCCTTACCCAAAAAATTTCAATGGTTGCATATAGAGTTTTGAAACTAAAATCTGTTTTGGTTAGTAAAATCTCTATATTTGTGGATGAACTACACAATAAATAAAAAAAGATTACTTATAATTAATGTAAATAAGTAAAAAGTACTTCCAATTAATAAATTGTCTTCAATCAGTAAATTAATTTCAAATGCTACTAACATATGCAAATAGTTTGTCAATTAACCTTGAATGGAGTCCATTATAGACCACAGACTCAGAGACATGACCCACGTTTCAAATTCCTTTTCATTTCGAAAAATGAATATCAAAGGCAATCAGAATACGTCTGTTCGGCAAATATATTTGTTAGCTGTAGCCTGTCGTAGTACATGCCAGTTGTTGTACTAGCTGTTAGCTTTCAGATATTAACTATTAATTAGAGCTTGACTATGAAAATTGCTTTTGTGATAATTAATGTTCGGTAAAACTACTGCTAGTTTAGAATAATAACAAACATAAACTATATTCAATCTTCTACAATTACTCCATAAGCTAGCTCTATCCCAAAAGCTAATTTTTTCCAAAACACTAGTAAACACGAAAAGCTACTTCATATACTACTTCACTATACATTACTTTTCACAATTATTAGAGTTTTAAGGTCCTGTTTGGCAATTAGCGGATAGTTGTTAGCTGTTAGTTGATTGTATTAGCTGATAGTTGATAGATGATTGTATTAGCTGATTTGACTAGCTGATTTTATTAGCTGTTTGTACAAAGATGTTTGGTAAGTAGCTGATTGATACTTGATTGGGTAAAATGACCAATAAGGACATGCGCGTAATATTCATTCTTGTACCTTTTGTTGTTTATAAAATGAATATGTTTGGTGAATATATATTGGAGATAAGACATTCTAATAAATTATAATTTTAACGACATCTATAAAATTCAATATTCATCATTATTTAAAATTTATAAATATTCAAATTTATGAGTTGATAATTTGCAGCTATATTCATATGGACATGGGCATAATCTATTATTGTATTTATAAAATAATTTATGTTTGGTATATATATGTATATGTATATATATATATGTATATATATATATATATGTATATGTATATGTATATATATGTATATATATGTATATATATATATGTATATATATATATATATATATATATATATATATATATATATATATATGTATTGTACAAGAAAAAAATCAGATATTGAAAGACAATAATAATGCAAGATTAACCAAAAATTACAAGAATAAGAAAAATCAGATAAAAAAACATACTCATGATAGGTTTAGGAATACCTTGATATGGGTAGTAATATTAAAAAACTTTAAGACATAAATGTAATTTCTCCACTCATTTTCAAACCTCTATTATTAAAAAGCTCCTCCCAGCAACTTTTCCAAAAAGAGCTTTTTGAGTCCAAAAATTTATTTCAAATCTCTCTTTATCAAACTCCAAATAAATTAGAGGATTGACTAGTCAAATCCTCTAATATGAGCTCAATCCTCTAATTTTTGCCCCAAACCTTTCTTTATCAAACATGGCTTTAGCTCAAACACTAAAAGCTACTTAAAACGCTATTGCCAAACACGTTTAGTAGGCCGAAGTTCAGATATGTGATGCTATCAAACAGTACACATGTTAGCTAGCAAAGCTGAAAGCAACTGTCAAGTAACTGAAAGTTAGCATAAGAGATTTTCAACATCATCTTGCTAAGGAATTTGGTGAGAGGACATGATGTGCTTAAAAAAAAAAGTTTAGTTACTCAAACATTGTAATCCTGGGTGAGGTAAAAGAAAAAAGAAGGTGGTATACATGCATGACATATAGAACGCCATGTGAGCTTACTACTGCAATGAGGAAGGTGGTTGTTGCTTTCAAGTGAAGAGGGGACAATTCATCCGCTCAAAGTTTTGATTTCATGGTTGGCACTTAGTGAGATGGTGAGATCCCTTTATCCTTTATCACACAAATAGAAACCAATTATTTGACAAACTTTGTGAGGTATGTATTACTTAGGTTTGCAAGGTTAGAAATGTGATGTGCACTACAACTTTTTGTGTGGCCGTGTGGCATATGTAGGAAAACATTATATTCCATTACGTTTCAACATTAATTAATATGTGGTTGATGCTAAGTCCGCCTAAAATACAATAAAACATTTCGGGAAAATAATTAACATTGAATTGGTTGATCCAAGATGATCGTGCTTTTATACCATATGGGATGTGAAGATTGTGGCCAAATATAATGGATACATGCTTCAAATCTAATACGAGATTTCATCTTGAACGATATATGCAAATCAATGATTGCCTGTAGGTTGTGAACTTGATTAACAAGAAAAAGAGTGATGGTTCACAGCTAGGAGTAATGATTAGGGAGATTTGGTCTCTTCCTAGGTTGTTTGATGTTATTTCTTTCTGTCATGTTCGCAAACTTAATTAGTTGCTCATACATTGGCTCATCTATCCCCAATTGAATTCTCTACGAGGGTGTGGGTTGGAGGAGGCCCATGTAGTTTGGATGATGTAATAGTTGCTTATCATTGTTTGCTTAATAATAATCTCTAATGGCTTTGGCCTTTTCCCTTCAAAAAATAAAAAATCAACGATTTACGAACCCCAGTAGTTTTTATGCCTGTTCAAAAATAGTTTGTTAACCGTTTTTCTGATATTGCAACATAGGACTATGCATGCGCGCTTCAATTTTTAAAACTCCTTGCCACAACTCACAAGTTTCCATGCATGTCGATCCAACCCAAATTTAAACTTGATCAGGATTGTTTAACATATCTTTATTTAAGAAAAAATAGAGTTGTTCATGCTTTTTCTTATTGAAAAGTCCAAATCACGGGTGAAGTTCAATTCCATTATTACACGGGCTATCTAAGCACTTAAAAACTAATAAATTTAATATTCACTTGGACTGAATTGGAAAAAATTTTAGTCGAGATACAACAGGTTAGTTTCTTGATTTCGAATCTAATCCAAATCTGTCAAAAGACCAACTCAACCAAAAGTTTATGCTGATGGTTGGAGTCCCAATAATAGTTTTATAAAATGGGCTTGGGCAACCCAATAAGGAGGAGGAGAGTTCGGTACATATACAAGCCCAAAGGAGGTTCCATACTAAAACCAATTGACAATAGTAGGAGTAGCTTCTCTAGCTTATATTGTGGTATTTTCTCTCCTCTTTCTCTAATGTGGGACAACTCACATGTGCACAACATATATGGGGTTCAACATATGTCTATTACAATCAGTCAATCACTGAGAGTGAGGGATAGCTCAGTTGGTTAGAGCTTTCCCTCGCTTGCCCAGTGATTACGGGATCGATTCTCATCTCCGCCCTTGTGGGCTCATTCAAAAAAAAAAAAAAAAACAATCAGTCAATCACGCACCTTACAATATTTCGCACCGAAAAACCAATCACCTTAGGGCTTAGGATTTTATATCACGTGTATTGGCAGTACATTTAGAGGAGGGCAGAATATATAGTGTACATCCCAGTATGCTACAGACACGTTCGATGAATATGATGTTCCAATATCATGCATGTGGTGGCCGGTGGGTCGTTTAAACAGTGGAAGCAGCACTATGAACAGTTACTTAGGTCAGAATATTATTTGGATTGATACTTGATATAATAGTACCCATATAACATATGATTGGACAATCCCCATATTGACTAATTATTTTTACTGTACCCCAATTCCCACCCAAAATGGTTGCGCAATATCATAATTGTTTGCTCCTTTCTGTGTATATTGACTTGCAATTTGTATACTTAATTGTCTAATTGACTAGATAGCTATAATACTAATACCATGTGATGTCTGATCTCTAAATTATATTTATGGAGAAAAAATAATATAAAAGAACAACATATTCATGGAGGTCAAACAACATAATGCAAAAGGGATAGGCATTATTGATCATTTGGTTGCTGTGAATTGTGTGGCCTATAAGTTGTTACATGATTAATTCAATCTCTATTACAATGTCAACTCCTTCAAGAAATTATTATGCTTACGGCATAACAGTTCACTTTTTATACTTATGTACGTGGATGCAATATAGGTTTATTGATGAAGTTTTGGGTGGTAGAAATAGAAGTAGAGTAGATTATATATGCTACAACTTTATAACAACTTTTGTACCTAAGTGTGTTAAATAATGACTGAATTTTGTTGAAAACATTTCCATTAACTTTGAATGGGAAAAAAACTCTTCTAAAATAAATAACCTTTATTTCTTATAGTAGGTATTAAACGAACTGATATGGACCTTATATCTTCCTTACAATTAGTAAAGAATTTAGAATAACATGTCGTATTGCTTCATTTGAAATTCTCATAACCATGCCTACATTCTACCATATGTGATAATGAAAATCATCATATATAGATTTTTTCTCCCTTCCCAACTCCCCCCCTTCTCTTTGTCAATTTTCTTTCTGAATTATAATTCTCTTTTGTCTCCCATAGCTTCCTCGTATTATGTCCTTTAAAACCCTCCCCTACTAACCATAGCATATCTCTTGTTTTTCTTCCACCGTCAATTCTAACTTCTAAGTTGTACTATGAAGAAGTTTCAATTAGTTAAGGTTGTCGATTTTCCACTAAATGGAGGTCGACATTGAATTATTTAATTAGACAATATTTAAACAATTCAACAACAAAAAATGCAATGGCCTTAATCTCAATCAAATGGGTCGATTGCATGAGTAAGGATTTGTATCTCTGCCTCTCTGGTTGTCGTCCGCATATTATCCTTTGCCTCTATTATCTTTTAGCAAGTGCTATATGCTCCCGTGAACCTAATTTCATCATATTGCTCTAATGCTCTCCCTGTCAATCATCTTTGCCCCCAATTTTATCTAAACACTCCACAGTTATCTCAACTTTAACTAAGCTTACGTAATCTAATTGATGTACATGCCCAAACCATCGTAATTGATTATCTTTGAACTTATCCTCATTCCTCAGTAGTTGTGTTAAGGACGATGTTGTGTTTGATGTAATGCGGAACAATAATCAAGAATAAAATATAAGGGAGAAAGCAATGAAAAAATGAACAAAAGACACAAGGAGTTACGTGGTTCGTTCAATGTGACCTAGTCCACAAGTGGGGGATTCGGGGGCTAATCTATAATCTTCAATGGAGAAACTTAGAGGATTACAATGAGTCTTACAAAAGGCTTAGAGGTTTTAACCACCCAATAGAGTCCTTTTATAGGACATATAGAACTCTAATAACCTCAAGAAAACCCTAAATTAATATGAGCAATATATAGCTGTCAATTAATTTAGGAAATATCTCAAAAACGGAAAAATTGCCAAAAATCACGAAAACTGAAATTATTGTTCATGTCCGTCCGGGCAACACACCAAAAACGAGGCAGTGAGTGTGGAATATGAACCACCCGCCCGGGCCACTAAATAGCCCGCCCAGAAGATTCCAAATCTTTTTTTTCATCGATTTCAAAGGCAACACTTACAAGTTGCAACTTTAATCCTATTTCCAATAATGTCTTAATTTCGATCCTAATTCTTAATTAATATGTTTCCACACCTCCATCTCAAGATGTGCATCTCTTTAAAAGAATAAATATTGTACAAGATTAGTCAAATAAATAAACACATGCATTCTAAGAGTTCTTACTCTAATCTATAGTACATATTTTACTAAAGGTTAAAGTAGATATTAAGTTGTGCTAGCGAACTACAATACTTTTTTTATTCAATACTAGCCTTATATGAAAGCTTTGCGTGAGGTGATATTTTTGACTTAGTGCGGTTATTCAGTCATAAAATAACATAAAATCGATTGGTTGATTGTAATTATAATTGAATCATTATCATAGACACGTATGATTACACCCACTTTTAAGTGTGGTTTTAAGAATAATTACCTTTATTTTCGATTTTGAAAATTACATTAATTTGTATTATTTTTAAGAGAAATTGCACTTGTTGTAGTCTAACATCTACGGCTCTTTTTGAGACACTTGGGCTTATCAGAGCCGTACACGTGTCACCTGAGTTAAAGAGAAGAAATGTCTTGCATCTTTGGGCTACCCTCGGGAGAGTTAAGAGGTCTAGATTCTCGGCCCGGCGGTCGAGCCCAAGAATGTAAGGTGGTCAAGGAGATTGGTTAATAGATATCCACTAGTCATGATCGCCACGTGTCATGTTTTGATTTCTCACCCAATCGAAGCCACTATTCTAGGGAGTATTAAGGATAAGTTGTCAACTTGCTATCACTATAAATACCCCCGAAATCGGGAGACACACAATTCAATGCAAACAGTGTAAAGTTACTACGAAAAACTATTCTCTCACTTTCTCTCTCTATCTCTATATTTCTCTTACAACTCCCGATACCGACTTAAGCTTCGGAGGGGAACCACCACCCAAACCTCCGGGGTGGGTCCCTTTTTGCGGGTTCGGGAGTAAAGCTCGGGCTTGGATCGGATTGATTCGGGCATTGTTGCACAAGTCTCCAAAGAAGAACATCTAAGGGATACTAGTTTACTTGCTCGACAAGAAAGCACCGCCTCTGACTTACTTACTTTGGACGAGTAGACGAAACATTTGGCGCCGTCGTGGGGAGACGCAACGATGACCGATTGTCAATCGTCCAACCTTGCCGTAAAACCGAAGTCTTCGGGTTAATGTCGAAGACACAAGTAGAACACGAGAGACCACCTCGAGGAAGGGATAGACCCCGTCCATCGTCCCAGTTCTTGGACCAAGCCAAAGAACTTTGTCATTCAAGAGAATCTTGAACGTCCAGTGACTGCCGCCCATCTAGAGAACGCCTTGAATGATTTCCAGGCAAAGATGGCTGCAGTCGTCCAGGAACAGATCAAGAGCAATATGCTGTTTTTCCGGCTTAACCCCGAGCCATTGCTAACAATCCACCTCCCCTAGGGGACGTTCCCAAGACGATCGTCCGGGTCCTAGTCGACCTGTTCGTCGGGAACCCTCTAGGAGAACGGCGAAGAGGAAAGCGGCCGAGAGGATAATGATCGGCGAAGGGAAGAGGCCGGAACCTGGTGGTAAGGACCCGGGACCATGTTCGTCCAAGCGGGCACCGAATGGAAACAGATGCCGAGAATATCTAGAAGCAAAGAGAGCAAAGACGAATACAACGATCGGCGACGGGTTCTACATCATACCCGAGAGACCCTCCTTTGAGGTTGTCGTCCAGAGGGGAGGGACGAAGTTTAAGTCACTCTCTTGTTCATCCACGACAGGAGAAGACGGTGGCTCAGCCCATGGTCTATAGGCGTCCAGTGCCTGCAAACACGTCGTCTGATCCGGTGTTAAAGGAATATCGTAAGGAGTACATACCCATTGAGGGACGAGATGGGAGCCCTCCCAGATTACCGGCCCACTCCATTCTCGGCCGGGATAATGGAGGCGCCCCCTTCCCAAAGGTTAAACTCCCTACTATAGAACCTTTTGATGGAACAACGAGATCCCGATGATCACTTATGCGCTTACAAACATCGGATGTACGTCCAAGGAGTAGATGATGCTACCTGGTGTAAGAACTTCCCAAAGAACTCGAAGGGAGTAGCTCGAAGTGGTTTAACAATCTTCCACCCAATTCGATCAATAATTTCACGGAACTCGGTTTCTTATTCACTAGTCACTTTGTTGCCAACAAGCAAGAACAAAAAACAAGCATGCACCTAGGCAAGGTCGTCCGGGGACCTAAGGAGGCTCTTAGAAGTTTCGTTAAGAGATTCAACCTTGAAGCCCTTCGGATCCAAGATCTTAATCTTTGGGGTGGCCTTTGACGCCTTCATTAGGGGTCTAAGGCCGGGAAGTTTTAAGTTTGATCTTGTTAAAAAGAAAATCTCCACTCTTGCCGAAGCCTTAAGGGAAGCTTGAAGCGTTTATTCACGCTACAGAAGTGTGTCGAGGCAAAGCATCCCGAGTCTAAGAAGCCTGAAGAGGTTGCTCACCAAAGAAGAGCAACCCCAAGAAGGCCGAGACTTGGGCTATAACCTCCACCACTTCATCTAGGAGGAGCAAGAGAAAAGAGGTGAGCCATCCTCATCCAATACTATTGAATTTAACAAAGACCAATACTCCATTCTCATGGAGATTAAGGATCAATATGAGTTGAAGGCCCCAGTGAGATGAAAACCCCCTTATAGAAATAGAGATAAGAGCAAGTATTGCCACTTCCACAAGGATTGCGGTCACGAAACTAATGAATGTAAGCACCTCAAGAAGGCTTTGGAGGAGCTAGCTCGAAAGGGAAAGATGAACCCCTATATGCCTCAAGGGGGAAGGAAGTCCTAAAGGAAAGACAATTGGCGTCTAAGAAGAAGGAAAGTGAGAGCACGAGACGAGGATGTTGTACTCGTAATTTACGGAGGGTTTCTTCTTTGGAGGACCAACCAATAGAGGACACAAAAACTACCTTAGGGAGCTTGGCCAAGTTTTGTTAGCCGATCAAACAAAGGCCGAGCCCTTCCCAAGGGTGGTAGTTAGTGAGCAAGATCGGGCGAGGTTGAGGACTCCCCATGACGATCCTTTGGTTGTAGAAATGAAAATAGCAAACTTGAGAGTAAGAAGAATTTCGATCGACACTTTGGAAGCTCGACGGACATCATCGGTCTTGCCGCTTGTCAGATTAAAATTTGATGAGAAGAACTTGGTTCCCGTTCACCATCCCATCATAGGGTTTGGGGGAGGAGTCATCCACCCAATGAGAACCGTTACTTTGCCTGTTCGAGTGGGAGAAAAGGATGCCGCTAGAACTTTGTTTATCAAGTTCTTGGTAGTCCGAGATTTGACGACCCTACAATGTCATTCTCGGGCGACCAACTCCGAATCACGTCAAAGCCGTTATAGTTACCCACCCGATGTTGATGAAGTATGAGTGTGATGATGGCAAGATTGGCTCATTATATGGGGACGACAGTGGCTAGGGAGTGTTATCGACTACCCTCAAGCCGTCATCATGGAAGATGTGCAATGAAGATCGACTGAGTTCTTGGTGAAAGGAAAACGTATGAAATAGAGAAGGATAAGACGAAGGTGGTTAGCGAGAGGAAAACGTCCGGGATAGTCAAGGACCACTTGGCCTCATTGAAGACGGCCATTGAGAGCCCTCGGAGCGCCTCTCGCCCCCTCAAGGAAGGCGTCCGAGCATCTTCCCAACGAAAAGAGAAAATATGAAATCATCAAGGAAGAGCCTCCCTTGTCCGAAGAAGTGATGGCCATCATGGGACTAGCAATAGAGCGTCCGGAACCGGTAGAGGCCCCGGAAGACGTGCCTGCGGATGAGGCTCGTCCGGAGCGAACCTTGAAAATTGGTTCTTCACTCTCTTTGGGCTTAAAAAGCCTCTTAATCAGCTTACTGAAAGAATTTCAGGACGTGTTTGCCTATTGTGTTGAAGAAATGCCTGGAATTGATCCGGAGTAGCCGTCCATCGGTTAAATGTTGATCCAAAATCAAAATACGTTCGTCGAAGAAGAGGCATTTGGGACCAGGCTAGAAATCGGGCGGTTGACCAAGAAGTTCGAAGTTGTTGGAATCCAAGTTCATCAAAGAAACCTATTACCCAGGTTGGATAGCAAATGTGGTCATGGTGCCAAAGCCCAATGGCTTTGGAGGATGTGTGTGGACTACACCGAGCTCAACAAGGCTTGTCCTAGGGACGGTTTCCCCTTGCCTAAGTTGGATCGTCCGGTGGACTCTACAATTGGTCATGCTTTGCTGAGCTTCATGGACGCTTATTCGGCTTTCATCAAATCCCAATGTGGCACGAGGATCGGGACAAGACGTCCTTCATTGCTGAAAAAGGACCGTATGGGCCGGGTCGAGAATGCCATTCGGCTGCGCAATGCCCCGGCCACTTTTCAAAGATTGATCAATCTTGTTTTTCAGCCACAATTGGGAAGAAATATGGAGGCATATATTGACGATATGATAGTCAAAAGCCGTCAAGAAGAAAATCATGTTGGTGATTTGAGAGAAACTTTTGAAACTCTCGGGAAATACAAGTTAAAGCCGAACCCCAAACAAATGTGTGTTTGGAGTTTTGTCGGGGGAAGTTTTTAGGCTTCTTGGTGGATCAAAGGGGAATTGAAGCAAATCCCGAAAAGATACAAGCTATTTTAGACATGAAGTCTCCGTCAAAGGTGAAGGAAGTTCGAGAGGCGACGGGTTGCTTGGGTCGCCCTTGGACGTTTCTTGTCTAAGTCGGGCGACAAGTGCCATCACTTCTTCGCCACCATTAAGAAAAAAGCAAAGTTTGAATGGACAAATGAGGCGGAGCAAGCACTACACAGAGTCAAGGACCACCTTCGGCCATTGCCTAGGTTAGTCGGCCCCGAGGGGAGAGAAGCCGTTTGTATATTTGTGCGTGTCCGCTCAAGCCGTGAGTCTTTGTTCTGCTGGTGAAAGAGAATCCGTCCAAGTCCCAATATACTTCGTGAGTCACGTACTCAAGGACGCGGAAAATAGGTACACTCCCGTTGAGAAGTTTGGATTGGCCCTCGTCATGGTCGGCCGAAAGTTAAGGCCCTATTTCTTGGCGCACAGTATAATCGTCTACACTGATCGGCCTTTGAAGCAAGTTCTACGAAGATGGAAGGCTACTTGGACAAATGTTAAAATGGGCGGTGGAGCTTAACATGTTTGATATATCCTTTGAACCAAGGACGGCCATTAAAGGGCAAGCCTTGGCGGATTTTATAGTCGAACTTACTCGGCCGGCCATAGAGCCGATATCTCGATCCAAAGAAGAGGAAGAAGGCATTGGACGCTCATGGTTGATGGCTCGTCCACAATCAATGGATGTGGAGCGAGAATCATTTGCCAATCTCCCGAAGGGGACAAGTTTGAATATACATTAAGATTCCGGTTCGAGCATCCAATAACGAAGGCGAATATGAGGCACTCTTGGCGGGAATCAAAATGTGCAAAGCGGCCGGAGGCTGTTGAGATCGAGGCCAAATCGGACTCCCTCTTAGTGGTCGACCGGGTTAATGGAGATTTTGAATGCAAAGAAGCATCAATGAGCAAATACATGCAACTCATCAAAGATGAGATAGAGCCATTAAAACGATTTGTCCTCGACCAAGTACCAAGGTCAGAAAATCATCAAGCAGATGCACTCTCGAAGTTGGCCGGCTCGGCGAAGGTGATGTGCCAAGAACAAGATTTTGGGAAGTCAAACTCAAAAAGAGCATAGATCAAGAGCGAGATTATGTTTCTCGCCCATGGGACTGTCTGGATGGAGCCGATCATAGAATACAAGAAGACGGGACGATTGCCTTCAGATCCCGTAGAGGCCAAGTATGTGAAGGCTAGGGACAAGTGGTTTGAGCTATGGGACGAGACACTTTACAAGAAATCATTCAACCGGCCTCTGCTCAAATGCGTCACCGGAGAAGATGGTCCGGAGGTCCCGAAAGAACTCCATGAAGGAGCTTGTGCTTCTCATATTGGGGGAAGAGCTTTAGGGGAGAAGGCTCTAAGGACGGGGTACTACTGGCCAACCTTAAAGGAAGACGCTCTAGTCTATGCAAAGAAGTGTGACAGTTGCCAGAAGCATGGAAATGTGCATCAGAAGCCGTCCAACTACTTAACCCCCATCTTGTTCCCTTTACCCTTTGCCAAATGGGGCATGGATATCCTAGGACCTTTCCCAGTGGCCGCCGGACAAAAGAAGTTTGTGATAGTGGCCGTTGATTACTTCACTAAATGGATAGAGGCAGAGGCCATGCGAGGAATAACAACGAACGACGTCAAGGGCTTCATCTGGAAAAGCATTATAACCCGTTTTGGCATACCACAGTCCATCGTCTTTGATAATGGCCCCCAATTTGAAACACCTAAACTGAAGGAGTGGTTGGTAAAGAGAAAAAAAAGCACACTTCGCGCCGTTGCCCACCCACAAGCAAATGGGCAGGTAGAGTCCTTCAACAAGATTCTATCAAATGGAATTAAAAAGAAGCTAGAAAACGCCAAGGGACAATGGGTTCAAGAGGCTGCCGGTTGGTGTTATGGTCCATCGAACAACCGCCAAGAACTCTACCGGGGAGACGCCCTTCATGTTAGTCTACGGCACGTAAGCTGTCTTGCCCATAGAGATTGAAGAACCCACCCTCGCGAGTTATCTTCGTACTCGGAAGATGTCAACGGGCTGCATTTCGCACGGCTTTGGACCAAGTGCCAGAAGTCAGGGGCAATGCCTTGCTAAGAATGCAATTGTACAAACTGCGTATGGCTCGGGAGTTTAACAAAAGAGTTGTTAGACGACCGCTCAAAGTAGGGGATCTTGTCCTTAGAAAGATGGAAGCGGTTGGACGAGCAAAAGAGTTGGGGAAGCTAACACCTAATTGGGAAGGACCTTACATGATTATCCAAGAGCTGCGCAGTGGTACCTTTCGTCTTCAGGATATGGATGGACGACCAGTACGCCGTACTTGGAATTCTGATAATTTGAAAAAGTATCACGTCTAATTCAATCCACCGTCGAATGTCTATGAAGTAGTTTGTAGTTAATCCAAAGTGCCGCGGCACATGTTAGAAAAAAGAATTGTATACATGCATCTTGGCATTCCGTCAAGCAAAATCCATATAATACAATTCCTACTTTCTTATTTCCTTGTTTATTTTCACCAAGTTAATTCACTTTGGGGCATTAAATCAGTTACTCGTCTAAAAGTGACAGTAACTTGGATAAAAAAGAAAAGCGTCACAATTACTCATTTTTATGCCGAACATCACTCCATCGAAGAGACCGGCCAAAGTATAGCACATACAAGGCCGTCAAACTGACAAAACCTCTAGTAAGAGTAACGTCAAAGTCTCTGAGAGAAAGCTGGCCTGAAATAAGTCCTTAGTAAAGGATACTTATCTTCACAAGCACGACCAGCTAAGTAGTCTAGACCCTAGTAAGGGATCGCTACTTAATGACGAGTGTTGCTCCCTCAAGGAAGCCGGCTAAAACATGCGTTCAGCATATATAACAAGCTCGTCCAATAGTTTCAGCAGGCTCGGCCAAAGATTGCCGCTTTCCTTCTTGACCTTTGGCTCGCCCACCATGTACGGTTGAACTAAGCCCAAGAAGGGGGGGAATGATAGAAGCCTAAAAGACGAGCTCAAGAGAACAAGGTCGTCCAAAACAAGTGTTTCAATCATATTATGCAGATCGTCTACGATGATCAAGACGAGTCAACTTTTGTACTTAGAAACAATTCAAAGTTAATGTGATAGTCAAATGGGAATTGATGAAAATAAGAGGCAAGCAAATGGCAAAAGTCTTTCATATATACTATGAGTAAAATTTACAAAATAAGATTACTGAAGGACTAAGGCTACAACGGCAGATAACCAAAGAAACTAGAAAAATAAACCTAAAACTAGGCTTCGTCTTCAACATGAGTTTCTTGGTTATCCTCGGGCTCCTCATCTTCGGGTGAAGCCTCGTCGCCGCACTCTATAAACTCCGGAGGATCCTCGGCCACTGAACTCATGGCCCTATGGGCACTCGTTGGTATTCCGGAGCGACGGACAAAGCTCGGGACCTCCTCGGCTTCAGCCAGCATTTCGAAGGCCTTGACGGCCCAACCCTTGGACGTTTCTATAACATGTTCAAGGCCCTTTTTGGCATCGTCAAAGGTTTGGGACACCGTCTTTTCCAGACGAGCGTTTCTCGCCCTTAGGAGAATATTCTCCCTTCTCACTGAGCCAGCGACAAGAAGGGCGGCGTCTCTCTCACCCTTAAGATCGAGAGAGAGTGTTGATGATCATCTTGAGATGGTCTCTCTCCTTGTCTTGATCATTGATGGTAACAAGATATTTCTTGTTCTTGGATTCAAGTTCTCGCCGATCTTTTCTCCAATGCATCGAGTGACTGACGATGGAGAGTATTCGCCATCTCAATGTCATGAATGGCCATGTCGCCGGCCGTTGTAGCAAGATGGACGAGGTGCTTGTTCTCTTTTCTGAGCTCCCTCGCCCATTCTTCAGTTAGCATGCTGCGAGCCAGAAGCTGGAACAATGAAAACAAATCAAGTTATTAGACGAGTAAAAGAATCAAAATTTGTATCAAAATATAGCGAGGCTAAAAGCAATACCTCGGCGAAGTCGAGACATGTAGCCCACATGCCCGGCCAGACGCCCCCCTTAATCCCTTTATGTAGGATTCGGGGTAGCACTTGAAGAGCTCCTGCTTAAGTCGCTCCTTCTCCGGCTTCGACATTTTGGCGAAAGCGGGAGAAGACTCCTCGTCCGAATCGGCGAGGGGAGGAGGCGGGGGAATAGCGGGGCCTTTGCCCTTATCTCGAAAGAGGGGAGAGTCATTTATCTTGATAGGAATGACGATGGATTGTCTATCGGACGGACTCATGGACCGTCCACCGACCCGCACCGTCCTAACTATATTGGGGTAATACGACTCCATTAGGACGAAATAGATGCCGTCCTAACGCCTAAGGGCATTTGTGGCACCGGCTTAGCCACCGAGCCGCCGAACCCCGGATAGTTCTCGACCGCAGCTCCGGATTACGGTGCAACTATAGCCAAGGCGGACTCCGGTTTGACCTCGGTAGAGTCGGCCAAGAACACGTTGAGCGGAACGGCCGCATGAGCACCCTCTCCCTCCTCGGTAGGGCAACACCGAAGGCCCCTTTTAGGAACCTTGGGCGATGGGGGAGGCATACTTCTCTCCCCAACCTCGCCAAGTGGAGTCGTCTTATCTCGCCTTCTTCCTGGTGAAGCCCTTAGGCTTCTTCGTCGAAGGGCCGGTCGTGGCCCATGTAGTTGGCCTCTTTTTGGACGAGGACGACTTCCCAGGTGGAAGTTTGTTGGTAGGAGCATTTTTCTGAAAAAAGTAAACAAGTCATCAAATTGGTCGTCCTAGGAACAAGAGTTATAACTGTTATTCCAAAGACCTCGTCTGAAAGACGAAATGAAAGATGATTTGCAAATATGCAGACGAGTATGGCCCAAGACTTTCGTCCAAAAAATTGTGCAACTCCAGACGAGAAGGGCGCCAAGAAGGTGCCCGTCCAAGTCTGGACGTTCGCATACTTTTGGTGGCCCTCGTCCAAAAAATTGTGCAACTCCAGACGAGTAGGGCACCAAGAAGGTGCCCGTCCAAGTCTGGACGTTCTCATACTTTTGGTGGTCCTCGTCCAAAAATTCGATACCAATTTCGGACAAGTAGGGCGCCAAGAAGGTGACCGTCCAAGTCTGGACGATCTCCTTCTTTGGGTAACCCTCGTCCGAAAATTGGATGCCAATTTCGGACGAGTATGGCGCCAAGAAGGTGACCGTCCAAGTCTGGACGCTCTCCTTCTTTGGGCGACCCTCGTCCGAAAAATTGGATGCCAACTTCGGACGAGGATGGCGCCAAGAAGGTGACCGTCCAAGTCTGGACGATCTCCTTCTTTGGGCGACCCTCGTCCGAAAATTGGATGCCAATTTCGGACGAGTATGGCGCCAAGAAGGTGACCGTCCAAGTCTGGACGCTCTCCTTCCTTGGGTGACCCTCGTCCGAAAATTGGATGCCAATTTCGGACGAGTATGGCGCCAAGAAGGTGACCGTCCAAGTCTGGACGCTCTCCTTCTTTGGGTGACCCTCGTCCAAGAATTGGATGCCAATTTCGGACGAGTATGGCGCCAAGAAGGTGACCGTCCAAGTCTGGACGCTCTCCTTCTTTGGGTGACCCTCGTCCAAAAATTGGATGCCAATTTCGGACGAGCTCATATGATCCTCGGCAAAAAAAAAAAAAAAAAAAAAAAATTAATTTATTACCAATGTTTCTGCCCTCTTCTCGGCACTGCTCTTTGCAAACTCCTTCCAAAGGTTGGCTGTAAATTGGGACATGCTAATCTCCCCCGTCCAAGATGCTTCGAGGCGTTGTCTGGCCGAGTCTGCAAAAAACAAAAATGTGTTCGTCAAATGGACTATAGACGAAGAGTTTTAGTTGGATGATTTTAAATGTACCTTTATCATCGGCCAACCGCAAGCCGGCAGCAACCAAGAAGTCGTCTTGGTAAAACATTTCCTTAAAAGGTATCCAGTTGGATGACCCTTTAATAGAACGTCGACCGGGCCTGGAGTACTCTTTTGTTTTGAAGTACTCCACAACTTCTTCATCGAAATTGTCCTCCAATTCCAGCCAGGTCTGCTTCCGTCCCGTATTCGTGACGGACCGGTTATAGAATCTATAGCTCTCAGTAGCCGAATCATTGGCCGCCTTTAAAAAGATGAAGTCGGCTTTCCATTCATGCATTTTCGAAGGCTTCCCCAAGCCGTCGGGAAGCCGGGCGGTTGCGAATGCGAGCCATGTCCCGTCCACGGCTCCGGGTACCTTGGCCGCATAGTGGATGTGGGTAAAGGCCTCAAGAGAAAGGGCTAGGCCGCGTAGCTCGCAGACGGCGATAAACGTCGGGACGTTGTGCCAGCGTTGGGGGCCACTGATTATGGCCGATGTGGTAGTCTTTGTAGCACTTGTTCTATGAAGTCATGGAGGGGAAACCTCAATCCGGCGTCTAATGCTAGTTTATAGACAACGAAATGGTTCTTAGGAGCGCTCGGGATCGTCGTGTCCTTGTTAGGAATGACAAAGGAAAAGCCCGGCATGGGCATGAAAGACGATAAATAATTAGGGTCCGGTCCTAGTTTCTCTAACCACTTACGGTTGACCAAAATGAAACCCGGATCGAAAGGGGACCTAAACGTCTTCTAATCTCCGACGAGGTAGTAGAGGCCTCGTCTGATTCTTCGGCGGCTTCAGAATTGCTACCGTTGTTGCCTTCGCCGATCTCTACCATTTCGGCGTCCCTACCAGAAGTACGGGTTTCGGGATTTATTTCGGAGTCTTCTGCCTCATGGTCAAAGGGTGCCTGTCCAAAGACCGAGCACTTTGGACCTCTCTTGCCTCCTCGGGCACCCGTCCCAGTGGATTCCTCCATGTCCGAGCTATTTGACGGGATTATTGCTTTTCGTCTTAGACGGGTCGTTTGCTTAACGCGCGCGATTACCCCACGCAGGTAAAGACCGGGTCGTCGACTTTCTCGGCCAAAACTATGAAAGTATATATACTCGGCCAGAAGAGGCCCAACTCTAGAATGTGCCGAAGAAGAAGTATCGGTTCTAGGGTCAAGACAAGCTCTTGGTTGGCTAAGATTATTTGACGAAGATGATTCCATTTTATTGATTTTCTAAGAAAAAATAAAGAATAAAGAGTGAAGAGTTCAAAGAAACGATACCTGCTAAGAACGTCTGGGCGATTCGGTGAAAGATGCTGAAGCTGGACGATCTATCTCTCTCTCTCTCTAGAAAATTCTCAGAGTTTCTCTCTCTAGACAAATTTGTTCGAAGTGCTAAATGATTCAATGTCTTCGCTCCAAGGGTATTTATAGAGGAATAAGAAACTTGTGGAACCGGTCAAGAATGACCGAAAAAATCATACAACGGTCGAATATGACCGGTAGAACCCAGAAGAAGGCGCACCACTTTACCTGGATTTGAACTACCTTGAGGGTAAAAGGGCCTTAACCGTCAGATGGGCCAACAGTAAAAGCCCTTTTAGGGGCAAATGTTGTAGTCTAACATCTACGGCTCTTTTTGAGACACTTGGGCTTATCAGAGCCGTACACGTGTCACCTGAGTTAAAGAGAAGAAATGTCTTGCATCTTTGGGCTACCCTCAGGAGAGTTAAGAGGTCTAGATTCTGGCCCAGCAGTCAGAGCCCAGCAATGTAAGGTGGCTGAAGGAGATTGGTTAATAGATATCCACTAGTCATGATCTACCACGTGTCATGTTTTGATTTCTCACCCAATCAGAAGCCACTATTCTAGGGCAGGTATTAAGGATAGCTGTCAACTTGCTATCACTATAAATACCCCTGAAATCAGGAGACACACAATTCAATGCAAACAGTGTAAAGTTACTCTGAAAAACTATTCTCTCACTTTCTCTCTCTATCTCTATATTTCTCTTACAACTCCTGATACCTGACTTAAGCTTCGGAGGGGGAACCACCACCCAAACCTCCAGGGTGGGTCCCTTTTTGCAGGTTCGGGAGTAAAGCTCGGGCTTGGACTGGATTGATTCGGGCATTGTTGCACAAGTCTCCAAAGAAGAACATCTAAGGGATACTAGTTTACTTGCTCGACAAGAAAGCACCGCCTACAGCTTACTTGTTGGACGAGTAGACGAAACAGCACTTACATAACATTTTTTGTAAAATTCTAGGTGTCTTTTTCTCTTCGTATTATGTACATTTTTTTTATATTGATGATTATTTTATAACCAAAAGCGCAAATTTTTTATTGTAATTTTGCATTGCTTTCAAAGACGACTATTGTGTATTTACAGTTGTGAGTAATACTCATTCTTTTGAATTTTTTTTACTACTTATGTTTATCTAACGCACTACTGTTTTTGTAAATTTAGTAGGGAAGCATGTGATGTATACCAAGATAAACAAAATTGCATATTTAATTGAAAGTATATAACGCGCCCGCAAATCGTAAAAGTTGTGATATTTCAAGCCTCTTGAGTTTTTTTTTTCTTAAGTGTTTTAGTTGAAAATGGGATTTTTTTTTAGATAAGTATGCCTTATTTGTGCTTGAACTTTAAACTTGTTGATATGCATTGATTGAGGAAGGTTTTGAGTTGATTGATAATTTATTTTGGAATATTTTGTATAGGATTATTATGTATGGTGTTATTATCTCTTATTATTGAGGGTAGAGTTGTAATTTAATAGGGGGCCGGGACACCATTGCTCCCTCTTCACTTATATAATAGAGATATTACTTATTTTGTTCATATCTGATATAAACTGGGCAAAACTCTTCTAACATACGTAAGCTTGAAATTATGGAATCTATATATATATATATATATATATATATATATATATATATATATATATATATATATATATATATATATATATATATATATATATATATATATATATATATATATCTAAAACCCAAAGCAAAGAAATGTCATGCTGCCACATGTACCTCCCCCTCCGTAACAAATAATACAAAGTAATTAACAAAAATGTATGTGTGAAGACTCGAACATGCAACATCTCATTTGAAATACGAGCACACTAACCAAATATCTACAATATCTTTTTGGTTTTTATGGGGAGAAAAAATAGTATAACATACATCTAAGAAAAGCATTTAAAGATATGGTAACTTATATCCCACAATATACCCCACAATTATTGAGGAGACCCACCATTACATCCAATTATATCAAAAGTTACGGCCCACAATACCTGTTAGCTTATGTGGCCCGCCAACATTGTTGGAGCAAAAATGCACACTACTACCGCTAATAGTCCCTCCTTCATTTGCTTGCTCCATACCCATCAAAAGATCCAGACCAACCATCAAATACACACTCGGGTGACTAATCAAACCCAACATTCTCATAAAAGTAAGAAGTACAACTGCTGATTTGTCATGCTGTCACATGTACTCCCTTCCCTAATCAAATGACACAAATAAAATTATAAAAATATAGTGCTTAAGGCTAAACACATGACCTCCCATTTGAAATGCAAATGCATTAACCAACTAATCTACAATATCATATTTGTCTTTATGGGGGAAAAATTATTTATAGACAATATAATATTTGAATTTCAAAAAGAAAAGTATATGATTGACAAATCTGGAAAGTTTATAGCCTAATATTTCATAATTTATCGCTATAACTACATTGCTTCTGATGTAAGAACCAAATTGTAACTACACTAGGGGTATTCAGGAGACCCGGTATGTTTGACCCGTCATGTTGACTTGTCTACCTGAAAAAAGGTAATAAACCAAAAAAATATGCAAAAACCGGGTCGGTTAATAGGCTTGCTTTCAAGTTAAACGTGTATCTCGGATAAACACATTGTTATATATTGTTTGTCTCTTTCTTTTTTCACAGTTACATTAATCTCTTCTTACAATAAACAATTGTGAAAATGTATTAAGTTAGCTTATTAGCTACCCGATACCACATTGTTGTACTTGTGACTTTCAGAGGGGAAAGAAAAGATAAATAATAAGAAGAATTAATATTTTATAGGAGAAGTTGGATTAGATGAATCAACAATAATTCAACATTTAAAAAAAAGATCTGATGAATCAACATGTTAATGGAAAAATTAGTTGTGATGCAATCTGCAAGTAAGAATATTTACATTATGGTTGATTGGTAGTAGATTCTTTTGAGAAATGAGGATTAGAGTTGGCATGCAATTGACAGTTGAAACTCATGGTAGTACCCCAAAATACTATAATCAACATGGACCAACATTTGACACTCATAGTAGTAGCTTCTTCTGTAGTTCTTCTAATGATTTATTTTTCATAAAAAAAAAGTTATGACACTTTTGCGAGCACCCGGTTGTTCAGGGTCGAGTCATGGGTTGCTTTTCTTAGCTACCCGCAAATGTGGGTACTCACATATTCTGGTATCTGCATATTTGGGTACCCGAATAACTTGGTAACCGGTTATGAACACCCTTAAACAACAAACACTCATTAATCGATTACATTCTTTAAAGAAAAACGCAAAAAAAGAACGGCATTAACCATATTGAATAACTAAAATGTAATACAAAATATAGATTAACCTCGGGGCATCACCCGGATCAACAACTAGTTTTATATACAAAATTGAATTGGCAAGAATTATATCGGTTTTTGGCCGTATGCTACAATTATAATCATAAAGTTCAAACAACACATTATCATCAATTATAGTTAGCAAGTGTAGCACAGCCCTGGTCTACTAAAGTGTAGTATCACTCAATAATTTACAAACCTACCCTTCTCTTTTCCATTATTTAATCATACCGATTAGTTTTTTTTTTTTTAAGTGAGAATTCATTCATTAATATAAAGTCATACGACATCTACATGCAATAGAAGTCAGAAATTGGAAAATACACATCAAATTGAAAGAAACTTAATTCTAATATGACAAAACCACGATCGTTGAGCAGAAATAACCCTTCTAAATACCCTCTTTCACATCACTGCCTGATGCAATCTTCTACGAGGGGGTCTAACGATCTGATGTAGTTTTGATGTAGAACTAGAGTTGTTTCAACCGATTGTACGCGAAGTACTGACTGCCGCTGTAATCCCGCACAAAATCTTATCAACAAATCAACCTTCAACTGGAGCCAGGGTCCAAACCCCGCTAACACACAAAGAAACCAAACTAATAGACCCGCCATGAAGGGGGTGACTACAAAAACCATAAAGGAGACTAAAGCCATCACATATATGAGACTTATTAAAAACTGCAAAAAAACGAAAAAATCAAGAAAATAAACTAGAAACTGTAAAAAGGAGAGAAAGAGGGGCTTACCACGGACGAAAACATCCATGGCAGCCCCTCTAGAGGGTTTTCTGTGAAAAGAGGAGAGAGAAAGAAGTGGAGGGGATAGCGGCTAGGTTTTTTTTAGAACTAAAAGAACTTACATTGATCGAAAGTCATCTTGTATTAAAGGATAAGTCATACCGATTAGCTAGCATGTGTCATGTTATAACTTATAAGCAAAAAGATTAGCAGTTTAGCACCTAAGCCATTTACAATCCATCAAGAAAAAATTCATGAATGATCTCACAAAAGAGACTGCCAATATATTCTATTGTTCATTACTTTTTTGTATAGTAAACTTCGATCATTGATTATCACGAAGTATTTAGTGCATCATTTTTTCAAATCATTGAGTAGTGACTAAAATTTGGGTATGATATATATCCTCCGTTTTTTAATAAGTGACACAGAGAGAAAGTGGGGAATATCAAGGAGCTTGGAAAGAGAAAGTTGGGATCACTTATATAACCAATTAAATTTGAATATTTGATAAAGTGAGTAGGTGAAACAGTTAAATGATGGCAAAAATGTAATACATGAGAAGTATTTTTTACTACTTTGAGCTATGTGTCACTTAATATGACATTTCCCTAAAAGGTAAATGGGTCACTTATTAAAAAAAACGGAAAAACTATAAGTACTATAATATTAATCCTTGTTTCTAACGTGTGGGTCCAATCCAACCTAATTACGAGTGAAAAGACTATACTATCATTTTCAGGAGTCAACCAAGGATGTCTTGGCCCAGTGGTTAAGATTGAGGTGCTGTGAACGATAGGTCACAGGTTCGAATCCCCCCTCCCCTTCTTTGTACTTTGTAATACTTACCATTACGGAAATAACTTTTATCAATTTTTGACAACATTTCTACTAGGAAAATCAAATTTGCACCCTAGTTTTCTTTTTTCTGACTTTTGAACCACACTCTTTAGGTGTGATCGTGAAAATTAAACATCCAAAGGTAGCTCGTTTTTTCTCTTCTTTTGCATACCCTTGGAAAATCTTGGAATATAACTCTCGACAATATCCTTCTAAGGACGCCTATATAGGATAAAGATTTTTTTTGTCAAAAACTACCTATTAATTGCAACTTTTTGAAACAACTACCTATTAAGCATAAATTTTAAAACGGCTACCTTTTATCATGTTTTTTTTGTTAGCATTACCAATAGACGGTATCTGTTAGTGAATACCGTCTATGGGCCCCACTTACCCATTTCCCTCCATTTTACTGTCGTGGGTTTGTCTTCTCCCCCCCCCCTTCATTGAATTAGAACCACCAACCTCATACTCCAGTATTCAATGTCAGCAAAAATTTATTCTCTCTCCTTCCTTTTACTTGGTGAACTGTAGATTGCTCCCATCATCTTTAATTCTTCTCTCACAACCCCAATTTGAGAACCCTAATTTATTGAGCATTGGGAAACTTAACAATCATTAACAGTAATGTCGTAAATTTGTGCAGTGTAGTAACCGTTTACTTGATCTTCAGATGCGAGATGAGCAATGCGAATCTTGTTGGTCTTCTTCAACTGATTTGAATAGTGGAAGAGATGAGAGAGAATGGCGTGATGTGAAGAGATGAGATGAGAGGGAATGGTGTTTGAAGGAACTGGGCAATGCGAATCTTGTTGGTCTTCTTCAACTGATTTGAATGGTGGAAGAGATGAGAGAGAATGGCGTGATGTGAAGAGATGAGATGAGAGGGAATGTTGTTTGAAGGAACTGGGGAAGAGGTGTTTCGAATGAATTGGGAAAGTAGTAAAGGGAATTGTCAAGTGGGGCCCACAGACGGAATTTACTAACAGATACCGTCTATTGGTAGTGTAAAAAAAAAATGATAAAAGGTAGTTGTTTTAAAAATTATACTTATTAGCTTAGTTGTTTTCAAAAAGTTGCAATTAATAGGTAGTTTTTAACAAAAAATCCTAAGATAAACCCTCAAAACACTTAGATATATACAAGTTTTTAGTTTGGAAAATACCTCGATCTATTATACTTCATTCGCTTTCTAATTATAGTTGTCAGACATTCTTTTTTGAGATGTTTTGAAATAATTTAAAGTAACTCGGTTTTTTAACTTGTACTTATCCTTGGAAATATTTGCGTTCTCTTCATATCTCTCTCCTCATCATTTATTTCACGTACTCCATAACGGTCCATAAGATTATGAGTAAATCGTTACAATTTTCTTTTTGTAATATATTAGGAAGAAATTTATAGAAAAGATTAGTATTACATGGGAGCAAAATTAGTTCTAACATAAAAGAGGAAAACCACCCTCTTAAAATAGCAACCGAAATCTATAGCAACTATATAGAACTTATTTTAGTGTTGATGACGTACATTAGAATTTATACACGGCGTAACACTCTCCCTCATTCAATAACTTACTAGTATTTTTGGCTCGGGCGATGCCCCAGGTAATTATAATTATCAAATATATTATCATTCATAAGTTTCATAATTGATTTCATTAGCTTTCCGTAATTTTCTTTCTAGTGCAAAATTGGAAAATAGACGTTATGGCATGATAAGTTGATTTAAAAAAAAAAAACTTGTCTATGTCTTTATAGTTGCATATAATTATAAGACTTTATTATGTTTTACTTTGAAATATTAAACATTGATATTGTGGTGGATTGGTGGTTAAACTCTCACATTTCGTTTCAAAAGTCATGAGTTCAATTCCTAGTAACTACACATTGTTAATATTTTGGGATATTATCTCAGATAACCCTGACTTATAGGCCTTTTTCTCAAATAACCCTGATATTTTTTTTGTTTATCAGATGATCCTAAACTTGTATTTTGTCATTAAACCTGACGGAATTGTTAACGACGTTAACTTTGTTCAAACAACCCAACTTACTGCCTTTTAAAAAAAAAAATCAAACTCATCTTTTTCTCTCTCTTGTTCTTCATCTCTTCTCAAACATTCATCAATGGCAAATGACAAAACGTTGAGGAAATTAGGTGTGTAGCCCAACTAAGCTTTATCCATTCATTATTCCATTCCATCTCACCCCATAAAACAGCCCAAAAATCCCTCAACTTATCAAACATTCAAACCCAAAAACCACGAAATCAACCATTGTTAATCCTCCATAATTATAACCTTCTTCATATTCTCTCTCCTCTCTCACAAAACTCAAAAACCCAGAAAAAAAACCGAGAAAAAACAACAACCCAGAAATCAAAATCATGTCTTCTGCTCAACAAAATCAAAACTCAACAAACCCAGAAACTCAAACTCAATCATACCCAGAAATCCCCCCAATTCGCGTAAACCACCAGTTACTGGAGAAACAACGGAGCAAGGCTCCGGCGAGGACGGCAGCATAATCCGCGGAAGAAGGTGGCGCGCTGGAGACAGAAGCAGGGGGCGTTCAACGGAATTGGGTTTCGGTGCAGCAACGTGAAAACAGAAGCAAGGGAAGGGGAGGCGAGCTTCGGGCGGCGATCGACAACGTGCGCCGGCGTTCCGGCGACAAAAGGCTGGTGGTGCGGCGCGCGTCTTGTGGCGGGAGTTAGGGGCAGTAACGAAGCAGAGGAGGGGAAAAGCCGAGCAAGAGAGAGAGACGAGAGAGAAACTCGGGGCTGCAGCAGGAGTACGACGGGATTAAGTGATTTCTTAAATTTAATTTTGTGGCTTTTTGTTTTGTTTTGTTATGTTTTGGATTAAAGTTTTAATCTGGAGAATTGATTGAGAATGATGGGCTTGAGAAGAGATGAAGAACAAGAGAGAGAAAGATAAATTTAGCAAAAGTCAAACCAAGTTAGGGTCTAGTTAACGCCATGACTAATTCCGTCCAGTTTAATGACAAAAAACAAGTTTAGGGTTATCGGAGACAGGCCTGCCAAAGTCGGGGTTATATTGGAAAAAGACCTATAAGTCAGGGTTATCAGAGATAATATCCCTAATATTTTTTAATGAGATCATAAACATGTGTATTAGGAGCTTGAGAAGAGTGCCACGTGGCACCGTTCCGTTGATAGGTACGCCTTTTAATATATTTGTATAGATATCAAGCTAAAAAGACTTATTTAATAAATCACTACAATTTTATTGCTTTTCGTCTGAAAATATTGATAACGGTTTGTATTTAACGACAGCCAGATACTTAATTACCTTAGGTTGCAATAAATCAAATACCTACATAATTATAGAAATGTCACATTCTTCTTCGTTCTTACTAACATAATTTTGATCCATACCAAACTAACACCACATATAATTGATTACTAAATTTAATCATTCTCCTAATACAGAATACACAACTTAACATATAGCATGGGCACTCTCATGCACTCACTAATTGGAATTTATATATTGTTGCAAGTAGCCCTATAGTGTCCAACTGACGTTATTGTGAAGCCTTCTACTCTATGAAAAAGAACAGTGATACCCCTTATCTACATGAGGAATAACATTTCTGATTTATCCACTATCACTCATCACTCTATCAGCTCAAAAAAAAAAAAAAAAAAGAGAACACTATGATCAGCCAGCCACTTGTCCAATTGACGTAATAATCCAAAAGTGGGTCCCTTTGCGCACTCTACTTAACCCATATGGCTTATACTCCCTCGTTAACTCGTTACACCATGCCCAATCCCAAAACCTCTCCTCTATTTAAGCCCTCCATTCACTTCCACCACCTTCATCTCAACCCTCTCATCCTCTAAAATCCTCTAATTACATATTCATATACTAATACATTTCCAAAAAAAATATTCCCCTTCTTACAAACTTTAGCCATTTTATTATACTTGGACCAACAATATAAAGTATTATTCCCGTACTTGTTGTAACATCACATCAGCAGTGTTATCGTTATCATATATATATATATGGGTACAGTTGAGGATCATGAGTATGTGTACCCGAGTATGAATACCGGACAGCGTAAGAGCCGGGTGGCGGTGCCGCCACCTCAACCATTTTTTAGGTCTCTACAAACATCCTTGAAGGAGACATTCTTCCCCGACGATCCACTAAGGCAGTTCAAGAACCAACCAAGGTCTAGGAAGTTCATACTAGGGTTGCAGTATTTCTTTCCATTCCTTGAGTGGGCACCCAAGTATTGTCTAGATTTCTTGAAAGCAGACCTTATTGCTGGGATCACCATTGCTAGCCTTGCTATTCCTCAAGGGATCAGCTATGCTAAGCTTGCCAACTTGCCTCCAATTCTTGGACTATGTAAGTACTAGTATAACTCTAAATTATTATCTTATTAATTAATATATATTATGATATGGGTGCTATAGTTCTTGGACTGTGGATCAAGGATTATTTGATGATAGATAGTTATAATTTATTTATAATGTTACCAAGCATTTAATATGTCAGATGATTTTGTATTCCCTCAGTTCTTTTTCATTCTTATAGCTTGAATGTTTTGTCACAAGTATCAATGCAAGTGTTAGCCAAAAATATCTTAAATTACATTTTCGTAATTATGAAATTTGAAAGTAGATAAGTACGTTAAAAGTGATTCTAACAAGTTCCCCACGACATATACTATATTTGGTTGAGAACTTGAGATCAGTGTATATGGAGAAATTCTATGTACGAAGAACAAATAGGAATGGATGAGATGTTTTGAATGTTAGATACTCCCAGTTTCATATTAATAGTTCGATACGCACTTTTGAGCTTTTATATCTCTAATTTTGTATTTGTAAAAAATATAAAAAGTCGATATTCTAAAACTACATATCGAGACGAATCAAACAAGACTCCACATGACTATATTTTCTCTTAACCATAATTCACAAATGATAGTCAAAGGGAAATTGGTGAATAGTGTCAAAAGTGAAAGTGTAACTATTAATATGAAACGGAGGTAGTATTATCTAATATTTGAATACCGAACTACCAGTGCCTTTCCAATCTCCATGCACCAAAATGGAGGAAAAGGGGGGCGGGGGAGAAAAGGAGGGGATAAGAGAAAACAATTAAATTATTAGTCGGGAGAAGATTTTTCATACAAAAGTTGTGCAACGTGGAAATACAACCCTCTCACAGTTCCGGAAAAAATAGGGGAGGTTAAAGGATTTCATGAAAGTTAAAATAACTTTTAAAATATCTTCATTTGAAAATAATTTGATTTTGATTAGAGGATAATTAAAGCGCTAATGATATGGTCAGTGGAGCTTTAGTTAATGACAGCTAACTTTTGTTACTGTAAGATGTATTGATTGCTTTAAAGTCATCTTAATTAAGAAAATATTTGTAATATTCTTACCTTCGTTTCACAATATTTGCAACCGTTTGACATTTGCGTTATTCATCTATCAATTTATAATTGAAGTATATAAAATATAAAAATGCTATCAAGTAAAATGTTGCTGGATAGTCTCAATATGTGTTTTCTGAATATAATATCTTTACAATATAAAATAATTAAAAATTAATAATATTAATGAATTGACAAGCGTAAAAGTTAAATGTTTGAAAGGTATTTAGAAATGGGGGAAATATTAGTATTCTAGAACACCGGGAGAGAGTACGTTACTACATAACACCACGATTAAAACCATTTGTCTAGTTTGGCTTAAGATTTAGAGTTGAAGAGATTCTTGTTAATTATAATAATATCATTAGATGTCACGCTTTCTTTTTTTTGTTTGTTTAACCTCTTGAGCTCTTTTTCATATCTAAAACCTAATTAATTATTTATTCCATTATCAGATTCTAGCTTTGTTCCACCATTGGTGTATGCCATGATGGGAACCTCCAAAGATGTGGCCGTAGGGACCATCGCAGTGGGGTCGCTCTTAACCGGATCTATGCTGAGCACCGCCGTTGATCCCAATGAAAATCCTAAGCTATTCCTTCACCTCGCTTTTACTGCCACCCTTGTTGCTGGAATTTTTGAAGCAACGTTAGGCTTATTAAGGTGTGCACAACAACATAAATTCTGTAGTTTTACTATACTAACACAATATCATGTTACGATAACACAACCTATATAGGAGTCACAAAGGTAAATAATGCAATAGCCTGTCGGTCACGTATTTCATGTGTTAGAACCATGGAATAGCACGGTCGCGCCTTATTTTTTCGATTTTATTGTTGAGCATTCATACTAATCTAATTTGTCCATCTCATTATGCTGGTTGTTCACGATGTCAAGCCATGCGTATCTATAAAAATCACAACCTAGGCACGACAACAACCTACGACGAGCCCTTGTTCTAGCTAAAGGTTATTCTACCCTAAACTTGTACTGAATTACTGATAAAATGACATGACACGTCTCACTAACATCCTCACTAATATACATTAGAAACGCATAGTATTATTTTAGGGGTTGCAACTATATAGTACTCCTAGTATACATTATAAGATTTCAACCTTTAGTAGGTCGGATTTTCAGGTATTGTAATTGATTGAGATATTTTGCATACAGACCAAGTGTTGATTATTAATGGAGTAGTATAGCACAACACCATTGGTTAGCTTTAAAACTGATAGGATATTTCTACGTACCATAACCTTTTCTATGATAGGAATCTTAACAGGGTATATAAGTATAAGATACTAGCTATGCAACTTTAGATTTAACAACGACTGTCCATGCTAAAAAAAATTGAGTTGATGTTTGGTGTATCATAAATCTGTATTCTATTATATTTTGTTGTTTCCTCTTTCTTCATATAACGTAAAGTTTTTAGTAGTGATGGACACATTAGTGGGAAGAAGGCCAGTAAGATTGTAGGCCACTCGATAATACTTACCCCCATACAATAATGATAAAGTTTCATGTTCTTTTGTTCAACTTACACAAGGAATAACCATTTGTCTATTGTGTAACGTGTCACATGTTGAAATGATAGTGCGACATTCTAAGTAAATTCATATTACATTATCAGGATCCTCATTTCTACTTATTAATAATCTCATACAGAAATCCTATTATGAATGTATACATAATCAAGATATTAATTATGCTAATTAATAACACAAGTTGTCAATGGATTATGTATGATAAGTTGTTTAAATAAAGGAAAAAAATGCATACCAACATAAGTCACGCATAGCAATGACAACATAAGGGTTTCACAGTCTCACAGATACTTTTTATGAGTTTGCTATTGGAATTTTCTTTACCTTTTGATCTTCTTTCGTTGTTTATTTTTAATTTGGTTTCTTTTTGGGTTGTTGATCGTAACATCCCACTCTCCGTTTAGACACATCGTATTCAGATCTTTTGTATCTCCTTGGATGTTGCAATAAAATGACCTCTTTTGTCTTCATTGTCATCCACTAGATATACTATATAAATATAATCTGACAATAATTTTTTGAGAACAAAATATCTAAGTGAAGCTTATGTTTATTAATGTGATTGGTAGCTCCTCAATTTTCTATTGTCTGTCCACTTTACATTATATATCACTTAAATTCATTCATCATCAATTGTGGGTAATATAAAATTATACTAACACGATGTTACTAATTACTACTTCATTCGTAATTAGACACTTCAAGCCAATTGAAGAGAAAGTGCAAAAAGTTGGGTTTACCTTATTTATTGAAGAAATAAAAGAGTGTGGGCTTATTATATTTAAGGGAGATGGACTGATGGAGATAATAGAAGAGAGGAGAGAAAGTGGGTCAAGAATGATTAAAGTATTACTCCCTTCGGTTTTATTACTTTACAGTTTACCCACTTACCATTTTTGGTTGTCGGAATGAAGGAAATAATTCCTGATAATGTTAGATTTTTTTAAATACTTTCACTGCCTAAAATCAAATTTCACATTGCAATATATACTACTAAGATTGAGTGATGGGGATACTTTAATTAGATTAATCCACCTATAATATATATAAGGTGCTCTACTGCTCTTGTAGTAAAATTGTGCTATAAGCTAAATTAGAAGGATTGACAAGACGAAACAATTAATTTCATATGGAGGAAGTATGAAATTGGAAGTTTATTATGATGAAACATTAAGTTTAATCTAAAAATTAGATGACTAATTGATCGATAATGATGATAATAATACAGGCTAGGGTTTATAGTGGATTTCCGGTCACATGCAACAATAGTGGGATTACACGGTGCTCTTATAGTAAAATTGTGCTATAAAATTAATTTTGAAGGATAATTGGCAAGACGAAACAATTAATTTCATAAAGAGGAAGTATGAGCTTGTTTGTTTATTTTAAGCTTAATTTACAAATTAGATTACAAATTGATCAATAATAATGATAATAATGCAGGCTAGGGTTTATAGTGGATTTTCTGTCACATGCAACAATAGTGGGGTTCATGGGAGGAGCAGCTACAGTGGTGTGCTTGCAACAGCTGAAAGGAATACTTGGACTTACTCATTTCACAAAATCCACAGATATTATTGATGTTATGCATTCTATCTTTTCTCAAGAACACCAGGTATATGTCTAATTTACTAACATTAATCTGCCATCCACTACTTCTTTATTGTCTAAATATTAGTACTAACTTCAATTTATTCGATTATTGACATTAATGGAGAACATAATACTATTATTAGTGTAACTAATCTAGTTCATCTTTTCCTAACTAATCTCTCTCACGTGTACACATGCATGCATGTCACATTAATAATTTTTTTTTCATATATAGTAAATGACATGATAGAATGCTTCCATTATTGAGCTAATTAGCCAAAGACATCTTTGTTTTCTTCTTAATCAAATTGTAGGAAGAATAATTATTTTAATTTATTAAGTTAATAATACACTTGGTGCTCTTTATGTATTATTTGCAGTGGAGATGGGAAAGTGCAGTATTGGGATGTGGTTTCCTTTTCTTCCTCCTCCTCACTAAGTACTTTGTAAGTTAATTACTCCTGATCTGTCTGAATAATATTATTCTACTAACTTTTGGCATATAAATTCAGAAACATTTAATAGAGATGAATTTCAAATTTTAAAATGGATAGAAAAAGCAAAATAAAAAAGTAAAGATATTAGTTATATTTCTACTGTGGTAGAGAACAATATATACATAGGAGTATTAAATGAAATTAATCTACTATATCATTTTAATTTCTCTTTTTTTTAGGGCAATGTCATTTTTAATTTCTGAAGTGGTAGAGAACAATATATACATATATTCATTGTTAATTTATTAATTGACTATGAATTAATTATAAATTTATGAAACATAGGATCCTTAGGTTATGTGATTGTGTCATTCTATGCTTTACATTTTCTTTCCAGCAACTATTGATTATTTCTCCTTTTATTTATGTAGAGCAAGAAAAGGCCAGTGTTATTTTGGATATCAGTCATGTCTCCCTTGATTTCAATTATTTTGGGAAGCCTTCTAGTTTATCTCACCCATGCTGAAAAACATGGTGTCCAAGTGGTAAGCTTAAGAATTCGATTGCTACTTTTTCTTATATAATATGGTTGTCATGGATCAAGGGGCCCGATAATAGTTGCTAGAGATGATTACATTCTAATTGGTACGACTTCATGAGTTCACTCGAGCAAAGTTTAATATTCAACAATTTAGCACGTAGAATTAGCTTTTTATACAGTTAAAAATTACGTTTTACTTGAAAAAAAAGACTGATTTTTTAGTGGAAAACATGCCACCCAAGATCCTTAATAGATCCGCCCCTAATCGTTGATACAAGTATAAGCTCCTTTAGCAACAAATATATATTTAGTTTTTACATCAGCATGAGTTAACATTTAAATCTCATTATTATCTTTTTATTGGCGTAATAACTCATAACATTAGATGCTATATATGATAACAACCAAGACTTCCTTGTAACAAACTTCACAAAAGTGAGAATTTCCCAAGAAGATTAAGTCTCAAACCTATTCAACATACTAGACAGGGACGTCTCATAAAATTAGAGGCCCTGTTCTAAAATCAATTATAAGATTAAATTTTTTTTGGTGAATAATAAGAGACAAAGAGTTATTAATGGGGTTTAATTGGAGAATAGGAGGAGAAGAAGAAAAATACCAAATAGAAATTAATCTCTTTAAATTTGCATCCAACATTACACTCGATAATATTAAAAAGGAATAGTTTGTAATTAGATTTAGGTTTTTTTTTTCTTTCGACGGACAACTAATAAAATTGGGCCCTTATATTTTGGGGGCGCTGTGCAGTTGCTCACTCTACACATAGCCTTGGCCACCTCTGATACCAGATACTACTTGACAAAAATGGTTCATGTTTGTGTAAACTAGTTTGGACCAAATTTCTTGTTATTAAAGTGCAAAAAACTAACGAGATAGCAATAATGCTTTTTATTCAGTTTTATTCCTAGCCTCAATGAATTTCAAAATGGGTCAAATATCCACACTCCATCCACTAATAGTGGTACCATAGGACCACATCACAACATAAGTAATGAGTTCCATACGCAATAATCGAGCCACAATTACAAACACATGAGATCGAATCACGAATAATATTGGTTCTTTTCGCCGAGTCCAAACCACTACTTGGCTAAAAAGTCTTACCGTAATAATAATGCAGGGCCTACTTTGTCAACGAATATTATTGTACTTTTTTTATGGGGTGTATTCTTTGGGCTGACCCATGATGTCACAATTGGTTGGGACGTTTCTTACAAATGGGGGTGTCACATACTCACTCATTGATAGAATCTTCCCTTTTAATCAGGACTTTTTCCCAAAGTATTTTCAGTTCAATTGTCTTAACAAGCTAAGGTAACCATCCTCTCAACACCACCCAAACAAAAAGGTGTGGATATAGACATATAGTCCAAAAGTATATTTTCTTTTGATATTTATTCTTCTAAATCTTCATAACAGAAATATATACAAAAGGTAGGGTCCGTTGTTATTTTCTATACAAATTGGAAACCGACAATAATACTGAATGAGTTCTTGCTCAATGATTCTTATAACTTTCATTAAATTAGAACAACGATAAATTTTCAATGACGTGACGTCGAAACGAAAAATGGAGAATATTAGCACGAATGGAAGTGTTAAGAATCATACACCGTGTTTTTTAGTTCTACCATACTGACTTTTGACACTAGTCATAAATAATACAAGTAGGAAAAAACATAATTATATGGGATCTTGTTTGATTTGTTTCGTAATATTATTTCAAAATATCAACTTTTAGCAATTTTTACTTATACCTATTTAAAGATATAATTGCTCAAAGTTGTGGGTTCACAAACATGCGAAGAGCGGTAGAACTAAAAAAACGGAGGAAGTATGTCTTTTGCGCGGTTGCGCCTCTCTTTGCGAATTTCTTCTATCTTAGAGCCAATTTGAAGATTTCAAACTTCATATTTTTTTAAAATTTGGTAAGATAAATTACATTAACGCCCTCTCACAGGGCACCTAAATACAACCTACCCCAAAGCCCCCCAAACCCCCCTGATGAGAATCGAACCCACAACCTGTGGGTGGAAGATGAAAGGGCTTACCACCCTTCCACTCCCTCATTCTCGATTTCAAACTTCATATATTATACACCTTGTAGAAAAGAAAAGGAGCTTTAATATGAAGGCTTTAATATGAAGGTTTAAATACAATTTCTCCAATAATATGTGTATAAATACTCGAATATAATTTCAAAGTCCTTAATTTGATAAATTAATTAATAATTATGGAAAAATTAATTGAGAGGCCTTTTTTTTTAATATTTTGAATCTACTCCATGATAATGTAGCAATGACTTTATTCGAGAAGTATATTATTGATGATAACTTATTTCATGCTTGATGCATCTGCAGATTGGTTCCTTGAAGAAGGGCATTAATCCACCATCCTTTGGAGACTTTGTATTGAACTCTCCTTACTTTCCAGTGGCTCTCAAAACTGGCATTATCACGGGTGTCATTGCCATGGCTGTAAGTATTTATGTTTTGGCCTTAAATTAAGGGGTTTTTTTTTATCAAAAAGAAGAAATAATCTTCAAAAAAATTAGTGATTCATATCACTTAAAACAAAACTAGCTAGTCATGGATACCAAAAGAAATCCTAAACAACATTTACATTTTGCACCACGTCAGCCCCACTAAGAAATAGGGGCCAAAAGATTTCCTATAAGACAGTTGCACGTTGTTACACCAAGTGTATCGCTAGGGGTGTCGAAAGCACCGACCGCCGGGCCAATCCGATCTCGACCTCGACTAACCCTGCCTCGACCAGTTCGGCCTGTGAGGGTCGATCTCGGCACGATTGAAACCTCGACGCAGGATTACCTGCACTCCGACCCAAGACTCAGCAAGATTATATGCCGACCCACGGCCAAGACAAACCTGCATTCAAACTCGAACCTGACCATACTCAATCAGATAGTACTAAAATTTAATTATTTTTTATATCCATAAAATCATTTAAATATATAAATTTATATAAACTTTCTTACATTTAATAATTAATTAAATAAAAAAATAAATTACATTTAATTTAAGAGTTAAACTTTAAATATCATGTACTTGTTTATGTTTTCTATAATTACCTAATGTCCTCATTTTCAAATTATTTTAAAAAATATCTTATTAAACCCTATACTCCAAATTCATTACCCCATTTTAATATTCTACTAAATTTTCCTCATTTTTTCTACCAAATATTCTACCAAATTATCCCATTTTAATATTCTACCAAATAATATCTCAAATTCTCGTAACAATATACTAAACAACAACATATGAGCTTATAAAAAATCTGCAATTATAATAAATTATACAAAAAATCAAGATTTAGTGAAATTACATAAAAATCACACAAAGAATAAATGTGAAATTATATGAAATTACACAAAAGTCAATAAATCTAAATTACACAAACGACCTAGATTCAAACAAATAACCAACTACATTAACAAATCCAAATTCCTGCCAAATTGACAAAACGAAAATCATAATTTAAAAAAAATCAACAAAAGCGGCCCATTCAACAATCCCAAAATCAACAAAACGAAAATAATAATAATGAAAAAAAAAAATCAACAAAACGAAAATCTACAAATTACAAAAAATGAAAAAAAAATCATCCTATTGGTGGAATACCCTAAATTACAAAAAAAAAACGAAACTAAAAAAATATAAATAAGCTAAATTACAAGAAATTGCATAAAACCAAAATATTATTTGCAGTATCCTTGTAATGGCATTGTGGATCCTCCTCCTCCGAGTCGTACCATCACCAAACAGTTTAACAAATTGAAGAAGAGGAAGATCGATGAGGTTGATGAATATCAGATCACCACCGCTGACAACCTCGAAAATCCTCGTCCTTCTTTTGAATCTTCCTTGGACCGCAATCTTGCCCTCTGATTTTATTTTATTTTACTTTCTCCTAGTGACGGCGGTGGTGGTGTAGAAAGAGTGTGAGAGGACTGACGGTGGTGGTGGTGTAGAAAGAGGGTGAGTCGGGGCGAGAGGGGAGAGAGAAGATGAGAGGATTGAGGATGATGAAGAGGAGGCCTGTGAGTCGTGGCCGAGGAATGAGGATGGCGGGAATGAGGGGGTTAGGGTTAGAACGATGGTGGCGGTGGTGAGGAGAAAGGGTGAGAGTGGTGGCGTGAGAGAGGATCTGAGAGTGAGGAGGAGAGAGTGAGGGAGCAGTGAGGAGGGTCAGGGGAGGCTGGAGGTAGAAGAAAGATATGGGGGGAACAAACACACTTCTTTTATACCTAATAATATTAGGGTTTCTAAATTTAATCCCATCCGTTGGATCGAAATCATCAACGGATGAGATTAAATCCCATCTTTTTTTTCCTCTTTTATGTTTCAATACAAAATTAATGGTTAGATTTTAATTCTTTTCAGATCAATGGTTCTAATTCATGATCCATGATATCATTCTTTAACCAATAGAAAAATAGAATAGCCTAGCACATGGATTGATGACCTAGCACATGGATTGATAATCTTATATTTTTATAATCTTAATAGTTGTTGTCTTGGTTTAGTGACTTACAATCTTTAGTAATTAGTTAATTATTATTATTTCATTATAATTTAAAATTTTAATTATCTTTATTGAAGTTATTATTAGTATTATTTAAGTAAAACTATCATTTATTAATTAGCATAGTATAACTATTATTATTATTATTATTATTATTATTATTATTATTATTATTATTATTATTATTATTAAATTGTGAATTGAGTGTCTAAATTTTAATTAGACTCCGTGTAACATTACTTATACAACAATCAGTCTATTACTCAATTAAGTAATAGTATAATTATATTTATTTAAGTGAACTTATATGTAGTGTTACATTGACTTAGATTATCGACTTACAATGATACATTCATTGATCTCGTCTGATAACAACTTGTTTCAATCCAAATACATATTTTTAGTTTCAAAATGCATTTCACATGAAGACTATTAGCTAAAATAATGTATTATTCTTGAATTAGCTTATAATCTATATTGATGCGTTCATTAATCTTATCTAGTAACAACTTCTTTCAACTATCAATTAAGATCTTGTTAAAATGCAAAAAGATATAGTAATATAACAAACCTCCTATATGTTATAATAAACTATGTTATTCAATGTCTCCTATTAAGGAAAGCTCTACAACTCTATAGTGATTTACTTCTTAAGCTAGTATTCTTATAGTGTTAGTATGCAAATATCACTCAATTATGTAATTGTTTGTTTATAATATCTATTTAGTGAACTTATAGTGTAACGATATAACTTATATATATGAACTTCGTTGAGTTGATAGTGATTGTTTGTTATATTATCATCATAAAGATGATGAACTTAAATGGAGTATTGTTATCTTGAACTATCGACTTACATTCATACATTCATTATATTGATCTTATATAATAATAACAACTTGTTTTAATCCAACTATATAGTAACTAGCAAGTACTTGTTATAATCACTTAAACCTCATATGAACCATCATTGTAAACATATGAATGTATGATTGTCATTTGTTATAGTATTATATATAACATATCAAGAGTCATTATACTAATTTATAATCAATAGAGTATTAGGTTCGTTTTACAATTATTTTGATACCAATTTTATACTAAAATGATTAAACATACATATTGATAGAAATGTTTGTTTATATTTTATCATATATAGTCACAACATAATACATATATATCACGTTATGTTTGTTATTGTTATTGTTATTATTAGCATTGTTGCTACTATTACTATTAGTATTTATATTGTTATTGTTCTTGTTATTGTTATTGTTAATATTCTTGTTCTTGTTTGTATTATTATTGCTATTGTTAGCATTGTTACTATTATTGTTATTTTTTGTATTATTATTATTATTATTATTATTATTATTATTATTATTATCATCATCATCACTTTATGTTTATTATTATTATTATTATTATTATTATTCTCATTATCATCATAGCTATTTACAAACTTATATATTAATCATAATGCTTATAATAATAAATCATCTATATAAAGCTTGGAACATATGAACCCTCGTTATAATCACTTAGGCCTCATATGAACCGTCGTTGTAAACATATGAATGTATGATTGTCATTTGTTATAATATTATAACATATTAAGAGTCGTTATACTAATTTATAATCAAAAGAGCATTAGATTGGTTTTACAATTATTTTGATATCAATATTATATTAAAATGATTCAACATATTAGTATTTATATTGTTATTGTTATTGTTAGTATTCCTGTTCTTATTTGTATTACTATTGCTATTGTTAGCCTTGTTACTATTACTATTATTATTTGTATTTTTACCTATTATCATTGTCGCTTTATGTTTATTAGTATTATTATTCTCTTTACCATCATAACTATTTACCAACTTATATATCAATTATAATGCTTATAATAATAAATCATTTATATAAAGTTTGGAATTGATCGTCTACTCGTTATTATTGTCGTTGGTTATAATATATAATATTAAAACATATGAAGAGTCGTTCTACTCCTTTACTCATTAGAGTGGTTTTACGCAGTTGATTATTCGAAATAAGAGTTGACTAAGAGAATACACTAAACATCACGGTAATCAATATAGTGTTTTTATTGGTTTTTCGTTGTCATCCATATATTTAGCGCACACACACACATATGTGTATATATGTCGATCTTAATACTTTTATTAATATGATTCGTTTACAAAATCCATAACAAAATCAAGATGGTCCGATCAGGAGTTACCCGAAGTTGAGTTGACGTTCAATAGCGAATGGACCCGATGTTTCACAATGATCGAACTAAGGTCATTACTAATTCAACCCGAGTACATTTGACTTAACTCAACCGTACATGAAACCTAAATACGACATGCGCGAACCCGGCAAAAAAAATGTCAACGGGCGATCATATCCGGGAATGAATCGACTTGTTAATGGAACGCTCGGGCACATTCTGGCACCAGGGAATCCAATGATTCAAATGTGTTCGACCCGAGTTGAACAAAACCTGACCAATCATGACCTGGGGCACTGACAATCAGAATCCTGACCTGTCCGGGTCTGACCTGGTTCACCGTGGGTATACCCAGAACCTGTTTGAGAACCTGTTTTGACACCCCTATGTATCGCGCACATGGTAGTATGTCATATCTAAGACTATTAGGGGTGTAAGCGGATTATGAAAAGTCCATAATCCAATCCAGTCCAGTCCAAACTTGTCGGACTGGACTGGATTGAAATTTTTTTAGACTGGATTCGGACTCAAATTTTCGAGTCCAAATATTTTCGGACTGGATTTGGACTCACCCATTTGGAGTCCAATAAGTCCAGTCCAGTCCAAAAATATTTATATATATAATATATATTTAATATATATATATATATATATATATATAGGAACAAGATCTTGTGAAAACACCTCTTAATATGAAAACTGAAAACAGAAGATCTGAGCCATCAAATAATATTACTAAGATGATCTAAGGGCTGAAATTCTTTGTCCCTCCCCTCATAAAATCCAAAATAACCCCCCCCTCTCTCGATCCTCTTCCCCCCAGAAAAAAAAACCCAAATTCTCTCTCCTCTCACCATTTGATTGCTAGGAACTTAAGCAAATTCATGGTAGGTATGCATAATTCAAAGGCAAAATCTGCCATTTCGGATGAATTAATGTATTCTAATGCTTGAATTCGAACCCTAGAAAACTTGTGGGTTGAACAAACCAATGGCGAAAACGAAGAACACCGCCATAGCAACAACGAGCTCCCTCACAATCGACACTGCTCTTCTTTATCTTTCTTCTTTTTCTGATCTCTCTCCTCTTCCTCCTCACGTTCTTCTCGATCTTGCAATTTGCAAAGGTTTGATTCTTGTTTTATTTTTTTATTTTTTTATTTTTACTTATTTTGATGAAATTGATATGTTTTCACAAATTAATCGAGGAAATTAGCTCTTCTTTAAGTAGTGCTGTTGTTTTCAATTTGCAGAGGTTTTATTCTTGATTTTTGGTATCCTGATTTTTTATTATGAGAGTTGAGGGAGAAAAAGAAGGTTGAAGAAGATGAAGGTTGAAGAAGAAGGTGGGGGATATCAAGACTTAAAAGTTACTGTAATACTATTTGTTAAAGTTACCCTTATAATACTCAAAGTTATCCTTATAATACTCAAAGTTACCCTAGAAAGATGAAAATTAATTATGACATAATAAAGTTATCTTAAACGTACTAAAAGTTACCCTTATAATATATAAAGTTGTCCTTGAAATATATAAAGTTATCCTTAATATAATGAAGTTACCCTAAAACAGGTAAAAGTTACCCCTAAAGTATATAAAGTTACCCTAAAAGTGGTAAAAGTTACCCTTGTTTTTATAATATATAAAGTTGTCCTTGAAATATATAAAGTTATCCTTAATATAATGAAGTTACCCTAAAACAGGTAAAAGTTACCCCTAAAGTATATAAAGTTACCCTAAAAGTGGTAAAAGTTACCCTTGTTTTCAGTTTTCGGACTAAGAATGTTTTCAGCGGATCCTACTATATATATATATATATATATATATATATATATATATATATATATATATATATATATATATATATATATATATATGTATATATATATTTAATATATATATAATATAAAAGATGTATGTGACTTATTGTATAGAATGGATATAATAAGCTTAATTTTTAAAATTCAATTATGAGAAAACGTTGTGAATCATTGAATCTAAATCGAGAAATAAAAAATATTTCCTCCGTTTTTTTTACATGTTACACTTTGACATTTACACTATTCACAAATTTCACTTTGACCATCGTCTGTGATTTATACGTGAATAAAAATATAGTCATGTGCAATCTTGTTAGATTCGTTTTAATATGTACTTTTTATAATTTTTACAAATACAAAATTAGTGATATATGTCATCAAAGTTTTGCATTGCCATGTGTGAAAAGTGAAGTGTAACATGTAAAAAAAAAGGAGGAAGTATAATAATCGGACTGGACTGGATTCGGACTCAAGAAAAAATTATCGGACTGGACTGGACTGGGCTCAATAAATATTTGGATCGGACTTGGACTCAATTTCTCGAGTCCAAAAAACTTTGGACTGGATTTGGATTTGGCAAAGTCCAATCCTGTCCAATCCACTTACACCCCTAAAGACTATATTATTATGCTCAATTAGGGGTGTGCACCGGTCCAGGACCGGACCGAGCCGGACAGAACCGGATGGATCGGTGGACCGGAATCCGGGGTTTTCTTGGACCGGGACCGGACCGGAAAAATTCCGGTCCTCGACCTCTTGGACCGGAATTTTTTTTTTCAAAAAAAAAATCTTTTTTATTTTATTTAAATATATTTATAAATTATATACATTAAAAATTAATAATTTTAATGTCAATAATCCTAAAAGAATAAATAGTAAGTTTTTAAGTTTCTACCTTTTAAATTTTTTTTTTAACATATAAATTTTTTTTTTTACTAAAATAATAGGAATTCTGGTCCAACCAGTCCGGACCGGAATTTTCCGGGTTTGGACCGGACCGGACCGGTGGACCGGTTTGTGCACACCCCTATGCTGAATTAGTCATTTGGAGCTCTCTAATTGTTAGTTTGTTACTTGTTTGCTTTGGAGGGCGTGCACAATATTATGCGCACCGTATAATTGAACTTGTAGGACCTAATTATAATCACTACGATGTAACTAAAATGCAGGAAGGTATTGCTGTCGCAAGAAGCTTTGCTATGTTCAAGAACTACAACATTGATGGGAACAAAGAAATGGTTGCCTTTGGAGTGATGAACATTATTGGCGCTTGCACCTCTTGCTATTTAACCTCGGGTACATAAAACGAACATTATGACAATTAGCAAGAATGACTTCCAACTAGAATATATTTCAAATAATTTTTCTCATAATACTAACTGTAAATTTTCTAATGATATTGTGTACTAGGTCCATTTTCGCGATCAGCTGTGAATTACAATGCAGGGTGCAAAACAGCAGTTTCAAATATAGTAATGTCAACTGCTGTGATGATCACACTTTTATTCCTTACACCATTGTTCTATTACACCCCTCTTGTGGTCCTCTCATCAATTATCATCTCTGCCATGCTCGGCCTCGTAGATTATGAGGCCGCAATCCATCTTTGGAAGACCGATAAGTTCGATTTTGTTGTTTGCATAAGCTCCTACATCGGCGTGGTCTTTGGCAGTGTTGAAATTGGCTTAATGGTTGCGGTAAGTCAATAATCTTCATAGGCCTAAGAAACTCAGGCCATACTAAAATTTGAATTGAACTTATTAATAGCTAAGTTTTGACGTCTGAAAATTATGCAGGTCACGTTGTCTGTGTTAAGGGTACTGTTGTTTGTGGCTAGACCAAGAACATGCATCATGGGTAATGTGCCGAATTCGATTTGTTATAGAAGTGTTGATCAATATCCTGATGCTCAAATTGTGCCTGGAATCCTCATACTTGAGATTGGTGGCCCTCTGTATTTTGCCAATTCTACTTACTTGAGGGAAAGGTAACGTATATTCAAAACTATAGAAAAATTCTTGTATGTAATGTTCAATATGTTTTTTTGAGGATATATTGCATGTTTGTTTCTTGTAGGATCGTGAGATGGGTCGATGAGGAGGAAGAAAGGTTGAAGTCATCTGGAGAGAACAGTTTACATTACGTAATCTTGGATATGAGGGGTAAGTTATCAATATAAATATGTGTTGCACTGTTGCTAGGTAACTTCTTACTTATATGATTTTGATATGCATTTTGTAGAAAATATTTGATCAAGTAATATAGGTGATGTAACTAACTTCTTATATGATTTTGATATGCATTTTTTCTCGGAGGGAGGGGGAAAAATGGACTAAGGCCCTATTCTTTTGGAGTACTGAACTGAACTTAACTAAAAACTGAACTTAATGAAACTAAGGCTCTGTTTGGGGAAGCATTTCAGGTGACTTAAATGATAAGGTGCTACAATTTTAAGTCACCTTATATGATTAGTGGTGTTTGGTGGAGGAACTTAAATGAAATTTAAGTCCAAAATTTGACTAAAATTGGGTTGGAGAAAAATATAGCGTCTGAGATCAGGTGCTGAAATTTTTTTATTTTTTTTATTTTCTTTTTATCTTTTTAAGCCTAAAAAGATATTTTCTTAAATGTTTAATAACCCTAATACATGCTTAAAAATTATCTTTTCCTTTTCTCCTCAATTCTGTCGTCATTCTTATAATATTGGAGATCTCAAAAAATTCAAACTTCAAGTTTTGCAGGTATGTATCATTGATTTGTTATTATGGATAAAGTTGTGTTTTTTGATCTAGTGTACTGTACTTAACATGTCAACGCTTGTGATTTTGATGCTTCTCATTAGTTGAATGACTTGAATCAGTGTTGCTGCTGCATATATATCACATACATGCTTTGGTTTTTATGCAAAATGTAATGATATATTGATTTAAAATTTCAGCTACAGTCATAAATAATTTTACCAAACAGGTTATGCAATCAGCTAGCTTATCAGTCTCAGCACCTTAACAGTTTCAGCTGCTACCTAATCAGTTTCAGTCACCTTATCAGTTTCAGTTCCATTTCAGCTAGTGTTGCCAAACATAGCCTAAACTGAACTGAACTAAATTGAACTGAAACTGCGAGAGGGATAGAACTAAACTGAATAGAACTAAACTGAATTTGTCTGAACGGAACTGAATTGAATTTCCATCAATCCAAAAGAGCAAGGCCTAATAGTAGCTTATTTCACCATATACCCCCGACAAATTGAAAAATTCACCATATACCCTCAATGTTTCAGATATGCACCATATACCCCTGAGTTTTCGAAAATGTTCACCATATACCCTTTTCCTAACTGCCGTTAACTCACCGTTAGCTTTATTTAAATATTGCCACCATTAACCCTAAACCTAAAATCCTAATACCTAATCTAACCCTAATCTTTAATCCCTAACCCTAATCTAACCCAAACCCACCTCCCTCCCCTCTAACCTTGCCCCCCCCCCTCCCTCTAACCCACCCCCCCCCCCTCCACTCTAACCCGCCCCCCCCCCCCCCTCCCCCTAACCCGCCAGCCCCCCCCCTCCCCACCGCCGCATCCTCGGCTCCGCTCCCCGCCGCGGCCCCTACCCCCTCCCCTCCCCCGCTCCTCATCGTCGATTTCCCTCCCCTTCCCCGTCGATTTCCCCCTCCCCGACATCCACTCCTTCCCCGTCGATTTTCCCCTCCCCCAAACACCCGCTCCTTCCCCGTCGTTTCTCCTCCCCGACACCCACCCTTGCTTGCTTTGTCTCTCTCCTCCTCGAAACTCTCCCTCCCTCCAACACCCTCCCTTTCCGTCAACAAAATCAACAACAAGCGGCCACGATTTCCACCATTGATGCCGAAGAAATAAGATCGAATAATCCACCATTGCGAGCAGGCACGGTGCGGTGATGGCCACGAAGATTGGTGGTGCGGCGTGCGTTTGGGGTGATGGCCAACGAAGTGGGTGGTGCGTCGGATTTGGGAAAAGAGGGGGAGAGAGTGCGAAAATGGGGGCCTTGGGTTTCTTTGGCGCATTTTTCGCGGTGGCGGGCGGGGGAGGGTGGGGGCGCGGCGTAGGGGGGGGAAGGGCGGCGGGGCTTGCGGTGGAGGGGGGGTGCGGGTGGGTGGGGTGGGGGGGGGAGAGTGTGTTAAGGGTTAGATTGGGGTTGATTAGGATTAGGGTTATGGATTAAGATTGGGTTAGATTAGGGTATTAGGATTTTAGGTTTAGGGTTAATGGTGGCAATATTGTAAATAAAGCTAACGGTGAGTTAACGTTAGGAAAGGGTATATGGTGACGTTTAACTGGGGTATTGTAAATCAAACATTTTGTATTTTTATTGTTATTAAATAACGTATTTTTTATAAGCTTAAAATTTTGGAGAGAAACTAGCTAAAAGACTGAATTTGGGCAAATTGCAGCTGTTGGATGCATCGATACAAGTGGAATTAGCATGCTGGAAGAAGTGAAGAAAATCATTGACAGAAGGAAACTTAAGGTACTTTAATTTAGCTGTAAAAATTTCCTGACAGTAGATTGACGTATTTTTTATTCTCTTAAATCTCTCATCAGATTATTTTTGAATCTACAATTCATTTATATGCCTCTTTCTTTTGTTACTTTTTAGCTTGTAATAGCAAGCCCTGGAGGAGAAGTGATGAAGAAGTTGGACAGATCAAAATTTATAGAAAAATTAGGACAAGAATGGATACATTTGACAGTTGGAGAAGCAGTTGGAGCATGTAGGTACATGCTTCATACATACAGATCTGGAGAATCAGAGAAATGGAACAACAATGTTTAAGATATTATTGCATGTATTATATCCATCTAAATCGATCGATTTTTTTTCTAATTTGCTTTTTTTTTTGGAATAAAAAAATGTACTAATTTACTACATGATAAGAAGTTGATTAAGAACCATTATTTAGATTGGCAAGGCAAGTATTGGCAAACTCATGGAGAGAAAAAGTTGTAATTCTTGGCAGCTTTTCGAGCCTAGCTATCAATTATCAACATGTAAAACTATTTTGTAGCGCATCAAAAGAGATGCAATAGTGTGTATTTTATGAATCATATATCAAATGCTAATAACAAAATTTGATTTTTGATGTTCAACTTGTCATATAATTATTTTTCTTTTGGGTACATGAGGGAAAGTTAGGACACTATTCTCTCATGGGAGAACCCTAACTAATCAAGAAAAACAAATTTATCTAAAGAATGATCTGTCGAAACATCCACGTCAACCGGGACAGCATAATTGTTGTGACCTTTTTTTGATAGAAGATTTGCTAGCCGATTAACTTCTCGAAAGATATGCTTAATAGTGTAGAAATTTTGCTTTTAAAAGCAGCTGAATAATGTCATCAATGAGGGTTTGGATGGTCCAAGGGCAGGCGTAAGTTCGTATCCTCCTTGCAGATTTCTTATAACCACTTGGTTTTCCCCTTCGGTATATAAATCTTGAATATGTTGTTAAATGGCAAGATAAGTCCATTTCTTAAACTCCATGCTTCAGCAATGAGGGCCGCGGTTTGGCCAAAACGATAAACTTGTGCGGCCACAAGAAAACCAGAGGAGTTACGAATGGCAACACCTGCAGGCTGCGGCGGCTGAAGAACCAATAACTGAACCATTAAAGTTTAGCTTGAAGCAGTCCAGAGGGAGGTTGTTACTCCATTTTGTAGCCTTAAAATGTTCAAATTTAATAATATCTTATAATTAAAAGTCATAATTTTGGTACGTCAATACATTTTCTATTGAGGTTTTTACTACGATGCATCCCTCAGTAGTTGAAACATACTTAATCCACCTAAATATTTCGATTTAAGCATATTTAGGAACTCACCTTTTGAAATTTCACTTTTTAGAATATGAACTTTTTCTTTTTTTCCACCTTTCTAGACCTCATATAACTTTTCAGCAAAATAATTAATGAGGAAAAAAAGTATGGCTAAAAACTTACGAGGAATTTCCAGTAAATCTTCAAGATGAACAAGATGTTGGAAGTCTTGGAACTAGTAGCACGAAAACCACAGATAACCTTGTCTGAAAATTTAAACGTGTATTACGATCACTTTCCTAAGTCGATAGACCTCCACAACACGTGTATTTAGATAGCAACCACCGACCCCAAGGTTAACGTCTCCTCCATGAACCAGCGCACTCCATTAGATGGAGTGGAAACTAAACTTGAATAAAGAAAGAAATGTGTTTTGGATGGAGGAAATATTATGATGAATAAAAGTGACTTAAGAGAGATAATATTTTTAATGTTTAATCTGAGAAGCGTGACAACATTTTATAGGGAACAAAATAAGGTGAAAGTGATGGAGTTCTTGAGATAAACTCCAATAACTAAAAGAATCAAAGCAACAAATAATGGGAGTTAATTGGATGTTAGAAACTGATCATCACTTTTGTAACAGTTAAGCAATCCAACAGACTAACGGGAGTTAATTGGACGTTACAAACTGATCATCACTTTTGTAACAGTTAAGCAATCCAACAGTTAAAAATGAAACCAAGTGGACCTCAAAAATAACATTTATGCACATACGTGCCAAGCCGAATCGAGCCGGCTGGCGCGCAGGAGATTGTCTACTACCTCCTTCATAACATGCAAAACACATTATTGAACACCCCACTATATAAAGTGGGACACAACATTATTCACCACCAATGTAGGATAATATACAAAAGAAGGAAATATATGTTTACAATTTGGACCAACCAAACTTCCAACATAGGATTATTATAAAAATCAAATCGCATTTTCAGAACCAAAATGCTACTTACTACTCCCTCCGTTTTTTTTAATCTACACACTTTTCTTTTTGGTTTGAATTTTTTTAATGTACATTTTTACTCTTTCAATTCTTGGTAACGTGTTCCATTTACTTTCTCCTATCTTTCCACCCATGTCATCCACTTTTTAATATTTTAACCCATTTTTTTAGTTCATCTATCTCACTTTTCAGCTTCTCTCTCCATCTTTTTAATTTCTCTCTCATACTTTTGTACTTCTTCCTCCAAAGTGAAGTGAGTAGAATAAAAGAAACAGAGGGAGTAATACAATACTATCATATACTTCCTCCGTTTTTTTAGATGACCCGTTTTGACTTTTGACACTATTCACATATATGATTTTGACTATCTCTTATGCTTTTTACTTAAGGAAAAATATAGTCATGGTGGATCTTATTAGATTCGTTTCAATGCATATTTTCCAAATATCAACTTTTTGTAATTTTTGCTTATTGATAATTAAAGATAGGAAAAATTGACAGGAACAGTTCCAACTATGGGCGTTCCACCATATTCAGTCCCAACTAAAGATTATTTCTGAGCAATCCCAACTTGCATCATTTTTTACAAAATTGATCCCACCAGGTTAATTACCTGCTACAACAGGTAAACCACTTTTTTTTTAATTTCTTGAACCGGTTTCCTTCTTTCTCTTCTTTCTCTCCCTTTCCTCCTTCCTCCAACCCTCCTCTTCCCCCTCCCCTGCCACCCCCTCCCCCTCCCCCACTATCCCATGAAACAAACAAAATCTAACACTATAAACACAGAGAAATGAACAGCCCAAAAAAAAAAGAATAAAAGGATAAACTCGTCAAAACAATAAGGCAAACAAGCTAGAGATTGCCTTAAATCACCGGAATCATCATAAAAATCATCGATAAATACATCATTAATGCACAATTAAATTAGCTAATTCATTAACTAACCAATCCACACCGGACCAATTAGCTAGTTTACCTTCTTCATGACCGGAAAACACACTTAAAATGGTCGCTCAGAGAAATGAATCATGAACAACAAGATCGAAATGGCGTAAAATAGGCTAAGCAGCTTTATAAGATTCGACCCAGAACATAGGTTTTTCCCCCTTCTCTTCTTCTTCCTCTTCTTCTCTTCTCTTGTCTCTCTCCTAATTCTGCTCCCTTGTTTCTTCAATCTTGTGTGTTTCTTTCTACTTGTTCATCCCTTTTTTGGGGCATAAAATAGATCAAGAGGTTGGTTTTAGTTGTGATCTTTCACAAAAAAAAACCTTGATGCTTAATTTGTGGGTATTGATGTTTGAGATTTATATCTCCAATTCTCAGTGAAGTTTATGTTTCTCGGTTGATAACATATTCCACATATAAGCGCATGACCCATCTAGTTCAATATTTCTCAATTATAATTAATTGAAAAACAAACACTTCAAGCAATTTAGAGATGAAGCAATCAGTAAAACTGACCTATGAATGGAAAGTGCGAGAGACGGTGCGACAATTTGGATGCACCGGGGGAGAAGAATTGGGAGATCCGTGAGTGGCGAGTACACCAAAGTTTGATGCTTAAAAATGGCATTGTAAATCTTCGGACCTTAAGTTTGAAAACTGAAAACGATAAATGGTGAAATTAACTTGGTTTGGGTGGGCTTTTGGGTATTTTGAGGGGAGATTTGGGTGGGGTTGATGGTGGGTGGGGTTGATGGTGGGTGGGGGTGATGGCAGCAGGGTGATGGCGGCAGGGGAGGGGGTGGCAGGAAGAGGGGGTGGCAGAGGAAGAGAGGCAGGGGTGGCAGGGGAGGAAGGAGGGAGGAGAGAGAAAGAAAAGGAAGAAGAAATCCATTCAAAGAAATATTAAAAAAATTAACTTGTTAAACAAGTAACTAGTCAACTGGGACTAATTTTGGAAAAAATGATGCTTAATTGAGACTGTTTAGAAATAATCCTTAGCTGGGATTGAAAATAGCGGAACGTCCATAGTTGAGACTGTTGTTGTCAATTTTTCCTTAAAGATATTAAAGTTCAATATGCATTGACAAAATGACAAGTGTGTCTAAAGAATACCGATCAACTAAAAAAATAGAGGGAGTAAGGCTATGTTTAGTTCACCTTATATTTACTGATATGAACTTATCTGATCTGATCTGATTTGATATGAACTTATTTTTTTTGATCTGATCTGATTCGAACTTATCTGATCTGAACTTAACTGATCTGATCTGAATTTATCTTTATAAAACATATTATTACTAATAATATTATTACTTCGTATTTCATTATTAGTATTACTATTACTATCATTTTATTACTATGCACAACTTTTAATAATAATAATAATAATAATAATAATAATAATAATAATAATAATAATAGTAGTAGTAGTAGTAGTAGTAGTAGTAGTAGTAGTAGTAGTAGTAGTAGTAGTAGTAGTAGTAGTAATAATAATAATAATAATAATAATAATAATAATAATAATAATAATAATAATAATAATAATAATAATAATAATAATAATAATAATAATAATAATAGCATAATTAGTTTTTTTTTTTGAAAAAGAACACATAGTATATGAACATACAATTAAAATAAAAGAACACATATTTTAGTTTAAAAAAAAATATTGTTTATGGTAAAAAGAACATATTGTTCATGTTTAAGGTCCGTTTATTATAAGATTTTAGGTAGTAATGAAAGAACATATAATGATAACAAAAAAAAAGAACATATATTGAAAGAGCATACAAAATCTATTTACATTCTAAAAATAAAAGATAGATGTCCCCTCAAAAAAAATTTAAAAGATAGATGTTATTTTTATTTTGATGACATGTTTGGATTTAACTAACATGTTTTTTTGTTATATCAATCAATTGTTCTTTTTTTATTATAAATAAACCTATAAATATATATAATCATATGATATTGAACAAAATTATTAAATATTCTTGTTATATCGATGTCATGTTCTATATAATCTTTGTTTTTAAAGATAAGTTGAAATCCCGTGTAGGGGAAAATTTGAAGGTGATGCCAACACCATTAGGTTATCCCTTGCTACTCATGTTTTATAAAACTAGTAACATATACTTGATATTATTCTGCCAAAATTGTTAATATAAAATAGGAAAAATTGACACTATGGGGCTCAACTATGAGCGGTTTTCTTTAATAGGTCCCAACTATCAATAATCCAGTGGTGGTCCCAACTATAGGGGTTTATGTTTATTTTTGGGTCCAGATGACTTGCAACTGACTGAACAGGTTAAATTCTAATTAATGGGCCCACTACTCCTGATATTCCCTAAACAAAAACGTAACTTAAACAACACCACCACCAAATTTAACAACACCACCAACAAATTGGTAGCTCATCAGAATCATCAATTTGGCTCAGATTTTTGAGATTAAAATCGTAACTTAAACAACACCACCACCAAATTTAACAACACCACCAACAAATTTAACAACAAAACACCAAGGCAGACCACCAAGAGCTTGTTAATGGCGTCAAAGCACCAGCAGCACCGCCAGCGTGCGGCGGTGAAAAGGCAGACCCACGGATCAGAGGAGAGAGAAACACCGGTGAAGGAGAGCAACATCACATTACGCAGCCAAGAACAAGCAAGGCTTGCCCCCGACTCCCGAAGAACCGCATTTTTGGGAAAAATCAACCACTTACCAATCACTATGGCTTGGTGTTGCTCGCCGTGGTGGTGGTTGTTCGCCACCACCGTCGTCTTACGGAGTATTTGCGGTGATGCTCGGTGTTGCTTCCCGCCGCTCCTTATTGTTGTTAGTTGGTGCGTGGCTCTCACTCTCACACTCACCCCGTCACACACACACTTTCATAATCCCCTTTTTTCCCTTTCTCTCTCTATTTCTACGAAAATCTAGGGTTCTAATCCCGTTGATTTTGTTGATTTTCATCTCGTTTCTTCAATATTGAGGTTTAATGTTTGTTTGCAAGATCTGATTTTAGTTGAGTTATCGATAATGTTACGATTTATGTGCTGTTTGATACAAAAAATTTCTTTGTGCTAGATCTGGAAGAGAGGAGTTGATTGATTAATTTTACGATGAATTAATGTTCGGAAAGTCGTTGTTCATTTGTTTGATTGATTAGATCTCATGTTAATTGTTGCATATACTATAGATGGTTTGAATTTCATTATCGAATTTGATTTTTTTTGCTGTGGGGAAATCTGGGTTTGAGATGAGAGAGAATGGGTGGGGGTAGATTAATGGGTAAAGGATGAAGAAGGAGAAGTGTATAGGAAGAAGAGGGAGAAGCAAGTTAAAAAAATGGGCGGGGGTAGTCACGTGACCTTATTACCCGAAGTAGCAGGTCATTTAACCTGCTAGGTCCAAATAAAAATGGGTCATGTAATAGTTAGGCCTGCCACTGGATTATTGATAGTTGGAACCTATTAAATAAAACTGCTCATAGTTGAGCCCCATAGTGTCAATTTTTCCTATAAAATAAACATCATATACTATTATCATGTTATTTACATGTACAACATCAAAAAGAAGATCGCATATCAAAATTGTTAATTGAACAAATATAAAAAATAACACGTACAAATGCCAAAATAACATTCTTATTATTCTTGAACACAAATAGCTTGAAATAGGGATATCAATGACATCTATAATAATAGCAACGATATTAATAATAATTACCAATATTAATAATTAATAAGTACAACAACGTCACTTTTCTAATGGAAATATTAACTACAACCATTGACCACAGACAAATATGTCTCATGAACATGCTTTACTGATGACATGAACATTTTACTTCAACCTACAATGCCTCACACCATACATACAAAATGTGCTTAATGAACATATACATGGTCTCTAATGAACATATTGAAAGTCGTTGAGGGAACATGCATGTGTTTCATTCAAGAGGGACATTGTCACTTCCCTAATGTCATTTATCTAATGAACATTTTTTTTTTTTTTTTTTTTTAAAGTAAGAAGAAAAAAGAAAGGAATTAGGAGGCCCTCCGCTCGAGGGTAACCCCTAATTCATCATTTACAAGTATAGTCTGTAAGGAAGGAGAACTTGAAACATCTAAATACATCGAGGAGTGAACCAAATGACCGACATTCGCAATCCAGTCTGCTGCCTTGTTAGCTTCTCTATAGATATGACGAATACTCCAATTCTGAAAAGGACGAAGGAGCACTTGAATGTCTTGAATAATGGGTGCAATTTGCCAGGGAGGAGTCCAAATATTGTTGACACAGTTTATGACGAGCAGATTATCTCCTTCAATTAGGAGATTTTTGAGGTTAAGTTGCCGTGCTTGGAGAATACCTTGTTGAAGAGCTGCGGCTTCAGCAATATAAACTTGAGTAGAGCCGAGGTTGTAGGTGACAGCTTGGAGGGTTTTTCCTTTGTGGTCTCTGATGATGATACCAGCAGCTGCTGAGGAGGAGCGAACTGAGCCATCAAAGTTGAGTTTGTGAAAGGACGGGGGAGGCGGATCCCACGCCACAAGAAGTGGGGGAGTAGTACCTGGATTTGGAGATGGATTAGAGAGAGAGAAGGGGTTGCCAGAAGAGAAGCAACGGTCGAGGGAGGTTCTGAAGGACCATTCAGAGTGAAGGAATTTAGCTCTGTGGATGATTCTGTATGGATTAAGAGTGTCATGGTTGAAAATGATATTGTTTCTTTCTTTCCATATACTCCAAATAATGAACAATAACCTGCTGATAACATTTTTTCTGTGTTTCAGGGTACGCAACGTGGACAGTAGGGAATGTGATGATGGGGTAAAAGGGATCCGAGTCTTTTTGTGAGGTGTGAGTTCCGAGAGGGGAGAGAGGATAGGGCAATGAATGAAGAGATGGTCTATAGTTTCCGAAGAAATATGGCATAAAGGACAAGTATCAATAGGAACAATATTGCGTTTATGCAGGATTTGACGTACTGCAATGCTCTTATGACATAGTTGCCATAGAAAGATGGAAAGTTTAGGGGGAATGTCCAGCTTCCAGATCCAATGGAATTCCCATTTTTCTTGTTTAGGATGTAGATCATGGGCCAGCCAATTAGCTGATTTTATCGAAAAGTCCCCATGAGAGGTGAGTCCCCATACAGGGGAGTCCTGAAGATCGGTGAATGGAATTGGGATGCCTTTGATGGTGTTAACCAGGTGAATGGGTAAGAGCTGCTGTAGGGAATAAACGTCCCGAGGTTCGTTAGGTAAAATGAAGGCGGATACTTTGAGGTCTAAATCTAGCATTTGTACATTCAGTTTTGTAATTTCTGTTAGGGACTCATGGGAGCACCAATTGTCTAACCAAAAGTAAATGTTATTGCCATTACCCACTTTCCAGCGGATGCCTCTCCGGATGATATGTCTTTGAGCGAGAATGTGTTTCCAAATAGTGGAGCTGTTCTGTTTAGGCTTTGACTCAAAAAATGTGGTAGACTGTAGGTATTTAGCCCGAATAATTTGCGTCCAAAGGTTCTGATGATCTGTTAGAATCTTCCAGCCGAGTTTGGCTAAGAAAGCTTTGTTTAACGGAAGGGTTTTCCTTAGTCCCAAACCCCCCTGATCTTTTGGTCGACAAATTTTATCCCAAGCAATCAACGGAATAGCATTTTTTCCTTTTTGTTGTTTCCAAAAAAATTGGCGGTGTATATTGTCAATAGATTTTGCGATATCGGTAGGAAGAAGAATGGAAGAGCAAACATAAGAAGGAAGGGCTTCCAAATTTGATTGGATTAGCGTATGGCGTCCGGCCTTAGATAGAAAGCCAAATTCCCAGTGGTTAATTCGTTGTTCAGTTTTTTGTAAAATAGAACGAAAATCAGCTTTAGTGGGGTAGTGAGAGCTGAAAAAGACACCTAAATACCGTCCCAGATGAGAGTTAGGAAGCATGTTAAACTGACTTGCAAGAGTATTTTGTCGGGTTCGATTGATATTTTTAGAAAAGATAATAGCTGATTTATGAAAATTAACCAATTGTCCAGACAATTGACAGAATTTGTCAATTTCATTTTTTAGAGAGAGGCAGGCTGAGGAAGTTCCTTTATAGAATAGCAAGCTATCATCTGCGAAAAGGAGGCCTGGAATGGTAGGGGTTCTTGGGTGAATTTTAAAGCCAATTCCTGATTTCGGTATATTAGAGGTTATGGTTAGTTGTCTAATAAAAACTTCCATACATAAAATAAATAGGTATGGTGAGAGAGGGTCCCCCTGACGAAGTCCCCGAGATGGTTTGAACCATTTCGAAGTTTGTCCATTGACTTTGATAGAATAGGAAACATTGGTGACACATTCTTTAATCCACGATATCCAAATTGTTGGGAACCCAAAGGATTTTAAGGTTTCCCAGAGGAAGTCCCATTCAAGCCTGTCATAGGCTTTTTCCATATCTAGTTTGAGAGCACACCATCCTGTTTTGTTTGCGGATTTATGATAGACATTTAAAATTTCTTGTACCAAAAGAATGTTGTCATGGATAGAGCGATCTTTAGTGAAAGCATTTTGTAGAGGGCTTATCACTTTTTGCAGGATGGGCGAGAGTCTGGAAACTAGTATCTTTGAAATTGCTTTGTAGATGGTGTTAATCAAACTAATTGGTCGAAAATGATTTGGCGAGTGAGGGGCTTCAATTTTGGGGGTTAGAGTTATGACAGTATGAGAAAGAGAGGGGGGGAGTTTCCCATGATCAAAGAAGCTTTTTATAGCCAGAGTGATATCTTGTTCCAGGATGGGCCAATAGGCTTGGTAGAATTTTGCGCCAAAACCATCCGACCCTGGTGCTTTATTAGGGTTGATGTCAAAAAAAGCAGTTTTAATTTCTTCATTAGTGATAGGAATTAGGAGAGTTTGGCCATCTTCGAGGGAGATTATAGGTTCAATAAAAGAAAGATTAATGGACCTGCCATGTTGAACATTGGTGGAGAATCTTGTTTTGAAAGATGAAGTGAGGATAGCCGTAATTTCTTCCTGAGTATCCACCCATTGGCCGATTGAATTTTGGAGGCGATAAAATAGTGTTGCTTGCTTTTTTCTGTTTCATTTTGTTATGAAAAAATCTGGAGTTGCGATCTCCTTGTGCTAGCCAAGTTTTGCGTGAAATAGTGCTTGAATTTTGTTGGCCAAACAAGAGTAACTTTTCTCTCTGTTTAATCAGTCGATGGATATGCTTGATCCAGATTTGATTAAAAGGTTGGAGCCATAACTTGGATTGAATTTCTTTAATTTTTTCATCATTTTCGATAAGCTTATTTGCATTATAACGGTATTTTCCTTTAGCCCATATTTTGAGTGCTACTTTAATATTTTGGAGCCGCTTTTGTACTCTAAAAAACCGGGAACCTCGAATATTCTCTGCCCAGTTAGTTTGAACGATAGAATGTGATTGTTTATCCATGGTCCAAAAATTTTGGAAACGAAATGGTCGTATAGTGCCAGCCTTTTGGAAGTTGGTATTGAAGACAATTGGCGCATGATCGGAGACTGTAAAATTTCCATACTGGGCATTGCAATTGGGGAAATCAGTCTGGAAAGCAATATTAGTAATTGCACGGTCGAGCCGTTCATAGATTGTAGTTTGGTGAAGAGAGCTTTTCCAGGAAAATGTATTTTGTAAGCAAGGAATTTCTACAGCGTTAACGTTAGCTAAAAACGCCGGGAACCTTAATAGTTGTTGTGGAGAGATGGGTCTTCCACCTATTTTATCATTGGGATGTATCATTTCGTTAAAATCCCCAATTATCATCCATGGGAGATGAACGTGTGAGAAGAAGGTTTCTAGGTAGACCCGAAATCATCTTTTTCATTTTCTTGGTAGGACCATAAATGCCCGAGATGAGAAAATCTTTATTTAGAGGTTTATACATGACTTCTAGATGGGCACAACGAGAGGTGTGAACGTAGTTTTTTAGAGATATATTGTCGAATTCCAAAGATATCCACATTCCACCACAATGATTTATAGGATCAATAACTAGTTTATTATCGAAATGGAGGGCGTTTAGAATTTTTTTGCTATTAGCGGCATTGGTTAGAGTTTCAAGAATAAAGATGATGTCGGGTTGGAATTTACTCTTTAGGTAGATAAGTTCAGCTAAAGCTTGAGGTTTTTTTCCTCCTTGAATATTCCAACTAAGTACTTTCATAATTAAGTTATATCAAAAGAGGTAGATAGTTCAATTGGGACATAGGTCTTTAATACACCACTCCTCTTGGAAGAGAGGGTTTGCGAATTTAAAGGAGAGGGTATATTGAGTAGCCACTCATTATTTGGGGCAAAAAGAGGAGAAGGGGTGGAGCAAATTGACACCCAAACTTCTTCAATGCAACTGCCAGGAAACCTAAAATCATGAAAAAGATTGTCAGGGGGTGGAGACCCACCCCTGTTGATCAGCGAGTGATACACTCGGTTCCATAGGAGGTAAAAACCTCGTTCAATAGAAAGGGTCACTAAATCATGACAAGTAGTAGTAATACATAACGATACTTGTAGCTGAAGGATATGGAACCAGTAGCTTCTGAATTTGCAGTGGATGGTGGTAGAAACACGCCTGTATCCTAAGGAAGGAAGACAAATAAAAATTGCATAAGAGAAAACAATTTTAAGGTAGCAAAGAAAAGAGAAACACACCAGCAATCCATAATAAGCGAGAGACGGAAAAAAGAAATTCCAGAACGTAAAAACAAACATCCTCTTATAATAAAATGTTGCAATGAGTACATAAAAGAGGAGTATAAAAAAAGGATTCCTAACATAAAAACTAACTGAGAAATGAAAAGTACAACATAAAAGATGTAAATAAGACAAGAGAGGAATCCTTAGACAAAATGACAAAAAATGTTGGTAGACGAAACACATCAGGGGGAATAATCAGTAGAACTGTCCTCCGCCGAGGTTGTCCTTTTGCGACGCTTCAGATTGTCAGAAGAGGAGGAAACCTCCACTGGCAGCATCTCAGTTACATTTGAAAGAAGGTAGTCAGACATTTCTGCATCAAAGTTAGCCTCAGGGTGGTGATGGATGACCCCCATTGCTTGCGGAAACGCATTGTCAATCTCGTCTTCATTCTCGCCAGGCTTGGTCCCGAATATTGAAGTCGGGGATAGCTTGAGGAGGGTTAAGCTGAATGTTATTTTCGTTATTGATCCGGAACTCGGAGAGAGTGGCAAAGGTGTTTGAGAGGGCAATGACTGGAGGGGGGGGTAGGAAGAATGGGATTCACAAAAAGAGATTCATCACAGGTGCGGGCGGGGAGGGAGGACGTTGGGATCCTGGAACATGAGCGGAGTTGAGAATTTTTGTGAGTGGACCTAGGTGGGAACCTAGGTCCTGGACCTTCTCTCGAGGTTTAACAAAAAACCACCCCGGGAGGCAGAGGGGACAAGTAGGGTTGGTAATATTGCGGCTTCTAGTTTGGCTACCACCAAGTCAAGGCATGGGGGCGAGGCTTTTGGGGACACAAGGAGAGATTGTGATCATGGTGGCCACAAAGAGGGCAAACTTCATGCACCCCTTCATAAGAAAGAAAGAATTCGGTGGTTTCACCATCAGCTGTCATAGAAATGGAGCGGGGAACCTGAGTGGCAATATTAATATTTAGGCAAACCCTAGCAAATTGAGCTTTTTCATCGTTTTGTAAAGTGAACCTATCCAACTTAATGAGTCTACCAATTTTACGAGTGAGATCAGTGAGATGGTTTAGAGTCCAATACTCATTAGGCAGAAACGGAATTTTTACCCACTGGTCAACGTGGGTAATACTATTGAAGAAGGGTTTAAACATAAGGCGCCAAGGGACTAAGACAAAGTTCAAACCTTGAACAAACCATGGTCGACGGTTCCAGATATCAAGCTGGTCATTAGGATTGGAGAACTTAATTAAAAACCAGCCATTGGCAAGGTATCTAATAGAGACTTCGCCGTGAATGGAGTGCCAATCACGGCGAAGTCGAGTGATTACAGCAGCGGTAGGAATAGGATCCCCCCAGACCTTACCAAAAAGACAAGATAACCTAAGGTTAGCTAGGTGAGATTCATCAACTGGAGGGGCGGTAACAGTTACACTGGGGGCAATTGTATCTGGAAGGTTTGGGAGAGGAGCACTTGCGTGCCCTGATTCATTGGAAGCGGAAGGTGAACTGTCACCGTTATGAGCCAGAGGCTGGGTGGGGGGGGGTGGGGGAGTCGACCTGACTAGGGACAGGTTATCCATAAAGGCAGCTGAATTGGGTATGGTCCGATCAGAGTCAGTGGGAATGGGATCATTAGACACAGTGGACTTGATAATATCGACATACTTAGGGGAAGGAGCAGACATGGAAGGGGAAGCAAAGTAAAGAATTGAAGACTTTCGAAGGACAGGAGAGCAGGAATTGAAGGATGGGGTGATGGAACAGTGATACTTAAGTATGGGCCTTTTATAGTGAGGACGTGAGGGTGGGTAATTTTCATTGAAAGCAGAGGGAACCCAATTTAAAATAATCGAAAAAAATTGGCCGAAGGAAATGAAAGGTCACAGTAAGGAAGAGCGAAACTTAGCAAAGAAGGATAGCAATTGAGCAAGCAACACAACCCAAAACAAAAGCATAAGACAAAAACTAAGGACGAAATAAAAACATAATTAATTCGGGTAATGAAGCGCCATAAGAGAGGAGTGAAAAATCTTATCTGAGATTTGGAGGAGAGAGAGTAAATGGAACTTGTCTTTTTATTTGGGCGAGAAATAAGCTTGTTGAGGACGATTTCGATATGCGCAAAATTCCGGCAGCAGTCATAATTAGATTTTCGCTTGATCTCAAGAAAAGGAGAGGGAGAAACTCGGATCGTCGCCGGATGGAAATGATTACTTTGGGTTTGATTTTTTTGGCGTAATTTAGGAGTGGTTAAGCCATGGGTAATCCAAAAAATTGACGAAATTGTCTTGGGAAAACGCAACTGAAAGTTGGAGACTAATCTTTGAGTAGGATAATTATTACTATGAAAAAAGGAAGAAATATTGGGATTGGGCGAGAGAATTGCAGGCCATATTTTGAGACTTGAGGTGTTCTTGAGGGTGCTTGGGAAAGAGGCAAAGGGATGAATTTTCCCCATTCTGGCAAGGTGGGGGGATTTTCTTTTTTTCTTTTTCTTTTTCTTTCCACTCTTTCTCTCACTAGATATCCTAAGCATCTTCTGGAGCTTCTCTCACTAGAGGTTCATGTATAAGCACTTTTCACATATGGAAGATTTTTTAAAGTAAGAAGAAAAAACAAAGGAATTAGGAGGCCCTATCCTATTTATCTAATGAACATATGTCACTTCCCTAATGAACATACTGTGTTCAGGGGACATATACACGGTCTCCAATGAACATACGTCACTTTTATAATGGACATATTAACTACAACAAGTGAACACAGCAAAATACGTCTCATGAACATACGTTATTGATGACAGCAACATTTTACTTGAACCTTCAATGCCTCCTACCATACAGACATAATGTTCTTAGTGAACATATACATGGTCTCCAATGAACGTATTAAAAGTCGTTTACTGAACATATTTTCATTCAAGGGGGACATCGCTTTTCATTCAAAACCTTCAATTGAATTCAGCAAGATACGTCACTTTTCTAATGGACATATTAACAACAACCATTGAACACAGTCAAATATGTCTCATGAACATGTGTTACTGATGACATTAACATTTGACTTGAACCTACCATGCCTCATATCATACATACATATATGTGCTCAGTGAACATATACATGGTCTCCAATGAACATATTGAAATTCGTTGATTTAACATATATTTCACTGAAGGGGACATTGCCAAACTCGCCATCTGAATTCATGAACATATGTCAATTATCTGATGAACATATTACTCTAACCATTGAACACAGTAAATATACGTCTCATGAACATACATGACTGATGACATGAACATTTCACTTGAACCTACAATCCCTAATACCATGCATACATAATGTGCTTAGGGAACATATACTAGGTCTTCAATGAACATATGCACAACGTGGCATGAACATATATTACTGTCCAAATGAACACTTAACATAAACCTAGAATGCCTCATACCTTACATACATAATTCGCCCAATGAACATATAAAAGTCGTTAAGTGAACATATATTTCATTGAAGAGGAACATCGTCACAACCTTGGCTTGATTTCCTCCTTTTGACTTCATACCTTCACACGAACAAACAAAAAACCTTTGCCTAACTATCTTCCCCCATTTCTATAACATACACGGTCCCTCCGCACACCAAAACCACACCTAAATGCATAATCGTTATACAAAGTGTATGCTTCCTCATCATTTACAACTTGTTTTTGCAACAACTCCGAAACCTCTGCCTCTCGGATTTCTGCACACCAAGCATACATACCACTATATTATTACTAAAATATATACGTGGACTAATGTTCACTACACCCTCATTTATGTTCAAAACCATAGGCATGCATATTCATTCAAGTCCTATCATGTTCACTTAATATAAACAGTACTTATCAGCTTCGCGTGCTACAACACTCAACAAACATGCAAATACCATGCCAACGTTTAACAATACAACCTACCTATACCTTCAAACGTTTTTCTTCATCACTCGTACCTGAGCTATCCATATTTTCACACATAATTCCATCACCAATTTCTGCATTTTCCATGATAATATAAATTTATACTCTGGATTTTATCGTAATAAATACAGAGGAATCAAACAAACCAAGCCTTTCGCCATTTTGAAGGAAGACAACTTTTTGCGCAAATATAACGTGTTAAGAGAGGAGAGAGAAAGCTTTGAGAGAAGAGAGAGATGAACTTATTTGACAATGAATTAGTGAATCCTAGGTATATAAATCAGCAGAGGAGAGAGAAACAACAAAAATCAGAACATGAGCAGGAGAGAGAAATTTTTAAACAACAATCAACTACCGCCTAAAAAGTTGGTGCCAGCTCTACAAAGTGAAACGGCGTCGTTGCCTTTTGTGAGTATGGTGCACACTATACGGACGTGTGCACCTACTAATTCGCACCTGTTATGTTCCCCCAAAATCAATGTGGTAAAAGAGACCAAACACATTACTAGGGGTGTAAGTTATTTGGTTAAAAACCGAAAACCAAACCAAACCAAACCAAACCAAACCGAATTAATAATTTGGTTTGGTTTTTTTCAAAATTCGGTTTGGTTTGGATTGGAAAATTTTCATTTTTTCGGTTTTCGGTTTGGTACGGTTTTTATTTTAAAAAACCGAAAAAAGCAAACCAAACTGAAGTTTGCCTATCCTATATGGGTTTTGATGTTTTTATCAATTATCTTTAGTTCTAGTACTTCAATTTTAAGCTTTAGTTGAAATTTGAAGTAATTCTTCTATGTTTGATGATTTGAAACTTGATAATTTTCGTATTATTTGTAAGATTTTGGAAAAAAAAAATTGCATCATAAATGAATTTCGGTTTTTTTGGTTTGGTTTGGTTTTGGTTTTGTAATTTCGGTTTGATTTGGTTTGGTTTGGGACGAATTTTGATTTGAATTTGGACTTGAAATATGAAAACCGAATTTATTTTGGTTTGGTTTGGTTTGGTTTGGTTTGTTTTACCCCAAAACCAAACCAAAACCGAACTTACACCCCTACACATTACACACTCTAGTCCTGACTCAACCCCATAAATAATTGCTAATTAGGATTTAGGGTTCTTGCCTAAATCGTTCTCTCCCATTAACTGTCCCGAAGAACATAAAATTTTCGAGTTTCAATCGCATTTTTATTGAAATTCGCAAAAGCTCTTCATATTTTGAATTATGCCTCCTCTGAAGAAAAAATCAAAAAAATCGAAGAAGAAGAATTTGAAGAAACTAAATAAGAACACCAAAAAAGTGAATGTAGTTCCAATCGAACCCAGACCCATCGAATCTGATTGGTGGGATAGTTTCTGCCACAAGAGTTCTTCTACCCCAGGTACCCAATTTTTTCTTTTTCCTTTTAATTTCTGTAAAAGTAATATCTTGCTTATTTTCTGTAACGAAATTGCAATTTGTTAATTGGGGAATTTCTGTTTGAATTCATTGCTAAGTTTTGTTTGTTAATCTTATTTGGGTTATATTTGATAAAGGGTATGTTTGTTTCTGTTTGTTGTTGTTTGTCTTTAAAAAATTTCTTAAGTTGAGCTAGGGTTTGTTGTTATTAAAAGGACTAGAAAATGTTGGTGAATTGATTAGCAATTTTGTTACATGGGGATAATTTCAGGTTTGACCATACCTAGTGATGAAGAGGAGGCATTCAAGTATTTCTTTAGGGTGTCGAAAAAGACTTTTGAGTATATATGTTCACTTGTAAGAGAGGACTTGATATCGAGGCCGCCCTCGGGGTTAATCAACATTGAGGGGAGGCTTTTAAGTGTTGAGAAACAAGTTGCAATTGCAATGAGGAGATTGGCTTCAGGTGATTCACAAGTTTCGGTGGGAGCTTCGTTTGGGGTCGGTCAGTCCACTGTTTCTCAGGTCACTTGGAGATTTATTGAGTCATTGGAGAGTCGCGCTAAGAACCATATTAAGTGGCCTGATCAGGACCGGTTGGAGGAGATCAAATTAAAGTTTCAAACTTTGTTTGGGTTACCGAATTGTTGTGGAGCGGTAGATGCTACTCATATTCTTATGACTCTTCCGGCTGTTCAAACTTCAGATGACTGGTGTGATGAGGCCAAAAATTATAGCATGTTGCTTCAGGGAATTGTTGATGACGAGATGCGGTTTCTTGATGTTGTTACTGGTTGGCCCGGGGCAATGACAATGTCTAGATTTTTGAAGTGTTCTGGGTTTTACAAGAAGTGTGGAAATGGTGAACGATTAAGTAAACCATTGAGGTTAGATGATGTAGATATCAAAGAGTATGTAGTTGGTGGGGTTCACTACCCTCTTCTTCCATGGCTCATAACCCCTTATGAAAATCAAGACTTTTCAGCCCTTAACTCAAGATTTACTGCGGCACATGAGGCTGCGAGGTTACTTGCTGTGAGAGCATTATCACATTTGAAGGGAAGTTGGAGAATTCTTAGCAAGGTTATGTGGAGGCCTGATAAGAGCAAGCTGCCCAGTATTATCCTAGCTTGTTGTTTACTCCACAATATTATGATTGATTGTGGTGATAATTTGCTATCTGATATCATTGTTCCTGGTCATCATGACTCGGGTTATGAAGAGCAGTCCTGCAAGTCTAATGATAATTCAGGGAGTACCATGAGAGAGAGTTTAGTTAAATATTTGCAGGCTAGATAGAGGACACACTGATTGCCAATGTAAGAATGTCCTTGTTTTGTTCATATTTATTGGAGGGGGGTGTCTTGATCCCCTCAATAGGGTTCTTATGAATTTTAGGATAAGAGATGAATGCAAGCTAATGGTATCATGGTTATGCAGCATCTGTCATGTGTAAAGCTGTTGTATAACATGTGTCGGAACTTGGTAATCCTTTCGGAAAATTTAGTTCATGAGCACTCCTATCTCGTTTCTTAAATTTGGTTATTTCATCGCCATAATATTATTTCAATTTCTGCTGTGAATACTGATTATTTGAATACTGAATTGACGAACATCCCAGTGTTACCTAATTTGCTACACCCCCACGAAGTGCGATTCGGAAACGTGAATCGCTACATACAAGTGGTATACTTTAGGTCTAATTTACCATATATTAGTAGAGAAATGCGTTTCTATATTCATACTCGTACGTGAACTGGGTAACGTGGTTCTTTCCATTTGCTTTCCTTCTTTATTTACACCTTAAATTTATGTACTATACTACTATGACTCATTTAGAACAACTTTTGGCTTTGGGTCAGCCAGTGCCATATGAAGTCCCTTTGTTTGCTCCTGAAAACAAGTTATTTTGTAGATTAAAGAAAGTGACTTCTATAGACATATCAGCCTTAGGCGTTTGGAATATATCAGTATGGTCTGATACATATTGCTTCTGATAAGTGATAAGCTCATTTTGTTTGCTGTCTTACCAATTACCAACTTTGGCACAGACTCCAGAACATATAAATCACGAACGCATTCACTTATCTACTTATTATAAACTGGCCCCAAGTTATACTTGAATTATTACAATACCAGACATCAATATGGGCTTGTGTGGAAGTCCACTTTCCAAGAAGTGTGAAATTGTTAATGGAGCAACACCACCAATGATAGCAATAGATAGCAAGGAAGACAACTCCAACTTGGCTGATTGGATCATCAGATCCTTGGGTTGCATTAGCGGGTTTGTTTTTGGTTGTGCTGTTGGAAAGTACATTACTGACCAAAACCACATATGGTTTATGGAGACTTTTGGAAGGAAGAGGAGGCCGTGGACAGAGGTGGAACAGAGATGCAAAACTTGAATATGCCTCAATAATGTCTTGAATTTGAGGTACTACTGCACTAATATCTTTGAAGTCCATTGATCTTCATTTGGGTTATAGCATATGGAGATCCATTAATAGACATAGTCAAGTCCTGATTTTTTCTTTTTCTGCATCAACTTTTTTCATGTGTTCTAAAGCATGTATCTGTAGTCTACAAATAAGAAAACACTCTATTCTATGTGAGTCCTGAGATATATCATGTTTCTGAGGAAATATATTAGTATATGCTACATATGTTAAAATTCTTCAGCTGGTTAATGACAATTTGCACAATTGGTGAAATTCTTGGTGGCAATTTGCTACTTGCCACCGTTGCCGGTATAATGATCCTGTTTTGAGTTTCGCAGTTGTGATCATCTTTTGTATCTGAAGTATCGATCCCTCGCAATGGTTTTCCATGTAGATTTTCAGATAAAAAATGCATGCTTGTTCACTGTTTGCAGTGTCCGCATTGAGACGAGCTACTGTAGTACACATTATGAGTTTTGAGTTCATAATTACACCCTAGCTTAGTTTCGTAATTTGGATGCTTCAGTAATACAATACTTTTTAAAGCTCTGCTCTTTATGTTCAGTTTTTTAGGTTGTTTCGGCGACACTCTAGCTGTAAAACTTGTAAAGAGTGAAGAATAAATTGAAACAGCTCTTGACACCCATCATCTCAACTTTTGAAGGGTAATGTGGAGGCACCTAAATTCAGCTTTCAGATGCTGTTGCAATTTTGCAAAGTGGTGTTTGTTTCAGCAGTATTAATCTTGATTACAAACGTATGTATGTGTGAATACGTATTCTAAGCATTATTGTGCAGCTTGGATTGACTGAGCGCAGATGTATCTCAGGTAAGTATTGCTCTAACCTCTTGAAATTAGAATTTCATGATTTTAGTAACTCGAATTTCAAACGCCTTCATCCATGAATTAGAATTTCTCATATTGCCCTTTCTTTCTTTCATTTGCTTTTTGGATGTTCATATTATTTGTGTGTGAAAAAACAATATTCTTGGAGCAACTTGTCGTTGGCAGATTCAACCAAAAAGAAATTTCAACTTATTCTCGTCAATCAAATTGAAAACAAATAAGGAGCCAATTATGTGGTTTTGCCATGACTTTAGAGTGCGAGTTCAGACATGTTTTACTTTTTCTATTAAGCTATTACAATTACGAGCCAATTTTAGCTTTCAGTTAATTGATTAGTTGGTTTCATTTTGTACAAGGAAGATTGGTTGAATGATCCAAAATTTGAAGATGAAATGCAATTAGAGGGTTTATTCATCATACACTCATTGCATGGTACATGGAGACTAATTCTTGCTTATTTGGAACTTTCCTTTCTCAGTAATTTTGTTCGTTTGGATGATTTCAAATGAGTAATGAGAAAAAAAAATAGCCTTGGGTGTACGTGTACCATGCTCATGGTACACTCGGGATATGATTAGCTTTTTGACTATTAGATCTTAAATTATCAATAAGAATAATTCATGGTTGGCTCAACTGGACCAAAAAAAAATTGAAATATCCCGACTCTGCTTATAAAAGCCCCAATCCAATCGGGAATATATTGCAAATTACATCTTGTATGAGTCCTTAAATTTTGAACATAAATGGACAAAAGGTCTACTTTGAATTTGAATGAAGAAATAATATAAAAAGGAGTGTTTCTGGATATAACAATTGATCCGAGTCGAAGCAAATCAATTCCCTAGAGGCTAGAGGTGTTTAAGTACTAGGCCCATGAAATAACAGTACCTTACTTAGGCTCCAAAAAGGTAGCTACATGGTGGCGTTTTACAGATTTGCTTGGGCGCCTAATTTTAGTACTCCTTTGTCCTTTCAGGTTTGTTTTTAGCTTGTTTCCGTTTCTCATTGAGAGTCTTGGAGGCCAAGTAATAGTAGCTTAAGTATTTTTCCCCCCATTGTGTTTTCTTTGCATAACCTAATTGGTGTAGGAAATAATAATTATTTAACACCTATAAAAGAGTCATAAAAGAAAGGGAGTTATAATATAGAAAATTTGAGGTAGCGGGTAGAGGTTAGGACTGCGTCAAAACTCTACTTGGAAAAGAAAATTAGTGTTTGCGAAAGTAGTGGTTGCGGCTAGAGATTAGAGGTTGGAGTAGAGGTTGGGTAGAGGTTAGCAAACGTTAGCAATACTAACGTTTCACCCAAAAGACTAGCGGTGCAATATTTTTTTGGTTTCATCTAAAATAAAGGCTTAAATTGACATGTGGCCTTGATGAAAAATAGAGGCTCAAATCCAGTAAAAAGGGTAAAAACTTTGTAAGCAGTATTATAACTTGTGAGATATGACTACCATTAGCCGTCGTTTTTCCATTCAACTGAGATTTGTCTTCTTGCCAAAACAATTTCATCATTCTGCCAATTAGATGATACTTTGAATAATAATGCTAGTTTAATACATGTGAGATACTTTTGGTTCTTTAATATAGTATGATTATCATTAATTACTTCATAATTGCATAATAATTTTTTATATGTAAATTTATTACAAAAAATAAACTGTAAAATTCGCTATTAAATTAATCATATACTTTTTTTCAAATCCAACCGCTAGTTTTGCCAAACAATTATAATTTAAACTGCTACTTTAAACGCTGACAGCTAACAGCTACTAGTTGACAGCTAACAGGCTAACAGCTACACGAACCGCTAACAGCTACTACAACTGCTACCCGCTATCACAACCGCTAGTTTTGCCAAACAGGGCCTAAGTGTGCTTTGCTGAACTATTTTTATTAAGTCCATCTTTACTCTTCTCAGATCTTATGCCGTACGTACTCCACTCCTCAACATACCATAAATTTCAGATCTTTCTCCTACAATATATCCGATCATCCACAATTCTCACCCTTTACTCTAGAAAATAACCTATGCAACTACTGTTAGACTCAATTTGCGAAAAATCATCCCTTTATTTGCCAGGTAGTAAGAGGGTTGTATTGACACGTAATGTAACTGTTGTATAAGACTTCGGTACTTCCTTACATCATCAATAGTTTCTTTCAAAATTATATATTCTTAATTTACTATATCCTCTTTGCGAAAAAATGGGAAATTTGAGTTCATGCTTGAAAACTCAAAAATTAAAAAAACATGGCAAAGTTAGTTGATTCACAAGGGAAACTAAGACTAGTGAACCTTCCTACAACAGTTGCTGAGTTAATGCTATTGCTTGGAACTCCCTGTTTCACCCTCACTTCGTTGGACGAACTCAGGAAAACTCGCCGTATTGTGGCGATGAGGGATGATGCCTGTTTAATTGGCCGGAAAGTTTACCTACTGCTACCGGTTGACAGAGTCAACTCTAGGTTGTCTGACTTTCAAGTGGCTGCTATTGATAGAGTAGTGATATATTTTTACTATGATGTGATGATGGGTCGGATACGTGGAGGTTCCAAGGTTTCTCCTGATTTGGGGAGTACTACTGGTTTAGCCAGTCGAAGTTTGGAGGACTTGATGAAGGATTTGGGCAGGAAGAGTACTACTGGTGCAATAGGTCCAAGAATGAGGTTTCGCAAGACTTGGCAACCTGTTCTTGAACCCATCTTGGAAGAATACTACGATTAATTAGTCGAAGTGATAAACCGAGATTGATATATCTACCCATTGGGTAAACTACTCATTAGAAATAGACAATTAAAAAATAATTAATTCTTCTGAGTTGGACTCTACTAATTATTTATTTATATCTCTAGTGGGTAGATTACCGTATGTATATGCACAATTATACATGTAATTATGACTTTTAATTAGCCATAGGTAGCGTTCATACATTGTTTTGAAGAAAAAAAAGCATGTTATGATTTTTGCTAATCGATTCTTCATATGTTTAGTGCGACCCCTGCAATTCGAATTTGAGTTTTTGTTAATTGATAGGCAAATCATATTCTTGATCATAATGTAAATGTAACACTTCAGTTGCATGCTTGGCCGATTACGAGCTAGACTAAAGTCTAAAATTGGGGCAGTTTTGGTGTTTATATGTTGCAATGATGGACAACTATGTAGTGTTTATGACTTGTTTTAAAAGCCAAAATATGTACACAGTGCAATTTTTGCAGCTGATACTATTTATTTTGTTTAAATTTATTCATGTCTGTTTCTGATACTGTGTTTCTTTTAAATGTACTGATATGTAACTTTGGGATCGAATTGTAGAAACATTTACCAATCACAAGTAGTAATAGTATAATGAAGTTACGACCATCTAGTGGTTGGTACTTCCTACATTGTGATGTTTTGTAAATCATGAAAAAGCTGTTGTAAAGCACACTAGGAAAACATCTGAAATTCTTTTCAGTTCTTGAAACTTATTTACTACACACAATCTCAGAATTTGTAGTTTGTAGTAAGTGCTTTACTATTTTTGAGCAGGATTTATGTTATTTATGTACAAACTATGTAAAAGCTAGTAATTTCAAGATATTCTGAAGTATACATACATGACTAGGAAGATAAATGTAGGACTGTGTCTTTATGATCTCTTAACTCTCCTCATTGTCCTCCTCCTCCCGAAGGTCTCCATAAACCATTCATGGTACTTGTCAGTAATGTAGACTTTCCCGATGATAAACCCAACTATGATCCCGCTTATACAACCCAATGATCTGACGATCCAATCAATCAACTCCGAGTTCTCATAGCTCTCGTCACTTTCCACTGATGCTGGTGACTCTTGCATTGCGTCTGCGTTTTCACACTTCTTAGACAGTAGACTTCCACACAATCCTTCATTCCCTTGAAAAGAAGTATCATCAAAAGTATTGAATTGGTTTCCTTGTGGAATTGGCCCTGTGAGACGATCATTGTAAGAAACATTGAACACCTCAAGCGCTGTCAATTCTGATAGCGCTTGAGGGATAACACCCGAGAGTTTGTTGAGTGAAAGATCTAGTGACTCAAGGTCGGTTATGTTCGCTATAGAAGGCGGGATTCTACCTTCAAGATTGTTGTTAGACAAGTTGAGTGCTTGAAGTCCTTTAAGATCCCCTATGACATCTGGAATTTTGCCTGTGAATTTGTTGTTTGATAAATCAATGACCCTAAAGACTTTTAATATCTTTGGGTACAGAATTTCGCTCCCTTTATTTGTTATAGTGATGGAGTACTCGAAACTCTGTTCTGAAATGACTAAACTTGTACCCACCTTAAAAAATAGAGTAATCAAAGTATTGTATGAACCCAATTGGTCTTCCTTTGATACTTTCATCGTAGGCCAATTTTGAAAGTATTCGTATGGTAGAGCACCTGTATGAAGATTATGGGACAGGTCAAATATTCGTAAGAGCCGAAAACTGTGACCAGATTTAGGATATGGTATGGTTCCATAGAAATGGTTATGGCTCAGCACAAGAACTTGCAACTTTGGAAGTTCTCCTAACCATGATGGAAAAGAATCGTTAATATGATTTCTCCCAATACCAAGTACCTCAAGCATTGTACAGTTCACCAATGACCTCGGAAGTTCACCTACTAATTGATTTTGGCTCAAGTTGATCATCTTGAGTTTACAAGATCTTGTAAATTTTGTTGAAATGGTGCCACGGAGATTGTTGCCTCGCAAATTCAGAAGTTGTAGAGATTCGCCTAGCTGATTGCCCACACAGTCTGGTATATGTCCGGTCATGTCGTTGCCAGATAAATCGAGGGACATGAGAGACCTTGCATTGCAGATTTGCTGGGGAATAACTCCAGTCAAAAGATTATCTGAGACGTCATAGAACTTCATAGAGTTTGGTGGAGAAGGAAGTAGTCCATGTAAGCTATTACCCCTGATATGAAATTCTTCCAAATGAGTCCACGGAAGGACGTCTACTGGAGGTTGCTCAAAAGCTGTCAAGTTATTTTCAGAAAGGTCAATTATAAGGAGACTTTCCTTAGTGATATCTACCAACCATTGTGGTAAAATACCCTTGATGTTGTTTCCTTTGAGTGAAAGAGATTGCAGCTCATTCTGTTCTTTTAGGAACGAAGGAAATTCAGTCAAGTTGCAATATGCAAGCTCTAAGAGCTCGAGCTTTGGAAGAGATGAATTGGTCTTATAATCAACAGGAAATGTCAGATTAAGACGAGATAAAGCTAGATTATGAAGATTTGTCAAATGGAAAAATATGTCGAAGTTGCCATACAAGTTGTTGTAAGACAATTCTAGAGATTCAAGATTAGTAAACCGAGTAAACCAATGTGGTATCGGACCCTCTAATTGGTTATACTCGAGATACAATTGTCTTAGTTGGGTTTGATTAGCTAACCATTGTGGAAATGGACCTATTATATGGGATGACGCGAGATCTAAATATGTAAGTTTTGTGAAGTTTGCAATAAAAGACGGTATCTCAGTAGCTAGATTCATCTCAGCAAGGCGTAAGTAACTGAGATGGTGTAGCTTTGACAACTGAGAGAACAAGTCTCTAGGCATAACTTCAAGATTTGAAAAGTCTAATTTTTCAAGGTTTGTTAGATTTGTGATAGAAAAGGTGACTTCGCCTTTGAAATTATTGCGACTTAAGAATAAGACAGTGAGAGTTGTCATGTTAGCAAGAGAGGATGGAAGTGATCCAGAGAAATGGCAACTACATAGGTCGAGTTGTTCTAAACGAGCGAGGTTTCCTATCGAAGGAGGAACTTCTCCAGAAAAAGATGTGCCGAAGAGATATAGTTCCTTAAGAGGGCTATTCGAGTGAAACTCAGGCAAGACTCCTGAAAGATCTTTGTTGCCACTTAAATAAAGAATTTCAAGCCGTGGCAATCTAAACACACTTGTTGGTAGTTCACCGTACAAATTGCAATATTGGAGGGAAATACCTTTTAGAGACGTCAGATTTGAGAGGATGTTTGGCACAGGAGTAGACAAATCAACCCTGTCAAGATAAAGTTTCTGTATACGAGTTACATTTCGGAGTAACTTCTCCAAACCTGTACCTTGAAGTTTAAGGTCAAGTTGGGTATCAGGTAAAGAACCGCCATTATTAGAAAGATCGAGCATATAAAGCTCCGATAATTTAGAGAGTTCTGATGGAATGTGGCCGCTAAATGATGAATATGAGAGGTTCAGACTTTGTAATTTGTTAAAATGGCCGATTTCAGAGGGGATGCCAGAATAGTTGAAATCATTAAAAGCGAGGTTAAGCTTATTAAGATGGGTAAGAACGAAAAGGGTGCTGTTCTGAGGGAAGGTTCCGTAAAGACAGCTGCTACTGAGGTCGAGCCCAATCACACGACCTGTCTTCTCCTCGCACTCAACACCGTCCCACAGACAGCAATCCGCAGTTGGCTCACTTGACCATGATTTCATCTTCGGGTATGGAGATAAAGACTTAGAAACAGCACAGTTTATAAGGAAACTCTGCCTAAACTGCAGCAATGCCAATCTTTCATGATCAGTGCATAATGGCTGTGATAAGTTGGCAGAGTTAATCTGTTTAATTGCATGAGAATACAGTAAAACAAAGAGAAGAGCGTAAATATATGGCAAATAACCCATGAACTATATGTTATTAAGGTGTGAGTTTTACTTGTAGATGTTGGATTTATGATGAAAAGGATAAAGAATTAAGTTGGTTTTATAGATATTTTGAGCGTGTTTCTGTGTACAAATCATGAGAACTAGTTTTTGTTTGTTATATGTGAACCTGTTATTTGATCTCCAGGAGACCAGGACATATCTTTTTGTTGAATATGCTAGGACGATACGTGAAGGTAACAACGTATCATTATTCACACTTGGCTAGTTGCTGGTTCAGCAGACACATCAAAGTCAGCTCACAGATGGCAGATGAGTTTGTGGAAAACAATGAGAAATTGCCAACTTCTGGGAACATCAAAAGTATAGTACAAAAATGACTGATATGAATGTTTTCCACAAGTTTGCAATTTGTGAACAAAGTCTAGGTAGGTATGTATAGTATAGTAACGCAATACTTCATTTATCAATTTGAACCGAATTTTTCTCCTTGGTATGGTTTTTTATGCTTGATACAACTCAATTTTCCTAGTCTGTTAAAATCTTCCACTCCTCATTGATTAATAATTCGAAAAGTCTTTGCAATGACTGAAGACTGAAGACTGAAGACAAGACTGAAGACATGAGTGTGTCATGGTGGGTATATATATCACCTGCTTTTTTGGCAATATATACTCACCCCTTATCAAAATTTTCATTCATTTTATATTTTGGTGTATTCCACAACAAATTCGTCACTTGTTTTATTTATTAATTACTTTAGTTTGAACTAGGGTTGGGCACGAGCCGGGCCGAGCTGATCCGAACTCTAACAAGGCTTAGCTTGGGTTTGATTAATTTACCAAATGCGAACTCGAATTCGAATTCACTCGAACTTAAAAATCAAGTTTGGTTAGAAAAGAATAATCCGAATTTCGAACTCGACTAGTTAAAACATATGCCAATAATATAAGATTTTAATTTTGTTATTAATCGACCTTTTATTTGGTCCACTTGGACAAGTTGTCTTGAAAATCCACTTATCTTTGTCATTCAACAACTCTATTCTTGTCCACCCCTATTTGGGACATTATACCCACCACATTTTTTTAGTTTGATATTCACGTTACCTTGCTTTACAATTGATTTTCACTCCTAGCGAGTTTATATTACTAAGCCTCATCGAGTTTCTAACTGTGATAAATAAAACGCTCATCACAAAAACACATTTGAAATTTGTTTGAACATTCGTTTATACAATTCGTAAAACACGTAAATTCCAACAAAATGATTTCTATGGTCAAATAGTCAATTACATCCACGGCCACTACTAGTTGTTATTACTCAAACAAAAATCTGAAGCAATTACATCCTCTAACACACCTGGACAACTCCACCCAAACTCGCGTAGAGAAATCGAGAGGGTTAACATGAGCGATAGAGTGTGCAGCTATATTAGCCTCCCTAAACATATGAACAAAATTAACAAAAAAAAAAAAAAAAACTAGCTAGCTTATCTATTTCTCTCACCATCATCCCCAAATACAAGCCATCCCATTTTTTCTCATTGATTAACTGGATGACTTGGAAGCAATCACTCTCCACTACAGTTCTCCTTGTATAGCATTGGATCCCTATTTATAGCCCAAGAACTATAGCTTTTGCTTCTATTATACTCACCTCCTAATTGCAACTCCTTTGTTGGCACACTGTTCGAACCACCTGACCACTATGATCCCGAATCACGACCCCCATCCTACACCCACATTGTCCCACAGGCCACATCTTTGAATATTGTACATTTAACTCAATACTTCATCGGTTCTATAATGATTGCAACCTATCCTTTTGTCACATTTTCTAAGAAACTCATGTGAAGAAATGAGAGATAGAAAGAGATAAAAAGTAGGACCCATGTGATAGGAGAAAGATACAGAGAAGATATTACCAAATAAAGAAATGTTGCATTTAATATGAAACTTCCAAATAAAGAAAACGTTAGAATTAAAAAAGAATGGAGCAAGTATATTATTAGTGTATCGGAACATTTTGAAGGAGTATTTAGGTGTGGAATTTATTTGGATAAAAATCGAAATCCAATCCAATCCAAATTAGTAATTCTGATTGGACTGGAATCGGATTGGACTCAGATTGAGTTTTTTTTTTTTTGAAAAGTTGGATTGGTTTAGATTGAGGGTTATTAGATCCAAAAATCCAAAAAAACCAAATAGCAAATAAGCCTTGTATATTATATTTGTATATTTGGGACTGGGCTTAATTGTTTTTGATAAAATTTACTGGTTTGTATGAATTATTAGCTGTTATTACTGAATTTTTATGGAATCGTATGAATAACTATTATTATCGAACACTTTATTTTTATGCTCGTGCCTAAGTAATTTAATAAAAAGAATAAAGTTTAAAATCTTGGATTGGTTCCAATCTAGTATTTGAAAATTCGGATCGCATTAGTTTGGATCGCATTAGTTTGGAATCAAACTCTGATTGGTTTGAATTTGGATTGGAAAATTGAAAAATAACTTTTGTTCGCATTGGATTGAACTAGGCCTATGTCCAAACTGTACACCAAACTTTTTTTTTTTGAAAGTTCAGTGTACGGTTTCAAGGGATGAAGGGTTCGGTGTACGGTTCCTAGGGGTGAAAGTTCGATGTGTTGAACCGTACATCGAATTTTCACCCCTAGGGGCTAGGACTAGTAGTGATGGGCCTGATGGCCACCGGTGCGGGTTGGGCGGGCCGGACCGTGGGTCCTAGCGGGATGGACTGAGATTTTCACGGTCCATGATCGGACCGTGAAATTCACGGGTTGGGCGGGCTGGTTTCCCGGGCTAAAAATTCTTGGCCCACACCGGTCTGATACCGGTTTTCACGGTTCGGGATGCGGTTCTGGCGGTTCGTGGGCCTGCTTGGGCTGGACCGGGCTAGCGGGATGCATGAGAATTTTTTTTAATTTTTTTTTTCAAAATTATTTAATCATTGGAATTATTTATTATTGTTACATAAAACCTTTAAAATGAATAAAAATATATACAATTATTAATATTAATGAATAATTTCATTATTTTTGAATTTGATTGAATTATAATATATGTAATTTGAATAAAATATGCACAATTTGGTTGAATAATTACTTGGACTGGGCTGGTCCGGTTCGTAGGCCGTTCTGGACCGGTTTCGTGGTCCGGGCTGGGCGGTTAGTGGGTTGGGCTCAAGAAATCCGTCCCACAGGCCACCCACCAATTTCACGATTCGAACTGGATCGAGCTTTTTGCGGACTCGACCCACACGACCGACGAGGTGGGATGGGCTGGATTGGCCTGCACTGTTGGCCATCTCTAGCTAGGAGTATTAATTTAGTTCTACAATTATATTCAAAGATTCCCTTTATTTGCATTTTCTACATTGTTATTTTCAAAGTTCCCATAACCTTGCCCTCTTTATCATTTTGAAATTAAGTTTTCCTTTTGTTTGACTTTTTTTTTTTTTTGAAATTTTTGTTTGACTTTTGTGTTTGGTAAAGCATCTAGACTCGAGAGTTCTACACTACGAGTATTTCTATTGACTTTCCTTGACCATTCTTATCACATTTGATGTCCTTTTACCACGTCACATGTGACATGACTACGTGACTCTTCTCCTCCCTAGTTCCCACTTCTCAGTTCTCACACAGCTGTTTCTCTCTCCTCAAAACCCCAAACTTTACCAACGCCACCGCCGCCAGCCTCCGCGCGACGGCGCCGAAACCCTAAATTCGCCGTTCGTCTGAATCGTTGAAATCTCCGACTGCCGGAAATCGTGCAGTTTCTTCGCCATTTTGATTTTGTGAAGTTGTGGTCGCCAATTGAATCAATTAACAAGGTAATTAATTACTAAATTATCTAATTCAAAATATATTGAGTGTAAATTGCATTTCAGTTAGTTCAATAATTTATTCGAATCATGATCTTTTGAGTTGTGTGTTAGTTTAATTCGATTGGTTGAATAGCGTTCTGTAAATTAGGGTTTCCTTCCGATTTTGTAAAATCAGCGGAGTTTGTCTTTTCAATTTTTCGTTTTGTGTTGAATGAAGTATGTTGATTTCGATTTTAATAGTTTTTGTGAATCCGTGAATGGCGAGTGATTTTTAGGACATTGGAGATTAGAAAATGAATGATTTCGGTGATTGCTAAATGTTTGACTGGTTTTTATAGATTACGACTTAATTAATAATATCACTAATGAGTAATGTATATAGTTGGATCATTTTGATCAAAATCTGTTAAAATTTCTCATTTTGTGAATGGATTGGTATTTTTCTTGATGAATTGAACGGATTGTAATTTTAGGTTATGTTTCTAAAAAACTTTTTTGTGATTTAAAAGTAGAAGTGTATTTTGGACTCTGAATCCCAGAAAATGAACTTAGCGGCGAGTCACCTAGCAAGTCTGCTGAAGCATCCGAGTTCAGCTATCAACTCAGTGAGCTCATCCCTCCAGCAATGGCGGGGGATCCGAGTCAGGGTACGTGATGGGAACTTGGATCAAGCGTTGTCGTTCATGCAGAGAAAAATGACGTCAAGTGGGATGGAACGGTTGATAAAAAGAGAACAAACTCATCACATCAAGAATTCTGAGAAGCGCATTTTAGCACGCAAAAATCTCCATCGTAGGCTCCAGTCCCAGGACCTTGCTCGCAAGCTCAAATCCATCCTCATCAAGAAAGTCAGGTTGGGATTTATTTTCCTCGAATGCCGTTCTTTTGTTGATTGAATTTGTTTGTTTCGGGAGTTAATTTTTCTTTCTGTTAATTATTATGTGAATTCTGAATGACTGTTGGGTTAGTGGGTATGAAGGTATGGGATTATTTGTTTGTATTTGTGTTGCAATTATGAAACCTAATATCATTAGCATCTCTAAAACGACTTCTTAATGTTAAATTGCTATATAAGTTAAGGTTGATATCAAACTTAACGGACTGTTTTTCAATATGTTGTGGGAAAATGAAATAGGCGGACTTATAGCAATCATTTTTGGGTGATTTATGCATCAGATTGCAAGATTAGCAATGATCTTATTCTTAACTGTCTGAGGCCAGCAATCTTGTCGAACAAACAGGGAGGACGGGCACTTCTTCTTTACCTTTCCTGAGATGATTTAATTTATTGTAATTAATTGAGCATAGAGAAGCTATTGTCATTAGTCATAATTACTTGTGTCGAGGGGGGCTTAGACTCAATGTGTCCAATTACTTGATTAGTGAAGCTATCACCATTTGCTGAAAATTGTTATGTGAAGTGGTGAATAGAGGTGGCGTCATAATTTTGGAAGCTAATGTTTTGGTTGGGGTAGATGGTTATGGTGGTATTGTTGATAAAATTCATATGTAATTTTGTATACAAAGCATCATGTTAATGGTTATGGCAATGCTTGTGATTTGTTTTTCCATTAAAGTACCATCCCTTATTACTCTAGAGGTGGTATTAAGTGAATAAAAATTTGTACGCCTACTGAACAAATTACATATGATATGACTTCACATTACCACCAATTAAGTACGCCTACTGAACAAGGCAACAAGGCCTAAGGGAACTGGATCAAGAGTCAATTGTGCATTGAAATCTTTTTTAAGGGTTTCTTTTCTTCTTAGGAGTGTTTTTGGAAAATTGTATAAGGTGCAAGTGTGTGTTGCATGAGAGTGGACAATGTCATTACTTGCCTTAATTTAAAAACAATAAATGTCAAATTTTTGGTTATAAAATTTTGCTTGAATCTTTTGGCAGGGGTCTATGAGAGTGCTCTGGAGGGACATGCTGCCAAGTTCATTAGAAGGCTTCATATGTTGCTGTTGGGTTTCAAAACTAGTATAATCGATTTTCTTCGAGCGCTGAATCAGCTAGTTGAAAATAATGCAGGTTCTTGCAAGTTTTTGAAGTAGTTGTAGAACTTGGAACTATTGAGTCTAAAAAGACTTGCACTGTTTAGACTGCTCTTATTCACTCCTCTGTTTTACAAATTCTTTCATTGCTATTGATCCAACCCGAGTATATGTCGTGATGATTGAATTACTGCTCATGTATACTCATGAAGATGCATTTTCTTCACCTTAATCAGAACTTATTGAAACTCTTTGAGCTGACTTTGCATGGTGTTAGAACATATTAGACTTGAAACTTCTAAACTTATTTGAACTCATTGAAATATTTTAAAGCCTACTCCTTTATAAGGTATTAGATCTTATTGAAACTTTATAAAAACGTTGGTGTAGAGTGTGCACCCTGAGTTACCTTCAGTTGGGAAGGTATTCAGTTAACATGCCATAATTATCTTAAAATCATTGAATGTTTTACTCTTGAATCTACTTCTACCTCCATAGCATGTCTCATTGTATGTATATTACTATTTTTCGGAAGGTGCCATAATTATCTTAAGGATATATTTTTGGCTCAAAACTGCCTCTAGCTAGGGACTACTTATAGGTGGACTCTTATGGTGCACTCAGGAGTGCCATATGAGATGGTACTCCCATTTGAGCTTTATTATCGATTCTACTAATTAAGATTAATGGAAACGAGCTTATATTTGAAATTTAGCGACAAGAGATATGTCCAGACCACCGAAACATCAGTTGTTAATACTTCAATTGAAATTCATCCATGAACCTACTAGTTAGTTTGGGTTTTCCTAGGTAGTGTCCATGTATTTTACGATATTCTACGTTGTATCCAACTTTTTTGAACTTTCCACATTGTAATCCTAAACTTTCTAAATATTAACATAAAGCACCCTTACTAATAGAAAATCCTATCCCTAACCTCACTCAATCTTCAGGTTTTCAAGATCATACACCAAACTTTAGTTAACTAACAAGGCACAAAATTCTATCCTATACCCACATAGTAAGGAAGCCAAAAAATCTACTGCTTGGTATCTGTACAAAGTTTAAAACGTGTAAGGATACAACATGAAAAATTCAAAAAGGTCACATACAATTTAGAGTTTCGTAAAAATACAAACTAACCCAATTAGCTTAGCCGTACAACAGCTTCTTGCATTGTGTAACTTGGGAGATCCAATTCAATTCATTTTCTCAGCTAATCAAAACTAAGACAACAATCTCCTCTAATTTGAGCTTACAATAGGCACTTCACTTCTTCATACCACCATCACCATTTGCGAGCTCGATAGGAGGGTTGTGACGATCAACAGGGAGTTTAATTTTGCCCATGGAACCTGCAGGAACCAGCTTGAGGTTCTCACAGTTGCACATCTCAATCATAAATCCGTCTGGATCGTTGAAGAATAGCTGATCAATTGCCGTCTTGTTCTCTTCATCCTCTACCGTCCTTTTCATGTACTTGACATTGAATTCTTTCAGCCTTTGTTCAATTGCCTCCATATCTTCGCACTATTCCACGCACATAAAATTTAATTTGTCATCAGAAAAAAATTAACGAACTCAACCAAATAGCAAAATTATGTTTTCGAACTATTTTTTTCTCTTTTACAAAAGAATAGACCTAGGCTACATTATTAGTTTTGTATAGGGTTGTTAGTGAGCCTAGTTGGCTCGCCACCTATTGGAGGTGGCGCTCGAAACTTTCTAGAGCCGAGTATAGCAAAGTTCAATTCAAAAAGTTTATGCGTAGGCTTGAAATATGTTTTAACTATATTATTTTCTGTATTATAGAAATTAATTGAAAAGTTATATTTAAATTGTGCACAATACGTGTTAAAAACTCAAAATAATAAGTAGTCTAAACCTATTTATAGAATAGGTGTAATATAATTTTTTAACTCAAGTAGAGTTTCAAGGTAAATTGAACTAGAAAATATAGGCTCGAGAATCGGCTCAAGTTCGAGTGAAAGTGTTACGAGTTGAGCCAACCAACCCCAAGCTCGGTCTCAAGCTCGGTCTCGATACGGCTTGTTAACACTCTAGTTCTGTATCGATCCTGTCCAATCATAGCCTTGTTCATCAAAGACTTTGTTCGATAAAAACCCTTTGTATTGACCCTACCCTTATATCCATTAGACTACCCTTCCATTAATCAATCCCACAAACCAAACTAGAACTAATCTCAATACATTGAACAGGTTATGACTTATGAATGACCTATTTGCAAAATCTAGCTTGCGATCCCACCTTAAGAGGGATGCATTAATAATATGCATGGCTAATCTTGGTTAAACTAGATTCTAAGAAGGTACCTGAAAGGAAATGTGGTTGTCCATGGGATCCAAAGTATCTTTCTTAGAAGGCAAACGATCTTTATCCTTTGACTGAACCAAATGAATACCAACTCCATAATTAAAAAGCCAAGCTCCATCAAAATCAAAAGCTTGAGGCCTCTCAATTACCACAAACCCCAAAACTTTAGTATAAAATTCTATTGAATCTTTAACTGACCTACATAACCTTGATACATGGTTTAATGCCATAAATGGAAGTTCATCCTTCTCTTCATCTTTTTTACAACTTTCATCATCTTCCCTTCTTCTTTCCTGCTTACCTTCCATTCTTTTCTTTTAATTTTCTCAAGTACTTTTTCTTTTGATGCATTTAAGTATGCTTTAATGTCGTTTAGTTACTACTTTATATTAGAGAGTATTTTTTTTAAAAAAATTTTGGTTAGGGAAGGCAAGAAGTGACACGTAAAGAATTGATATGCATGAGGGGATTATGAGGTGGTAGATTTTCAGGAGGACAGTTTATAATTTGGCGTGATGTGTCCTAGTAGCCTGTGAGAGAGCGGTGCAAAGCGTTACTTCATGGTGAAGGAGGCGTCGTGTACCCCATTGTTATAACAGATGTGAGAAAGAATAAATTTTGAATGCAAAACAAAGAATAATCAGACACAGATTTAACGTGGTTCACCAACGGAGTGTTGGCTACATCCACGGGCAGAGAGAGAATAATAATATTGATGAGAAGAATAATCAGAATTACAGAGGTGATTAATGTCTTAATCGTCAAAAAATAAGCTAGGTTAAAAAACCTATTTATATGCAAAATCGGAAAATCGCGATCCGTGTCTCATTAAACCTCCGCCCGATCGGGTCGGGCGGTACTCGCCAAGCCAAAACCAGTCTCGGGCCCGATCGGGCGACCATCGCCCGAGTCGTAGTTCGCTACGACGCCCGATCGGGCGCTCCACTCCTTGAGCTGCTGCTGAGACGCTGCCTCGCCCGATCGGGCGAGCCGACAAAACATGCCCTCTGACCAGAATTCAAGGCATAAATTCCTACAAATCTCCACCTTGACTTGAATCCTCTCACAATGAACCAGATAAACAAATAACAGATGCATTGAACACAACGCCCAGATTCTCCCTGCAAACAGATTTGCCCCGAAAGACAACCGCACCGCATTTGTCCCTTAAGGACACCCGGATTAGCCCCTAAAGGCCCCGGACTTGCCCCAAAGGGCAATTACCGATCCACGAACATTGAGCAAGTTCAAACAATGTTGAAACTTACTCTGTGGAACAGGTTTAGTGAACATATCAACAGGATTATCAGCAGTACCTACTTTCTTCACCTTAACCCTCTTCTCACTCCTCAGAAAATGATATCTCACATCAAAGTGCTTTGTCCTTTCATGATGGACTTGATCCTTGGCTAAGCATATTGCACTCAAACTGTCACAATACACAATGGCCTGATCGTGATGCAAACCAAGATCACTAACTAGCCCCTTTAACCATATTCCCTCTTTAGCATTCTTGTCAATGCCATGTACTCGGTTCAAAGTAGTAGACAAAGTAACGTAGCCTCGCAAAGTTTCCTTCCAACTAACAACAGAGCCACCAAGAGTAAATACATAGCCAGGTCATAGACCTTCTACTGTCTACATCTCCAGCCATAATCGAATCGAATAACCAAAGAACTAAACACCGAGCATCATTCCCATAAATGAGACCAACATCGGACGTACCTCGAAGGTAACGAAAAATCCTCTGATCGCCTCGCCAATGCTCCTTACCGGGATCACCCATGAACCTACTAACAACACTGACTGCATGTGCAAGATCCGGCCTAGTGCAGACCATAGCATACATCAGACTCCCTACTGCACTAGCATAGGGAACCCTACTCATGTACTCCTTCTCCTCAACAGACTTGGGTGCAAAAGCAACTGACAAATGATTATTGGAGGCACTTGGAGTATCTATAGGCTTAGCTGTTGACATGCCAAACCTTGACAAAATCTTCTGAATGTAGCCTTTTGGTGACAAGAAAAGCTTCCTATGATCTCTTTCCCTATAAATCTCCATCCCCAAAATCTTTTTCGCAGCACCCAAATCCTTCATCTCAAACTCAAGACCGAGAAGACCCTTCAACCTCGAATATCGGACTTGACCTGTGCGGCTATAAGCATATCATCTACATACAAGACCAAATAAATCCATGATTCATCATCCAGCTTATTGTGGTACACACAACAATCATACGGACTCCTGTTGTAACCCAATTCAATCATATAGCTGTCAAACCTTTTGTACCACTGCCTAGGAGACTGCTTTAGCCCATACAAGGACTTCTTCAGTCTGCAAACATAGTCTTCTTTATCAGGAACTTGGAACCCATCTGGCTGAGTCATATAAATCTCTTCCTCCAACTCCCCATGTAGGAAAGCTGTTTTCACATCTAGTTGCTCAAGTTCAAGATCCTGATGTGCAACTATTGCTAGTAGCACCCTGATGGAAGTATGTCTATCCACTGGTGAGAAAATCTCATTATAGTCAACCCCTTCCCTTTGAGTGAACCCTTTTGCAACAACCTGAGCTTTATACTTGACCCCCTCAGAAGGTGAGGTCCCTTCCTTCTTCTTGAAAACCCATTTGCAAGTGACAATTTTTCTCTCCTTAGGACGCTTGACTAGCTCCCAAGTATGATTCTTATCCAGAGACTCCATTTCATCTCCCATAGTAGCGAGCCATTGAGCAGACTCACTGCCTGAGACCGCTTCTTTGTAGGTGGATGGTTCATGAGTATCTACCTCCACTTCCTCAGCAACCTGCAGTGCATAAGCAACCATGTCCTCAAAACCATACCTCCTAGGAGGTCCCACACCAACTCTTCTAGCTCTATCAAGTGCTATACTAGTTCGATGTGCTTCAGATGAGGTAGATGGATGGCTAGAAGGCTCAGATTCAGTAGCACCTTGTTGATCTTCTCCACCTTGGTGCTGTAATTCACTCCCATCATAGGTGACTTCCAGTTCCACCTGTTTATCAACATCACTACCAACAGACACCACCATAGACTTCACAGTAGGGTTAAGCATAGAATTTTCATCAAATATTACACTTCTACTAAGTATAACTCGACTCTCAGACGGTGACCAGATTCTATAGCCCTTAACTCCACTCCCAAAACCCACAAATACACCCTTCTTAGCTCTAGGTTCTAATTTACCCTCACTTACTTGATAATAAACAGTAGAACCAAAAACTCTCAACGAGAGAATAATCTGCGGAGCTTACCGCACCACACCTCATAAGGTGTTTTACGGTCAATACCAAGTGTGAGGTCCACGGTTGATCGGATAACAAGATGTGCTTACAGCCTTCGCCCAAAATCTTCTAGGTAACCCCAACATTAGAGAGCATGCACCTCGCTCTCTCCAACAGTGTCTGATTCATGCGTTCTGCTACCCCATTCTGCTGTGGAGTATTCCTGACAGTATGATGACTTGCAATCCCTTCATTCTTGCAGAACTCATTAAACTCAGACCAACAAAATTCCAGACCATTATCAGTTCGCAGTCTTTTGATCTTCCTTCCAACTTGATTTTCCACCAATGCCTTCCACTGCTTGAATTTCATGAAAGCCTCACTCTTATGCTTCATCATAATTACCCAAGTCATCCTTGAATAATCATCGATCATCGACACAAAGTACTGTAACCTCCAATAGACTCAACTCGGGAAGGACCCCAACAATCGAGTGAATATAATCAAGTGTGCCCTTTGTAGTATGCACAACCTTTGGAAACTTCTTTGCGATGAAGCTTCCCAAACACACAATGCTCACGGAACTCTAAGTCCCGCACCTTGTGCCCACACGTAAGATCCCTTTTTGACAGAATTTGCATCCCACTTTCACCCATATGTCCAAGTCTCCTATGCCATAACTTGGTCATATCCTCCTTGGGAACCTCAGATGATGCAACAGCAGCAGAACCTGTCACAGTAGAACCCTGAAGAAAATATAAGGTACCCTTTTTAATACCTTTCAGAACTACCTTCGAACCCTTGTAGACACTCATTACTCCACCTTCACCTTGAAAACTGAAACCTCTACTGTCAAGAAGGCTCAAAGATATCAGATTCTTTGTCATCAGTGGAACATGCCTAACTTCGTTCAAGGTACAGAATGTACCATCATGAGTCCTCAATCCGATGGAGCCTATTCCAACTACTTTGCGAACGACCTTGTTGGCCATAGAAACACTTGCCCCCATCTATCTCGCTCATAAGTTGAAAACCACTCCTCCCTGGGGACTAATATGATACGATGCCCCAGAATCAAGAACCCACACATCCCTATAATGTGACCGGTTATTAACAACTAGGGCCGGATCTTCCTCGAATTACCATCGGTTTACGCTGAAGCAGCCAGAACCTTCATTCTTGTCCTGCTGCCTCTTTTTCTTAGGACATTCATTTTTCCAATGCCCCTTTTCTTTACAGTAATTACAGACATCATTAGGTTTAGGACCCTTAGAATTCGAATTTTTATGGTTCGATTTCTTTTTACCAGATTTTCCCTGTCCCTTGCCCCCAGTGACAACTAATCCAGATGTCTGATTTTCTGTACTAGAACCAGATGCCTGATGACGGACTTCTCTAGTATGAAGAGCAGATCTTACTTCTTCTAATGACAGACTATCTTTCCCAACAATAAAAGAATCCACAAAATTCTCATACGATAAAGGCAAAGATACTAACAGAATTAAAGCAGCATCCTCATCATCTACTTTAACATCAATATTACGAAGATCTAGCAAGATAGTATTCAATTTATCTAGATGATCCCTCAGAGACATACCTTCCTGCATACGCAGGCTGAACAGACGTTGCTTCAAAAGCAACTTGTTGGTTAGAGATTTCGTCATGTATAAACTATCTAACTTCAACCACAGACCAGCAGCAGTTTCCTGCTCCGCAACTTCAGTAATTATGTCATCAGAAAGACATAGCATAATTGTTGAATGCGCCTTCTCCTCCAGAACGACCATCTCAGCGGTTTCTGAATCCGATGACTTCTTTGCCAACGGTGCCCACAACCCTTGTTGCTTCAGTAAAGCACGCATCTTGATCTGCCACAGACTGAAACTATTTCTCCCAGTGAATTTATCAATTTTCACATTCATCCCAGACATCTTTCTCACCCGGATCGAACACAAAGCTCTTGATACCAATTTGTTATAACAAATGTGACAAAGAACAAATTTTGAATGCAAAACAAAGAATAATCAGACACAGATTTAACGTGGTTCACCAACGGAGTGTTGGCTACATCCACGGGCAGAGAGAGAATAATAATATTGATGAGAAGAATAATCAGAATTACAGAGGTGATTAATGTCTTAATCGTCAAAAAATAAGCTAGGTTAAAAAACCTATTTATATGCAAAATCGGAAAATCGCGATCCGCGTCTCATTAAACCTCCGCCCGATCGGGTCGGGCGGTACTCGCCAAGCCAAAACCAGTCTCGGGCCCGATCGGGCGACCATCGCCCGAGTCGTAGTTCGCTACGACGCCCGATCGGGCGAACACGCCCGATGCCATCGGGCGCTCCACTCCTTGAGACGCTACCTCGCCCGTTCGGGCTAGCCTGACCGATTCAATCGGGCGAGCCGACAAAACATGCCCTCTGACCAGAATTCAAGGCATCAATTCCTACACCCATATCATTTACTTCTTAACCTACCCAATTAGTAAATTTGCATTATATACTTCATTCAATCATCAGTTTTAGTATATAGGTAAATGATGAAATGATGAATGAAAATATAGTTACGCATAAGATTATGTTGGATTTGTCCGAATGATTTACATTAAAAGAATGATAAAGAAAAAATATAGTTATATGGAAGATCTTGTTAGGATTATCCGAATATATATTGTAGAATATCAACTTTTATCTTATTATAAATAATCAAAAATACTAGTGATTTAATGACAATGTTTAGCTGCTCTTTGGAAGCCTCTTTAAAAAAAGAAATTACTAGTGATCTGATTTTTACAGTGACAAGCATGATAATCAAACTCTTTAAATTACAAGGAAACAAAGGTGGTAAGTTGTCACTTTGTCTCAATATGCTTTACTACCCATTTCTTTTAAAGTTAAACTTGATCAACTATATTTTTTTCACTAAAATATAAAAGAGGTCGTTATCAAGTTGGTTTTTATTTATTTTTGCAGTAAGTATTTCAAAAAATTAATTTTTTCATTAGACGACGATTACATATATATTTACTTGTATTAGACGTGGAAGAGCTTCAGTGTTTAGGGATAAGGATCCCTTTCCCGCGCTTAGACGTAGGAGGGCTTCAAGATTCTAGGTTTCATAGGGGTTGTGGGTTTGAAAACTATAAGGCCTTTGTTTGGAAGAAGATGGAAGTGTTATGTGGGGATCTTTCGTTTCGTTTTCTTGCTTTGTTTAATAAGTTAGACTCTTGTTATGCGTGTTTTCTAGGAGTTACAAGTCTTCTCTCTTGTAGGGGTTGTTGGTCTAGTTTGTTGTTGTTTAGTATCTCCAGTTCGAGAGGCTCGAAGATTTGAGGTTGTGGGAAAACGTTCGTATTGGTTGCGGATCAAGAATATCAAGACGAAGGTTAGATTTCACTTTACTATTGCATAAGGCAGGAAAGATGTTGAGTCATTGAAATTCTTAGTATGGTTGGAATAGTACCATACCACAGAAGCGGTTCCGAAGCGTCTAAATTAGTAAAATGGATGAAGATCTTCATATTGACGTTTTAGATTATCTATTTATGTTATTGTTGTAGATGTCGTATGGCGTTTTATTAATGATAATTTTCCTTATTCTCATTCAAAAAAAAAAATCCTACTTCCCTCAATATAATCATCAGTGTAGTTGGTTCAGAAAAATATTGTTTTACTATTCTATTCGAGTTAAAGAGGTTATTTAGAAAGTAGTGTAAGCAAAAAGTGACCCTTTTAATAGTTAGTGAGACAATCATATTATTTATTGGGAATCTACTTGTATATATATTGTAAAAGCATAGTACTTTTGTTTAAACGGTAAGGAGAAAATTATACTTCAACGTACGCTTCAAGCCATGGCAGTGTAGGAGAAATAAAGTAAACAATAAAATAAAGGAAGATGTGCAGATTTGATAAAATTATTCTTGTGCACCCTGATAAGATCGACTACATAGTACATACAATAGTAAGTAGTAACGAGTATTATAGCCTTATAGGACCAAACGTTGAACACCCCCAACAAAATAAATCATGCACACTTCAAGTCACGATAGTATACATATAGGACCAGCGCAGAAAACGCACCAAAAAGCAAAAGTCGCAAACAACAATTACAATGCAAGAAAATCTAACAAACATTGTGCAACAAAAGCTACACAATTAGCATGAGTCCCACGTATATATATGTAGTCGCGCATATACATATTATCAGAGAGATGATAATTGTTATGGCATTCACTGTTCCACGCATATGTTATTTTCGCAGGTCAAATTAGTTTCCAGGTCCGGGCAACATGGGAATAAAATAGGATCACATTCATGTCCAGCGTGGTCCTCGCAAAATCCTTCTTTACATTTAAATTTACCTAGTGCAACTTGTACGCACAGAAGTTCATCACAACAATTAGTTGGAATTATGGTTGGGTCACATGGAGAATCATATGGGAGGCACTGAGCTTGCACCTTGAAGACGACCATTTGGAGCATCACCACTAATAATTCCAAATGAATAAAGATATGATGATCAGTTTGTATTCATGACATGAGATTGTTAGTAACTTAGTACCAAATTCCGAAGATACTTTTAGACGTTTGACACAATTAGGATACTCTTTCCCTTTTTTTAACTCCTTTGATTTTGTTTTTTCACATTCAATGCTCGTCTTTGAGCATCATAAGCATGTTTAATGACATGACAAAACAAATAAAAAAATATAAAATTAATGAATCGAACACAATTACAAATGATATTAACTATAGCGTTGAGGATTATATATAAGAAGTTAAAAGAGGAAACATTAAACAAAAACTTATCATCATAATAACCTGATCGACGCTTGATTTCATCATAAATTTCTAAACCAATATTGTTAAGAGTATAACCCACATGTGAGTTAGGAAATAGTTGTCCTACATTGAGAAATTAGAGAGAATGCCTAATATATAGATTGGTGGGTTACTCCACCTATCACCAATTGGATTTAGGATGGAACTCTACCAACCTTGTATATGATCAAACTCTCCTCCGGCGTGGGCTTATGTTAGGTGCAATGAAGTTTATCAAATAATCAATTTAGGATTTATATTAAATATTTATTATTAAAATCTTAGATCTGCATATATCAAAATTGATGAAGGGGAGAGAACAAAAAGAGGGGATACTCAGATCATTAGGACTTCTGTTGCGTAGACACACATACATATAAAATTAAGAAAGAAAGATTATAAGGATGAGAAGGAAACCTGATAGAACAATGAAAACGGAGGCTTGCATGGTTCTATTAGCCATTACTAATTTACTAGTAGTAAGTGATGTAGTTCACAAAGAATTTTTATGTCTTTTAAACTTTCGGAGGATGAGTTTTCAAGTTATGCAACTGTTTTCATGTATACTAGTTTTCCTGGACCCGGCATATGGATTAATAATTTTATTGCTCATTGATTTAATCCGCTCATATGACATATATCGACACTATGTGTGTAATGTGTTACATGGCCGGCCGATTCCCTTAATGTGTGAGAATGGTAGTATACTAGTATAGTAGTTGTTCACATGAAAAAATGAAAAAAAATAGTCCCAACCCTTTCCATGGAGAATTGACGTTTATTTATATGTGTTGTGAGTTCCGTTTGTTGACACAAGAATATAAGATTGTTGCCAAAAAAAAGAATATAAGATGTTGTGAAGATGATGATAGGATTAATTTGACTTTTTCCATTAGATTCAGTCCTTCAATCAGGTTACAGAAAGCTGGAAAAAACACTTGGTTAGTGATTTTTCCATACTTCAATCTCTATAATTAATATTATAAACTTGGTTGTTGACCAATTATCGATAACTATATAATCATCATTGAAGTTTTTAGGCAACAATAGAAGTGATTTTAAAAGGGTGCTATATATAATTTTTTTCATAGCAAAAGCATACTAATTAAAGATGCCGGATCTAGAAGAATCTAAGCTAAGTTCATATGGAGTTCACTTGTTCGGTGCTTGTTCAGTTCTCTAGTTTTTTTTTTTTACAACGAGAAATCGTGCATTAATTAAAAGCAGAAGTACAGACTAATGCTAATACAACCAAACCTAAACCAAACAAACAAACCTAAATGAGCTTTATGAGCTCGTACATTTCGGCTAAAACCAAAATAAGTAAAACTGATACAAAAACACTCAGGAAGGAGGGCGTCGTTGGTCAGTGCTTGTGATGGTGGATTCGAACCTAGGAATGCTGATGGAAGTGGTAGAAGAAGCGGATGACGTTCACGATCCGGACAACGAACAACCAACGGCGAGCGTCGCTTCTCGCCGCATGAGCAATCCCAACAATCTGCTATCGCTTGGGATTCTGGGCTCATGATCTTTTGAAGAGTCACGTTCCGTTGTGACTCATTACTCTCGCTCGAGAGTATTTCAGGTGTCTCCCTGAAGTAGGAGAAACGCAGATGAATGGGCGTGCTGAAAACCCCCAGATGCAACTTGGGTGCCGCCTTCAGATTTGAAGTTGACAAGGCAAGGACCATTAAGATCAATGCCAAGCTAAAAAGAGAGCCAAATAAGTGGAGCTCTCGAACACCTCCGGTTTGCAAAAACGAAAAACATACGTCCCAACAATGAAAACCTATCATCGCCTCGTCCATGCTCACGAACTTCTTGAATCACCTTGTCCCTCAGCACATATTCCCAAAAACCGACATATACTACTGTAACAACCTTGAACCACCAAAACGGACCCAACTGACAAACACTTGTCGATGGCCACAACCAACCACGGACAACATCTTTAGCAACTCGAAAACAACGCACTCCTATTATTCGGAGATTTAACAAGCATTTTTAAAAAAAACCTAAAATATCTAGTTGAAAATTCAAACAACTAGGGGGATGGGGAAGCCCGACACTAAAAGGGTGAAGGGGAAGGGGGAGTCCGACACTATACTGGGGGGAGGGGATAGGGGAGCCCGAGACAAAACCAGGGGAGGGGGAAGGGAAGCCCAAAACAACCACAAGACTAACTATGGGACTGTGCTTATCAGACACGAGGACGGGGGCGCACCGCACTGCCTAGGTCGACAGCCGCCACCCATCGCAAGCCCACCGCAGTACCGTGCCGCCCAATTCGCCAGTCCCCTTCGACCTTCTTTTCATTTTGTAAGTCTCGTTTTTTTACTGAAATTTCGTAAACTTTTTGTTTGATTTTATGTATTAGTATTAGGAAGAAGAATAAGATTATATAGGACAAGAATAAAAAAACAGCTCTTAAAAAACAAGGAAAAAAATGAAAAATTTGCAGAAATCACAAAATCCGGGCCAAATCTGGACTGGATAATTCCGGTCCGATCCCACGTCCGGAAAAATTTTGTGATTCCGATTCCGGTCCAAACCGGTTCCGGTCGGGCCCAGTCCGGTTTTGGACCCGTGGACAATCCTACTTTGTCCCCGCCTCCACTTTTAATTTAAAATTTGCTTATTTTCATTGTTTTGTTTTTCTTAGTTATCTTTTTCATTTTATCATCCCTCACTTTTTTGTTCTTTTTGTTGGATGTAGTTTTAGAAAAATATAATATTTGAGGATAAAATATTGAAGGAAGCAAGAGATATTTGCGATTATGTAAGAACCATTATTTGAGTGAGCATGCATGTGGGTGGAAAATATCAACATTTTGGAGATATGTCTAGAACTACTCTCAAAGTTTCAAGAAAATTGTTGAAGGTTCTAGCAAGTGGCACAGTAATTAATGTCGGCAAATATTAGGAAGCACCAAGCTATGATATCTATAAATATGTGCAGTGGTGGGTCCAGCGGGTTCAACTGAACCCACTCGGATCCGGGAAAGAAACAGGAAGAAACAGGAAAATAAATACCCTTTATATAAAAACCACGCGTATTATGTCACACACACCATTGTGGCTCAGCGTGGTAACTTGTGCGCACAAGGTTAACTCTGAGTACTTTGTAATACAGGGTCGCGGGTTATTTCTCGCTCTTCTTTTTCTTTATGTTAGGATATTTAAGATATCCTTTGATATTGTTGCTATTGTTTAAGGATATTATTTGAGGATAGTTTCCTATTCACAACCAACTATTGTATATATAGACTTGATGAAAGTCAATGAGAAAGGCAAGCAAAATAACGCTGCTAAATATTTTACACTTTATCCTTCCTTTATTTTTTAGCTCTCCTTTTTATCTATATATAAAATCTCTCCCTCCCATCAAGTATTAAAATAGTAGAAGGTAATGAATTTGGTTTAATTTCCATTCTCTTCCTATTTCCCTTGCTTAAGCAATAAAATAAACATGCACTAAGTAAAATTAGTCAAAAATTCATTGTGTCGATCACTTGATTCACTACTGATATATTTATATGATATGCAATGAGAAGTGTGTTAAAATGTGAAGGATTAATGTTATGTATTTTTATAATTTTAAATGTGCATGTTATAAACTAAAAGTGCATATATTAATTTTTTACATGGAAGAATTTTATACATCACTTCTAAACAAAATTCGTGACAGAGCTCAATATCACCCAAAATGTAAAGAGCTTATTAGTGTTGTCGTCGTATTGATTCGTTGTTAATTAGTCATTTTAGATTTCATATTTGTGTTAGTTGCTAATATTTTATTTTCTTTCATGTTTCATATCATAGATATATAGTTATTTCTTTGTAATGTAATCAAGAATGGAAGCTTAATTAAGTACAATTGTTGAAAGTTTTTCTTTTCTTTAAAAATTGTAACTATAGATAGTAAAATGTAATTTAGAATTGGAAAAATTATCTAGAATAAGTTAACCTTTGCGCGGTCTTCTTAAAATAAGGCAACCTTTGGATTATCGTAGAATAAGTAAACCTTACAATTACTTAAAATTTAATTGGGTCAAAAATAAATGTTACCTGCAACAGTAGGTAGCAGCAGGTAATATGCTGATGTGGCAAATGCCGTTGGGTTTTTTTTTCAATTTCAATTTTTATTTGTTCTAAACCTATTAAAAGCCCTAATAAGCCCCCATTCACTAGTGGAAAAAAATTCAAGGGCTGCGTTTTTGGCACGCAACCCTTCGGCAAAAATGAAGGGCTGCGGTTTTTTACCGCAGCCCTTCACTACCATGGGCTGCGGTTTTTTACCGCAGCCCTTCACTACCAAGGGCTGCGGTTTTTGACCGCAGCTCTTCACTACCAACCAAGGGCTGCGGTTTAGGCTCAAAACCGCAACCCTTCCAATATGGAAGGGCTGCGGTTTTGGGCCTAAACCGCAACCCTTCTTTGTACAAAGGGCTGCGGTTTTGACCATAACCGCAGCCCTTTTGACCCAAAAGAAATTAAAAAATTTTTTTTGCATTTTTTTACTCCTAAATATATCAAGAAATTTACAACATAAACCAAGGAAAAGGCGAGAACATCACAAATTCTACAAACGAAATTTACAGTCGAAATTACTTACAGTCCAAAAAAACGCAAATTAATTCCTAGATTAACAACATAAACCAGAGAAAATCAAAAAACGAATCAACAACATAAAACTGTCGAAAAAACAAACAAAACGAAACAAAATTATAAATTAACGAATCCACAAGAACATCAAATTAATTCCACAAAATAAAATAAAATAAAATAAAAAACCTAAAATACAAAAAAAAAACAGTCACAAACGCTTAGCTAAACCTCAAATATCACAAGTAACAAATAAATTACAAAAAAAAATTAAAAATGATGAAAACTAAATCTCGACCAAACCCTAGATCTGGATCGGATGCAGCGCCGGCGAAGGCAACGAACTTTAGATTCCGGCGACGAGACGAGACGGCGAGTGGTGTGATGGTGTTCGTTGGTGTTCGTGCGCGCGACGAGAGCGAAACGAGACGGCGAGTCGTGATGGTGTTCGTTGGTGTTGGTGCGCGCGAGGAAAGACAAGGGAGGAGAGGGTTGTGGTAGTTTGTGTTCGTTGGTGGAATGAAGAGGACACACGAGGGAGGATAGGGTTGTGGTGGTTCGAAACGAGGGAGGAGAGGACTGTGGTGTGGTGGTTCGAAACGAGGGAGGAGAGGACTCTGGAGTGAAGAGGACAGACGTGAGATTTGTGAGAGAGGAGAGAGAGAATGAGGGAGAGGAGATTGTGAGATTTGTTATTAATTCGAACAAACCCTAGCACTGAGTATTGAACATTTAAAAGCCCACCGATCAAAATATAAAAAAAGCCCACCGATAAAGGGCTGCGGTTAGCCCAAAAACCGCTGCCCTTTATTACTTATAGGGCTGCGGTTTTCGACTAACCGCAACCCTTCATTAAAAGGGTTGCGGTTTTTGCATTGACCGCAACCCTTCGTATACGAAGGGCTGCGGTTTTTGGGCTAACCGCAGCCCTTGCGTTTTTTTCCACTAGTGATTCTTCTTCATTCTCCGGCCACCTCTGCCATTTCTACGTCACAAATCAATGGCCCTATACTCGACAATTATCTTTCCCATTTCAACCACTGTTGCATCATCAACTACCTTTTTTAGTCCTTTCACTAAGCTCTGTCCAGGATTCAGAAAATAAACCCCACCTACTATGCTATAATTACCACATTTCTTGGCTAGGTCCAAAATATCCCAATAACATAACTCATCAGGATCAATTGGGAATGTTCTCCCTTCCCCACCTAAATATATCATCTCACTAGTCTTAGCAACTCTAAACTTCCCCCCATGCCAGTACCTTAGAGTGACATTGTCAATTACCATTGTTACCTAACAAGGAGAATTACAAAGTTTTAATTTTTAAGGAACAAAATTCACACTAATCAACAAAATTACCATTTTTAAGCAACTCTAATATAATGCGCAACTACAAAACTTAAAGGAGTAAAATTTAAATATGAAACGCAATTTCACACCCAATTTCTTCAGCATTCAACTGAAAGGAGCAAAATTTACAACATTTCAAAGCATGCTTTTGTTCGAAAAAAATCTTCTAACTATTTCAGCCATCATCGTACAACTTCAAACAAAAAAGAACAGATGAAGGTGAAGAGTTACCTTTTCCTGCCTTCAGATTTCTTCTAAACGTTCAAAATTTAGCTTCCCTCTGCAATGGCGTAAATGGGTGAGCAAAAATTAGGTTAGGAGTTAATATGGTAGGTTACATAGGATCGGAGAGAAGAGAGAAATGGGTGAGTAGTTGAAAAAAAGGGGGGGAAATAACTCAGAGGGTCATTGATGATGGGTTCATCCGGTCAACAGTAAAAAAAACCCAATTAAATTTTAAGTAATTGTAAGGTTTACTTATTCTAATTAAGACAATCCAAAGGTTGCCTTATTTTAAGAATACCGCGCAAAGGTTAACTTATTCTAGATAATTTTTCCTTTAGAATTTATGCTCGAACAATTCCGAACCTACGTGGCTCAATTCCTGAATCCGCCACTGAATATGTGTATGGACAACTCCTAATACCTATGATACTCCCACATAATTATATAGTTAGGGGTGAGACATGAGCTCACCATGCATAAAAGAGTGAGAGAGATATGTGAGACATGAGCTCACATAAAAAAAAAATGAGAGTTGTTCTCGTATAGGTGTGGAACAAGTGTCCCACCAAAATATACTTATTGTACAATTTTTTTTATGTAATCAATACTTTGCGATTTATGAAATTGTAAAATTATATATATATTCGGGTCCAACCAGGGGCGGGGCTACTATTATCGGGGCCCTACTCAAATTCTTATAATTAGGGCCCTTGATTTATATGGAAAGATTCACAAAGTTTTTAAGCACTGCATTTTCCTTCAACAGTTTCATGGGTAATATGCAACCCACACAAAATGCCCACCATTGACATCATTAGAAAACAAAGAAAGATATAGCAACAAGGAACAATCCTTGCACACAGCAACACTTCAGAAACTAAATTATTTCATGTAATATAAAATTGAAAAATATAAAGATGTAAAATTACCTTTGAAGAAATATATTTGCGTATCTTGCTATCTTGTTATAGTTACCCAATTTCCCATTCTTCAACTATCATTTTTTCCCCCTAAAAGACTGTAAATTTTATTTTGGAAATGAGTAGATGATAATAATGGAATTTGGGGAAAACAGTAAATAATTTGGGTTTTGGAAATGAAGAACGGCAAGAATCGAAGAAGGAAGACCAAAAGAATGTAGATGAATATGGAGAATTGAGGAATTTAATTCATGGAGTATTGTAGGAGACAAGGCAATTAATGAAATGTCTCGTAAAATGCTCTACTGCATTTGAAAGAGGAAAGAGAGAGTGTAAATGTAATTATGGCTAACTTAGCTGTCAAAAATAAAATAAAAAGGGGATTTTGTGTATTCTCTAGGATTCGAACCTTGTATCTAAGGTTTAAAAGACCCATTATCTTACCAACTCCTCCACACCAATTTGATGCTGATATATTTACATTACAGGATTAAGTCTAAACTTTCGGGGCCCCTATAATACCAGGGCCCTAAGCGGTCGCCCAGCCAGCATTGGCCAAGAACCGCCCATGGGTCCAACACAATTCCGCGTGCGCTTCAAAATTCTCTCACTTTTAACCCTTTTTCTCCTCTTATGAATAGTTATGGCGTGGAAGATTAAGTGTTGACCTGATTTTTTTAGTAGTGTTGGAGAGAGAGGAAATATAAAAGAAGGAAAGATTTAATAGATAAATTATGAGCAAAACTCGTAAGATTATGTTGTTTCATAAATGTTTTGGATGAGTACTTTCGAAAAATTAGTGTGAGTACTGAGTGGCGGAGCCAGTATAGGGTCACGGGGGGTCACGTGACCCCGCGAATTAAAAAATCATTTTTAAGGATTTTCGTAAAAAAAAAAAAAATTACTGCGCTGCACGCTGCATAGCAGCGCCAGACGCAACTTAACATTTCCTTTTCTTTCCTTCTTTTGGTCGGTTGAGAAGTAATGAGAACCCAAAACAAACCCCCCTTATTCTCTTTCTCTCTCTTGTAATTTCTCACTCCCAAAGAAACCCCAAACCCCAACCCCATGAAACCCGATCTCCCTCTTCTCTCTCTCGAAGCTCTGCGTCACCATCACAAGCTCCCTGTTCCTCCCTCCTCTTCTCTCGTGCTCTGCCTCCACTTCCCGATGTTTCGCTGCTGCCGCTAGACATTGAGAGGTACTTTAGTCGAGTTTTGCGCGACTTTTCGCGGCGGTTGTGAGCGTTTTCTGGCGCGTTTGGTGAATTCACGGCGGCTTTCGACATAATCGACGCGCTTCTCCGGTGATCTATGTAAGTCTTACAATCTGAATTATTAAATTATAGAATTTTGAATTTTTTAGTTTAGAACTCGAATCTAGGGTTTGCAAATTGGGGGTTTTGAAGTTTTAATAATGTTATTATTTGCTGAATGTCAATTTATTTCCTGGTAAAATAGATAACATATGAATCTTAAGCCATGCCATGTTTCTTATGTACTTGTATGATGGTAATTTGTTGATTGATTTTCATATAGTTAGTTTATATGTGTTAATTTGTATTAAATAATGAATATAGGAAACGATGAGTGATACACCTAGATCAAAAAAATCAAAGGCAATGGGAAATGATGAGTCATATTTATACATAGATTTTAGGTTCATTTAGGTTGCATTTCAAGTTCAAATGAGAGCATTTAGGTGCATATTTGCATGATTAACTCAAGTTTGGCTATACTGCTCTCCGTTTGCTTGTTTTGATGAATTTCAGGTGATATTAATGCAAATAGACTATGGTTGACTAATCTTGAGTTAAGCAAACATGAATAAAGAAGGTAGATTGCATGAGGATCTCAAAGCATCTTTCTGGGATGAATTTGGGCTAGAATGAAGCAAAGCATTGCTGAAAGAAGTGTCAAAACTGACTCTTGTACACTCTTTTACTCATAACTTTTTATACACAAATGATAATGGATTGATTCCAATTGGGTTAGAAAGTAGACTTGAAGAGCTTTCCAACGACTGGTCACACGATGAATTTCGACGAGAGACGAGAAAGTAATGAAGTTTTGAAAATGAGCAGTTTTGGTATTTCTTGCGGGCCCGATCGGGCGGGATCTTGCCCGGCCGGGCGGATCGCTGTTTTACTTTTTCTACGGGTTTTGACCTGTCAACCGCCCGAGCGGGCGGGATCCGCCCCGGCAGCCCGGGCGGGGCGATTTTTAAGGAGTTTTTAAGCGCGTTTTGCGCTGACTCTTATTTTCATATAAATACTTATCCTTTTAGGGTTGAAAAAGGACGTTTTTACATTATAGCTTCAGCTTTAGTTTTCTAAGCACATTTTAATTATTGAAGAACCCTAGTATTACTCTTTGTCATTTTTACATTGGATTTTCAATAGAAGCTTTGATTTTGCAAGATTGGTTCTACCATTGGTATTTCTTCTTTTCTCTTATTATTCTTATTCAATCTTTGATTATTGATTCACCATGTTTACTTGTTTCATCATGAGTATGTTTTTCTTAATTATGATTGAGTAGTTTAATTCTAGGGTTAAGGGGATCCATGAATATTTATGAAGGGATGTTTATAAAGTATTGATTTTTGATGATGTATGTCGATTCCTATTGAATGTATTATCTCTATTCAATCCGATTTGGCCAGATTTGATTGTTATAGTATTGCAATATTAGGTTATGCGCCGAGAGGTATAAACTTGATATTAAGGCTAGTTTCAATAGGTAGAATTGGTATTAATAAATTGCGAGAGCCTGTTAATATCATTCTATGGTTAATTTCGACTCGAGAGAGGAAATCAACCTGTTTGACTGCATTATTTATTATTGATTATTGTGTTTCATCCTGGATTATTGTTCATTGGTGAACTATGCCCTAGACTCTTTATTATTGATATTCTCGATATAGTTATTGACTAGTTTAGTATAATCACAAACAACACATTCGTTACCTATAATCTAGATTTGATCGACGATTAGGAAAAGAACACTGTTTCCCTGTGGATTCGACCCTACTTCCCTGACTACTATTTGTTAGAGGACTTTAGGATTACTTTTGATTAGGTGATACGACTTTAGCCTGTCAAAATTTGGCGCCGTTGCCGGGGAAAACAGTTTTGTTTAATTTTTAATTGTCTTAGAGTCTAGATTATTCCTTGTCTATACTAACCCCCATTCGAAGGAACATGTGTTCCCTAGAATTGTATATATATATATATATATATATATATATTTTGGTTTAAATCTCCTCTGACTGTGTTATAATGGAGTGGAATCACCATTATGGAGCAAATTTTACTTATTGTCAGGGACAATATGGTTATAATTGTTGGGATGGTCAAGTGCCTGATTATGATGCATCTTTTGATTATTCGAATTCTAATTTTTGTGCATCTTATGATAATCAATATTCTTCCAATCCTAACTTAGATTACAATGGATTACCATATGCTCCCTATGAGTCTTATGTGCATAATTGGAACTCCCCTCCCCAATTGGACTTGCATAACTATCCTCAACAACAATCATCACAATGTATTACAGATCTTCTTGATTTAATGAAACAATTGAATGAGTCTGACAAAGCATTCAGAGCTAGCCTTAAGCAATTGTGTGACCAACAGCAGTTGATGGTTAATCAATTACCAAGCATCCAACAAATAAGAGACCAAGATATGTTTTCCTATGATGATGATGATTGTCTTGAGAATGCCATGTCAGTGGAGAATGGTGATTATATGACTCCCGATATCGAAAGGAATGATGAGAATGAGAAAAATATGGATAGGATGAATGTTTTGGTGGAGGAGAAACTCTTAGTTACAAACCACTTTGTTAATGAGCCTATTTTAGAGGGTGGTGACATTGTAAGTGAAACTATAGAGGTTGAACCTATAATTTCTTGTCCCCATATTCCATTTTCAAGAAGGCTTGATCTTGTTTCTTCCCATCCTATTTTATTTCCCTCATATTTTCTAAAAGGGCCACCATTAAAAGATACATTTGGCCAAAATGACATTGTTGATATTCTTTCCTTGATATCTCTGGTGTCTACTCAACAGATACAGGAAAGTTATACTTTGTCTTCCTTTTCTCCATTTTCTTTTAATTCTTCTTGTCTTCACTTTTATTTTGTTCCTGTTGACATTATGTTTGTGAAGATAGGTGTGCTTGCAATCAAGCCATATCTTGTTTTTAGTGACATGTTTGCAGGAGCATTTGATAAGTTACTCAAGGCATTGGATTCTTCTGATTGAGGTTGAAGTGACGTGCTTTTGGTTGTGGTGGAAATGTCAATACTGTTTGGCACACTCTATGTTCATTATCCGCCTTTTCTGTGAGTTGTACCCTTCCCTTTTCTTTTTCTTCGTTGTTCTTCTCAGTGTTCACATTGAGGACAATGTGAAGTTCGGCTTGGGGAAGGATGTCACTTCGTGCATGTTAGTTGCATACTAGTTTAGATTTATTGCTTTAGTAGGATTGTTACATGGTTTGTACCGCTCAGTAGGGGCGGGAGTTTACATGTAACGAAAAAAAAATGTACTGTTTTCTTAGTTGCATTATAATTTTTTTTTTAGATTTCATATCATGTTAGTTTGCATCTATGAGACTATTGCTAGCACTTTTTGAGAACGTTGTTGATATTTCACTACACTTCCTAAGCGTCATTCATCTTGTTCATGATTCTTCATAGCACGATTGTTTTGCAATTGATTGTTTGTGGTAAGATTGTTTGATCTCTCTCTGCGGATTTAACTTTACCGTGCGTACACCTTAACCCAAGTGAGCTTTTGTGCCTATGAACTGACGTATCGTGTCAGTTCTGTTCTTTCATGTGTGATTAGTTCCTCAGTTGTCGGATTGATCTTGATTTTGACTTGGTACTCTTTGATGTTTGATAGTGTAGACATTTTAATATGATTGAGGCATATTTTTTTTCGTGATCTTAGCTCCAAAGTTATTATTGTTTTCATATTATCCTTTCTCTATCCCCATTGAGCCTTTCTGACATTGTTAAATTGATATCTACATTATATAAACCTTTGACCTCATTTGATTCTTGTCCCAAGCCTTGCTTGGGGGAGCGAGTATTAGTTTTGGTTTGGTTATATTGAATGATAAAGCTCGATTTGTGGTGTAGTTGGATGGAAAGTATGTTTAGTGAGCTTGGAAATTGAATTAAAAGTTTGAAAAAAAAAATAAACAAAAAGAAATCAAAAGAAAGTTTGTGAAAAAAAAAAAAGTGAAAAAAAGAGTTATGAATAAAGTGAAAGAAAAAGGGTTATTTTTGAATTTCTTGAATGAAAAAAAGTGTTGGTTATATTTGGAGATTGTTGGTTGTTGCGTGGAGTTGTTATGACTTTTTTTTTTTGGTCATGTTTTCAGTTACATGATGCTCCCCTTTCTTGGTTTTTCCACCACAATTTCTATATTATTTTCCATACCTTTAACCGCATCCTCATTACTACCCTTTAAAGTCCTCTTGATCTTTATGTGTTATATTATTTCATAGAAAGTGAGTCAAAGGGTCAAAGTTAAAGACTATATGCTTCATCTGAGTCGACTTGATCTAGGTTGAGTGTTATTTATCCCTTAAACACATGAGAGATTTGAGTGCACATGACCATAGTGAGGTCTGTCAGGTTTAGTTAAATCTAGCTTGGGGAGATGGTTTGTGGTATGTTTTGAGAGTCGATTGCGATACATGATATGCTATGCGGCTTTGTTCGATATTGTTTCGATGCTTATTTTGTGTAGTGGCTATATCTCTCGTGGTTTCAGTTGAGTGTTTGGCTCTATTGTAGTCTCATATTGTAGGTGTTTTTCTTCTCCAATGTCTATATCTTATTGCTTGAGGACAAGCAATGGTTTAGCTTGGGGGAGTTTGATGAGTCATATTTATACATAGATTTTAGGTTCATTTAGGTTGCATTTCAAGTTCAAATGAGAGCATTTAGGTGCATATTTGCATGATTAACTCAAGTTTGGCTATACTGCTCTCCGTTTGCTTGTTTTGATGAATTTCAGGTGATATTAATGCAAATAGACTATGGTTGGCTAATCTTGAGTTAAGCAAACATGAATAAAGAAGGTAGATTGCATGATGAGGATCTCAAAGCATCTTTCTGGGATGAATTTGGGCTAGAATGAAGCAAAGCATTGCTGAAAGAAGTGTCAAAACTGACTCTTGTACACTCTTTTACTCATAAATTTTTATACATAAATGATAATGGATTTATTCCAATTGGGTTGGAAAGTAGACTTGAAGAGCTTTCCAACGACTGGTCACACGCTGAATTTCGACGAGAGACGAGAAAGTTATGAAGTTTTGAAAATGAGCAGTTTTGGTATTTCTTGCGGGCCCGACCGGGCGGGATCTTGCCCGGCCGGGCGGATCAGCTTGTTTTACTTTTTCTACGGGTTTTGACTGTCATCCAACCGCCCGAGCGGGCGGGATCCGCCCGGCAGCCCGGGCGGGGCGATTTTTAAGGAGTTTTTAAGCGCGTTTTGCGCTGACTCTTATTTTCATATAAATACTTATCCTTTTAGGGTTGAAAAAGGACGTTTTTACATTATAGCTTCAGCTTTAGTTTTCTAAGCACATTTTAATTATTGAAGAACCCTAGTATTACTCTTTGTCATTTTTACATTGGATTTTCAATAGAAGCTTTGATTTTGCAAGATTGGTTCTACAATTGGTATTTCTTCTTTTCTCTTATTATTCTTATTCAATCTTTGATTATTGATTCACCATGTTTACTTGTTTCATCATGAGTATGTTTTTCTTAATTATGATTGAGTAGTTTAATTCTAGGGTTAAGGGGATCCATGAATATTTATGAAGGGATGTTTATAAAGTATTGATTTTTGATGATGTATGTCGATTCCTATTGAATGTATTATCTCTATTCAATCCGATTTGGCCGCATTTGATTGTTATAGTATTGCAATATTAGGTTATGCGCCGAGAGGTATAAACTTGATATTAAGGCTAGTTTCAATAGGTAGAATTGGTATTAATAAATTGCGAGAGCCTGTTAATATCATTCTATGGTTAATTTCGACTCGAGAGAGGAAATCAACTTTGTTTGATCGCATTATTTATTATTGATTATTGTGTTTCATCCTGGATTATTGTTCATTGGTGAACTATGCCCTAGACTCTTTATTATTGATATTCTCGATATAGTTATTGACTAGTTTAGTATAATCACAAACAACACATTCGTTACCTATAATCTAGATTTGATCGACGATTAGGAAAAGAACACTGTTTCCCTGTGGATTCGACCCTACTTCCCTGACTACTATTTGTTAGAGGACTTTAGGATTACTTTTGATTAGGTGATACGACTTTAGCCTGTCAAAATTTGGCGCCGTTCCGGGAAAACAGTTTTGTTTAATTTTTAATTGTCTTAGAGTCTAGATTATTCCTTGTCTATACTAACCCCCATTCGAAGGAACATGTGTTCCCTAGAATTGTATATATATATATATATATATATATATATATATATATATATATATATATATATATATATATATATATATTGGTTTAAATCTCCTCTGACTGTGTTATAATGGAGTGGAATCACCATTATGGAGCAAATTTTACTTATTGTCAGGGACAATATGGTTATAATTGTTGGGATGGTCAAGTGCCTGATTATGATGCATCTTTTGATTATTCGAATTCTAATTTTTGTGCATCTTATGATAATCAATATTCTTCCAATCCTAACTTAGATTACAATGGATTACCATATGCTCCCTATGAGTCTTATGTGCATAATTGGAACTCCCCTCCCCAATTGGACTTGCATAACTATCCTCAACAACAATCATCACAATGTATTACAGATCTTCTTGATTTAATGAAACAATTGAATGAGTCTGACAAAGCATTCAGAGCTAGCCTTAAGCAATTGTGTGACCAACAGCAGTTGATGGTTAATCAATTACCAAGCATCCAACAAATAAGAGACCAAGATATGTTTTCCTATGATAATGATGATTGTCTTGAGAATGCCATGTCAGTGGAGAATGGTGATTATATGACTCCCGATATCGAAAGGAATGATGAGAATGAGAAAAATATGGATAGGATGAATGTTTTGGTGGAGGAGAAACTCTTAGTTACAAACCACTTTGTTAATGAGCCTATTTTAGAGGGTGGTGACATTGTAAGTGAAACTATAGAGGTTGAACCTATAATTTCTTGTCCCCATATTCCATTTTCAAGAAGGCTTGATCTTGTTTCTTCCCATCCTATTTTATTTCCCTCATATTTTCTAAAAGGGCCACCATTAAAAGATACATTTGGCCAAAATGACATTGTTGATATTCTTTCCTTGAGATCTCTGGTGTCTACTCAACAGATACAGGAAAGTTATACTTTGTCTTCCTTTTCTCCATTTTCTTTTGATTCTTCTTGTCTTCACTTTTATTTTGTTCCTGTTGACATTATGTTTGTGAAGATAGGTGTGCTTGCAATCAAGCCATATCTTATTTTTAGTGACATGTTTGCATGAGCATTTGATAAGTTACTCAAGGCATTGGATTCTTCTGATTGAGGTTGAAGTGACGTGTTTTTGGTTGTGGTGGAAATGTCAATACTGTTTGGCACACTCTATGTTCATTATCCGCCTTTTCTGTGAGTTGTACCCTTCCCTTTTCTTTTTCTTCGTTGTTCTTCTCAGTGTTCACATTGAGGACAATGTGAAGTTCGGCTTGGGGAAGGATGTCACTTCGTGCATGTTAGTTGCATACTAGTTTAGATTTATTGCTTTAGTAGGATTGTTACATGGTTTGTACCGCTCATTAGGGGCGGGAGTTTACATGTAACGAAAAAAAAAATGTACTGTTTTCTTAGTTGCATTATAATTTTTTTTTTAGATTTCATATCATGTTAGTTTGCATCTATGAGACTATTGCTAGCACTTTTTGAGAACCTTGTTGATATTTCACTACACTTCCTAAGCGTCATTCATCTTGTTCATGATTCTTCATAGCACGATTGTTTTGCAATTGATTGTTTGTGGTAAGATTGTTTGATCTCTCTCTGGCTGGATTTAACTTTACTGTGTAGACACCTTAACCCAAGTGAGCTTTTGTGCCTATGAACTGACGTATCGTGTCAGTTCTGTTCTTTCATGTGTGATTAGTTCCTCAGTTGTCGGATTGATCTTGATTTTGACTTGGTACTCTTTGATGTTTGATAGTGTAGACATTTTGATATGATTGAGGCATATTTTTTTTCGTGATCTTAGCTCCAAAGTTATTATTGTTTTCATATTATCCTTTCTCTATCCCCATTGAGCCTTTCTGACATTGTTAAATTGATATCTACATTATATAAACCTTTGACCTCATTTGATTCTTGTCCCAAGCCTTGCTTGGGGGAGCGAGTATTAGTTTTGGTTTGGTTATATTGAATGATAAAGCTCGATTTGTGGTGTAGTTGGATGGAAAGTATGTTTAGTGAGCTTGGAAATTGAATTAAAAGTTTGAAAAAAAAAATAAACAAAAAGAAATCAAAAGAAAGTTTGTGAAAAAAAAAAAGTGAAAAAAAGAGTTATGAATAAAGTGAAAGAAAAAGGGTTATTTTTGAATTTCTTGAATGAAAAAAAGTGTTGGTTATATTTGGAGATTGTTGGTTGTTGCGTGGAGTCAAAGTTATTAAAATCGCGATTCAAATCTTAAAATCTTTCGATTTTACGATTCAAAATATGGTAGACGATTCGATTCACGATTCTACACGATTCTATACATTTCTTTTGATTAGCGAAAACCTCGCAAATTTAAATCATGCTAACAAAGAAAATAATAGATATATATTGTTAGTTATTGCTAATATAGTGGGTAAACAACTATTTTTTCCAATTTTTAGGTTTTTTAACTTATAATTTTAGTACATTCAATGAAGATTGAGTGCAATATCTTGATTATACGTGTTTGTAGAATCTTACGATTCTACGATTCGATTCTAAAGGTCGTTTCCGATTCAAACTAGAATTTCGATTTTAACAACTTTGCGTGGAGTTGTTATGACTTTTTTTTTTGGTCATGTTTTCAGTTACATGATGCTCCCCTTTCTTGGTTTTTCCACCACAATTTCTATATTATTTTCCATACCTTTAACCGCATCCTCATTACTACCCTTTAAAGTCCTCTTGATCTTTATGTGTTATATTATTTCATAGAAAGTGAGTCAAAGGGTCAAAGTTAAAGACTATATGCTTCATCTGAGTCGACTTGATCTAGGTTGAGTGTTATTTATTATCCCTTAAACACATGAGAGATTTGAGTGCACATGACCATAGTGAGGTCTGTCAGGTTTAGTTAAATCTAGCTTGGGGAGATGGTTTGTGGTATGTTTGGAGAGTCGATTGCGATACATGATATGCTATGCGGCTTTGTTCGATATTGTTTCGATGCTTATTTTGTGTAGTGGCTATATCTCTCGTTGTTTCAGTTGAGTGTTTGGCTCTATTGTAGTCTCATATTGTAGGTGTTTTTCTTCTCCAATGTCTATATCTTATTGCTTGAGGACAATCAATGGTTTAGCTTGGGGGAGTTTGATGAGTCATATTTATACATAGATTTTAGGTTCATTTAGGTTGCATTTCAAGTTCAAATGAGAGCATTTAGGTGCATATTTGCATGATTAACTCAAGTTTGGCTATACTGTTCTCCGTTTGCTTGTTTTGATGAATTTCAGGTGATATTAATGCAAATAGACTATGGTTGGCTAATCTTGAGTTAAGCAAACATGAATAAAGAAGGTAGATTGCATGATGAGGATCTCAAAGCATCTTTCTGGGATGAATTTGGGCTAGAATGAAGCAAAGCATTGCTGAAAGAAGTGTCAAAACTGACTCTTGTACACACTTTTACTCATAACTTTTTATACACAAATGATAATGGATTGATTCCAATTGGGTTGGAAAGTAAACTTGAAGAGCTTTCCAACGACTGGTCACACGCTGAATTTCGACGAGAGACGAGAAAGTTATGAAGTTTTGAAAATGAGCAGTTTTGGTATTTCTTGCGGGCCCGACCGGGCGGGATCTTGCCCGGCCGGGCGGATCGCTGTTTTACTTTTTCTACGGGTTTTGACCTGTCAACCGCCCGAGCGGGCGGGATCCGCCCCGGCAGCCCGGGCGGGGCGATTTTTAAGGAGTTTTTAAGCGCGTTTTGCGCTGACTCTTATTTTCATATAAATACTTATCCTTTTAAGGTTGAAAAAGGACGTTTTTACATTATAGCTTCAGCTTTAGTTTTCTAAGCACATTTTAATTATTGAAGAACCCTAGTATTACTCTTTGTCATTTTTACATTGGATTTTCAATAGAAGCTTTGATTTTGCAAGATTGGTTCTACAATTGGTATTTCTTCTTTTCTCTTATTATTCTTATTCAATCTTTGATTATTGATTCACCATGTTTACTTGTTTCATCATGAGTATGTTTTTCTTAATTATGATTGAGTAGTTTAATTCTAGGGTTAAGGGGATCCATGAATATTTATGAAGGGATGTTTATAAAGTATTGATTTTTGATGATGTATGTCGATTCCTATTGAATGTATTATCTCTATTCAATCCGATTTGGCCAGATTTGATTGTTATAGTATTGCAATATTAGGTTATGCGCCGAGAGGTATAAACTTGATATTAAGGCTAGTTTCAATAGGTAGAATTGGTATTAATAAATTGCGAGAGCCTGTTAATATCATTCTATGGTTAATTTCGACTCGAGAGAGGAAATCAACCTGTTTGACTGCATTATTTATTATTGATTATTGTGTTTCATCCTGGATTATTGTTCATTGGTGAACTATGCCCTAGACTCTTTATTATTGATATTCTCGATATAGTTATTGACTAGTTTAGTATAATCACAAACAACACATTCGTTACCTATAATCTAGATTTGATCGACGATTAGGAAAAGAACACTGTTTCCCTGTGGATTCGACCCTACTTCCCTGACTACTATTTGTTAGAGGACTTTAGGATTACTTTTGATTAGGTGATACGACTTTAGCCTGTCAGGAAAACAACCCGATATTAGACAAAGTTTCTTTGCGTTGTAAAATTTTTAATATTGAATATCTTTTGTCTTTTTTTGTGACTCCCCGATTTTGAAATCCTGACCGCCACTGGTACTGAGTAGATCATATGGATATAGTGCGATAGTGCTTTGTTTACCAAAAAAAGAAAATAGTGCGATAGTATGTATACATATATAGAAAGAGAGAAATGAACAAGCTAAGAAAAAGAAGAGAGACAGTTTTACTTATTCTTTTGCACTCTGGTAAGGGTACATATACAACCCAGCCTTACAATTACTAGTAGATTAATATGTAAGATGTAAGAGCTAGTATTAGACATCGAACACAGCAACAAGCTATGATCTTAAACCACACACCAAGCCATGACAGTATACATATAGCAGCAAAGGCCGCAAGCTAGAAACCCGCAACAAGACAAAGCAAAAGTCACAAACAAGAAGCACAAGAAAATGTAACAAACATAATTGTGCGCAACAAAAGCTACACAATTAGGTACAAATGATCAAATTATGATGGAGGCCCAATCATAATATTAATATATATAGTCAAGCATGCATCAGCAGAGTAGTTGATAGCTTGACAGATGATAAGTATTGTGATGGTATGATCACTCAGACGCATATGTTATTTGTGCATGTCAAACCACTACCTGGGCAGCAGGGAAAAGTATTCCAAACGAAAGATATCGTCAGCCTATATTCATAATTTCACATATCCTCATTGATAGTTTAGCTTGTTGTTAGTACCAAATAATTATCAACATAATCCATTACAAAAATTCCTCCTTAATTAATTATACTAAAATGCTTAACACAATCCATTACTCTCCTTTGTTTTTCTTTTTTCTTATACAAAAATTCCTCCTTCATTTTTTTCATTCCACGTATTTAAGCATTATCATCTTTAAATATGTATTACAAAACAATATTGAAGTTCATATTCTAAAATTGAACCCAACATGATTAATATAAGTGTAGTAGACTCGTACATATATATATATATACACATATATATGGTACAGAAATCTGGTCAAAGTTTAACCTTCACGATAGAAGGGGAACCAAATATGAAAAAAAAAGATAGAGGGAGTAGTAATTAGGAGTTTTGGTGCATATATAAAATTAACAATCAAAGATTAGAAAGATGAAAAAAAAAACCTGCTAGAAGAATGAAAAAGGTGGCTTTCATGGTTCTTGTATCCATTGCTAGTAGTAAGTGATGTAGTATACAAAGAATTCTGCTTATTTTTGTTTTTGGGAGGATGAGTTTCCAAGTCAAGAAATTGCTGTTATTTATACAAGCTTTTCAGTACCCGGCATATGGATTATTTAATAAATGTCAAGTGGTTTTATTGTATATTTGATTCAATCTGGTCATACAATATATATCGAGTATCGACACTGTGTGTTAAGAAGATGTCTCGAACTCAAGATGATAATGTTTGTTTACATAAACGAAAAACAATAATAATACTAACGCTTTTGATGGAGAATTTGTATCTATTATTTACATTTTTTTAGGCACATATGTGTTGCGATTTCATTTTGTTGACAGAAGATGTAGCTAAAATGTTGATATAAGTAATTGGTCTACTTTAATTTGATATTTATCAATTGACTTAATCCTCCAATATATAATCAAGCTACAAAAAGCAAGAATACACTTGGTTTGTAATTGTGACATTTCCTGACTTGAATCTCTATTGTTCATACTTCTATAATACATCGTAACCAAGTATCTTTTTTTTTTTTTTGACAACGGGGAAAATTTGCATTAATTAAAAAGGAAGTACATCCTATTGCGAATGCAACCGTACAAACACAAAGAAACTAAACTGAGCGATACGCGCTCTTACAGAACTATTAATAACTATATAATCATCATTGAAGTTTTCAAGCGACAATAATAGAATCATATATAGAAGTGATTTCGAAAGGGTACTATAAAAGTTATATCGATTAGAACCTCTTCTAGGTAAAGTTTTCAGGGGGACTTGCCCTACGTTTTACATCAAGACTCCACTTCGGTCAACTACTTGCTTGTGAATCTGAATAGCTTATGCATTGTAACTAGTTGTTGACTCGAGCAATGCCCTAGAGGCCCGAATTATTTTAATTTACTAATATGTGAGATTAGATTCATTATAAAATGATCTTGAAACATCACATTTTGTGATAGTTGTAGTACGATAATAGTGTAACTTGAATCAATTAGCTAGTCATCTTCCATTACTAAGAAAAATCGGATCCTAATTTTACGGGACAATCATTAAATTAAAACCTTTATATATATATTTTTGGTTAAAGCCAAACTAAAACCTTTCAATAACAAAAAACTGACGATAATTTAATTTGATATATACTTGTAGAATAAGCACCCGTAGCTTAGATTATATCCATTTTTTGTTAATGATCTAGCAAATACAGTCAAAACTCTTATTAAACATGATGATGAAAGCTAAACATTCGATTGATGGTCATTAAATTAAAAGGACGGTTGTTATGCAAGGGATTCATCATAGATTTATTTTATTCAAATTATTTGGTTTATGTTTAAGATATGAAATTGTCATTTTCATATAATGGGATGTAATTGTGAATTTTGTTGTTTATTTATCTGATACTGAATTAAATAATTGTGGGATGTATGTTATCTTGTCTTAAAATATATAGTTTTTCCCGCAAAGACTAATATAAGATTGTACGTTATACAGTTGATTAGTGTCTTTGTATTTCAAATGAGAGGTTGTGGGTTCGAATCTTTGCACACACATTTTTATTGCTTACTTTGTCATTTGTTTGGGAGAGGAGGAGTACATGTGTCCAATATAGAGTTTGAAAATTCGGATTGGATTGGATCGGATTCAAAATCTAATTGGTTCGGATTCGGATTGGAAAATTGAAATCCAAATTTTGTTCAGATTGGATTAGGCCCAAATTTCAAACCGTACTCCGAACTTTCACCCCTATGTATTATAGAAGTATGAACAATAGAGACTCAAGTCCGGAAATGTCACTAACCAAGTGTATTCTTACTTTTTGTAGCTTGATTATATATTGAAGGATCAAGTCAATTGATAAATATCAAATTAAAGTAGACCAATTAATTATATCAACATTTTAGCAACATCATGTCAACAAACTGAAATCGCAATACACATATGTGCCTAAAAAAATGTAAATAATAGATACAAATTCTCCATCAAAAACGTAGGTATTATTATTCTTTTTCTTTTATGTAAATCTTGAGTTCTTGACATCTTTCACACATATATAACACAGTGTCGATATATATTGTATGACCGGATTGAATTCAATATACAATAAAACCACTTGACACTTAAAAACTATATATGGCGGGTACTGAATAGCTAGTATAAATAACAACAATTAATTCATAAGTTGGAAACTCATCCTCCCAAAAACAAAAATAAGCAGAATTCTTTACATCACTTATTACTACTAGCAATGGATAAAAGAACCATGAAAGCCACCTTTTTCATTTTTCTAGCAGGTTTACTTCTCATCTTTCTAATCTTTGATTGTTAATTTTAAATGTATATATGCCTTTATGCACCAAAAGTCCTAGTTACTACTCTATCTTTTTTATTTTTTATTTTTTTTGTTCCCCTTCTATTATTGTGAGGGTTAAACTTTGACCAAATTTCTATACCATATATACGTATATATATGTGAGTCTACTACTAAACTTATATTACAATAAACGTACTATCATATGTGATCTTGTTGGATTCAATTTTAGAATATGAACTTCGTTCAATATTGTCTTTGTAATACATATTTAAAGATGATAATGTGGATTGAGAAACATGATATGAAGGAAGAACTTTTGTATAAGAAAAAAGAAAAACAAAGGAGAGTAATGGATTGTGTTAAACATATAAGATTATTTTGGTAATTTGGTACTAATAACAAGCAAAGCTATCAATGAGTACATGTATATCAATATAAGCTGATCATGTCTTTCGTTTGGAATTGTTAGTGGTGATGCTCCAAATCGTAGCCTTTAAGGTGGAAGCATGCGTCGGCGTAGCTGGTGGTACATGCGTTGTTGGCAGTGCTACAAATGATTGTTGTGCTGGACTTGAATGCGTACAAGTTGCACCCGGTATTTTCCAATGTGTGATCTGCTCGGAAGTAGGTGATTCATGCGGCGGCGCGGCACCAGATTGTTGTTCGCCACTTAGATGCGATGAAGGTACATGTACAGATTGCGAGGAGCACGTAGGACATCAATGTGATTCTACTTTTCCATGTTGTGCGCCACTTAGATGTGATGAAGGTACATGTGCAGATTGCGAGGATCACGCAGGACATCAGTGTGATTCTACTTTTCCCTGCTGCCCAGGTAGTGGTTTGACATGCACAAATAACATATGCGTCTGAGTGATCATACCATCACAATACTTATCATCTGTCAAGCTATCAACTACTCTGCTGATGCATGCTTGACTATATATATTAATATTATGATTGCGCCTCCATCATAATTTGATCATTTGTACCTAATTGTGTAGCTTTTGTTGCACAATTATGTTTGTTACATTTTCTTGTGCTTCTTGTTTGTGACTTTTGCTTTGTCTTGTTGCGGGCCTCTTGCGGCCTTTGCTGCTATATGTATACTGTCATGGCTTGGTGTGTGCTTTAAGATCATAGCTTGTTGCTGTGTTCGATGTCTAATAATAGCTCTTACATATTAATCTGCTAGTAATTGTAAGGCTGGGTTGTATAACAAAAGGAAATCACAAATTTTATATGTGGCCAACCCATATATATAAATCCAATCCTCTTCTTCCTCTCTGTTTCTCGTAACTTTTTTATCTCTCTCTTCTCTCTCATGCTTTTCCATTTTCTTCGTCGCTCGAATACTCGACGTTTTTGCCCATGATCCGAGAGAAATGCTCCTTATTTGCTGCCTAGATTTGCACAGAATTAAGGTGAATTTTAAAACCTTCATTCTCCTAGCATACTTTGACTTTTTCGGAGTTTCGTGAGTGTAAATTGTACAACTCCCTGTTTAGTTTAAAGTATTAAAACTTCAAAAAGTTTTGAGTTGATTAGATACGGTTTTGAAGCTGATCATGATGTTTCAAGTTGGTATGAAATCGCTGGAAACTGGACCAGTTGGTATGAAATCGCTGGAAACTGGACCAGTTGGTATGAAATCACTGGAAACTGGACCAGTTGGAGTAAAACGATAATTGCGATCTACTGGGATTGACTTTTTGCGTGAAATTTTAACCTTTGATCATTCATAATATTAACCTCATTTAATCCTACGACTATCCTATTTAATTATACGTATAACCCCAAATGTTCACAAAAGTAACCTCATTATTTCATACGAGTAACCTTATTCGTTCATAAGAGTGAAATGATTAGTATTTCCTTTTGTTATAAAAGTCACAACATTTTTATAAGAATAACACCTTTTATTTTTAAGCGTAAGCACATATTCATACAAGTAACTCCATTTCCATTTATTCATAAGGGTTTGTGCACAACGATCAACTTCAAAAGGTCATATCTCACAGCATACTCAATGTCTTTGGAAGATTCAAGTTGGAGATGAAAATTTGGCTCGATAACTTTCCAACGCCTGGTCAAAAGCTCAATTCCGATGAGAAACGAGTGATATATGGACTTTTCAAAATGAACTAATAAACTGATGCGCGCGCGGCCATACGCTAGACGGGCTGCATTTTGCATAAACGATTCCATGAGTCCAATTCTCCAAAGGCCAAAACTATAACTGCCATGTTTACGCTCTTCAATGGAGTTACATCTCTTTCATCTTTGCAACATTTACGGAGCTCTCTTGCTAGGTAATCTCATTATCCGACACTCAATAACTCACAAATTACTTAATTTAGGGTTATTTATTTTTCTTCAATTTGCCAAATCGCTTGTTTGTTGCTTTCAATTTTCTTTGTATTTTGTTGGAGCAATCTTTAATTACATACTTATCGTTGTGAATTGAATTGAATTGAATGCCGACTAATTTATGTTACCGCTTTGATTTGTCTGCACATAACCAAAATAATATGAAGAATTTCGAGTAAGAAAGTATGCTAAGTAAACATAGTTTATGGTCGGGAATACTGGAATTGCTTTGTTAATAGTTGAGATGTAGAATTTTTTTTGACAAATTGTGCTGCGGTTATTAACTACTTCCTCCGTTCCAAAATAAGTGAAACACTTGTCTCAAAAAGCTCTCACATAAATGAGAGAAGTGTTTCACTTATTTTGGAACGGAGGAAGTATGAGTTAAAACAAATCTACTAACATAGCTATGGCAATGCTAAATAAAATGGCATTAGATTACTGAGTAAAGTTACGGAGCGATTATCGGTGCTTATCTTAATATAGTTACTTAAATGCAGTGGCTGATGGTACTTTCTGGCCACAATTTAAGAGCGTATACAGGCAAAGTATGTCAATTTTGTGAGGGGTGAGATAAGATTTATGTATCAGAATTCAGAATACTGCGCATTTCATTTAGCTGTGTGTGATGTTTATAGTTGGAAGAGCTCGAGAATTGTTGGAATCACTGGGATGTAGAATGTAGTTGCTACCTCCTTCTGGCATTACTCTGGTTACATATTTCCAACTCCATGGCAATTAGTTATCTTGTATATACTACTTGGATTCGGATCTAAACTATCCCATAGATGTCCATTTTTAAGGATTGAGTTTAGCCATTTTTTCAAAGACGTTACACTTTCTGGGGATCAAGTGTGCAATGGCCATACTCTGAAGGTCGACTGAGTTGGTGAGTTGGAATGAATGGATTGTCCAGGTGTAATGAAGAATCCATTTAGTAGAGGTTAAACAGACTGAAGTGTGATCGACATGCTGTGGTTTTTGCTTAGTTCTTTAGTGATCTTAATTTTTGTTATGATTCCAAAAAGTGTTTTTTGTGTAGGCATGAATGTGTAATAACTTACTTCTAAGGGTCCTAGGAATAGTGCATAGCTGCCCGTTACATGGTTATTATCCTGCTGGCATGTTAATTTAGGTACTCCTTCGAATCAGTACGAAGAATTGTAGTCCTTTTGATCTTATTTCTGTTCTGAAATTAGTAGTCCCTTAGTTATTCCCAATAGTACTCCGTCTGTCTTTCATTACACTCAAAACTTAATTCTGAAAGTAATATCTGCATTCTGTCTCCTTACAACCGATCTTTGTTTATTGATGCCTAGTCAGCCTTCTGATGATCCATGCCGCAAGCAATGGTCTCTTATCTTCCCTCATTTGAAAAAAAAGAAAGGGGGGGGTATGAGGCGCCTGCTAAAGAAATGTTATTTTGGTTATGGTATTAAACATCAATTAGCAAAGAAGGCGAAACCAACTGTTCATCTAGAAAATTTATCTGCACCCTGCGACTACCTTAGTATGGATCATCAGAAATCTGGTGAAGCATCAAATGTGAACTTAGATTGGTTCTAAAAGAGAGAGAATGCAGATATTTTTATCTGAAATGAGTCCTGGGTGTATGCTGTCTTTATACCTGAAATGTTTTGTCCATATGCCCTTATATATTTCTTGAATAAATGCGTGGAAGGTTGAACAGTTACTGATGATAAGATAATTAGATACTTTCACTTCCAAGGTTCTCTCTTGGACTTTCTAAAAATGGAAAAACTATCATTATTCCTTTTTTGCATACCAAATATTGTCATGTCTTTTATTCTACAGTGGGGACGCTTCTTCTTGTGTAGGCTTAAGGTGATAATGTTGTAGGAAGAAATAGGAAATTTTTGTTAAAAAGAATCCTCATTAAATGGAAGGATCTATCTTTACTGAGTTCATCTCATTTGTACATGTAACACTAACGAATTCACTCATGGTAGAATATAATGGGACTAATAGAACTGAATATATTGAATATATGATGTTTGTTTGTCTCTCACATGTTTTTCACTTGAGACAAGCCACCTCTCTTAGATATCCAGCTTCTTCATTATGATTGCATGCTTGATTTTTGCTTGCTGGCGCACATCCCACTAGGTCCATCGCCTTCGAGGACTCTGTTTCCCAGTTTGTCTTGTATATAACTACAAGAATAGAGACAGCACATGCTATTTGAGCTGCTAGGAGTCCGTAGCAAAGGCCTACATATCCTAGTTTTAAAACAAAGCCTAAAACTATGGCGACTGGTGTACCGACCATGTAAAATGCATAGAAGTTTATTCCTGCTCCAATACTAGGTCTTGCACTCCCTCGAAGAACTCCGCAAGCTGTAGTTTGTGGGCAATTAGCCAGCTCGCATAGTCCTATGATAGGGAGTACAGCTGCTGTAAGTTTTAAAACTGCATTATCTTCTGTGAATACACTTCCCCATGCTCTTCTGCCAAAGGTTGTCAATAGGAGACCAAACAGTGAGCTAAATAGAGCTAAACCTATGGCTAACTTTGTTGTCAAACAAGCCTTTTTAGGATGACCTGCTCCAAGCTCATGTCCTACTCGAGTTGACACTGATGCACTAAGTGCAGTAGGTAAGGTGTACATGAGGGAAGTTGTCTGTATCACTATAGCTGAGGTGGCCAACGTGACCTGTGGTTCTTCAAGGTAACCCGCAAGAAGAGTCATGAGCTCATACCACCACCATTCTAGGCAGACACCTAAACAACTTGGGATGGAAAGTCGAAGGAGAGTTCTCCATTCCTTTCCCAGTGAAGGTTTTGAGTCTGTAATATATTGTGATAGTAATGGCACACCTATTGGCTCTTTGTTGTTATTGGTGTAGAAAATGTAACCTAGGAGGAGGAAAACAGCATTAAAGTCAGTGATGAAAGTAGCAACAGCTAAACCCCGAATGCCTAGATGAAGTTTGAAAGATAATAGGATGGTTATGGGGATATTTAGCATAACAGGGAGCAGAGTGCACCACATTAACGGCCAGGTTGTCCCTTTACTACGTAGATAGATACGGAGAGGATGAAGAAAGCTAATGGCTATGAGATCTGGGATTGCGAATCGGCAATAGAGGCTCGCAACACAAGTTATGTCTTTGTCTTGGTGAAGCATAATCATGAAAGGCTCAAGGTTGAACCATAAAATCCCAATGGGTAGCGAAGCAGTCAACAGCAGTATTATTGTTCTCCTCAAAGTAATGTTTAAGACTGATACATTACGAGAACCAAAAGCCTGGCTGCAAAGTGGCTCCATTCCCATGGCTAGGCCTGACAGAACTGAGTAGCCACTGATGTTGGTGAAGCCAATAGCTAGTGCTCCACCTGCTAGTTCCAGACTTCCAAGCCTTCCCATACATACAACCAAAATCATGTTTCTAAGGTAGCCCACCAAACCCATGGCCACAATTGGGAATCCTATATCTGACATTTTCTTTAACTCTTCTACCACCTAGAAAAACAGTTCAATGTAAAAAATGTCAAAACATGCCAGATAAAGAACAGATTTATTTGACAGTGTTAACAAACAAAAATTCATACCTCGATAGCTTCTGGCTGATTTGTACTGCTACATGACTTTACCATATTTTCTCTTATATTTTTAATAATTAAGGAGGAGCAAAGCAATGAAGATCGCGATATTTCTTTTGTGATGGGGTCGAAGTAGCATGTGTGCTGAGTTTTAGGACAATGCAAAGGATTTTATAAGGCATGAAGGCACTGTCAGAGTCCTATTCCCTTGTGCTTTTCTTTTTTTATTTCGTAAAAAGATCCTTTTTTATTTTGTCAAATTTTAATTTAGATATAGCATTGTGATAGAACCTGCTATCTTGTAGACACTCTACATTTAGAATCCACATTACATAGGTGGTCCTTAGTTTTCAGCTTTTATGGTAAAAATTGCTAGTATACCTTCTATAGGACTGCTAACAAGGTGTCGAATTTTCCATATACTGAAATAAATTATAACGAGTGGAAGTCTTTATTACCCCTTATTGCCTAATCTGGCTTATCGGTACCGTGAACCATGTGCATAGAGTGAAATCTTGTTTTTGTTAATTTAGTGTTGTACGACTTTCTTGTATGTGTTTTACATAGCAAATTGTACTTATAGTTTGCCTACTAATGGTTGATCTTCTACCTGATTTTATCTACTTACAGAGGTAACTTTTACTATTTCTGCATTTTGGTAAGTTATTTGTACTGTTTTCTCTTTAATATGTGGGAATTCAAATCATACTGACTGGGTTGTCCACGTTTTGCTAATTGTTAATATGCCATGTGCAGTCAATTTACCATGTGCAATCGTATTGAATCAGTATGGAAATGTATTGCAACTTGCTGATCGTTTTTGCCCAAAACGGTGCTTAACTTTCTTTGCTTGGTACCACCAAAGGACTACAAAAGGGAAGTTGGCAAAAATTAGTTCCATTTTGTCTGCATCACAAGTTTACTTTTAGAATATATCAGAGTTGCACGTTTCTTTTTATGATTCTTGTGATAGATATTAAAGCTATACACCTAATGCTTCCCATTGCTAGTTGCCCAGGAAAGCTAATTAAGAAAACTAACCTCATTTTATCAGCATAACACTCTAATCTTTTACTAGCATCTTTGGGCAGTTCATGTTTGGTGGACCAATCCTTACCGATTTACCACTATTTGGGAACATTTAGCTGCTTTGTATTAGTGATTGATATTCATAGGAAGCTAGATTCCTTGATGGGGGATTAGAATCGAATTATAGATACACATGACTATAAAAGAGCGAATTCAATGAGTTTATCTGGAAGAATGTTGACTAAATCTTTGGTATATGTAGTTACTGGCAAACTTTTGTGCTTTGCTCACTTGTCTGCTATAGTCAGGCAAGCACATCTATGTCTACTGTTTTTTTCAACTTCTGCAGATGCAATAGAGGCCTCTTCTTTCACTGAAAAGTGTATTTACTACAGCTTTGCCAATTGCCATTGGAAGTCTTTTAAGGTTTATTTTACTTTTGCTTTATCTGCTTTACTACTTTTGGGTAAGGAGCAACAGGCTTTTCTTTTTAATTTATTTTGTTCTCGATCTTTTTATGTTGGGTTAGATGGAAGAGCCTCTGTTTGCACTAGTTACATATTTACTCTTAAAAACCCATGTACATTTTTCAGAATAATATGAGACAAATACATGGCTGTTTAGTGGGGAGTTCTATACAACAGTTTCCTGCAACTCTGAGACAGTGAGACCCATGCCTTTCCCATCTGCCTATCAGATGGAAAGAGTCTCTGTTTGCACATGTTAATCTTGACCATCCATGTATATTATTGAGGTTAATTTGGACAAATTCATGGTTCATTAGAGGGGAGTTTTACATACCAGTTTCCGGTAACATTGAACATCCGATGCGGCCATGCCTGTCACATCTGCTTAAAACATTCCATGTGCATTCTGTAATATCATAGCTTAGTGGTTATATCCTTTTATCCAATTATTTGTGTTAACTAATGACAAATCTCTTGACAGATTACACTTCTCATTTGCTCTTTAATATTTTAATGATGGAGATTATCATCTGACCTGATTGATAAGATCTTTCTGTAATCTATTCTGCCTTTAGTACACAGGTTGATTAAAAGTTAAGCTGCCTTTGATGTTGGCCGGATGAACAGCTGGCAACTATCTCTATCTCACAAAGAAATGCAGGTTGATTCGCAGGTTGATTCGCTCAGTTTATGACGAAAAGATCCCTCCAACCACCAGTAAAGTTTACATATCTACTCCAATTGTCTTGGTCTTAAAAGGCTTAAAGCTTCAAATATTAATCCCCAACTTCCGACAGAGCTAACAATAGTTGGTCTCTTCTCTTATCATGCCCCGCAGTTGTATCAGTTGCTTGATTAGTGATAATATCACCGATGAGAATATATTTAGTCTTCTAACCATCTTTAACATAGCAAAGCGAAATCGCAGCATATATGATGATGAAAGCAATGCATAGTTTTCCAATTTTCTTGTGGCTGCATGTTATCTAATTACTATTTGAGCCTATCTAATAAAGTATTTAATTTAATGTTTTAATATTTTTGAAGTATTTCAAGTTATTATCATAAATTAATTCAGCCAGTTTTGTTTTATATGACGGAGCACATTTTATAGCAACAGGTATTGTATCAGCCAGTTTTGTATATGACGGGCACATTTTATACAACAGGGTTTGTGTTAGTCTATAGTTTTTATATGCGATTTGAGATGATTAAGCTCGTTTGCCTCGTTGTATTTAAATCCACCCGTTTCATGCGAGCCTTTGTGTTGCATTACAACGTGGTGCTAATTTCTCGCAGGTCACAACTGTTAAAAATGAATACATTAATTCAATACAAATTTACAATGGCAGAAAACAATAGTACGTGACTTATATTTTTTTCATGTTGGTCTTGTATCGAACACTGAGATTCTTCTCCCTCTTTTTTATGAATGGCCAAACTCTACGATGTTTACCCACCCACATCTTGTCCACCTTTAATTGTTATTGCTTCTTCCGCAACCAATCCAAATTAGCTGTGAGACGAAGTTAGCAAATCTATTTTCTACTTTTATCCTTGACTACCTCCACATGTAAATAAATGTAAAAATGAACGATTTTTTTACCAAATACCTCTAAGTTTCAACTTATTTACTACATATATTTGATGTAGTCAGAATTTATTGTACATCCTCGAGTTTACTAGTATAGATATTTTGGTGTTGTTTCTTTATAGAATTTATTTTATATGTTAAAATTAGACCAATAATTTGTGATGCGTTAAATATAATTTATGAAACTCAATTACCAAACACTTATGTACAATACCAAGTTTTACCTTTAAAGTAGGATGTCAATAGGCTTTGCTTGATCTGGCGCCTTTGTACTGAGCTTATGCTTGATGGCTTTGATTAAATGCGAATCTGAGCCCGTGTTAATTAAAGCTTAAAACATGACTATGGGACTAGGGCTGTGCAAAGACCAGGGTCGGACCGGAATCTGGACCGGACCGGAATTTGTGTCCTTAGGATGTATAAATACAATTGATTGATGAATGAGAATACGGGAACTTGACCTAAACTTAACATGGTATCAAGAGCTAGAGATTAAAACAGAGATTTTTTTTGAACTCTAATCGACCCTCCCCAGCCGGCCAAACACAACCAAAAACCGAACCTTTGAAGCTCCGATCACCCTCCTTGATCGAACATCATTGACTCTCCACTTCGAACCTACTCTCGTGGCCCTCGACGCATAGTCATGACAGAGGCTATGGGTGTTAATGAGTCAGGGTGGCTCGCAAATTATTCGAGCTCGGCTTGGTCAAAGCTCGGTTCGAGAGGGCTCGATTCGAGTCCGAGATCGGCTCGAGACCCTAACGAGCCGAGCCTGAGCTACCTTAAGCTCGGCTCGAAAGCTCGCGAACAGGTTCGATAGTATTTAATTTACTAAAAATATTTCATTAGTGTTAAATATAGGATAAAATAATTAATAACTATGGGAAAAAATGGCAGTCTTGGTGTATACACTTAATCGTGTCTCCCCATTTAAGGGTCCAATGATGAAACATACCGCGGTCTTAATTGATCCGACCCAAGTGCAGAGTAGTCCGAAGAGCCAAAACTATTTTAAAAGTGTTAAAGCGTATTTTAATGATCCAAAATTGTATTTTAAAGGCCATTTAATTATTCATGATAATTAATTGTATTCTGAACCCAACACTTTGAAAAGGCTAATTAATTTTTTAATAATAATTAATTGTTTTATTTTAATAAATAAATATTTTCAAAGATATTTTTATAGTTAAAATCGGATTTTATCCCGTAAAATCAGATTTCCGGAGTTAAAAGATAAAAGAAAATCTTTAAAACGCGTTTTATAAAAAAGGTGTGAAAACGTGTCAAAAGCAAGGCGGTGCGCTTAGCGCACAAGCAACACAGAGTCCTGCGCCTAGCGCGCACTCTGTGCAACATGCATCCTCTCTTTTCTATCTTTTTCAAAAGCGCGTACCACATGTACGCTGTTTATTAGTCATGCCGCGTCAGGCGTGCCAATGTGCGTCTGACACGTGTAATTGTGCGTCACACAGCCACTTGCGCCTGGCGCAGCTGGCGCGTGAAGCGCAATTTCCTTTTCCTTATAAATACTCTTCGATTTTCCGAATTAAAATACGGTTTTTCTCAACACTTAATACTCGACTTTTATATACTTCGACTATGCACTTTACGAAAACCTCTCTACAAAAACTCATACTTCCAAACAAAACACATACAAACACATTCAAAACTACAAACACACAAATACATACTTGCATACAAACACATTCAGACACACATACAAGTTCATATTTTCAGGCTTCACGAATCACGATTGCTCGTCCCGAAGGCTGTCAATCTCTCAGACCCAAGCCACGGTGTAATCTTGAGGGTCCTTGAATAAATTATTTTTATATTGAAGTTACTAACTATTTCTTTCCTGATGTAGATCTTTAATATAAAAGCGCTCTTTTGTACATTCTAATCCTTCTTTCTTTTTTATTTTATTTTTATATATTACTATACGCTTGCCTGATTGTCTTGTTCATGCATTTTATTACCTCAAGAATTATTCTAATATTAATCAGATAATTTGGACAACTTGTTAGGTTCCCTGTAATTTTGATTGCTTAATAACATATCACTAAAAATAGTCTTTTATGTGTTTCTTGAATCAACCTAAACTAAATTATTTTTAGGGTGCTTAAAAATATTATTTGGTTATTCTATTGCATAAAAATTGACATGAGTTGATATTTAGTAGAGGCCAGCAATGAGCGGATGTGGTTCATTATGACCGTGTTCGTACCCTTACCCCCGAACTCAATCTATGGTTCATTGACCATCTATAGAGTCGGGACGGGAAAATCTACATTGGATAAGTCCCTAAGATGTCCCTACGATTTCCCAATTATATCCAATTAGGTTTATGAGTCTTCCTTTAAAGACTTGTTGGCGACTTCGAAAACATTTTCAATAAAACCTTAACAGTGGGGTAGTCAAATACGCGCTCACACCGCGTAGGCGAAATAAAAATACGCCTACACTTGGGATCTAAGGCCACTAGAAAGCCAAAGTTTATATGTTTGATAAATTAGAGAAACACTTGAAAAAAAAAAGTAAACCAAACCATCCCCTAATCTTCGTTCGACGGTATCCTTCTTTGAGGATCCTCATGTGTTATGGAAGCATCTCACATAATGTTTTTGTGTCTCTAATGGCACAAGAATTGGTCAATTGAAATCTCAGATAAGTGACTGCAAGCAACAGTCAGGTGAACCCCTTGCTGCCTACTTCGGTCGTCTATCTCGTCTGCGGGCCTCAAGCCTCGACTTCGTCGGCACCAGGCGACGTGTTAGCCTTCAAGGATGATGCTCACGGTAAAGAACGAACTTTTGAACTAACTCAGATTTGCACACACTGTAATCAGGAAGGCCATTATGTTAGTGGCTATTTCCAAAGAAATGAGTAAAAATGACATAGAAATGAGTAATAATGACATAGAACTGAGTTTGCTAAAAAATGTCATAGAAGTCAGTTATAATGACATGAAAGAGTTTTACAATGACATGAAAGAGTTCACACGTGTGAGATGTTGTTACACAATAAGTTATGGTGTAACATGTTACACCCAAGACGCTTTCATGGAGAAAATCCACACATAAAGAGGAACAATTATCAAAAAGTAAACTAAAACTAATATATAGAACTCAAAATTAAAGCGACGACAATAACAAAATTTAGCGCTTTTCATCAGTAGAACCGATATAAGCTAGGGTTTGAGAGAGAAAGATTTTGCCAATGCAATCTCTGATGCGGCTAAGGAAAATAAAGATCCGCAATAATTTTCTTACCAATTAAAATGAAGAGGGTCATGTGCCCTCAATTTTAGCTTTTATTTCCAAAGAAAGTTGATATAACACAAACCTTACTAGAAGGAATTCGGTCCACCATGTGTCCTTGATGTCACTTTCAGTTTCAACTAATACATTGATTTCTTTTTCATTCACTCATCGTTTGTAAAATATTTGCACAACATCAAGAGATAGGAGATACCAAGTTTATTGGGGCAGGTTGGGGATTTATCTTGTAATCTTATAAGGTCGAATTCTCTCAAATTGCGATGTTTGGGGATAAGGATCCCAATAAACCGTGAGGGTATAAAAAATCAAGAGCTAGGAGATTAGTTATTTGGTCATGTTTCCTACTCAAAATTTTCATCATTTGCTCCTTAGCCATCAAGTTTATAAGCATTTTTGTTGGACGAGTAGTTTAAGATTAATTACAAGATAAACATCCAAATTCGGAGATTAACCATAGAACACTGAAAGTTATGGTATCTTATGGACCTAATATAGATCACATCCCTCACTGAAAGATCCAAATCTTCCTCTTCGGAGCGGAAAGAAACCTGCTCTTTTTTTTATATATATTGGGATGGAACTAAAGAGCTATAACAAAAAAATTGATAAGTTAGGGTAATTTATAACAATAACACGACCTACTAAATCCTCCTATCCTCCGATTTATATATTTATAACACTTCCTTTTCGGTATTAAAATAATCGCAATATTATTATTTCACTTGTTCGCTCTCTTCACATCACTCCTTAATCTACCCACGTTGTAAGAATCAAACAATGAGGATATACATAGCATGTGTTATGCACTTATGCTGCTCAGCAAGCTCCTTAAGAAAAATGTGCAACATTGCTCACATTTGCATTGATACTTTTTCAGCATGATTATATTTTAACCAAAATAGATTTGAAGTACGGTTAGGCTGATGTCAGTATACACTGGTCACATGCTACTATAGTACTTAATGTGCTTATACAAATTACAAAAGAAATAAGGTTGATCCTCACATTGTTGTTTTGGACCAAAAATATATATTCCATTATATCTCTTTGTTGTTTCAAAAGCTTATGATAACATCTATCATCATAAACTCATATGCCATCTGTGACATGATAGTAGTTTCCAAACAAGGAAAATGAACCACTCTTTCTCCCCTTCCCTTCAAAACTTCTTCATCCAACTACGAGGTTAATGGATTTATTCAATAAGTTGAACCACCTTTAAAGCTTTTTATTTTGTCAGAAAATCTATTAATCTAATCATGAAAAACTAGCTTCTTAAACATGTATATTGTACACCAGATTCTCTTTCCCATAAAAATAAAGAGATCATATGTAGGTCAACAAGTTCTAAAAGATTGGGAAAAAAAATTACAGGAACAGCTAGAACTGATCAAACTCCTAGGCTTATAAAACATCAGTCTCCTCTAGTGTGAGGCTGCACACATCCACAGAAATGAGTCCTTTTCCGCCTGCGCGGGGTCCGCGATCCACCATAGAGATAATCTCGTAGAAGAACGCGTGTATTTCGCTCAGTTACTCGGGTCCCACCTTTGTTTACTTTATAATTGTCAAGCTTCATTAGAGAAAACTGTAACTTCTGCACCTCAAGCTGCAACCTTCCAATTTTCTCTGATATCCTCCTTGCTTGCTCCAAGCATCTCCTCCTCTTACCACTCCCACTTTCTGATGAATCAGTTGTAACTGAGCCATCAAACGATGAAGCCGTTGAAGAATTTTCAATGTTCTTCATCAATTTTGCACTGTACTCAAACAACTTTAGGATTGTACTCTCGCTTTCCACGAGTTGATCCTTGACGACATCACACTCAACAGGACCCTTTCCCTTTCCGAAGGTGTTTTCAGTACTATCCAATTTTTCCTTTAAATCTTGGACTGTAATCTGAAGGTTGGTTAGCTTTTGAACATCAGAAGCAAGCCTTTCTAGGGTTTTTCTCTTGTTATCCTCCTGCTCCGGATTCAGAGATCTCTTTGGATTCAATTGTCGATCATCCACTCTCAGTTCTTTCTCCACCATTGATTCTATTGACGGTCGGCCACTTCGGTTCTCTTTTAGAGACTCGAGATGAGAGTACTTGTTATGAACAGTGGAAGGCTTACCAACTGTGAGGTCAATGCTTCCAGCTTGGTCCAAAGTTTCCCACAACTCAAGTATCTGATCATCAGACCCCATAACTTTTCTGTTTTTCCCAAAAGACGAGTTGTTATCTGATACCTGATCAAGCATGATGTCTTTCATCAGAAGCTCCTCCTCTGGATGTGAGACATCAGGATTTGTTTTCCGAGGCTTGTTTTCCTCTGGATTATGTGATGATGCAACACGCCTATTTAATCTTCCACTGCCACGACGTGAGCTGCTTTGAGATTTTAGTGCCTCGATTTCTCGCAATGCTGAGTCAAGTTCAGAACGGACACCAGAGTTTTCCTCTTCTGCTTGTTGCTTCAGTTCTATAACCGCCTTTTCCACATCTTGGATCTTAGCCTGCACATCATGCAAGTTGACCAACACAACTGGCTGATCTTCACTCAAGTTTTGACTGCTTTTGACATCCTGTAAACATAACAAAAGTAAGCATTATCAAAGAACATAAATCATGGAATTCTTCTCCATTAGTTCTATGTTACGTAAGTTAAAACAACACAACTAGCAGGCAAATGGTAGATATCTAAAGAGGTCCGACTCTTGCAGCAGTGTAACACAAGGTTAGCAACAGAAATAGAAGTTAGCAGAAAATTAATTGGAAGCACAATTTTCACAAGTAATATGTCTTGACTTGGGATGCATAATAGATATAAATGTAATGATAAAGAGGGTGGATATAAATTTGAAATGTAGATCACTGCAGAAGTGGACAAGTGGTAACTGGTAAAAAACATGGAGTCAAGACATGGTACAATACAAATCCTATAACTAGCCAATGATGTGGAAAGTAAAAGATCACAACATCACAGTTGAAGTTTATATCACACTGATGGAAACTTTAAACAACTTGTCCACACCGATAGAAACTTTAAACAACTGTTTGATTGACAAGGATAAACATGAGAAGTAGAAACCTAAAAAAAATGTTTGGTTGACATTAACATAGGAGGTCAAGCTTCATGGGAAGTTCAACTTCCCACAAAATGAATGGATTAACTTACCTAGTCCCCCTAGGTATTTCTAGTTCCCATATTAAACGAAACAATCTGCATACTTTCCATGACATAATAATATTTCCTAGGAATTGGAATTTCCTAGGAAGTATCACTTTCTACATGCAACCAAACAGCCACTAAGTTCATAAAAAGAGGTGAGTTTATTATCAGAGAAAAATGTAGTACCTCATTCTCCTCATTGTCAGTTTTGTGAATCTTTCTGTGCCAATTGGCATGCTTTTCAAGAGATGCCAAGGAATCCTTCAGAGACACAATGGCAGAGAGATCTGCAGCCAATCTAGCTTTTATTGCAGCATTTTCACCTTCCAGGGTCCCAACTCTTCCTTTCAACTGAACAATATCTACACATTTGGAATCACTTTCTTCTTCAAGGATCTCATACGCTTTCAAAAGCTCAGAGAACTTCTCTTTGATCAATGCTTCCCGTACACTAGAGCTCTGTAGCTCGGTGAAGAAAGTTCCTGCCACAGTCTCCCATAGTTTGACCTCATCTTTTCCCTTCTGCAGTTCTGAACTCAAAACTTGTATTCTCGCTTCACTCTCTTCATGTTCCTTCTGCATTTTGAAGATCTGTGAATCTAAATTTTCAATAAGTTCATGAAGGTCTTCACATTCTTTCAGTTGCTCAGCATAATTCTTGGACAATTCAAGTACTTGGATCTCCTGGTTCTCTTTTATTGACTCTACTTCAACGAGCTCCTTTTCTTTCAAGAACAAAAGATTATTTTCGTTAGCTATTTCAGCCTTCAACTTATCATTTGCAATGCTCACTTCTTTCAGTTCATTCTCTGAATTTTTCAAGGAGAGCTCAAAATTCAAATTTTTACTTCGAGCATCTTCCAATGTCCTCTCTACAATTCTCACTTTCTCCTCAAGGATATTGTTGTCGCTGCAAAGCTTGTCGATATTCCAAGTCAACTCTACGACTTTCTTTGATTTCTCAAAGATGACTTTTTTGAAAATGAATGAAAGATTGTCCAGCGCAACTACCTCCCCGACCATACCAGAGCATTCATCTTCAAGGTTGTGCTTCTCCTCCTCCAGATCTTCAAATGCCTTCATCAAAGATCCCTTTTCCTCAATAACCTTGCAATTTTCTTTTTGTAGATCCTCATAAGCCCCTTGCAGATGATAAAGCTTCTCGCGGAGGTCTTCCATTTCAGTGAGAAGAACAATTTCTTTCTCAGTTCCCTCCCTGACTTTGAAAATCAGCTCTTCATTACTCTTTAGAAGCTCTTGAATCTCCTTCTGGAGTAGAATAACTTCCCCGTTCCTGCTTTCAACCTCCTGCCTGAGGGTGTGGATAACAGCATTCAGATCCCACACGTCTTGTTTAAGCTGCGAAATCATTGCAAGAAAAACAGATTTCTCAATAACGAGTTCTTGATTCTCATCCCAGGCTTTGTACAGAGATGCTTTAATATCATCAAGTTTTCCATGTATCAGGTTGACAACTCTTCGGTCCTCGTTATCGTAGTCATCACCTGCTAAACCTGCATCTGTTTCAAGTGCATCTAACAAATGAAAGATCCCCATCCTCAATCCTTGTACTTGACTAGACAGCACTATAACTTCATCCTGCTTATTAAGATTTTCCTGTTCCAGTTCCGATACAAGTTTCTCAGACAATCTGGATGCCTCCAGAAGTTTCTCAGAGTACCTCAGAAATGAAGAATTCTCATCTTTCAGATCGTGTATACACTTTCGCAAGATAAAGATCTCGAACTGAGCATTAACAGCTTTATCTAGTTCTTCTTCGAACTCCTCTCTCATGTAATCACCTGCCTCTTGTAGAAGATGAATCTGGTTTTCTAAATCAGCCATTCGGATCTGACTTGACTGATTTGAATTAGTGTGCTCTTGCTTTTCAGTATCTAAGCATACTTGCAATTCTTGTACCATCCGGAGTGTGGATTCTCTCTCTTCCTCCAGATCCGTGAACCTCTGCTCTAAGTCTGTATGTCTTTTCCCCAGTTCTTCCAACCTCTGGTGAGTTGCTTCCAGCTCAGATGCCAATGTTAGTTTCTCTGTAACAAGGACAGAATTCTGGTCACCAAGCAACTTGCATGAATCTTCTAAGTTCTTAGATTTCTCCCTCAACATTTCAATTTCAGCATTGGCATCAAAAAGAGAGTTCTCCAGATAAGTGTTATGTTCTGCAAGTTTCTCTATATTCTCAGTTGTAATCTGTAACTGGGATATCAGAAAGCCCTTCTCAGCAATAAGTGTAGACTTCTCACAAAGAAGAAACTGGAAGGATTCCTCCAACTCCTTCACCCTTTTTCTTGCAGCTCCTAACTCAATATTCAAATTCGACAGTGAATTCTCCAGAAGCTCATTCTTTTGCACGAGCTTTTCCATTACCCTTAGCTTCTCCTTTACAGCAGCTACCTCGGTCTCACTGCTCTGGAAACTTTCTTTGAGTTTTGAGTTCTCATGCTGTAACTCTTTCACAGAGGAACCAAAGGATTCTGAATCAAAGCCCACTGATTCCACCTGCCTCAACACCTCTTGGTGTCTCTCACTCAGACTATCTATTTCCTCCTTCAGACAGTAAATTTCCTGCTGGAGAGCATTCCTCTGATCAAGCTGCAGCTCCAATTCTTGTTCTAGCTTCCCTTTTCCCTCCGTCAAGTCAGAGATCTGTTCTTGCATGCTTCTTATGGAAACAGCCGAGGACTGGTTAAGGTCGTTGAGGCTCTTGTTTTCATCCTTCACCATCTGGACATCGTCTTCTAAACTTCTCTTCTGATTTTCGAGGTCCTTCAAATGTTGAACATTCTGGTGAAGCTCAGCAGCAACAGACTTGAGCTCCTCTTGGGCTTTCGCATGCAGATTCTGGAGTGATTGGAAAGCAGTTTCAGCCTCCATAAAACGCATGCGTTCTTCTTGCAAACATGTCCAAAGTCTACCTAATTCCTTCTGCTTTTCAGATAGCTCCTGGTTCTGAATACCCGATTTCTGTTCTAACAATTCCAACTCAGACTGCAAAGACTTGTTTGACCTATCCAACAGAAGACACTGCTCTTCACTTCCCTTTAACTTAGCCGCCCCATCTTCAATCTCAGCTTTGAGCCTTTTAGCCTCTTTCTCAATAAGATCAATTTCACATTCCAACGTCACTATCTTTGCTAAACACTGTTCATGTTTAAAAACAACAGCTTCCTTCTCTTCTGTCAACCTGGTTATGGTTTCCCTCAGAGATTCAACTTCCTTTTCAGCTCTGTCAGCTCTTTCACTAGTCCTGCTGGCATAGTCCTCTGCTAGCAACAATTTGTTCTCCAAACTCGCTAACTTCTCCAAAGCCTCCATATACTTTGCAAGAAGAGCTTCCTTTTCATCTTTTAATCGAGAAAGCTCTTCCTTCAACACTTCACTTTCTCCTTCAGCTTTGCAAGCTCGTTCATTAAGATGTCCGGCATTCTCTTCTGCACGAGATATATGGCTGTCCAAGTTAGATATCCTGGCCAGGCATTGCTGATACTGTAGCAGGCTAGCTTCCTTTTCAGCTTCTACCTTTTGTAGGGATTCCTTCAAGCTTTGCACTTGAGCTTCAGCTTTGCTAGCTCGTTCATTCAGTCCATTCGAATCCTCCTTTGCCTGTGAGACTTCAGACTCCAGATTTGACAATCTTTCTAAAGTCTGCTTATACTGTAGCAAACCAGCTTCCTTTTCAGTTTCTAATCTGGCAAGCGCTTCTTTCAAAGCTTGAATATCAGTCTCCGATCTTCCTAATCTCTCAGATTCGGTCAAAGTTTGAGTCTCAACATGATGCTTCTTCTCCACTTCTTGAAAGTTCAAGCCCTTTCTTGCTTTCCCTAACCCATTCAGCTGCTTTGATCCTAATCTACCAGCCTCACCTGTGAAATTCCCATTTGTTTTTAGTAAATCTGATGAAGATAGACCCAGTGCACCCTTCTGCAATTCATCCGGATGTAATGAAGCCCGTATAGGAGCCATTTCAGGTGTACGGGGATCAGAATCGTGTGTGCCATTCACAGGCCCATCATCATTCATAAGAAAAGGGACTTGGTTGGGAAATGCTTCTGCCATTGTTGTATGCGCCTGGCGAATCACCCCCGTCGCATTATCATATCTTTCAGCCAAAGCACGGTATGCACGATAGAATTCCTCGACTAACTTCATAAGCTCGGGCCGCTTCTTATAATACATTTCAGCTCGCCTTGCAAAAGAGTCTTCATCTACTTCAATGAGCTTAATCATTGTTTTCACTTTGCTATCCATATCTGTAGGAGATGAATTGCAGAGTTAATTACCATTGCTAGCAAGGGATAATTTGACACAAACATTTGCAGATTATAAAGGGAAGAATTTAAGACGAGAATAAATTTTAAGATGTTATAATTTCAATTCCATACTCAAGAGTCAAGATCAAGTGAGATTAACAATTAAGAGTCCACATTTCCATACCAACATTGTGACAGTAAATATCATTCATAATAAGCATCACATCTACATGAATCCAGAATAGATATTACAATGATTCCAAGACACAGCCACAGAGAGAACAATATATATTATGTTGGTTGGACTCTTCATTTACCTCAAGCACCCATCTCAGATCCCCAACACTTCGACATGGATATAACACTTCGGCACTCAGTTTGGACCAAAATCATGGAATTTTTCCACAGAAATAGCCAAGTCAAACACTTGGACACATACCCGTCTTGGACAAGAGTATTCAAGTCCGAGTAACATAGAACATAATTACATAACCATTCCGTCTACCTTCAAACTATACACTACACATGAAATACAAGCCCTTCAACTTCATACTTGACACTAAGTCAATGACCTGACAAGTTCACAAGCGCGTAGTACTATCATCTAACCTCAACTTCATGCAAGCTGATAAGCTAACAAGCAACTACAATTGCTGTAGTCGAAATTGTAACAAAACAAAGCAAAGGGAAATGAGTTTTACCTGTGAGATTTTCCTGCAACCATTTAGAATTCTTAGGGCTAATGTGGCTGTCCCACCACCAAGAATACATGTCTTTAGTTTTCGCCATTATTCACTCCAGAACTATCTCAATTCTCACAATGCCAGCCTGGTAACACTGCCTGAATCCCTTAGAACATAGAATTAGCTTCTGTACCTGTAAACCAAACATAATGATCTCAAATTAATAAACAAGTACAAACATCTCATCATGTTATAAACACACTAATTTCCCTAACAAACTACCTGATCATTCAACTAGAATTTCACAACTTTCAAAAGAGATCAAACTGCCAGATCAAAACACAGCAAAAAAATTAGTAAAATTTGACCAAGTTTTCAAGTGCATATTTAAAAATGATCAGAAAAATTCAACAGTTGTGAATATAATTTTCCAAAATAAATTGCAAAATAACAAAATAAAGTATACTACAAAACAGCCAAATTTTACTCAGACCCATGTTTGATCCATGAAAAAGAAATCATCTTGCATAATTCAATTTCCTCAAAACCAATTTTAGCAAAAACCCACCAACTGAAAATTCCAAAACCAAGAAAAAAAAACTTGAATTCCATGAAAAAAGGGGGAAAAAAATCCCATTAAACACAATTGACTGAAAATGAATCCAAACTTTAATTGTGACAGTCTAAATCTTAAAATCAAAAAACGACAACGGTCATAATTACACATAATACCAAATCAAAAATTAAAAAAAATGGATTTTAGCTGCTCATTTTAGCAGTCAACATGATCAAATACAAAATCAAAAAAAACAATATTATGTAAAAAAATCAAAAAATGAAACAATAAAAACTCACCAGAAAATTAATTAATATTGTGAGCTATTTAAGAAAAAAAACACCCAGTTGAATGCTTCCCTTAGTTCTCAAGCTCTCACCCCATTGTCGTTGGATCTCTCTCTCTCTCTGATCCTCTGTGTCTCTTTTTTCTCTCTCCTCTGTTTTTGCTTTGCTTTTATTCTTTGCTTTCTACTTTTTTTTTTTTTTTTTTTTTTTTGAGGGGAGCTTTCTACTGTTTGTTGTAAGCCTTTGAAGGGCTGTCACGCTGAAAAAGAAAAACAATTATTGAGGTTTTTTTTAGTTTCTCGAGTCTCCAACTAAACAATTCTTATTGTACACAAGAGGAAATATATGTATGATTTTTTAGTATATGGTTTTATTATATGGTGGGTCCCATTTTGAATATTTGGTACTTTGGTAGTAATTAATGTAAGGAAGGAAATGAGCGATTATAGGGCTAATTTTTCTTCCTTAGTTTGGTGGAGAATGGAGACGTGTAGAGTATCTGTTTATTTTAGTTAATTAATTTGGGGGGGAGAATCTTATGGGATTGTAATTTGAGGACTTGATTGAGAAGAACGTTGGTAATTACTAATTAGTGAGTAGATTTTGGAAGATTTTATCAATTGAATTGAGATGAACGTTGGTAATTAGTGAGTAGACTTTTTCTCGTGCTAATTAGTGTATCTTTTTTGTGCTAATCAGTGAGTTGGTTTTTTTTTTTTGAGTACTTAGTAATTGTACAAAATCTATCAAGACCAACGTACGATAATTTATTGACGTAGGTAATTGTTTGTCCTAAAGGGATCACTTATAGTAGAAGTGACGACTTTAACGTTGTGACCTCTTAAAACCTCTTTTTTTAAAGTGACCTCATTAACTTAATAGGCGGTCCTTTTAATATATATTGTGACCTTTTTAGGACATAAAGTGAGGTGGTCTTATAATAATTTCATAATAAGACGATCTTATACAAGACTTACTATACTAATTGAGATTAATGTTTGATGGCTCAAAACAAGTTATATTATTCCAAAGGGTGTATCGTGAGTATAGTAATTCGGGTGTACGAGTGGCTTCAAATGAATAGGAGGAGTATTAAACAACACCTCAAAAGGAGTTTTATTATGCAACATAGTGGAGGGGGTCCGATTAATCAAATAAACTGCCGTCAAAACACATTCTCCCCAAAAAGAAACAGGTGAATGAGCTTGAAATATTAAGGCTCGACTCACATTAAGGATATGTTGATGTTTGCGTTCAACTCGACCATTTTGTTGAGGGGTACCAACACAAGAGGTTTGAAAGATAATGCCATTTGTATCAAAATAATCCTTGAGGCAATTAAATTCAGTACCATTATCACTGCGGACAATTTTGACATTTAATTCAAATTGGCGATGAATCATAGCAAAAAATGAAGTAAATGTAGAGAAAACTTTAGTTTTATTCGCCAATAAATAAACCCACACAGCACGAGAAAAATCATCCACAATAGTGAGAAAATAAATGGCATTACAAGAAGAGGGTGTATTATAAGGCCCCCATAAATCACAATGAATAAGCTCAAATGGCCTAGTTGCTTTGTAGTCACTAATAGGAAAGGGATCACGAGTTTGTTTGGCTTGGGGACACACAACACATGCCTTATTCAAACACTTCTTAATAGTACTAGAACGAATCGCAGGAACTAACTTGATAACTTTATCAGATGGATGACTCAATCGACGATGCCAGAGCTCGAAATCAGATAAGTCCGGAACTGTCACTGCACAAGCTTCAGGTAAACCCCGAAAGAAGTATAGTCCATTCCGACGCTCACCGGCTCCAATCAGAGTCCCCGAGAGTTGGTCCTGTATTGCACACAATGAATTAGTGAAATTTACTGAACAATGACAACCATCAATTAATCTCGAAACAGAGATTAAATTGCAGCTAAGACCAGGCACATATAGAACATTCTCAAGAGTCACATGAGGAGAGAGAGTAATGCGACCACACATAGTGGCCGAGACACGACGGCCATCGGGCAAGCCAATTGTCCACTCATCAATGGAGTGAACATCAAATAAACAATCATATACACCCGTAACATGGTGGGAAGCACCGGAATCAATAATCCAATCAACACAAAGAGGCTTACCAGTCATACGATCAGCCGTAAAATTTTCGGAACTCAGCATATTAAGGAGAGATTGCACCTGATCTGGGCGTAAGGTAGGGGCAGCAGCAGCCACGGAGGATTGCGGGACAAAGACTTTGCCAGCCGGGACCACCTCGGAGACGGCGTGGACACGCGTACCAGCAGGACCACGCCCACGGCCTGCACCTGCAGTATCAGCAGCAGCGGGGTCAGACCCCTTGGCAGCCTTTTGACGTTCGAGCCACCAATCCAGGGCGCCATGAAGAACAAAGCAGGGGGAGGTGTCGTGGCCCCGTTTTTTTACAGTGGGTACACACAAGTTTAGACTTATCTGGGCGAGTAAAACGTCCTCGACCGCGGTCATCTGAAATAGCGAAAGCATGAGCCTCCTCCACAACAACCTTGGTTCGTGCAATGTGACGAGACCGTTGTTCTTGGAGCAAGGCTTGGTAGGAACGATCGATGTCTGCTGCTGGTGTTTGAGAGAGCAAATTAGTTCGAACCATAGCATAATAGTCATCATCGAGACCCACAAAAAATTGATGCAATTTTTCCTCCTCGCGATCTTTTAAAAAAAATTCAGCAATATTACAACTACACTTTCCACAAGTACATGTATGCAATGGTTTTAATCGATCAAGTTCATCATAAAGGGCCATTAACTTAGTAAAATAATCCTCAACAGACATGGTATGCAGTCGGTAATTTGTTGCCGAAGTTGTTGTAAGCGCGGACCATTCGCGATACAGTAGCGTTTTTCAAGATAAAGCCACAAAGTACGAGCAGTATCATGAAAGGGAAGAGACGATGCAGCCACTTTCGCATCCAACGTACGAAGAATCCATGAGACAATCATGGAGTTGACAGTCTCCCAATCAAGTAATTGTGCAGCGGCATCGGGCTTGACAAGAGAACCATTAACAAAGCCGAATTTCCAGCGAGCCTTGAGAGATAAGGTAAGAGCACGAGCCCAAGCAACATAGTTGTCACCCTTGAGCGTCACATGAGAAATAATATTACCCGGTTGATCACCGGTACCGAGATAATACGGAGAAGAAGGATCAAGTTTAGTGTCCTTATTGCCTTCAGTCATGGTGGGAACACAGTCGTAGCACGCGTGGCCGGAGCTGTGAAACCAGACGAAGAAGAGTAGAGAAAAAAATTAGGGTTGTGCCGCTTGAGGCTCTGATACCATGACAGATTGATATGAGGGTTTAAGATGTTGTATTACTAATGCACAGCAAAGTATATATACAAAGATATTAGGGCCTAGCTTTACACTTAATGAGCCCAACAACTAATATACAACATAAATATTATTAACAAGATGTTTCCCTAACAATTATCTAAAAAAAAGCTTCAATGTACCATGTTCACGGAGTGAACACTTGGTGACCTAGGTGTACTATCGATTTTCTCAACGCTTAATTAAGAACCTTGGTGATTGATAATAATTTTTTTTTGTAAATTACAGGTTTAATCTGTATAAAAAAATCATTAATTTAAATTAACGTATACAATAATTTATTCTAATGAGTAAAAATCATTTTGCAGATTGCATAAGCAAAAAATAGTAGAGAATTGTTATAAATTATTTTAATTAGTGAAATTAGTTTTAGCCAATAAAATTAATTTAATGAGTAACATAATACTCTCTCCATCCTATAATGATTCGAGCACTTGTTCGGACATGTATATTAATGTGATTAGTTGTTTTGTGGTTATCACATGTTCTTCTATTGTAAAGTAGATATGATACGAGTTGGTGGGGGTATTTTATTTTGGGTAATGAGAGTAAAAGTTGGGTAATTTATATGAAAACGTCTCGAGTGGACCGTACCGGGTTCACAATAATTTATTGTGCATCCAAACTGACTTTATTACACAAAAACTGATTAAATTAGGAAAAAAAACCCTATTATGTCATAAGAAAACTGACTATATCAGAAAATTAACTATATCAGAAAATTAACTATATCATACAAAAACTGACTATATAAAAGATGATTATATCATACAAAAATTGACTATATCAAACGCAAACTGACTATATCAAATGAAAATTGGCTATATCGTGTGATTTCTAGTACACAATAGTAGTGAGACCATGTCAAAAATAAAAGTTTTCAAACTAATTTAAAATAAATCAAAAAGAAAAGTATTCAAACTTATCTAAGATGAATATTGGATAGACTAAGTTATTTTTATTTAAAATCATGTAAAGTAAAAGGGTAAAGAATCTGGTTAATGGTAGGTTGTATATTATCTTGGACGAGAAATGGGGTGGTGGTTTTTGTTCCTTGGGTTTCCAGAAGTTGACAGAAATTCTGAAAGAAAGATGTGCATGTTTCATGAGCCTGGAGTAACAAATATTTTACTGCTCGAACGGTCGAACCTACGCAAACCCGGATCATTCTGATTCTTCTTCCACCACAACATGACAACAAGATACAGATCCACATGAATACATGATCAAGGAAGATTTTGGTCAATATATCAGTGTATCACAATTCACAAGATGCGTCAGACGTTACACGATACATTCATATTGTACTTTGTGGTTGAGTCTTTATTAAAATTTTCTTCATCTTATTTTTACTTAATTTTAGAAAAAATAAGGAAAGTTTTAAAAAAGTACGAAAGGTAGGAATGTATAAGAAAAATTAAGGTGAAGAAATCAGGCCTACTGTGAGTATGGGAGACTCAAGAATACTGCTTTTATGAAGAAAAAAAATTTGTTTGAGATGATAAGAAGAATTGTCTTACTAGAGTCTGGATCAAAATTAATTAAGATAAATAGAATAGGTCTACCGTGAGTCGGAATCAAAAAGTACATATGAAAACAATTCAAACAATAATTATTGTAAAATATAAATCATTTCAACTTGTAAGTTAGTTCTTAATGTTAATAAGAAAATATTTTCCATCTAAAATCTTTATTGTGCAACCAATAATCAAAACCTTGATTCAGTATGCCAGATGTACTTTTACTTTTGAGCTTTTTACCTTGAAGATAATTAGTTTGTAATTCATTCGCAAATAATAGATGACTCCAATGATATTTCTATATAATGGTATGCTACGGGGTTATATAACACCTTTTACAACTCAGTAAAAAACGCCATTGAGAATTATTTTATATTTATAAAAAATAATTCATTATTTGATTAGGTTCTAATTCATACGCCACGTAGCTTCAAAAGAAATAAACTACACCACGTTTAAATATTAAGCGATTGCATCCAAATGTTTATGAAAAAAAATTAAATGTGGCGTGTAAATGACTAAAGGCTCTGTTCTTTTGGACTGAATTAATGGAAATGCAGTTCAGTCTAGTTCATTTCAAACAAATTCAGTTCAGTTCAATTAGTTTTCTCTCACAGTTTTAGTTTAGTTCGGTTCGACAAATTAAGTTCAATACAGTTCAGTTCAGACAAATTAAGTTTAGTTCAATTCGGATAAATTAAATTTAGTTTAATTCAGTCTAGTCTAAAAGAATAAAGTCTAAAAAGAGTTGTGTGAAATTCTTGAGATCTTTTTCTTTAGTTTTGGGATTGTTTTGGTATTATTAGAAGGTGTAAACAAAATTTATAAACGCATAGCTTTCAGAAAGGTCGTCTGACTCGTCTCCTTGGACGGTGGAGAGGAGACTGGTGACACTTGCCCATTCGTCACCAGGACAGTGGAACGCGAGGATTCGCTTTTCTACAAATTGCATCACGTTTCTATTCTTTTTTTATTTGTTTATATTTATACAGAGAGATACCAATTTCGACTAAGCTTTTTTTTTTTTTTTAGAGAAATTTCATTAATAAGTAAGCAAAGTCTATAGGTATTAAAGAAAACAAGATATTAAACAAGGTTAAATATTCTTTGAAAGCTATGACGTTTGAAGATACGCTTTAGATTTTTGAATCATATTGATGAGTCCATCATTCGATATAGTTTGGGAAGAACATTCTTGATGAGTCATGTTAACGCATCCAGATTTCAATCCTTCTGTTGGTCCACTACGAGAATAATTTTCATCCTAAAAACAAAAACCATCTCCAACTCCCATAGGGGAAAGAGATTTCCAAAGCAACTAAAACCCCATGCGGGGTTTGAAAAACTCATAAAGAAGACTAATTTATTAAACAAACGGAAAATGAACTAAAACTAAAAATAAAAGGGAAAAGGGCTTACCTTGATGAAATCTCCTTCCCTCAAGGGTGGGTGGGTTTGGAAAGGGTGGTATTTTAATAACCTCGACCTTCATTTAATTATTTCGACTAAGCTTATATTTTTGAGGGAAATTTCTACTAGCTTTTAAATGCAGAGTACGTTTCTTAGAGTTTTCCTAATTTTTATTTTTATCATTTATTGTCCATTGATCATGTGCTCTTTCTTATTTACCAAAGAATAGGCGATTTCAATAGCCATACCATCGATTTGGAAGAGATCTCCCGAAAAAAATTTAGTGCCCATTTCGGTCAACTCTCCATCATCTTTCTTTGGCTGAGTGGTATGTATTTCCACGGTGCCCGTTTTTCCAATTATGAAGCATGGCTAAGCTATCCTACTCACATTGGACCTAGTGCCCAAGTAGTTTGGTCGATCGATCTTTGAGATTATTTTTATGGGGTAGAATAATACATATATAAGGCATTATCTTAGGGATATTAAGTCTAGTCTGAACTATTAAACCTCCACCCTCCTCCTCATGTTTTGCACGGGAATGAACCCCATGAGGTGAGTTATTAACCAACTCAACCTCACATGATCTTCAGAAGGACCAAGATTATATGGTTGGTTTTGACCTAGGTTTAATCTAGATAATATGGAGTAAACCTATTAATATTTTAGAGAGATAATGCTATCAAGATTATTGCATTTATTAGGATAGGTTACCCTAACTATTCTCAAATAACTTTGTCATTTGATCTTTTACAATCTTCAATTTGATATTTTATAGTGTTAAATGCATAACCTTGACAATCTTTGCCTTTTCTTATGCATTCTCGAAACTTATTATTAAAGCTAATATTTGGTACACATCAGGTTGTACTAAACCAGTTAGTCCATAAGGATCAGACACCCGTATTATCTCCAACTTGTACAAGCCTTCTAGCAAGAATATGTTCAAAGTTTAAAATCATCCATAAGCTATATCCATTAATACGTATAAAAGTTATAAAAGTTCGAATTATATAGCATGAGAAGTTTATCTTTTGCTCCAACCCAAATCCAAGCATCCAAAAAATTATGTACGAAAAGATTTATCTTTGGCAAATATTAAGATCAGCTGATCAAACTTGCTAGCTAACCAACATATATTCAGAATAGCCTTAACCTAACTTTTATGTAATTCTATCACCATAATCACTAATGCCTCATACTTGATTAGTTATAAATTAGTATATATTGAGCTTTACATTAATGGCATATTAGAAAGAAGAACTCTGATATCAAGGCTCCATTTATTTTGGAGGAAAACATTTTACAGGAAAACGATTTTCCACATGTTCCGTTCTTTGATTGGACAAGAGATTTAAAAAGGAAAACTAAGGTGGAAAATGATCTTCCATCCTTTTGTAAACATTTTCCTCCAAAATTTGAAGGAGAATTATTTTTCTCCACTCTCTCATTCCCAACATCTCCATTTTCCCCTTCTTAGCTTAATAGTTTTCCATCACTAGTGGAAAAAAACGGAAGGGCTGCGGTCAAAACAACCCTAAGGGCTGCGGTTTTGACCATAACCGCTGCCCTTTTTTTTTTGCATTTTTTACTCCTAAAAATAAAAAATTTAACAACGCTTAACTAATCAAACAAAACGAAATTATAAGTTACACTCGAAATTATAAACAAAACAAAACGAAATTTACAGTGAAAAAACAAACAAAACGAAATTATAAATTAACGAATCAACAAGAACATCAAATTAATTTCACAAAATAAAATAAAAAACCTAAAATGTACGCTCAACTCCTTGTCGCCGAAAAATTATGTGCCTAATGTCGCCGAAAATTCGAAGGAATAAAAAAGAAATCGTCGCCGGCATCTCGTCCACTGGAAACCGACTGAACACGCCCGAATTTTGAGACCACCGACAACCTCGCCGGAAAACGCACAAAGCAAGTCAATAGGGGTTCGAAAACTTCGAGCTCTAAAACCCCAAAAAAACACACAAAAATAAATCACCTCGTTATTTTTAGGCAACAACCGACGAAGAAATGAGAGGAGAGAGAAAGTCGTCTGTAAAAACGCACAAAAGCATGAACCCTCGCCGGCGAAGAAATGGGGATGAGAGGCGACTGGTTTGTGGTGATGTGCGAAGTGAAAAATCCGGCGAGGTGGTGTGAGCGAAGGAGATCCGAGAGCCGAAGGAGGAGAGACGAGAGACGAAGGGGAAAAATCCGGCGAAGGACATACGAAAGCTGCGGCGACGACGATGGCTCGGTTTTGGACAACAGCTGCGGCGACGATGACTCGGTTTTGGTTTGCTTCTGAGAAACTTTGCGACGATGACCGGAGATTTGTGCGAAGATGAATGAGATAGAGACGAATGAGAGGAGAGAGGTTAGAGGAAATTCAGTTTGAGAGGAGAGAGGTTTGAGTGAGGAGAGAGAAACGGCGCTTGAAGAAATTTGTGCTACTAGGTTTCATTTGTGTGCTGATCAATATAAGCCCATCAACTAATTAAGGGTTGCGATTTTGGGCTAACCGCATCCCTTCACTATTAAGGGTTGCGGTTAGCCCAAAAACCGCAGCCTCTTTATTAATTATAGTGGCTGCGGTTTTCGGCTAAGCAACCGCAACCTCTTTCACTAAAAGCGTGTTGCCGGTTTTTGGCTAACCGCAACCCTTCACTATTAAGGGCTGCGTTTTTTAAAAACGCAGCCCTTGCACCGCAGCCCTTTCGTTTTTTTCCACTAGTGCATTAAAACAAACCAAGGAAATTGATATTCAAGTAGAAAACGTCATGGCAAAATAATTTTCATGGAAAATATTTCTCATTAACCCAAATCAACCCCAAATTGAACTGGGTTAGATGGGCTGAAAGATAGCTTATCACCAATTTGGTGTAAATAGTGATCTTATTAATTTGACAATAATGGACAATTTATCAGTACGTCTTGACTAAATATAGGATAAACATACATCTCATAAAATAGACACATAAACATCACATCGCCAGGTCAATTTTAAATTATTAGGTAGCAAAATAGCATATTAATTAGAAAAGAATAACACGGTGGATGAGATAGTAAAAGGACTTAAGGGTCGGCCATATTAATTTGGTTTTTAGCAGGCATATCAAATAGCAACAAGCCAACAACAGTGTACCAAAAGCCAAAATTAGAGGTTGAGTGACTTCTACGAATGCTAGGGTCATGCTTAGTTTTGTTAGAAATCTATTTTAGGTGCGTCTAATGTTTTATTGTTTTAGTCATCCGTCATACATTATCTATATAAATATATTAAAAGGCGTACTACGTGGCACTCTCCTCAAATTTCTAATGCAATTGTTTTATGTCGTCCATGTGTACCCCTCAATAAAAAAATATAAATATTGTGTAACTGGAACACATGACCTTTGAAATAAAAAGTAAGAGCTTAACCATCAATACAATATGACTTTATTGTCTAATATTTCAAATATAATATGATAAAGTCATTTAATAATTATACTTAACAAAAAAAGACTTAAACAAGGTTATACATCTGTAACACTCTTATTACGTAACTAACAAGAGAGTATTGATGTTATATTATTTTACCACAATTCTTTTTAAGCTATTATTTTCAAACTCAAACCTTTCAGAGGTTTTTTTTATTTATCACGTCATGACGTGAATTTTTCAATTTCTTAATGGACAAAAAATACAAAAAGTAGTTGTTCAGTGCAACTGACCCGACTCATCGCTCGGGCCAAAATACTAGTTATAAATTTATAAGGTGCTATTCACTATCCCTATTTACCTGAAATGTTATCTTTAATTTATTTTACGACTACTAAAACCCACCTCGTCATCCTCCATTTTTTTTCACTTTTATGCCTCCCCCACAAGGTCACCACATGCTTAGAAGGCTTCAAAATCTCCTTTCAAAAAAAAAAAGGCTTCAAAATCAAGGCAGCTACAACATCAGCGGACAATCGCCACCCTTAACCTTCACACCAACACTATACTTGGCTTTGTAAAAAAAATAATGAAGTAACATTATAAATGATCACATATATGCAATGGAAATAACAATTATAACTCTATTACTATCTTAATAGTTTGTATCAGTAACCTCTTATATACATTATCTATATATATTATTAAAATTCATGATGAGCAAGCATTGTATGCCGCCACATGTCACCCCGTCACAAACTCGTGACTTCTTACTTTATAACATCATGAACTCTATCATCACTAAACTATGATTTGGGGGTGCGACAGAATGTCAACCTCAAACTACACATTATTTTTATCTTACTAAATTACTCGGAGCTTGGCCCGTACCAACAAGACATCAACTAGTAGTTATTAGTAATATGCAGTGCATCAATTTTGTGTAGCGCTGATAAGAAATTGTATGGGTGTACTCTAGGGGTGTGCATAAAGATCTGATCTGGTTGATCCGATCTGTGATATTGTCGATCCGATCCGGTAAACAAGATATCCGATCTGATTTTTTAGTTTTCACCTATTTCGGATCGGATATCCGAAAACTTTTGGATCATATACGGATCGGAAATTCTCAATTTCGGTTTTCGGATATCAGAAAATATCCGAAACATAGGGGATATTCGTTTTGAAGTTCGGATATCTAAAAGTATCCGATGATCCGATCCAAAACTTGTTTTATGTACTTTTCCTTTGGAAATTTTCAATTTTTTTAGTTTTCGGATATCCGAAATTTCATATATCCGATTTTTTCCGAATGGAATCCGGATTATATTTTTCCTGATCCAAAATTTCGAATCAGATCGAATTGTCCGAAATGAACACCGGAACTCCTTGCATTCTCAAAACTCAATAATATACTAAAGTGTGACACGTGATCCGCACTGGTAGGTAGGCTTATTAAACAAGAGAATAATTAACATGGAACCTCATTGTCAATTGGTATCGAAATGGTTTGGTGTGTGTGGCTGTGTGCAATTTGGTTGATAATAGGTGTCACCACGTAGACTTATGGAGACTGTGTATTGCTTAGTCACCTCTACTTTATTAATACGTTAATGTCAACATATACCTTAGGGAAATACACTCTAAGCTCTCCATTATTGTTATCCTTTCAAACTTTTTAAACTTGTTTTGGCAAAAGGGTGAGGGAAATGAATAGATCGATGGCCACTTGTTCATTCCAAACTTGCTACGTGAATACTTACATGATTTTACAATAAACGAGTGAATATGATTTTGCAATAAACGAGTGAATATGATTTTACAAATAAACATGAAAATAAAGTAATAATTAATAAAATAATAAATTATATGTACTTTTAATTTCGTTCCAACCATTTTATACTATAAAAAATTGACCATACAATTTATCTGATGTGTGACACTCGTAACTTTAAGTTATATAGATGAAAGAGAGACTAGTTTATCAATCTGCTACAATCTTAAATCTTTTCTAATCGAATATAAAAGTATATTATAGATTTTTTATAATTAAGCAAGTGTTTCAGGTAGAATAATATAAATAATAAGAAGAATTAACATCAATCTCTTTATTATCACAGCCACTGGAATCATGATAGGGGATAGAATCCAATCACGTAATTATAGTACTTATGTGATAAGCTTTCCGACCTATGAGGCTATGATCAAACACTAACAAGTTAGTTAATGGCATTTTCCCACCTATAAACAATGTTGATAGTGCGGCATAGACATAGTATATTACAATTTACTGATGGGGTGAGCAACAACACCTAATAACTAATCTATTATCAAAACAAAAAGTCTTTTTCACGACGTATGATGAAATGAACAAAGAAACGAACAAAATTAAGGATCCATTGCTACTCAACTTTACTAATTTACAAATTGAATTATTAATTAAACTCCTTCAATTATACATTACTCTATCCATTGCTCTCTACAACAAGTTAGTATCTTTTAAGGATATGTAGTATGTATACACAAAAGTATTTAAGAAATGACTTATAAATTGTGTTAATGTGTTGGTACTTCAAATTGACAAATGATAGTGCATCCATTCGTTCAATGACATAAACAATTAATGCATAAGCTAATATACAATGATGGGAGTTATTATGTACATACTACCTCCCCTTAAAAACAAAATACATATTTCTCATAATAGATGTTACTTTTAAAAACTTCAAAGTAAGTTTTGAAAGATGCAAGCAACATGCATGCATGGAAGATGCAAGCATTTTTTTAAAAATTTTTGTTTTTATGGGAAGCATGCAAGCATCCTTATTAAGCAAAAGTTTAATCTAGGTGGAATTGTCTCATAGTGCTATATTTTTTTTTGAGGGGAAAATAGTAGATCAATATATTAATCAATGGACAACGAGTCCATAAGTACATAAGGGGTAACATCCGAGGGGCAATGACATTCCCAACGTTGTTCAACACCAAACGGAATAAGCCTAGCTAGGTGATGGGCCACCCAATTCCCATCCCTGAGCACATGAGACCAAGAAAGAGAAAAGAAATCCTTACTAAGAGCAAAAGCTAGCATCCTCTAATATAGTGTCTAAATCTGAGAAAAAGATAGCTCCTTTGGAAAGACGGTTCACTAAAGTTTGACAATCAGACTCCACAACAATATCGCGCAGCTCATGAGCCCGAGCGAGTTTGAGGGCCAGGCAAAGGGCCTTCCCTTCAGCAACCTCAATGGGCCAAAAAACACGCACTCTTCGACACGCAGCAAACAGAACTTCGCCTCGATGATTTCTCGCCACAACACCGAGCCCAACCCAGCCATATAGTTACAAAAAACAATGGTCAAAAAGTTATAATAACAACAACAATAATAATAATAACAATAATTATAATAATAATAACAACAACAATAATGATGGTAAAAGTTATCCACAATTAAATTACTCAACTTCAATTTGTTCAAATGTCGACTATTTAGTGTCGACTTCTGAGTATTTCCATTTCATATTAAACTAGTTATTAGGCCCGGGCGATGCCCCAGATTATTAATATTTTCATGTCAAAAGAGAGCATCTAATGTTGCATAGTTCATTGGTTAGAACTTTACTATATTAACTTGAGATCACATGGTCAAATCTTGTACGAAACATGTTTTAAATTTTTTAATGTACGTTGATGACATAGAACGAAACAACTAAAGGGACAGTGCCACGTGGCGTGTAAACTTGCTTCATAACGCCTTTTAATATATTTGTATAGATAGATAGAGTGAGATTGTCTAATAATACTGTATTGTAATTTGTATTAGACATTACTCATCATTTTCTCACATTTTTTCGTCCATGAAGAGTCCTATAAAACAATAATGCAAGAATTATCCGAAGATATAAAAATCCCATCTCATTAACTATTTGCACAAATCAAACACAATCAACACCTATTTCAGTACACTTTACCTAACTTTCATTCATCAATATATAGTATTTAATGCCACGCACGTATACTAACACTAATGAAATAGTTACATCTAACTTCTATCTAAACTTCCTCTAGCTACCCTTAGACCTTAGTCATTACCTCGATTTCCTTTCAACGCCAGTTACGCCACTATCAACAATTCAATTCAACACCGTACCATCCTTCTAACTTCTAAGTAATTTCTCTCTCCTTGGCTTTTTGGGAAAGTATATCCATCTATCTAACATCTTAAGACAAAATAACGCCTAATAGTGTTAGTAGTGCATGGCAATACCTATGATTTGGACCCATCTTTATTGCTAGACTAGACAAAAAACAGTGAAGATATATGTTCATGGGCCCCTCTTTCATGTCTTTGTTGATCCTGTAAATGAATGCAAGATTCAATTTTTGGTTTGTTGTGAGAGATAAAAGTGGAGGAACAAATAATGGAGATAAGAGAGAGCTCACAAAAAGCTCATGTTCTGTAAAATTTGCCATTATTTTGCCTTCGTTAAAAGTCGTAACAAACCATAATATTTAGGCCCACCTCCAACAGCCAATAAAAGCCCTTGGCCCATGTGCGTCCTTTTAAGCATGGTGAAATGTAACCTCGCTTTAACCTAGTTATTACTCCCTCCGTCCTTAAATAGAGTGTCCATTTTTCTATTTATGTTTGTCCCAAATAGATTTCCTATTTCCTTATTTGGTATGGGTCCACTAATTAAAATATTATTTTGCTTTCAACTTTTATAATATCACTCACTTTCCCACATGGCTCATATTCTCTCTCATTACTAAACAATTTATAAAAAGTGTACCAATTTCTATATTTAATTATGATTTAATACAACTAAGGCCCTACACTGATTTCTTCTTAATACTTCGTCTTCAAAAGAAACGACACTCTATTTAGGGACGGAGGGAGTACATTGGAAAAAAGATGTGTCTTGTGAGTTGTGAATTGTCCTAGCAATTCAATGCCAAAACATTATGACGAGTTCACCAATAATAGAATTTTCAAAAAAAGAGGTGTGTATACGACAGTATACGTCTATCTTGATAATAGTCTAAAGGGATGAGTAATGCGTATCATAAATAATGATTCTATGTATTGTCAAATTCATGCGTAGTAAACTCAATAGTAGCTTCGTTAATGTTTAATAACTTTTTTAATGGGTTTTTCATTTATTGGTTATATTATATATTGGTTTTTTCTTGGGAGTGTTTGGTTTTAATTAGGGCATTTGTTGAAATTTGGCGAATGTATTCGTTTAAATACTGTGATCTTCTACTAACTAAAAGATCGATGCTGAGCTGTCGCCGATGTGAAAGGGTTTTAGTGTTGTTTCAACTCGTTCTATTAGAATTGTATTTCTTTTTGATATTATTTTTATTTTTATTAGATGTTATCTTTAATCAACAATTAATTTTTAATTTCAAAAAAAAAAAACTCAATAGTAAACTATCACTATAAAAGGGAATATTCACGGCAATGTAAATTGCACCCCATGAATTGTCAATTGATTAGAACATAAATACATAATACAACTTTTTTTGTTGCTTAACTAATCTAACGACTAGGTTTACCTAACAATTATTAAAAAGTTACTTTTATAGCTAACTTCCAACAACTATTGTAGGAGTAGGAGAAGATAAATTTGTGCCAGAATCTATTATACCATAACTGTACAGTAACAACTCATTAACCACCTCTTCTTTCGTAAAAGAAAAAAAAAATCAAATGACATAAAATAAATGACAAAATAACATTCAAATTCATGTCATTATTTGTTTAGTCCATATTTTTTTTTTGGAGTTTGTGTCATCATTTACGTATGAGATTTTGTTACACAACAAATTACGACGTAACATGTTACACCCAACACGCACTCGGAGTTGAACCAACAATCAACAACTATTAAGTACTCCCTCCGGTCTTTATTAGTTTACCCGTATTCCTATTTGGGATGTCCCTTATTAGTTTACCCATTTCTTTTGTTTCTATTTTTGGAATGGGACCACTAACTTTCCATCACACATACATTCAACTTTAATATAAAATAATAGTTTTTCTTTCTTTTTATGTCCCACAACATACTTTGTGCAAAAACAACAGGCAAACTAATAAAGACCGGAGTGCGGATGGAGTATTAACCACAACAATACACACTCGTGAACACATATTGTCTTTGCACCAAAAAAAAGATAAACATCCATTGTCTCATTTGTAGTCGGGCCAATTTTATACCCAGAAATAACAAAATCAAATTCCCCATAGTTCTTAAATTGGGCCGTATTGCAGTATTGCAGCCCAAACTAAATCAATACACAGTACTTTTCAGTTTTGAAGCAATAGAGGAGAGAGAAAGAAGAAAACAAAGAAAGAAAAAGACTTGAAGAAGTGATTATAACTGATTCACAGATGACTCACTAGTCAAAATGCCAACACTTCATCATAATCCATCAATCAATCCACATCATTAGTGATTATCCGCTTCATTTCAAACTAATTTTAAAACCATCTCTGAGAAAATAAACTTAGCATTTTTGCAACTCCAATTTCAACAATGGCAGCTCTTACAGTTCTCCTCCGTCGTAAACTCCACCAGCAAAACCGCCATGTTTTCGCGCAATTCTCTCTCCTCCGACGATTTTCGTCGTCGGAAAACTCAGGCGAAGGAAAGAAGAAGATGATGATCGAGAAGATTTTGGTAGCAAATAGAGGAGAAATTGCGTGTAGAATAATGAGGACTGCGAAGAAATTAGGGATTCGAACTGTTGCAGTTTATAGCGACGCTGATCGTGATAGTCTGCATGTGAAATTCGCCGATGAAGCTATTCGTATTGGTCCTCCGCCTGCGAAATTGAGTTATTTACAAGCGAGTTCGATTATTGAAGCTGCTAGGATCACTGGTGCTCAGGTAATTTTTGTTGAATTTGTTGATTTTTTTTCGAAGTATTTGATTTTGTGTGAGTTAATTGATGTTTTGTTTGGAGTTGGATGATGTGTGAGGAGATATATTGAAGTGAATCAAGTGATTTCTTAGTATTATTAGCAATTTAGCATTGTTATGACTTATGTACTTGATATAAACTATTTGCAGCTTGTTGAATGTATGTAAGCAGATTTTGTTTGGGTTGTTTTAGTTCATTTGAGGATTTTGCGACGTTTATGTGTTAGAAAGATTAGGATTTCCTCCAAATAAGCATAATGTGAGAGCTCTGAATGAGCAAAAATAGCCTTTGGTGTACCTTGCGCACGACAGTGAGTCATTGAATACATTGCATTTGATCAGTGTCCTTTTAGGAAACTGAATTTAGAGTATCAAAATTATCCTTCTTAGGGAAGTGTAATATTCAGGATCATATGGAAAATCGAAGTTTAATATGCGAAATGCATAGAGTGGCATAGTTTGTTGAGACAACCTGAAGTAGAAATGTGGCTTCTTGTATAGGGTCTGAAAGAACTATATTATGAAATTTTCATGATCATTGATAGCGTTTCTACCTTCATCAGTTCATCTCATAGTGTTTGTCATAGTTGGCTTTTCTGAAGGATTAATGAGAGTGGAAAACCAGCAGTTAACTAGGCTCTATAGGAGCTAGTGCATTAGATGCATAAAGTGATAATGAAGAGTTATGAAATGTGACAAGATAGAGAGAAGGATGATTCGTAATCCTGTGAAATGGAGAGAGTATATCTTTTGGGCGCAATGAAATTTTTCATGAGAAGTATAAAGTGCTAATTTGCTACGTAGCTTTCTCACTGGCACAACAGCAACGAAACTATTTGAATGATACTACAATGTAGAATGGAAAAAAAACTATTTGAATTAGATGTGTTAGAATGAAAGTAATCAAAGAAACAACAGCAATGAGATAATCGACACAAAGATATACGTTGTTTACCGACAATGTGTTAGCTTATTCATAGGCACGGGGAGAAACAAATCTTATTAGGTTTTGAGGAGAGAGAGTACAAATTACAGAATTAGAGGGTCCTCAAATCTCCAGATTTAAGGCATTCCAACAAGATGTTATGTACAACGACTTGGAAACTGGCATCCATGTAAGGGATACTTTATGAGTACACAAAGTGTTGTTACGTTGCAAGGGATACTCTTTGTAGAAGGGTGCTAGGTGTTTGGATATAGCTGGAATTTGAATTAACCATGGCTGAAAATATTTATTTCAATTGCATAACTAACACATTGATGAGCTTTTGTTGGGAAAGAAAATAAGGGGACACCTTTCACTGGTTTATATGTGTGAACGTTTCTGTAGCTGTTGTACTGTGTGTAGTGATTTTGAGACGGGGCTTTCCTTACTTATATGATGACGTCGACTAATTGGTGCAGAAGTTGATTAACATTTTTAGTTAGCTCTGCTTTATATGCTAGTGATGCTGACTTGGCGAATCTGTCGTCCAATTGGCGTTGCAGGCAATCCACCCTGGTTATGGATTTTTGTCAGAAAATGCTGAGTTTGCTCAACAGTGTGAAGACGAAGGTCTTTCTTTTGTAGGACCTCCAGCATCTGCAATACGGGATATGGGCGACAAAAGGTAAAAACAAGGGATGCCTTATTCCCATGTTCTCCAATATAACTTTATTTGTGTGTATTCAAAATCATTTTCTTATGATTTTTTGACCCCAATGAGGATTTTAAAATTGTCAATGTGTACAATTTTGCTGTGGCCTGTTGTGCTTGTTAGTTGGAGACTTGTAATATTTGATTAATTGACCTTTCATCTGGCTTATAGTGCATCAAAGAGGATAATGGGTGAAGCAGGTGTCCCTCTGGTGCCTGGTTATCATGGTAATGATCAAGATATTGACCTAATGAAATCGGAAGCTGAAAAAATCGGCTACCCCATTCTAATAAAGCCAACACATGGAGGTGGAGGAAAGGTGTGCCATTTCTTTGTGTTTATTGTCCTTTTTATTGGGTCAACATTTGTTGTGCATGCTGAGGACTAATGTTGGCTGTGTTGATGGTATTCCTATTGGTTGAACCATGAGGTGCAGATACTAAATACCTTTTTGTTCTGGTTCCTTTCTTCTTCAAGTAGGAACCACTTTAAGCACTTTGCTGGAGACTTTCTGTGGTTCTGTGGTTGGTCAATTGTTTATGATACAGCTATACCGCAATACTGGTTTAATGTCTGAATGCCAAATGTGGTTTGAGGTGACACGGCGAAGCGGAAAGATGTTGTTACTATTTCTGCGATATTTTTTGTCCGTGTCTACTTTACTGAACTTGCATTAAAACCAAGTTGTTTACATATTAATATCAGTAATGGGATTGTTTACGTTAACTTTGAGAAAAACCTCTTCTTTTGCATATGGAAGCCTTACAGCTTCTTATATGACTCATCAATTTTTTTTGTAGGGCATGAGGATTGTGCAAAACCCAAATGAATTTGTTGAATCTTTCTTGGCTGCAAGAAGGGAGGCTGCTGCTTCTTTTGGAGTGGACACAATCTTGCTTGAGAAATATATCACCAGACCTAGGCATATAGAAGTGCAGGTCCCTTTCTCCTTTTCCTACTTTTGTTTACTGTTTCTATTTCCTTTTGGCTAAGCTTGAAAGGAGATTTTCTTCTTCTTTGTAGTTCAACATCCACATGGCATTGTTATCGTGGTGACGTTAGAGTTTAGACATAAAATTATAGTTGTCAAACACCGTGAGTGAAAGACGAGTCCTTGTGATTCTTTTGTTAATATGGCCATACTTGTTAACTATGTTTTTACTTTCTTTCGCCTTTGTGTTTCATAGATTTTTGGAGACAAACTTGGCAATGTCATATATTTATATGAAAGGGATTGCAGTGTACAGAGAAGACACCAGAAAATTATTGAAGAAGCCCCAGCTGTAATGCCTCTGTATTCTTGGTTAAGTTTTATAATTGTCGATCGAAAGAGGTTGTAACTAACGTCCTGTTGATACAGCCCAATGTTAGTAATAATTTTCGCTCTCAAATGGGTCAAGCAGCTGTTTCTGCAGCCAAGGTATGTACTTAGACATTGGATTGATTGTATACCTATATAGGAACTATTAGGTTCACATTTTCTTTGCTTAGATTTCTGATTGGTCCAATGGTCCTGCTGATATAACATGTTTCGGGGTGAAAGGCAGTTGGCTATTACAATGCTGGAACTGTCGAGTTCATTTTGGATACTCTCTCAGGTCAATTTTACTTCATGGAGATGAATACACGGTTACAGGTGCTCCAATTGCTTATGTTATTGGTGTATGTCTGCAATGTTGTGAATTGGACATTTGGACTTCTAATTAGTGGCATACACATCATTTTGCAGGTTGAGCATCCTGTCACAGAGATGATTGTTGGCCAAGATCTTGTAGAATGGCAGATTCGGGTTGCTAATGGCGAGCCTCTTCCTGTTATGCAATCAGAGGTGCCTTTATCAGGTGAAACTTCATATAGAAATTAGAAACCAAAAGTCTTCATCTGAATGAAAGTGTCTTGCAGAATCTCTGTGCTAATAATATTGATGCTGCCATAGCCCCCTTGGGACTGCTTGACTGCTCGAGTGCTGGGATTTTGAACTGCTAAAAGTCCTAAAAAATTTAAAAAAATGTTCAGTGTAAATACAAGAATGGGGAACTTTAGGAGAATCATGTTCTTGAATTAATTGGCACTTGAAATGCAGTCGTGGTCTTTTGGTGATCATGACAATATGTTGAGATTGGAGGTGATGTTTGTGCCTTTATACGAATGATGACATACGAGAACATCCGCCGATCTATTTTGATGCTTTTCATAGACTTTAGGAATAAATCAACAAGAAGCTACTTAGGTAATGGGAAAACCGGTGAAAGTATTTTTTCTTGTTTGGAACTGTTGGAACGTGTCATATTAATTGTGTTTGAGCCTTGAGGTAATGTTTACTGTTGACCAGTTTTTTTCTTTTTTAAATACTACAGTTGAGTTGTTTGCTTCAGTGTTTTTTTTTTTTTTTTTTTTTTAATACTACAAATAGCCCATGGTGGTTGATAAGATCACTACTTGCAAATCCATTTTTTGTTTGAAGGGTTCAATATTATTTTTGAATTATTACTACAATAATGAATTTATGGCAATGGTTGTCTAGATGACAGTGATGCTCTTTGGGTTGGACGATGGTATTTTAGCTTGGGTTCACTACTTTGTCAAGCATGCTTTCACAGCAGAAGTCTGCTCTATTGACATTACTGCTTATATGTGATTTATGCAGTTTGTGACTTTATGATCTCTCTATATGTTGACAGGTCATGCATTTGAAGCCCGTATTTATGCCGAAAATGTTCCAAAAGGGTTTCTACCAGCTACTGGGGTTCTTCATCACTATCGACCTGTTCCAGAGTCAGAAACAGGTTTTTGCACCTCTCTTAGTCTGTATGTGCAGATAATAGTGCAATTTCTTTTTCATTTTTAGCAAATTCTAGTGGTTTTTGAATGGTTTATTAGAGATATGTTTTAATTGTCTCGTATCTCATGTTAATTGTTGCACCAAACTCATTTATGTCATCCATCTATTGGAAAGACCCGTCTTTATTTTAGCGGAAACGCTGAATTTCTATCAATTGCTTACTAAGTGTTACTTGTCTAATTGGCAAGCTTCATATGATGGTTAAAGTGTATCTCATTATTACCTGTTCATCTAGCTGTCTTTATTTTTTCTCTATCTCATACTTCTTAAATCAATCTCTTGGAACAGTTCGTGTTGAGACTGGAGTTGAACAAGGAGACGCTGTTAGTATGCATTATGATCCCATGATTGCAAAGCTTGTTGTCTGGGGAGAAAGTCGTGCCATGGCATTAGTTAAATTGAAGGATTGCCTATCAAAATTTCAGGCATGGTTCTAAAATTTCCATTTACATGTTCTACATCTTATCTCTTTGGGTGTTGTTTCCTTGGAAGGATGTGTACGCAGTGTAGTGAAATACTACAGATTTGGCATTACTTGTTGTGGTGTTTTTTTACTCCACCCTTTCCCCATCTTCATAAAAAGAAAAGGATGTGGTTAGGGTTGTTGCTTCTGTGGTCCATCATGAGATTGTGATTCGCATACAATATAAGGACTGACTTGTTGATTTTCATAAATCTACCTGAATTTATCGCAGTTTTCATTCTTCTATAAAAACGGAGAGAAATCTTGTTTTTCTTTATCTTCAATGTTGGATGGCCTGTTGGTAAGTTTCTTAATTTTGGTCTTTATGGAGGTGTGCTGAACAGCGTTTGATGTAATTCTTTGCTTTAAATCTTTATCAATGTGCCAATGTATGTTTGAACACATTATAGGTCCTTTCAAGTTTCAAATGAACATGCAGTTATGAGTCTTGTCTGCTCAAAGATGATTTCCTATGACCCCTGTACTCTCCCCTTTCCCATTAATGATTTACCATACTCGCCTCAATTCTGTCTCCAATACAATGTAATTAACTTCAACAAGTGAACTGCTACTATCTTATGTTAGTCTGTAGCATCTCCCTTTGAATCCTGCACTCATTCTAACATCCAGATAGTTCTTTGCTGATACAGGTTGCTGGTTTGCCAACTAACATAAATTTTCTTTTCAAACTGGCCAACCACTGGGCTTTTGAGAATGGGCAAGTTGAAACGCATTTTATTGAAAACCACAGAGATGCATTATTTCCTGATTCAAGTAATATGGAGTTGGCAGAGGAAGCATACAAATCCGCTGTACATAGTGCAATGCTTGTTGCTGCATGTCTTTGTAAGATGGAAATCAACACAGCAAAGAGAAACTGTCAAGGTAAGCACATAGCTAATCTTTTGTATCAATATCCTAACAAGGCCATTGAAGTACTTTGAACTTGTAACGACAATTTGACAGGGGAAAGAAGCCCACTTTCTATCTGGTATTCTGACCCTCCATTTAGAGTCAACTATCGTCCCAAGCGTGATATTGAACTTGAGTGGGAGAATGATTATGGTACTGGCAGTCAAGAGCCCTTGAAATTAAGCCTTATATATCAACAAGATGGGGGTTATCTCATTGAGGTACCTGTCCATAATACTCTGGAAGGGTCCTCGTTAGCTTCCCATGTAATATTCTTGGTATTCATTGTGTAATCTTTTGATTGGTGTAATGCGAGGTTGGTGTAATTTCACAGGCTGGAGAAAGCGGTTCCCCTGGTATGGAAGTTAAAGTTGTGCAGTTAGGTGATCAAGACTTTAGGGTTGAAGCACAAGGATTAAGTGTGCTATTAACATTAGCTGTCTCTATAAAGGTGTGTTTCGTTGCAGAATTCTGATGTCCATCAAGAAATGTACATCACTTTATTAAAGGAAATAAGCTTTCCACTGCTAAGAAAGTCTTTCTAAAAGCATCAAATTTATTTATAGCTTTTTCTAACTGTAGTCTGATGCATTATATCTGTTAGAGTATGCTTGCTTGGCCCTGGGGAGTGGGAAAACTCTGCTCAGAAGTAGCTTAGCAGTCATATAACTCCTTTTATCTTGGGATGCATGCAAACTAGCTGTTAGATTGTTGTGTTATTTTTTCGGGGATTATTTCTAAAAGTTGTTCCTGTGATGTCTGCTGGACTAGAACTGTGAATAATCTTCTGGTGCATATTATTGTTTTCTTCATTGTTAAGTTTTTCCCATATAATCTTATGTGATGGTAAAATATAGTGATATACTATGTGAAGGTGGAAATCTCTAATTTTTTGCACACAGAATTCACCCATGCAACTTAACGTCCCCTGAATACTTGAATTTAATGCATGCATTACATAATCTTTAAGTCTTCAATTGTCCAATTCATTGCTTTCGAGTGTTATAGATATCTTTTGGTGTATTTGGCAGGATAAATTCAAGCACATAAACGTTTGGCATGGCCTACACAGTCATCAGTTTAGACAAAAAATTGGGCTGGAACTGTCTGGAGAAGATGAAGCTGACCATAGGCCTGAGAGAGCTGCTATGGCATCTCACTCCCCAGGTTCTGTTTTGGCACCTATGGCTGGTTTGGTGGTCAAGGTTCTTGTGAGGAATGGAGATGAAGTAGAGGCGGGGCACCCAGTTCTAGTCATGGAAGCCATGAAAATGGAGGTCTGTGCTATGTAGTATGTACATTCTTTTTAACAACTTTAATGGCTCATTTGGTGTGCGATGCTAAATGGCGGTATTGGTAAAGCTATATTTGCTTATTTTATGAATAATTCTATCTCAAAATTTATAATATTGCAACTCCATCCCCTAACATGTGTATTTTTCTGAAAATTGTTCATTGCCTCTTTAGAGGTGTTATTGAGTGGTAATGAAAATTTAAAGAAAAAGATATGGGAGTGAACAAGTGTTCCCATTGATATTGGCATTTGGCAAAAACTTCCCTTACAAAATTACTCAGAAAATAATTTTAGCGACTTCTTTTCACTTTTATCATCTGAAAAGTGATAATGCTGTATTTTCTGTTGCAGCACGTTGTAAAGGCTCCTTCCTCCGGTTTTATTCACGGACTTCAGGTAGCTCCGGGGCACCAAGTTTCAGATGGTAGCATTCTCTTTATGGTGAAGGTTCGTCATCTTCGTTGTGTTGAATGTTGATCATGCTCTTGTGATTAGTTCACAGGCTTTACAAATCTGATTGCATAAAATAGATATGAATATGGATATGAATATTGAGTATATAAACTGAACAGAAATTCTTCACATTTCCAGGAAACATAAGATTGGCTTCATGCGCAAGGCGGTTTGTATACAGGGAAACACTCTGTAACTTTCTGTAAAATGTAAATGATCTCATTCACATGTAAGTTCCATGTAGAGAGAATCAGAAGCTAATTCTTCTACAAAATGTAGCGCAAATTGTAGACTGTACATAAATAGTACCGGAACTTCCTACTTGTACATCACTACTATGCTAATTTCTGGAGGCTTAGACAGCAGTTTCCTTCGGGACTTTGTATAAATTGCTGTCTGCTCACTGCGCAGAATCAGTGGGGGCCTCAAAAAAATTGAAAAAAAAATACAACCTACAAAAAAATGTATCAACCCACGTAAAACAATAGCATCATAGAAGTGTTTATGATTTTTTATTCTTCATTTACGTGAGACTTGTTTGTATTTAATTTACACACTTTTCTTGTCGGGCCGTTCGTTTTTAGCTTATATTGTTGCTTGATCTATTTTTGATAGGTCCGTATGTCTCTTTTAGGGTCTATTCTAGTAGGAAGAACCTACTAAGCATATTATGCTCCCCCGTGCACTCTGTTGGAGCATATCCTAGGATGATTTTCTATGGCAACATGTTTAGTTGTAGTTTTCAGTTTTGTTTTTTTTTTTTTTTTTTTTTGACATCGAGAAAACTTGCATTAATTAAACAACGATGTTAATTCGAGAGAGGACCTTCTTATCCCTGACTTCGTTACTTCTAAGGGTTTCTCTCTTGCCCTGGCCTACGAAAGCCTTATCTCCAAACCTATAGTTGATACTGACTGGATATGTGGAAAGGGGGTATGGAACCCAAGTTAAAAAATTCCTTCTGGCTGCTTTGGTGGGACAGGATCCCCCACAAGGCCCTTCTTGCTACCCGTCATATCACTCAGGATGCGTCCTGTCCCCGATGTCATTTCCCCGTAGAAAATTCAGCCCATGTAATTAGAGAATGCCCCTTTGCCTTAAGTGTGTGGAATGCCAGTCTGGTCAATTTGGGGATGGATCAAGAGCTCCCGAATTGGCTTAGAAGTAATATTGAGTCGGACTTAGAGTTTCGGGAGGTGGACTGGGGGGTCTTGTTTCCGTATATCTGCCACGAAATCTGGAAGGATAGGAATGCATGTAGCTTCAATAATGTCAGACCTTCCTCTCCAGACTTCATCTTAAACAAAGCTTATGCTCTTGCCCTTGAAAGGACCCGTATCTTGAGGGGGAAAGTAAGTATGCCTGACAATCAAATTATACTTCGTTTCTATCCTCCGGGGACCATTATCATTAATGTCGATGCATCCTGCTGTAACATTCTCCAGCCTATAGGTATAGGGGGTGGTTAGAGATCATTTGGGAAATTGGATCCTTGGATTTGAGAAACAAACCTTTGCGTTGGATATCCTCATGTCAAAACTCATGGCCATTTATGAAGGGTTACGTGTTGCGTCTTCTCACAAGTTTTTAGTTAGCACTATTTTTTCTGATAGTCGTGCTGCAGTTGATTTGTTATGTGGCCCTGAGGGGCATACTGATAAATATACAAGCGTCTTGTACCTTTGCAGAAAGTTATGGAAGCAGGCTCCTCAAGTTTAGATTGAGTATGGGAGCAGGGTGTGTAACCAGGTGGCAGATGTTGTAGCAAAGCATAGTAGGACGACAATTTATAGTAGAAATGTAACTAGGACATTTCCCTTCCCCCCTAGTTATTGTACGTATATTTTTATGAATGATTGTAAGAATATTTTTAATATGGTAATGTAAGTTGGCTGCAGTGTTCACCAAAAAAAAGAAAAAAACAACGAAGTACAACCTATTGCTAATACAACCAAACATAAAACAACGTAAAACCTAAAGGAGCTTTAGTAGCTCTTACATCCCCAAAAAAGCAAAAACAAGTAAAACCGACACAGAGTCTTATAATAAGGAGGGCGTCGCTGGTCGATGATTGTGCTGGTGGAGTCAAAACTCTGATAACTGATGGAAGTGGTAGGAGAAGCGAATGTCGATCACGATCCGGACAACTAACAACCAATGGCGAGCTTCGCATCTCGCCGCATGAGCAATCCCAACGAGCTTCTGTCACGTGGGATTCTTGGCTCATGCTCTGTTGAAGAGTCACATTCCTAAGTGACTCATGACTCTCTCGCGAGAGTATATCAAGTTTCTCCGTTAGGCAGGAGAAACGGGGCGTGCTGAAATCCACCAGATGCAACTGGGGTGCCGCCTGCAGATTTGAATTTTTCAAGGCAATGACCATTAAGACCACTGCCAAGCTAAAAAGAGAGCTAAACATTTTGAGCTCTCGAAAACACCTCCGGCTTTTCAAACCAGAAAACACATGCCCGAACCATGGATACCATTCATCGCCTCGACCACGCTCACACTTCTCATCCTCTTGATTTACCTGTTCCTTTATCAAATATTCCAAAAGAACTACATATTCTACTACTACAATACTAATCCACCATCCCTTATGCAAGTGGCAAATATTTTTTAATTGCCATAACCAACTACGAACAACTTCCTTAGCAGCTCGAAAGAAACATTTTACGTCAACTATTTGACAACTTACCACACATACTAAGAAAAAAACCAGCATAGTTAAACCTAACATAACTGGGCTTGGGAGCCTAACAACTAGGGGGATGGGAAAGGGAAGCCCAACAACCAGGGGGTAAGGGAAAGGGATGCCCGAAACCTAAAACTCTACCAACTAAGGGGACTTGACAGAGGACCACGAACAGGGGAGGGGAAGGGGAAGCCCAACTAGCGAAAACAAGGGGAAGGGGAGGGGAAGCCCGATAACGACGCACAACCAGGGGAGGGGGAGGGGAGGGGGAGGCCCAACAAACTAAACCAGAATGACGCAAAAACAAGGGAGGGGACGGGAAGGAGGAACGGCGACTGAAAAGACGGCGGAGGGGACACGACGAAAGCTAACCTAGGGTGGAAGGGGAGGCCGACGAGGGAGGTGGAAAGGACGCGACTGACTGAAGATCGAACAGGGGAAGGGGACACAACGACGAACGACGCGGGAAAAGGGGAACAAGGACGAAAGACACGGGGAAGACGACAGCTGTGCTAGGCTCGCCGGCGACGAGGCTGGGACCCGGCCACCAGCGAGCCTAGGAGGCGGCGAAAATTTGTGAGGGTTTTAGGGTTTCAGGATAAAAGTTTGGAGAGTATATAACATGAATCCAGTTTTGTCTTGTAGCCTATATAAAGTTGTTAGCCGCTAGCTCTATTTCTGTTACTTTTGTTTGATCCTAGGAGTATTCTGGGTGAGATATACTTAAGACAAAGATTATCTTTGTAACCATGATCACAAATTGAATGAATACAAAACTGATTTGAATGTTGGTTGAGTTACAATTGTTTTCAGGGTAACATATCCCATTTTACTTTCTCCTCTTTTTCTACTCATGCGATCCACTTTTTAATTTAATAAACCACCTTAAAATTTCTCTTTCCACCTTTTTTATTTCTCTCTATCACTTTTGGACTTCCTTCTTAATTCTCTATTAAAGTGAAGTGAGTAAATTAAAAGAGGATGAAATGAGTACTTCGAACTTTGAAAAGGCCGTGATGGTTTATCTCAGTAACTACGTGTAAAAGGTATTACAAACTTAAGCATAATAAGATTTTCCCTCTAAAAAGTAAACAAGGGTTCCCCCTCCCCTCCCCTTTCTCTTTTTCTCTCTCAGACCCTAGCCTCCCCTACCCCTTGTTCATTAATTTAGGGCTACCATGGATGATTTCATCCATGGTAAGCCCCTTTTTCCCTTTTATTTTCAGTTTTTAGTTCATTTTCTTATTTTGTTTAATAAATTAGTCTTGAGATCTTTTCAAATCCTGTTATGGGGTTTTTAGTCTTTGTTTTGGAGATCTCCTTCTCCCCTATGGGAGTTGTGAGTATGATTTTTTTGTTTTTAGGTATGAGAAATTGTTCTCATTGGTTGAAGTTCGAGACTCAACATGAAGGTGTTGGAATCTCGGATGCGATCAACATGGCTCGATCAAGAATGCTCTTCCCAAACTATGTCAGAATGATAGACTTCCTCATCAATAGCTGTTTGATTCAAGAAAAACAAGGGGCCTATTTGTATTGCTTCGATCCCGGTTCATTATAGTTTCTTCGAATACGAATTTGATTTAGCCTTGTTTAATTGTATCTTTTTTTTTAATACCTATTGTAGATGTCGTTTGGCATTCAATTAATGAAATTTCTCTTTCAAAAAAAACTTAAGCATAATAATGAACTTTCCTCTCCCCTAAAAAAAAAATGAACTTATCGGCGAACCCGATACGAAATTAACACGACACGACCCGTTGACCAGTTTGAAATACAGAAGTTGTCAGTTTCAAATTAACACATGATTAGTATTAGTATGACTTTTAAAATCTTTAAAACAAGAGTAACAACTGATAATGCTATTGAATGGATAACATTATGTTATCTCAAGTTTTCAACAATAAAACTGAGCAATATTAATTATGATAAATTTTAAATTTATTTTACAATCTATATCATATTTCCGTTGTGTGTGAGTACATGCAACGTATCGACTTTTACATATGTCGTGTGTCGGGTGCACTACTTCGACATTTGATAAATTCAATTATCGATTAGTCAAACTTATAAAAAAATTGGTATTTTGAAAATAACTATTCCAACATATAATACTGACCGAACCATGTAGCCCAATTTGAAGAAACATAAAACAGTAGAGATAAAGCCAGCCCATCACGCAATAGACGGTGAAGAACGAACAAAGAAATTCGCGCCTTTCTTCTCTTCCCCCATTCGAGTTCGACACCTACATATAAAATCTCCGCCCAATTCTGATCCATTTTTCTCTCATTTCACTCGAGTGTTTTCACTCTGAAATCTCCGTGAAAGTGTAACAATGGCGGACGGCCACCTCTTCAATAGCGTTTCTCTCGGCGGTCGCGGCGGCAATGTTAGTTTCTCTCTCCTCTTTCTCACCTCATTTGCTATCTCCTTTTCGCATTCATCGTTTTTCGTTTCATAGTAGTTTCTAACCCTAATTTTTAGTGCAAAGTGTTAAATTTGTTTTTGCGATTTTTTACCTAGGGTTTTTTTCATAGTACGTGTTCATCTTTATTTTTCCACTATAGTTTAAGCTTGGTCGCGAGATTGAAACGTTTTAAATTTGACTGGCATAAAGTTGTGTTTGCATTAAATTAGGGTTTAAGTGATTGAAATTGAAAAGATTGTGAGAAATAGAGATAATTTCAGCTTAAGTTCAGGATTTTTTTACTGCAATCTCAAACCCTAGTTGAACCCTAATTTTACAGCTGCGAGAAACTTATATTTGTTACCTTACGGTTAATTCGCTTGAAAATTCTGTAGTCGTGTGTGCTCTGCTGCTCTTATATTAATTTGTATGACGAAGGAGGTTGATTGAGGGGTGTACAGAAGTAGCACCGTTGTTCTGATGCAGACGATTAGTAGAAGGTCTGCCTGAGAGAGGAGAATGAGAAATATAATTACTCTGTCTCAATTTTAAGTGTCTTTTAGGTTATCAGAAGGTTTGCCTGAGTAAGGAGTTGTTAGCAGTAATAACTTACTCAAAATAACTAATTGTTCGTTGGACATTAATAAAAAAGAATAGAAAAGTTACTTCGGTGAAAAAGTTGTATGGAATTGAGAAGGGAGGGGGTGGGGGCTTGTAGATGTTATTTCTAAAAAAATTAGAATAAGTAACAATTACATGCGTTTGTTTAGCTAAATATGAAAGGACAATTTATGGCATTTGTGTAGCTAAATCAGAAATGAGGGAGGGGAATGAAATCTTTTTGTCAAAAACCGATGAGGGAGCAATTAAGAACATTTACATGACTTCTCTTCCTTTCCCTGCTGTTTTGTGTTCTAAACTTCTAAACTAATTTACTCCAAACATGGGTTATGGACTATTTTCCTGTCACTTTTCTCTCTTATCACTTTTTCTTGTTTTCAGAGCATGTAGAATATCTCCAGTTAATTACAGAATTGTCAATAGTATGTCTGTATATATATTATCCTTGGTTTGGTATCATAATCAGTTAATGTTGATTTCTTTTCTGTTCTGCTTGGGCTTACAGAAGCAAGGGCAGATTAGAGTACATTCGGGTGGGATCCTGTGGAAAAAGCAGGGCGGTGGGAAAGCTGTTGAAGTTGACAAGAGTAATATCTCTGGGTTATTCTGGATGAAGGTGCAAAGAACAAATCAACTTGGAGTTCGGAGTAAAGATGGGGTGTACTATAAATTTACAGGCTTCCGGGATCAGGTTCATTTCTTTTCTGCGTTTTCTTTAATAAATCTGACTATATATTGGTCAAATCTTTTGAATATTTTTCCTTAATCTTGTCTTTTTTCCTTGCTTGCTCATGTCTTACCGAAATGCAGAATTTTCCCCTTTTGGTATATAGTACTTCATGTAGACATGATATAATTATGTAAAACTGTTGAGAAACAAAAAGTTGAGAGGCCCGATTGGATTTAAACAGTATTTCCATTGATTAAAGCTTAGATTATCGGAATTGCTGTACTTCCTCTGTGAAATGACATTCACTACAGTTATGCATGCTCTGTTAGTAGTGTACTAATGTGATCTGTATATAGTTTCTAGACATGTACATATAAATTATAATATATCTATCATCTATGCATCTTGCTTTAATTGGATGGCCTTTGGCATACTAATTTAGATATGATTCTTATGCCTTTAAAATAACTTCTGCCATCAAATGTGTGTAGTGTGGCCCTTGTTGCCTTGCAATAAGAGAAATGCTTTCCAATATCATTCTAGGCATGAACAAATCGTGCTATTTCATGTTATATACTACTTAATAAATACAGAGAATTCAATGAGCTGTCTTAATTTGTAGCTCTTTGATTTGATTGGAGTTGGATAGTTGCTTATTTATGTCGTGCTATTGATAAATATATCTGAGATAAATTGTCTGGTTTCAATGGCTACACATAAGTTGTAAATAGGGATTGGTTGGTCATGTCACTTGTTAGTATAGTTTTTTTGTCAGCACCTCTCAGCACCTCTTGTGAGAATGTGAGTTAAGCACATATGGTAGCTCATTTTAGTCACTTAGTCTCAGAGTGCTAAGCGCTGATGTTCTCCTTCCTCATAACCAAGTTTACTTTTCTTTTCCTGTGTGGCCTTAAGTTAAAAAATATCTGGTAGATGAGGAAGGTCTTTTGATGTTCAATTTTTTAGATAAGAGATATTATTTGAAAGATGAAGTTTTATGATCAAAGTTTCATGAGGATCATGCCCGTTTGGCTAATGGAATGTGTCTTGGGCCTTTAATGTGCATTAATTTCTTAAGTCACTTGTCAAGTGCTGTAGCTTTGATTCTACGTGAACTATGTATATCAGATGTATTACAAACTGGATGATGATGGTGTTGTGCTGGGAGTTTTACATGAAGCTGTGTTAGGTCTATTCTTTCGTCTGGTCACATTATGATACCCTCCACAACCTTTTTATTGGGCCTGGGGAAGAGAATCTTTTGAAAGTCAGAGGCGTTCAACCTTTTTACTGTTTTGGAGTTTTTGTTGATTTAATCTATGGCCGTGTTTCATCTGCATCCATATTTCTTGACTGTTACTTGCTTATACTATTGTCTGCTTGAAAATTTTGCTTGGAGTTTGTATTTCATACTCTGTAGTGGCACCTTGTTGTACGTTCTGGAATCTTGAAATTTTGCTTGGAGTTTGTATTTCATACTCTGTAGTGGCACCTTGTTGTACGTTCTGGAATCTTGGCGCCACTATGTGTTGGTGCTCAGTCTGCTACTAGGACTCTGTTTGCAAATGCTTAAATTATTGATGCACTTTTCATCATATTCTATTTCTCTCCAACTACATTGAATTTAAGATCTGTAGGGGTCATGGAAGTTGATTGCCTTCCTTTTTTGTTAATAGGATGTTGCCACTCTGACAAGTTTCTTCCGAAGCAGTTATGGAATTACCCCTGAAGAGAAACAACTTTCTGTTAGTGGGCATAATTGGGGAGATGTTGAGTTCAATGGTAATCTTGTTTCTAGTTTATTCTTTTCATCTGTTAAATTCTTTTTTGCTCTTTGTATTCTTTATCTTTTGTCGATTTAAGCCCTTTTGGTGCTAATGACAGTTGCACTTGTAGCCTTTTGCTTTTTTTGGGGTGTAGGTTAGGGTTGTGATTGTTGGAGGAGAAATCTAAATAGTGTATGTTTGGAGAAATCTGTTGAAATTTGAGCTGATAAACAGTTTATTTTAGACTTCCCATGAGGTTGAATTGCCATATTTTGAGATACATTAACTTCTTATGCCAACAAAACAACTTTCTTGGTATAGATAGTTACTAAAATCCTTGAGCTTTTTGGTTGCTAAGTAAGCTGAAAAGTGACGGACAAAGAGCAAGTTTGGAGACTTGAATATTTATATTTAGGTGCTATCGAGTTATTGCATGGGAAGGGTCACGAATTTCATCCTTTTCAACAACTGACCTTTTAAGTGGATGCTGGGTTTTTACCTCCATTGAAAAAAGAACATGGATCATGTGTCATTTATAGCCATTTTGAACGAGTTCAATTGGCTAATGGTAGACTTGGATGGTCATCGGTTTCTTCGTTCCAGGTTTAAAAGCAATTATTTTTGCTGGTTTTAGCCCATTCCTCCAAGAGTCCACGTTAACTTGTGTTGTTCTTTAGATGAGATCTTGCCTTTTTGCTCCATAGCTAAGTTCACTTGAGACACTCTAGTTTGAGTGAGGTATAGGCATTGGCCTGTTTAGTAGTGTTATCTGATTCTGATAAGATATTTACCTTGTAACTGGTGTTTTTTTTTTTTCTTATTTCTGCCTGTCAATAGTTTTTGGCAATGAAGTTATGTAACCTGGTTTGATGGAATTAAAGGGGTCTTATTGCATTCTTATATGCTTTTTACAGGGAACATGTTGGCTTTTAAGGCTGGTTCAAAACAAGCTTTTGAGCTATCTTTAGCTGATGTCTCCCAAACTCAGATGCAAGGAAAAAATGATGTTCTATTGGAGTTCCATGTGGATGATGCAACTGGTGCCAATGAGGTTTTTGCGCTTTTACTATGTCTTGGAAGGACCATTTTTATTCATTCTTTGATTCATGCATTTGTTGGTTTTGTACTTTGGTTGAGTGCATAATTTATTTCCCTTTTCTTTCGATTTTCTGCAGAAAGATTCACTTATGGAGATCAGTTTTCACATACCAAATTCTAACACCCAGTTTGTTGGTGATGAAAATCGCCCATCAGCTCAAGTGAGATTAGTTTTGGCCCATTCCTCCAAGAATCTAATTTTGGTTTTGTTGACAATGCAATGGTCATAAATTTGAAGATTTCTCTCTTTTTCTTTTGGGGGGTTTTCCTCTTAGGTTTTTCACGATAAGATAATGTCTATGGCTGATGTTGATGCGGAAGAGGCTGTTGTCACATTTGATGGTATTGCTATCCTTACTCCGAGGTGTGCGCAAAACCAATCCACTCTTTCTTTCTAGATAAAAGGATGTGCTGTTAGTTTGTTTGTCTTTTGTCTGTACTTGAGATAAAATTTAACTGTTGATGACTGTCTTTATTCCAGGGGTCGGTATAGTGTTGAACTACATCTTTCGTTCTTACGTCTGCAAGGACAAGCTAATGATTTTAAAATCCAGTACAGCAGTGTTGTTCGTCTATTCTGTCTCCCTAAGGTTTGTTGCTTTTAAAATTTCTATTTTCTTCTTTGGATACATTCTTGATAGCTTTTCATTATTGCAATGATCACATAACATCCATGTGTTGTTGCAGTCGAATCAGCCACATACTTTTGTTGTTATCACTCTCGATCCTCCAATTCGTAAAGGGCAAACTCTGTACCCACATATTGTGATGCAGGTATTACCGTATTAGTTATTTCATTCTCTGGAATTTTTCTGTTCGGAGACCTGTCTTTGATTGAAACATGGTCCGTATGCTTCTCCTTTTTCAGTTTGAGACCGACTATGTGGTTGAAAGCACCCTCTCCTTAAGTGAGGAACTCTTGAATACCAAGTACAAAGATAAGTTGGAATCTTCTTACAAGGTAATGCTAAGAGATTTTGCATCTGAAAGTAGTTCTTAAAATATCTTTGCCGTCCTGATTTAGTTCTCTGGCTCTGCATTTTCATTGAATTAGTATTCATTGTTGGTTTCTCGTGACACAGGGTCTAATCCATGATGTATTTACAAACATATTACGTGCACTATCTAGCGCCAAGGTTACTAGGCCTGGAAAATTCCGCAGCTGCCAAGATGGCTATGCTGTCAAGTCATCACTGAAAGCTGAAGACGGAATTCTGTACCCACTTGAGAAGAGCTTTTTCTTCTTGCCCAAGCCTCCAACCCTTATTCTTCACGAGGAGGTAAACTCTTCAGTTATTTGAAGTATGGGAGTTGTATTTGAGTATCCTCCCATGTTTAGGTTATTAAATTTGATTTTTATTTTGGTTGTTTATCATTCTAACAAATGAGTTTCTCTCGTATCTAGATTGATTATGTGGAGTTCCAGAGGCATGTTGTTGCGGGGTCCAATATGCATTATTTTGATCTCCTTGTAAAACTGAAGACAGACCAGGAGCATCTCTTCCGGAATATCCAGAGGAGTGAATATACCAACTTGTTTGATTTCATCAGGTTTTAACTAACTCCCAATATCTGATCTCGACTGAAAGTATCATCTGGTTTTAAGCTAACCGTTTCATTTGGTTACTTGCAGCGCTAAGGGCTTGAAAATCGTGAATGCAGCAGATGATGCCAATCAACCATCCATTGCACCTCTGAGTAGTGATGATGAAAATGTTGATCCTCATATGAATAGAATAAAGGATGCACAAGATGAGAGTGATGAAGAGGTATTACATTATTCCTATCTGCTTCAGCATTATGGATGGATTGGACCAGTTGAAGTTTAAATCTATTTTCTTGCTCAGAAACCTTTTGTCTTTCCTCTTTTACATTGCCATTATTTTTTTTTTTTTTGGGGGAAGTGGAGGGGGTTTGGGGCTAAGGGATGGTATCTTTCAGTAGTACCTAAGCTTTGTCGGAAGAAGTTTGAGTATATAGTTGTATGCTTCTGGACAGGACGAAGATTTTGTTCTAGACAAGGATGATGGAGGTTCACCAACTGATGATTCTGATGAAGATCATTCTGATGGTAGTGTTAGTGGCGATGAAAAAGAGGTAAGTTCATGCCATGCCAAACTTTTTTTTTGCCAGAAATATCTACTTCATTTGGCTGAATTAACTCTTGTAATATGAATGAGTCTATACAGAAGCCCGCCAAGAAAGAAAAGAAGGATCCAGCATCATCAAAAGCTTCTTCAAGCAAGAAAAAACCTAAAGATGGAGATGGAGATGAAGATGGATCAAAGAAGAAAAAAACGAAGAGGAAAAAGGATCCAAATGCACCAAAGAGGGCAATGTCTGGATTTATGTTCTTTTCTCAAGCTGAGCGGGAGGTACATATGACAGGGACATGGTTGTTTCATAATTTGTTACTATATCATTGCAGCATACCTGAATTACCTTCTGTTTTTCTTTGGGGTGTTTAATGCAGAACACAAAGAAAGATAACCCGGGAATTGCATTTTTAGATATAGGGAAGGTTCTTGGGGAGAGATGGAGGAACATGTCAGGTATGATTATATAAATGGAAACAAATACTAAGCTGTCCCTGTAACAACTGAAAAGTATGTAAAAGAATCCTAAACTGGTTGATTTTGTGATGTAGCTGAGGAAAAAGAACCTTATGAGGCAAAAGCTCGTGCTGACAAGAAGCGATACCATGCTGCGCTTGATGACTACAAGAATCCGCCTACTGCAAATGCGTACTCAGGGGATGAATCTGACAGTCCTTAAGAGTAATCGGAATTCTCCTTTGAATGTGGATGTATGTTGCTTTATACAAATACGTTCCATATTTTCTTTTTGTTCAAGTCAAGTATATGTTAATCAACCAAGCAACCGGTATCATTCGATAAATCCTTTCCCAGCAAAGGGGTCTATTTTGAGCTCGCGTATTTAGGTCACTATTAACAATGCTCCTCTTCTGCCCTAACCAATTTGTGCTCAATGTGATGGCCATTAAAATGGGAATGTATCATTCTGAAAGCAAGATGAAGACCTTACATAACGAAAATATTTTTTTTTCTTATAAAAAATTTATTGTGGGTGGCAATTGTCACTCCGTGATATTCCAACACGCACCGGGTCATGCTTGTAGAATTGCTAGACATAGTCGCATCGGCGGAGGTAGGCGCAACTTATTGAAGAAATGAGAAACCATTAAAATAACCAGAACTGAAGCAAATCGATTTTTCAAATCAAGATGTAAATAATCATAATAGTGCATAGAACTTTATTCTACGGCAAATTTGAAGTAGAAGTCTTTCATATTGAAAGCCAATGTAGGCTTAGTTTAGTTGGCATAGAACTTTATTCTACGGCAACATTATAAGTATAGTATTTAGGTTATACTTATAATGTTGAATTTTCTCGATTGTTGTGCTTGGCTTAAGGGATTCTTTACCTTTCTACTGCTACTTAAGTTTTTAGCTCGCAAATAGTGGACAAATAAATTGTGAGGATTGAGGTTTATTTAAGGTTTTTTGTTTTACCCTTTCTTAAAAAAAATCATTCATAACTACATTTCTTAATTTTCTGTTGATTTAACCATCTTTCTTATTTTTTGTTGATTTAACCTCTTATTTGTTCTCAAATTATTAATTTTGCTACCCTTAAATGAACTCAGTCCAAAATTTTGTTAAGTGGGACGCACATTTGACTTTTCCCGATTTACATGGAGCTCCATATTGATTGTTCTGTATATTACACCTTTGTGTGCTCTTCAAACTCAATTTGCTTTATGTTATACTTCACATAATTCCTCATAGATCTGAATTGGGTGTTTATCTCCAACTTTCTTTATGTTTTGAAGCTAACTATTTTGCCAATTTCAGTCATTATAATATCTATAGTTTCACTTTTGTAAATTAGGATTCTGAACAAATTGGAGCTTTTGTAAATTGGAAATTCGTGTGAAATTAGGACTTGCAATTGACACTGAATTACACCTAACTGCATGAATATTGAGCAAAATTTTAGCTTTTCTGTTATTTGATTATAATAACAATGTTTGTAATGGTTTATGGTGTAATAACAATGTTTAGCAAAATTAGGTTATGCTAGTCTAATTAGCTTAGTTTTTTTTTTGACATCGAGATTAGCTTAGTTTATAAGGTTTATAGCTAACTAGCTAAGTTGTCTCCAAGCAAGCGTAGGTGGTGCTAGTTTGTGGGCAGTAATGTGGAACAATGCAGTGAACAAAATTAAGACTCCGTGTACTCTTTTGCCAATGTCATGCATGACTTAAGGCTAAAATGTATCTGTATCCCCTTAATTATTTGTCTAAACATCACAAGTGAGTTATAAGGACAATTAAATTCATAACTTAATTCGAACTATTTCGAAGTACACAATTGGAAGCCTTAAAGGCTATGTAAAAATATATAGAAAAACACTTGTTCTTAAAACAGGTTGATCAAGCCTCAAAAGGCTAAGTAAAACCAACTAAATTGTTTTATAAAGCTCAATAGTCTTACAAAGAATTATTCATTAAGATAATGAGCTCTTATATATGACAAACTAATCATTTGGCCTTGGAGCAGGTTGATTTGATCGTGCTTGCACTTGCTGAACTTTGTGCTGTTACGGTGATGCATTACTGAATTAGGTCGTGGTTAAGCGAAAAAACTTTTGAGTGAAACCAGCAGTGATAAAGGTGAAAAATGGTGAGTGGAGGAATCAATGTGAAGCTGTAAATAAGATAAAGAATGCTCAAAGGTTGGGGGAATAAATAGCATTGAGGGGAAACAAGATGGGGTTAAAATCCCCCTCAAAAAAAGAGATGGGGTTAAATCAGTTAGGGGTTGCTAACAATAAGAGAGGGGCAAGAATGTCATTGGATGTTTCGTGGCGGATTTGGTTAAAGGGTAGCAACCTAATAAATTTTTGACGTCGGAAAAATTTGCATAAAATAAAAGAAACAAACACACACTTAGAACCCACTGATGCTAGCACCACTAATAACTTAAGAGCAAGAAAGATAGTTAAACAAATAATTAAATTAAAGGTAGTTATTTAAAAATTATATATATAAGAAAGGTAATTTAAAACAAAAGAAACTTCAAAAATGAAAAAGTTACATATTCAAATCTAATAATATTGGTTGGAAACCATACTAATGAAGGAGTGCTGATTAGATATAAAACTTGGTTTAGCCTATGGGTTGTTTACCCACTACTAATAAAATTAAATGCGTAGTGGAATCTAACTCATCATTAACAATCATTTTTTAATGTTCTATTAGGAGCAACCCAATAGGTAGAGGTAGTTATGTCCGTTAGGGATGTCAATGGGTAGGAACTGGATCGGATCCTCAAGGATCCAGATCCATATCTGTTTTCAGGCATGGATCCAGACCCGATCTGGATCCGGTGGGTAATAAAATTGAGGATCCAGATTCGATGGATCCGAGTCCAAAACGGATCCTACCCTATTTTCTTCAAACGACCCTGATTTTCACATTAATTAAAGATTTTGAAGAACAAAACAACGCCATTTAACATCTTCATTTGTCGATGTTGAAGTAACATGCATTTAACCTTAATATAACAAATCCAAGCATAAATAACATTAAATTTTACTCTTTTAATTATTTATTTTAAAATAACTTTTAAAAAACGGGTAAACGGATCCGAGTAATAATTTAGGACCCGGTCCATACCCATTTTTAAAAACTAGGATCCATAGGGTCCAAAATTGAGGACCCAGATCCGTTAAAAACGGATCTGGATCCACGGATCCGGGTAGGTCCATTACCCACTGACATCCCAAATGTCCGTGCAAGTCAAGTTTCATTAGCAAATTAAACGAACAATTTCTTGTTGATGTGTAATATTTTAGACTATATCTTGTAACGTTAGGTCTGTTTACTAGTGATGATTATGCTATTATCCCTAACAAAAAGTATTCAACTAAGTTTCATGGTGCTTAAGTCTCACTCCACTTTGGGGGAGAACCAAAGATGAAGTCCAAAAGTGTGCCAAGATATTGGAGCTGATCATTCTCCCTGCCAGCTCAGCTCCTTAAATTATGGAATGTTAGTTAGTTGTTATTTAACAAACTTCTTCTAGAAAGCCTTACGTCAGCTTACCCCTCTCTCTCTCTTACTCATGTGTATAAATACTTCCTTGTAATAATCATTTCAGTAATAATGAGAATTTACTTTCTTTCTCCTATATTGAAACTCTCACTCTAAACTTGTGAAATCATCACAGGGAAACTAAAAGGTGGAAAGAGAAATTTTAAAGCGGATTATTATATTAAAATGTGGACTATATTGATGGTAAAAAGAGGAGCAAATAGATGAAACATGCTATCAAAATTTGAAAAAGTTCAATGTATAGATCAAAATAAAACAGATAAAAAAAAGTTTGTAGATTAAAAAGAAACAGAGGGAGTACATTATTGTAATTTGTAATGACTAACTTTTTTTTATGGGATCATATAGGAGGAGGTCTTTGTCTTGCCGGTGCTATGGCTCTTTCTTCAGATTGTTCTATTCTTCAAGCTGAATCTTGGGGTCTGCGGGAAGGTGTGAAGGCGGCCAAGTTTCTTAATATCTCCTCTCTTATTATTGAAGGTGATAACCTTGTTGTCATCAATTCTGTTAGGAGATGCTGGAAGGTTCCGTGGGAAATTTCTACTTTGATCAATGATTCGGTTGAAGACCTGAAGAATGTTCCTGAGGTCTCGTTCAACCACTGTTTTAGGAAAGCGAATCAAGCGACGGATTTCATGGCTCATAGGGGTCACGAGGCTTCGTCTTTATTGTATTGGTTTTCTTCTTCTAATTTGGTTTTTTCTTCCATCATTCGAAAGGATGTTGTAGGCTGGTTCTATATAAAAAACCAGGCCTAATTTTTCTTTCCTGTAACAAAAGAGCATGCATGGACCGCCATATAAATAGTTAAGAGTAATTGTAACCAAATTCTTCCCTACTTTTACGATTACGACAATTCATTTTCAACATTGTGTGTGAAAATGTATTGAATATCCCGAATTATTTGTCCTTGTCCAACAGAGTAACGACCAGTCGACCACACCGTTCTGGAAGGGCCGGTTCATTTCTAGTTACTTATTTCAGCTTAATACCCGCCAAATGATATTTCCTATCCGTACGTCATCTGATACGGACGCAAGTTGCAAAAGTCAGCCATGTTTTACAAACCAAAGAAGATAATTGAATTAAGTTCTCATTATTTCTTTTAAATGCAAGTATAGGGTATAACCGTTACATCATAATTTATAGGGTAACAACTCACAAATCACCGTTTTTTTTTGTAAAGGAAACTCAAATGACATGAAATAAATGACAAAATGACATGAGATTTATGTCATTATTGTATAGTCCATGTCATTCTTGTTGAAATCTATGTCATTATGCATGTTACACAATAAGTTATGGTGTAACATGTTACGCCCAAGATTCACTGTTATTTGTTTCTTTATAGTTGGGTTTGTCAAATACTCCCTATGACTTTTTATAGTTGCTATATAATTCCATTTTATAAAGCAAACTATTTTGACTGATTATTTTGTATCTATTTTTATAAAAATATAGTCATTTGTGGTCTTGTTAAATCGTCTTGATGTGTAGATTCCTAATATTAATTTTTTATGGAAAATTCTCAGTGGTAGCCTTTAATTTTGGCTTTTTATCATTGGTAGCCAAAAAAAAGTTTGGTTTTCAGAAATAGCCTTGAGGTTTTTACTATACTTGAAAATGTGGTATTAACAATCATTTTCTGCCATAAACAATTGTTAACAAGGTTGTTTTCATCGTAATTAAGGTCTCCTTGACAAACTTTCTTTTGTTCATATCTTTTGAAAAATCGAGTGAAATAAGTTTTTAATAAGACACGAAAGCAAAATAGATTTTATAAAGGAAACTCATATCATTCTAGCTTATGGAACCTTACTTAGTTCAAAAACAACCCTTTCAACAATTGTTTTTAACGAAAAATCGTTGTTAATGCGACATTTTCAAGTATAGCTAAAACCTCAAGGCTATTTCTGATAATCAAACTTTTCTTTAGCTACCAATGATAAAAAGCCAAAGTTGAAGACTACCACTGAAAATATGTAATACTCCGTATTTTTTGGAGTTATTTTTTTTACAAATAAGAAATACAAAGTACTTTTTGTATCTAACTATATTATAATTTGGTTTTGGTTTTGTTTTTCAAATAAATTAAACAAAAATAAGAATTTGGTTTGGAAAACAAATCCTAGTGAACATATGTTTCACATGGTATAAAATAAAGAAGAGAAACAAAACCCTATTCACTACTTTAATCAGCCGTTTTTTTACCCCAAGGATTTTCTCTCTCCTCCTTCTTTCTCCTCTCCTACGTTATTTTCTTTCTTCTCCTTCCTCTAGCACTACTTTTCTCTCTCCTTCCCCTGCGTCGGTGGTTCGTGCCTGCTGCCCGAAGGAGGTCGAGCGTGGCTCGCTGGTGCTGCACGTCAGTCGAGGAGTGCGGACGTGTGTGTGTGTTGGGCGAGTCGAGGCTGTGCATCGGGTGTATGTGCGAGTCATCGCTGCTGTGTGAGTCGTCTGTGTGCGATGCTGTGCGAAGTGTGGCTCGAGGGTGTGTTGTGTTGTGCTGTGCGAAGTGTGACTCGAGGGTGTGTGCGGGTGTGCGAAGTGTGGTGGTAGTGTTGTGGGTTGTGCGTCGAGGCTATGGTGTGGGTGCGACTGGTGTGCGAGTGTCGTGGTGCGTGTGGTGCGTGGCTAGTGTTGTTGTCGGAATTCCGTCGCCGGTGGTTGTCGCCGGCGAGTCACTTCGGTACTATCAAAAAAAATCTTTCTTTTCTACTTTAAATTAAATTGTAAAATCTGATTTTGTAATGCTTATATATATCTTTGGTTAATTTGTTGTTATAAATAAAGTATAGAAGAAGTTAAAGGAAATCAGATTTACAATTATATTTTTAGTTCTTATGATAATTTTAATTCTCAATTATGATTTTATTACACTTATGTATACTTGTGTAAGTTTTGTTATTATAAACCAAGTATAATGTAAGTTGTCAAAAATCAGATTTGCAAACATATAATTAAGTCCTAAAGATGTTAGTTTTAATAAAGTTATGAAAGAAAAGTTTAACCAACAAGAACGTTTATTTTATTATTCGAAACACTAAGTTTTACCTAGTTAGTTAAGCTGGTTTTATTTTAATGATATCAAGGACTTAGAACTGAATTACTTTTATTATTCGATTAGGTCCCAATTTCATGTTTTAACGTTTTTAAGTAATCAACAAAGATTCTCCGTTACAAGGTACGTACGCGTACTAGTTCAGTTCGATATATCAGTATCATGTTTAGGTTATGGTTGTCATATTGGAACCTAGAATCATGATAGGGAACTGTGGTTGATTATGATTGTTGAGATTGTTTGGTAACATGAAATCAATTGGAAATCTGTATGTATTTCCTTGTTGTATGACTTGTGAAATAGAATGAATTGTTATTGGAATGCGTAATTCTTTCGTATCACAAGCATGAAATGAGATGTTGGATTGGAATGCTATGATTAATAATTGTAGCAAGGATTTATAAGAGGTTGCCTAAACTAAATTAATGTTGTATGAATGAGTATCGCTAAAAAGGATTGTTGGCCATAAACTTGTAGTCGGATTCCCTACAAGTATGAACAATGGGGGGAGTGTGGGACTTGTTCTACACTCCTACGCAGGCCTACTGTGACGACAGTAGTGTCCTTATAAATTTTGATAACTCAAGTAGGCGGAAGGTTCCGTACGATGTTGGGGGTATGCATACTAAGGTGATGGGTGTGGAGCGGAACGAAACCGTATTTACAATTTCATCTAATAGACCAAGTTGTCTATTAAGGATTAAGTAGCCCGTATGATTCTAGAAAGATGACGGTGCCCGTTCGATGCCAAATAAATTGTAAAAACAAAATTTAATGTTTTTGTAGTATCATGTTTAGGAACTGTTATTAATATTCTGATTATGCTTAGTGTATTATTAAACTGATTATGTACGTACTCAGCATAGCTGATTGTTTGTTATTTGTGTTTGTTTGTTGACCTGTGATGAACCATTGATACTTCAATGGGGAGCAGATTAGGTATGTTGATGTTGCTGCATGAGTTCGGACATACGAGGGATATTCATTGGTTTATAAACTTTTAAAATGTTTTAGTTGAACCTTCTGGAGTTTGTCTATGAATTAATTAGTTAATGGTTTTAAATAAAAAGGGGTCAATAGTGATTCCCGAGTTGTAGTTAACATTTTATTTCCGCTGCAATTTAGTTTTCATAATAAGTAGTAAGTTAACGTTTTAATTTCTATAAGCCTTGCGTTTCACCGCGGCGGTAACACTCCCAAAGTCGATGCAACGTAGTTTAGACGTGTATGGATTTTGGGGGTGTTACAAAACTGGTATCAGAGCCAAAAGTTCCTATTTTCAAAGATGTCTTAAAAGATTTTTAAAATGGGTAGTATGGGATAAGAGCATATAGATTACTTTTACGTGCATTATATCATAGGAATGATTTTATTTGTAATGCGTTTCTTGCCTTACTTGTCTGATATGTTTATAGAAAGTATGCAAATACTGTGGAATGAATCAGATGTTCTGATTATATGAAATGTGGTGTGGTTTGCTTGATTGAATTGGTGAAAGATTCTTTGAAATCTTCGAAGTATGAATAGATTCGGAGGATGTACAAGGATAGGTACATAGATAGTGGTTAGGAGCACTAAGTTAATTTCGAATTAGTATAATATTCCAAAGATGTTTCCAAAAGGTATTGAACTAAAACCTTATTTCGAATATTTTAGGAAAGAACCATCTAATTGTTGTAAATATTTTGAATCTCTTTAAGGAGCTCTAAAATTGAAAATAATCGTGTTACCTCTTATATATGTTTATATATAATATATATACTTAAAAACCTTTACTTCACAAAAACTTAGACTATTTTATTTCTTTAATTTCGCATATGGTTTACGACATAGGTCCTAAGGAATACCTGATGAAACGCCGAATAGCGGAAGATTGGGGCATCTCGGGCCTATAAGATGAAAGCTGCTATGGAATATAGGACCTTACAGGGAGATACTAGACTAAGGACTGAAATGGAGAAAATATACTTTATGCTGCAGTACGTCCCTAAGGAGGAACCCTACTTTTTCATACACCATATATATGGGGATATATGGTCAGAAAATGGAGCTTTTAATGCAACCAAACACACCTACTGGAGCCAATACCTTCCTACTGTAGGGCATTTCATTACTGATCTTAAATACGGTGAAAATGAATGGAGAATTCGTGAGAAAAGAGGTTGGGAGCCCTCTACCTCATCACCTCCAGTTAGAGGAACATATCATGTGGGGGAAAGCTCGGGAACTAAGGTTGTAGATGTGAATTCTGAGAACCCTAGAGTTAAAACTGAGCCACAAACGTCACCTAGAGCTGCAAAAAGGGCTAGGCACCAAACTTTTGAGGATGAGTTCATACCCGAGGACTACCACATAGCGTCAAACCTCAGAACTGTTACCTACATTTCCGATGATAAGGGGAATAATAGGACTTTCATCGTAGTGATTGGGGAAGATAATGTTGAACCTATACTTGACTTAGAAAATGAGGAAGAGGGAGATCCTAATGAAAATGAGCCTGCTGAAGAAGGAGATCCTAATGGAAATGAGCCTGCGAAAGGGGATCCGATTGAGGAAAATGATCAAGAAGAAGAAGAAGAAGAACCCATAGAAGAAGAGGAAGAACCCCTGGAGGAAGATGAACCTATAGAGGATGACGAGCCTTTTGAGGACAAAGCTGACATGGAAGAAGGAATAGAAAATCCTAACTCAGATGACGAAGCTCACCATTATAGTCCCTAGTTTCTTTAGAATATATAATTAGGATTATAATATTATTTTATTCGTTTATTTCAGTTTTAATAAGGCTTGCATGCCAAGTAGCAAATTAGCATTCTTTTTATTCCTTTATTTATTCATATTATGTTTTCCTTGGAAACAATAAATATTTCCCTTTTCAATAATAATACAATATTTTATTTCTTTTATTATGTGATGTAACGTCTTATTTGAGATGTTTTATTGCAAGTCAATAGAAACTTAATGATTGTTCGCAATAAAAACGTGTTATATGAACGTGCCAATTTGTAGTAGTTATGTAAATAAACGACTATGTGCATGTCGCTGAAACAACCGTTGTGTCATTTATCGTTGTAATGGTTCCGTCGTGGCGGTACGCCTGATTCCTCTCTGAATGTCGAGCAATCGATTCGTGATCTAGTGCAGATCACAGCTAACCTAGCCCAAGGACATAACCGGGATGGGGATTTGTCTGAAAAGGTTGCCCGTAGGAACCCACCAGTACTGAATGGGAAGGGGGGGCCAGAGGAACTGGAAAACTGGGTTGGGGAGTTTGATAAGCTTTTCTTTACCCTCACCTGTCCAGATGACAAGACTGTGCCCTTAGCAAGCTATTACCTACAGGGTGATGCCCACTTTTGGTGGACTCAAGATAAGGACAACCTCCTAAAACAACCTGACTTTGGATGGGAAACCTTTAAGAAAGCCCTAAGGGATAAGTATTACCCACCATACCTCAAAAAGTAGAAAGCCCAAGAGTTTATGATGCTAGAGCAAGGGAACCTGTCTGTGGAGGAATATTACCGCAAGTTCATAGAACTGATGAGATTTGCTCCTGAAATTACCCCTATTGAGGAAGCTAAGGCCTCACGCTTTGAATTAGGGCTCACCCTTGACCTACAAGGGAGACTGGGGGGAGATACTTTCACCTCGTTGGACCATGTTTTTGGCAAAGCTGCCCACCTATATGTGATGTTACGGTTTTATATAGAGTTTTCCCCCTTATATCTGCGCTAAAATGTGCATCAATGGTGCTCTTAGGAGCCATTTCACGCTAACTTTCTTCTTCTAGTTGTGGTTTTCTGTTTTGTGATGATTTGTAGGTATTGGGGAGCTTTTTCCCTATTTTCTACTGCTTTATGTCTACCACAATCGAATGGAGAGGTTCGAAGGCATATTTGATGAGTTTTGGGGTCCCGAGAATACTTTCCGAGGCCTTGGACAAAAGAAGAAGTGAATCCTTGGCGCCTGAAGCCAAGGAGTGAAGAAACGGTGTCTCGCCCAACTCCATCGGGCTGACTTGGCCCGATCGAGCGTCCATCACAGCCAAAAGCAAGATTGTTGCGGGCCCGATCGGGATTGATCCGCCCTGTCGTTGTTCGGTGTCCGGCCCGATCGGGCGATATGGCCCGATAGCATCGGGCGTGTTCGTAGGCGAGGGTGCTCGATGCTGCACGCTGATCCTTGGCGAAGCCCATCGCCCGACTCCATCGGGCGAGATGGCCCGACATCATCGGGCGTGTTGGCGTACTCTTGGAATGCTGCTGTGTGCGTCTTCGACGTCGTGCGCAATGACCTCGACTAGCCCGATAGCGTCGGGCAGCCTGGTCCGACATCATCGGGCGGTTTCCTTTTTGGAGTTTTGCTACTTCTCTGAGCCCGATTCCATCGGGCTGACTGAGCCCGATCGGGCGGTTGACTCCGTGCGCTCATTTAATGAATGTTGGGCTGTTTAGTATAAATAGAAAATTCAGAACTTTTATTAATGATCTTTTATTCAATCTTTTGTTTTAGCCATTATTTTTCTCATAGTTTCTCTCTAGTTTACTACTTTTCATTCTAAATTCAAGATCAAACATTGAGATTGCTGGCAAGTTCAATATAGTTCTTTCATTTGGTAACCTTCTTCATTGTTTTCTCCATTATTGATTGCTTTCTCTATTATTGATTGGTTTGATTTCTTAATTATTTGCAATAGTTCAAAGTATGAATTTTTACATTGATTTTGTTATTGTTTTCTCAACCATGAGTGAGTAGTTTTATTTCTAGGATTGTGGGGATCTATGTATGCAATGAGGGATTGATAGATTAGTGTAATTGTCTTTTATTTCAATTGTTTCCTGTGATTGAATCGTTCATGCTAGATTTATGAATTAGGCCAGATTTGTATTTCTATTATCGCAATATTGAATCTGCTTCGAGAGGAGAGATTTCGTATAGGCTTTCAATCATTAGGCAGAGTGATCCTTGACCATGCGAAAGCGGCTAGGTGATCTTTGAGGGAGGTAATGTTCGAGAGAAATTACATGTGCCCTAGATAAATTGACTTATTAGGTGGTTATTATTCGTCTCTGATTTCCCGAATTGTATGCATAGTGATCCATAGTCCTAGTTCTTTATTAATTGATTCTTACCTTCGTATTTAATTCTGTCATTTGCTTATTAGTTTAGTCACACACCCATTTTCAACTGATTTAGTTAGTATAATATTAGAATTTAGATACGATAGTATAACTTTCTCCCTGTGGATTCGATCCTGACTTCCCTGACTGCTTGTTAGTGGACCTTAGGTTATTTTTGATAAGGTGATACGACTTTAGCCTGTCAAATTTTGGCGCCGTTGCCGGGGAGACGGTTTATTTTTATTTTGTCTGAATTATAGTATTACACTAACCTCTACTCGAAGAACACCGTTCTTTGGAGCATCTCACGTTTGTTTTAGTGTTTTTGGTGTATGAGCGAGAAATTGAAATCCCCAAATCTCATTCCATTTGATCCGGAGATTGAAAAGACCGCTCGTAGACTCGTAAAGCAAACTAAGCAAGCGAAGTTGTCTGCAGGGGATACCATCCCAAAAGACACCCGCTCCACCATCTTCACCACAACAAGAATTTTCCATCTCACCTATTACTGCTATAATGGGTGACGAAGCTAAACCAACCTTCAGAGATTATGCACAACCTTCTCCTGATAATGTGCCCACTGGGGTCCGGTTGCCTACTATTGCTGATGCGAACTTTGAAATCAAGTCTCATGTTCTGAATATGGTTCAGAATAATTAGTTTATCGGGTTACCATCCGAAGACCCAAATCAACACTCGCAGCGGTTTTTACAATGTTGTGCTACTCGAATAAGTCGGGTGTTATCGCCGATGAGATGAAACTCATCTTATTTGGTTTTTCTCTCGCGCGACAAAGCTCTATTTTGGTATAATAAGTCGCCTTCCACCATCACCACCGGGCGTAGCTCTCAAAGATTTTTCTCATCAAGTGGTACCCTTACCAAAAGACTGCAGATATGCGCCATGCCATAATAACTTTCACCCAAGATCCCGGAGAGTCACTATATGAAGCTTGGGAAAGATTCAAAGATCTCGCAGCGTCTTTGTCCCCATCATGGTTTTGACAAGTGGTATCTCGTGTCATATTTTCTACACTAGAGTTGATGCGGATACGAGACGGGTAATCGATGGAGCCGCCGGTGGGTTCTTCATGGATAAAGCCATGACGAAGGGTATGAACTTCCTGGAGAAACTCACTTCTAACCAAGCGTCTACTATTCGTTCTTCTATGACAAAGGGAGGCAAACAGATGTTGAAGCCATTTCTTTACCGACCGGACAACTAGCCGCTCTCCACCGAAGATTGATTCTTTGAAGCCGGGTAACAATTCCTCCCCTCACATGAGTGTCAATGCTATGGCTAGTGTTTCGGTTACAATGCTTTCATCTCGTGACGCGCTTGTGGGATAGCTGGACATAACTCTCAAGAGTGCCCCGCTCTTTCACATTCTAGTGAGCCGATGCACGCATTACAATCCCAACATAAGCCCCAGCTTCGATCCTTACTCCAATACATATAATCCCGGGATGAGAGATCATCCAAATCTCTCGTATAGGAGTAATAATGTGATGAATCCGCAACAACAACATTATCCACAACATCAACAACAACAACAATATCAACCACAAGCTCCTCCTGGATATCAGAGAACTCAGTTTCAACAAAGATCATTCTACACCTCCTTCGCACCCAGCCTATTGCCGAACTCAAAAGTCTAATGTTGCGAGATGCGTAAAGGTATTATTTCCTTTCAAGCGTATACTGAGTCTCAATTTGAGAGCCCGCATGCTCGAATAAGCTACAAGGGACACACAATAAGATGTTGGAGTCACAAATAGCTCACTGGCTAGTTCATCTCGCTAAGTAGCCATCTCGGGTCACCGCCTTCGCAACCAATGCAACCCGGGGACACCGCCAATGCTATCACCCTTCGCAAAGGGAGTGCAAGACGATGCTCCAAAGAATGCTAGAGGTGGAATCACCAAGTGCTAAGAAACCACAGGAAGTGCCTGAGGATGCTGAACCTCAGGTAGAGCAAGGAGCTGCAGACAAGACTATGGAGGTGACTAAGGAGAAAACTGTGCCTCCGGTGATTAAGCTACCATTCCCCGAGCGGATGCTCAAGAAGAAGCTCGACCACCAGTATGGTAAGTTTTTAGAGGTGGTAAAGAATATGCAGGTAACAGTTCCTTTTACTGAATTATTAAATCAAGTGCCTGCTTATTCTAAATTTTTGAAAGAACTGTTGATGAGGAAGCGGACTCTCAATGAGGTGGAGACTGTGGCTTTTACTGCTGAATGAAGCGCTCTTTTACAAAACCAGTCTCCACCCAAATTGAAAGATCCAGGGAGTTTTTCCATCCCCTGTCACATTGGTACCATATTTATTGACAAAGCTTTATGTGATTTGGGTGCCAGTGTAAGTGTCATGCCTCTTTCTATCTGTAAGCAACTGAACATGGGTGAATTAAAATGTACTACCATTACTCTGCAAATGGCTGACCGTTCTGTGAAATACCCCCTAGGTATATTAGAGGACGTTCCTGTTAGAGTAGGTAAATTCTTTATCCCTGTGGACTTTGTTATCTTAGACATGGCCGAAGACACTCAAACACCCATTATCCTTGGGAGACCTTTCCTCCATACTGCTGGGGCAGTGATAGATGTTAAGAGTGGGAAACTGACACTGACTGTGGGGGATGATAAGGTTACGTTTAGCCTAAACAATGCCCCTAAAAGCCCAATGCTAGAGGAATCATGTTATAGTGTTGATGTTATAGATGAACTGATTCATGATTGCATGCCTCATTCCCCCTCCCATGCTACTTCAAATGATGTGCTTGTCTTAGAGTCTATGCGCAGTGATGAGCATTTTCTAACGGCCTTACGTACTCACAAAAAGACCATTGGCTATAGCACCGATGACTCGACAGAATAAGCCCCGACTTTAATGAGCACCGCATTCATCTACATGAGGGCCACCACACTAGCATTACAGTCCGACGCGGGTTGCAAGAGGTGGTACAACATGTGGTTACTAAACTGCTCGATCCAGGCTGATGGGCGGCTGATGTCCATGTCCCTTTCCTTTCCCTTGTTGCAATGAGGCCATTGCCAAGTTCAGCTTGGGGGAGGATTTCTGTAAGTATTAGTATTGTTTTCTTTTTGTTAAGTATTAGTATTGTTTTCTTTTTGTTTTTACTGCTTTTTAGGTTAGTTAAGTTAGTTTAATTGCTTTGAAAAAATGAAAAATCACAAAAAAATAAAATATTGCTGAAAAAAAACACAAAAATACGAGTTGAATATGAATAGATTGACTGCTTCCCTGTACCCCGAACTTTGCTCTGAAAAAACGATTTAACTCTTTATACTGGATAGCTGGGCATTTGTGATTGGGATGTTGTGATGTGATATCTGATTGCCTTGATCTTGAATGAATTTTGATGATAAAGTGCCTATTTTAACTGCATGCTTGAATTGGTTAGATTGTGAGGATTCATTCTAGCCCTCGGATTTATCTCTATATCCGACCTATTCCTGTGTGTTAGTTCCTCGTAGCATTCTTATCTTGGTTTTGGCATTGTACTCGTTGATTTCTGGTGACTTTAGACATGTGCTGTGATAGAGGCGTTCATTTGTTTAATCTTTAAGCCTCAGAGTTGTTTAATGAATCAATTTTCCCCCCTAGCCCCGCTGAGCCTAATGACTTCTTTTTGGATCTATATTAAGCCACATTACACACCTTGAGCCTTTGCAATGACTATTGTCCCAAGCCTAGCTTGGAGGAGCATGTGTTAAGTTAATATCATATTGTGTGGTTGATTCCGTAGGGCGGTTGGAAAATAATGATATTTTGATACAAAGAAAAGAAAGAAAAAAAAGAAAAAAAAAATAAAGTGAAAATGATAGTGAAAAATTTGAAAAATTTCTATGATCTTCACTCATTAACTTTCAAAGCATTGGAAATTATGTTGAAAGAGGCAATTATTGGTTGGTTCGTGAAATTTCAGAGTTGGTTATTATCTTGGTTATGTTGTTGATGCCATGGGAGTTGTTTCGACCACACCTAGTCCTACTAGTGTTTTTTGCTCCCCTTTCTGGGCTTTTCCACCACATTCCTTAAATAATTTCCGTACCTTTACCCGAGCCCCATTACAACCCTAAGAAAGACCATTTGAGCACATGTTTGATTGTTTATTGGAATAATACTGAGTCAATATGCCAAAGTTGAAGATTAAGTTTGTTATTTGAGTCGACCTGATTAGGATGAGCGATATTATACCTTTCTAAACACATGAGAGTGTGAGTGGGAAGGGCTATTATGGTTGGGTTGGTGAGCGATCGGGCATATATTTTGCCTGCCACAAAATTGAGAGGAGTGACATCTTGGTGAGCACCTTTTCAAGATTCGCATGATATGTAGGGCAACTGCATTTGATGGTTTACTTAAGTGATTGGTAGTCAGGTGATCTGAGCAACTGAACTTGAATTTTGCTTGCTTGAACGATTTTGAGTTGGAAATAATTAAGTTTAAACTTTCCTATCTGGGGGGTGAAGCAATCCTATTCTTATTCATGTTGTGCTTTGCTTGGGGACAAGCAAAGGTTTAGCTTGGGGGAGTTTGATGTTACGGTTTTATATAGAGTTTTCCCCCTTATATCTGCGCTAAAATGTGCATCAATGGTGCTCTTAGGAGCCATTTCACGCTAACTTTCTTCTTCTAGTTGTGGTTTTCTGTTTTGTGATGATTTGTAGGTATTGGGGAGCTTTTTCCCTATTTTCTACTGCTTTACGTCTACCACAATCGAATGTAGAGGTTCGAAGGCATATTTGATGAGTTTCGGGGGTCCCGAGAATACTTTCCGAGGCCTTGGACAAAAGAAGAAGTGAATCCTTGGCGCCTAAAGCCAAGGAGTGAAGAAACGGTGTCTCGCCCAACTCCATCGGGCTGACTTGGCCCGATCGGGCGTCCATCACAGCCAAAAGCAAGTTTGTTGCGGGCCCGATCGGGCTTGATCCGCCCTTTCGTTGTTCGGTGTCCGGCCCGATCGGGCGATATGGCCCGACAGCATCGGGCGTGTTCGTAGGCGAGGGTGCTCGATGCTGCGTGCTGATCCTTGGCGAAGCCCATCGCCCGACATCATCGGGCGTGTTGGCGTACTCTTGGAATGCTGCTGCTGTGTGCGTCTTCGAAGTCGTGCGCAATGACCTCGACTAGCCCGATAGCGTCGGGCAGCCTGGCCCGACATCATCGGGCGGTTTCCTTTTTGGAGTTTTGTTGCTTCTCTGAGACCGATTCCATCGGGCTGACTGAGCCCGATCGGGCGGTTGACTCCGCGCGCTCATTTAATGAATGTCGGGCTGTTTAGTATAAATAGAAAATTCATAACTTTTATTAATGATCTTTTATTCAATCTTTTGTTTTAGCCATTATTTTTCTCATAGTTTCTCTCTAGTTTACTACTTTTCATTCTAAATTCAAGATCAAACATTGAGATTGCTGGCAAGTTCAATATAGTTCTTTCATTTGGTAATCTTCTTCATTGTTTTCTCCATTATTGATTGCTTTCTCTATTATTGATTGGTTTGATTTCTTAATTATTTGCAATAGTTCAAAGTATGAATTTTTACATTGATTTTGTTATTGTTTTCTCAAGCATGAGTGAGTAGTTTTATTTCTAGGATTGTGGGGATCTATGTATGCAATGAGGGATTGATAGATTAGTGTAATTGTCTTTTATTTCAATTGTTTCCTGTGATTGAATCGTTCATGCTAGATTTATGAATTAGGCCTGATTTGTATTTCTATTATCGCAATACTGAATCTGCTTCGAGAGGAGAGATTTCGTATAGGCTTTCAATCATTAGGCAGAGTGATCCTTGACCATGCGAGAGCGGTTAGGTGATCTTTGAGGGAGGTAATGTTCGAGAGAAATTACATGTGCCCTAGATAAATTGACTTATTAGGTGGTTATTATTCGTCTCTGATTTCCCGAATTGTATGCATAGTGATCCATAGTCCTAGTTCTTTATTAATTGATTCTTACCTTCGTATTTAATTCTGTCATTTGCTTATTAGTTTAGTCACACACCCATTTTCAACTGATTTAGTTAGTATAATATTAGAATTCAGATACGATAGTATAACTTTCTCCTTGTGGATTCGATCCTGACTTCCCTGACTACTTGTTAGTGGACCTTAGGTTATTTTTGATAAGGTGATACGACTTTAGCCTGTCAATATGCAATAAGGAAACGAAAGGAAGGAGGTAAACAAGGTGAGAAGCGAAAGGAGAATTAATCCAAACCCCGAGGTTCAGAGATTTGAAAAGAAACACCACGGGAACCAGAACAACCAAACCTCCCAAGAAAATTTTAGTAAGGGACCCAACGACGATAACAATAACCACAACAAGTCAACAATAACACCAACAACCGCAAACCTGAGTGTGTGTACAGGTGTAAGAAGTGCCCAAACAACCATCCTGGGAGGGATTGCGAGGGTAATAAGGTGGAGTGTCATGAATGTGGGAAAATGGGGCATAGAGCGTACGAATGTTATTCGAAGAATAAGGTTAACCCCAATGGTCAAGAAAAAAGGAACTATGGAGACAAGCCTATGAATGGGAATGGGAATGGTGGAAATGCATACAATGGGTCAGGGAACTCTAATTACTCTAAACCACCAACCAATGCAAATAATCAGGCACCAAATGGGAACCATGTGACCAACAACAATGATAATAAGGGCACAGGGAAGCTGTATATGATGACGGCTAGCGAAGAGGAAGCTCGTAGAGATGTTGTCACGGGTACTTTCTCTATAAACTCAATTCCTGTTAAAGTCTTGTTCGATTCTGCAGCATCTTTGTCTTTTACTGCCCATACAACTATTAGAACTCTAGCACTGGTTGAGTCCGAGTCAATTTCTATGCCTATAGTTATTCCGTCTGGGGATACTGTTAATTGCTCTAAGAAATTTCTTAATGTCTCACTGAAAATAAGGGAGGGCTTCTTTCCTTCCGATCTAATAGAGTTTAATTTATCGAACCTAAACGTCATTCTGGGAATAAGATTTTTCGACCCTACCTCGATAAATTCGTAGTCGTGTTCATAGACGATATATTGATATACTCAAGGAGCAAGGGGGAACATGAGGGACATTTGGGGGCTTATTTTACAGACACTTAGGGAGAACCAACTATATGCGAAGTTTTCGAAGTGTGAATTTTGGTTAGAAAAAGTGTCATTTTTGGGTCATTCCAACATGGAAGTGGGATTCGATATCCATGTACATCGTCGTAGCCTTACCTAGGAGTCGGGGAGACAATAACAAAATATAAGTATTAGT